>OX596352.1:12400000-13600000 GCA_951394395.1 Colostygia pectinataria | reverse complement strand
GATAGATTCTCGTGAATCTTAGCGATGCGATTGGCCACATAAGTGTGCCAGCGATGTGGCGATGAGTGAATCCAACTCAAAGTTACAGTTGAATCAGAAAAAGCTACGACAGCTTCAATAGCATATCGGGCGGAGTAGATAGCGAAAACTCGTTTTATCAGAGTCGATAAAAGGAGTGCAGCGCATAGCTCTAGGCGAGCTAGCGATATAACTTTAAGAGGCGCGACTTTGGACTTTGCACATATTAGTGAGACGGCGACGTCGCCGTTTGGCTTGACTACGTGGGCATAGACAGCGCCACCGTAAGCCTTCTCACTAGCATCTGCAAAGCCAACAATTGAAAATTCACAATTTTCAATTACGCCAATATGGCGTGCGAAGTTAATCTGCGAAATAAGAGGCAGTTCAGCCTGAAATTGTTGCCAAAGGCGAACAATGCGGTTTGGTGGGACTTCATCCCAACCAATTTTTACAAGCCAAAGCTCCTTGATAAGTAGCTTGGCGTATAAGATCATGGGCGCGACTAAGCCCAAGACATCAAAGAGGCGCGCGATAGACGAAAGTATATTCCTCTTTGTGCAGGGGCGATCATCAGGATTGACCTGAAAAGCGAAATAATCATCGTCGGGGAACCACCGAAGCCCAAGAATCTTCAGTGTCGGATCCTTACTTAGATCGACACTGTGCGAGAGTCGCAATGACTCGGGTATAGCCTGAAGAACATCAAGACTATTACTTGACCATTTAGTCAGTTGAAAATCACCAAGTGAAAATAATTTAATCAGTTGGTGAGCGGCGTTTATGGCTAGCGCAATGCTAGGTATAGAACTGGCTATATCATCGATATAAATATCACGACTCAGTATATCACTGGCAAGAGGAAACTGATGACCTTCATCCTTACACAATTGTTGAATTGTACGGATGGCGACAAAAGGCGAGCACTTAAGACCAAACGGGAGCACTGAAAACTGCAAGATTTGTAATTCTTGATCGTCCTGAAAGCGATATAAGATGCGCTGAAGAGGACGATTTTCAGGGCACACTCCAATTCGAAGGTACATAGCCTTAACGTCAGCCGTGATAGCCACAGCGAAGAGTCTCAAATTCAAAAGAATGTTGAGTAGGTCAGATTGAAGAACTGGACCTGCGTAGAGAATATCATTAAGCGATGTGCCATTGGCTGTTTTCGCGCTTGCGTCGAGAACCACTCGTAACTTGGTGGTTGCCTTATCCTCACGAATAACAGCATGGTGCGGAATATAATACGAGATCTCCCCAGGAAAAATGTTTTTCACGAAAGAAATGTAATTATTTTTTAAATAGTCTTTTATGACGTCATCATAAAGTAACTTGACGTTAGGATGCGATTTTAATTTACGCTCGAGGCTAAGAAACCTACGACGTGCGATTTCGAAAGAATTTCCTAACGCAGACGCGTCTGTTTTTAGTGGCAGAGCAACGACATACTTGCCAGACTGGGTGCGAGTAGTGGTGGAACAATAAAACTGTTCGCAGTGTTTATCGTCCACATTAGTGATAGAAGAAGCCTGAACTTCTTCTATTTCCCAGAACTTGCGCAAGTCGTAGCTTTCCAAAGAAGACGTAGCAAAGAAAGACAGTGTGGCTTTAGGAGGTTCTAAAACGGGCGCGTCTCCCATCAGCACATAACCAAGCACAGTCTCCAATGCGTCAGGGCATCCAGCCGTGGAAGTCACGTGACCTGGTTGCAATAACTTAGCAAACAGCTTAACTCCAAGCAGGATGTCAATGTTCCCCGGCACACCCCAAGTGTCGTCCGCCAGTAGCTTTGAATCAATATGATTGAGATCAGAGACATCTATTGAGCATAACGGAAGTTGACCGGTTATCTCGTCAAGAACTAGAGCGTCCATGGTGTACTTGGGCTGCGCACGAAGGCGCGAACTAAAGGTGAGGTCGACAGAACCTCGTACGGATTGAGAGGTACCACCAATACCTTTGACAGTAGTCACTGAATCCGCGCGGATAGGTAACCCGAGCTTACGACAGCATCGAGTTGTTATATAATTTTTCTGTGACCCTGGGTCAAGAAGACAGCGAACAATAACGTCCTTCCCTTTCCTACCTACCACTAACACTTTCGCAGTAGCTAGCACTTCAGTAGTACGAGTAGTACCTGGGACGGTAGCCGAATGAGTGCATAAGGAAATACGTTCCTGCTCGGATGTATCTACCGTACGCTCAGCTGATGCGGCGCTAACTGCTGAAGCGGGTTTCTGTGGCGGCGCAGATTGGTCAAAATGTAGAAGCGAATGATGTTTACTATTGCACTTCTTGCATGTGGATGTAGACTTACAATTAGATACGGTATGCTGATTGCTCAGACAATTACCGCACATGTTATTGTCTTTTATAAACTTAAATCGCTCATTTGCATTAAGTTTTTGAAAAGCGTTACACTTAAATAAGTGTGTATGAGTCGATTGACACAGAGAACATTTAGACGACGTAGAAACGTACGCCTGCGAAACCCTAGAGGGCGCGGCGGATGACGCGCTGGCGGCGCCGGCGCCGCTGCCGGCAGTCGGCCGCTCTGGCCGCTGCGGCGCGATGCGATGTAAGATTTTTATTTGTTCACGAACAAACTTGACAAAATAATCATAGTCGACGCTTTGAGGATCTTTTAAGTTACGAAGTGACATTTCGTATTGTTTTGCGATGTCCGAGTCTAATAATTTAAGACCCATGTACGTAAAAATAAATTCATCCAATTTATCTATTTTCAGTTGGTTAAGACATGCAATAATCGCGGTGTATTTATCGAATACCTTTTCTACGTTAGCAGGCGAAGAACCAGTGGACTTCAATGAAAACAGCTGATTTAGATAGTTAACTGCTAACGCACGCGTATCTAAGTATTTATCGATAAGCGCGTCCCAGATTACACGATAGTTCGAAGCGGAAGGTACAATGCCTGCCGCGATCGTTGCTGCCTTGCCTTTGAGGTGACTCAGCAAGTAGTGAATGCGATCGGAATCCGATAAGTCGGGATTATTATGAATAACCCGTTTAAACGTTTCGTAAAAGAACGGAAACTTATGACCGTCACCCTCAAACGTAGGCAATTCGATCCTAGGCACTCTGATATGACACGACCCTGACCCTGTGTTTGTAACTTGAACAGTAGGTACAGTAGAATCTTGAGATGGGGTCAAAGAACTTAACTTGTCCTTAATTTCGCAACAAAGATCATCAAAGGCGGACAATGAATGATAAGAAACCTCATATTTAGGGTTTAGCTTTAATGAAAGCATGTTGATATTATCGATTGTAACTACAAAATCGCTACGAATCTGATCCATTGTTTTGGCTCGAGATATAAATCTTTTTTTAGATTTTTCATCATTTAAATTGGATGTAGAATCATAGATCTCTTGTACCCGAGAAAACAATGCAGCGCGTTTCCCTTCATAAAGGTTGATTTTATGTTGTAAATCTTCCATTGTGATGAACGGAAACAATAAACAAAACGCGTAAACAAAAAGTTGTTTATAAAAATTGGTACGGAACCACTTATCCGTCCAGGCGGAACCCTAAAGCAAAAGGTGCGAAATTCAATAGCAAAATAAACTTCACTAAATAAAAGTTAAGAGTACGGAACCACTTTTCCGACCCGCGGAACTCTAAAACAACTGGTGTATAAGAGTGCGAAATAAAATAGCAAAATAAATGTTACTACGAAAAATAGTCAGTACGGAACCAATTTTCCGAACCCGCGGAACCCTAAAACAGACTTGTGTAACAGGGTGCGAAATGAAAGCAAATAATTATCACTAACAAAAAATATTAGGTACGGAACCACTTTTCCGAACCCGCGAAACCCTAAAACAAGCTGGTGTTAAAGAGTGTAAATAAATTTAAATATTTAATGTTTTTAATTTTTATAGGTATGGAACCAAGTTTCCTAACCGGCGGAACCCTAGCGTAAGCTGGTACACAAGGGATAAAAATTTAAACACAAATATAATCGGTTATCTAACAGAAAGAACAGTTATCTAACCACGCGATACCTTAATGACACAAAGAAATGTCAAAGGGCGACAAATAGAATAAATTATTTATTGGGAACCAAAAATACGTTACACCAATAAATAATACCTAACGTCACTGGTACGTATAGGTGCGATGCGAAAGTAGATAGGTATGGATACAATATCCTAAACAACACGACTCGGCAATAAAAATAACCAAGAAGTGCCTTGTACCTACCGTTAGCGATAGTAAGTAAACAATTTTACCTACCTAAAGTTCTCCAATAAATGTATCAGAGAAAAGTACGACAAATTTAAAGAATTTAATCATACGCGAAATGGACTGTATTGCGATGCGGTAAGGTACTCGTATAATGCACTATTATAACGAGGCGATTAAATAAAAAACATAAACTAGAAAATGCGAAAGGCAATAAATACCTATTTACGTGAATGACCTCACAGACCTATACCTACTCGAGCTTAATCGCTCAGCTGGTACATTAGAATAAATTGCAAACTTGCAATATGAATTAGTGTGTGTGAAACAAGATCGGTTATTAGTCAGTTGGGTGTATGTCTAACAGTACATAAATTAGAACCCCGAACCGAGTTCTCGTGACCCAGTTCTTGCACGCTAAGAGCCGCGAAACTACCCGCAGTACGCCGATGAATAAATGCGTAATTACGAATTATTATCTCGTATTTATAGCTAAAACTTATTCAACGACATGAACTAATGAAATTGTAAATAACTTATACAACTTCCTATAAGAAATAATAACTTATAGTGCGAATTAAAATTAATTTAAACAATGCGAATGACCGGTAGTTCGGGATACGTGCAGACTACTATGAACCTTATCTCTAACACAATAAGAGCGTAGGTCGTGTGACGATATGCAATGGTGCTATATAAAATTAAAGAAAATTATTTATCAAATCCGGCTCGAAGGACCAAATTAATGGATGATAATATATCTGACTATCTCCAGCGGATGCGGTGGACCACTGATAAACAATTTACTTTGTACACGAAGCAACGGACGTTGAAAGGCCACCAGTCATAATGAATAGGTAATTTTACTGACCTGAGGACGCCACCCAAGCTTGCTCCGGTACTGAGAAGGTCTGGAATTCAGTTCCAGCCCAATGCACTCCACGCACGTTCACTTCAAGTTTATGTTGCGATTCTCGAAAAGCTGGGTCATGGCTCGCGGGCTCGCGAGAGGTTTGTTTTACGATACACAGGCTGCGGTGACCGTCTAGCGAATTATGAACGAAAAAGCGGGTGCGGGCGCGCTGAGAGCGTTTTTTAATGCCCTTCAAACACACACTTGTTTGTGTGCGTGCGATGTTCCGTTCGCGACGAAGGCGCGCGAAGATTTAAAACCTTCACAAAATTGAGCGTAATCAACAAGAAAGCAAAATTACCCTGTGTATTACTACAAGGTAGCCCTGCAACGCCAAATATAATAAACAGCGTAACCAGATATTAAAAGTCAAATTACATTGATAGGTATTACCTAAAATAAAACGATTGCTACAACAAAGTAGCGCACACTGTTATTAACAATGTCAAAATAAAAATCTATAAATTTATAATTTAAGTATAAATAATAATAAATGTGAAAATTAAGATACACACAATAAAAATATTATGGTCTGAATTCTATGAATTCATCATAGCTATAAAAGGTTTGCTCATTAAGCCAGCAGCGTTTCAATTTGTTTTTGAATACAGTGATGCTAAGAGCCTGCTTGATGGTGTCAGGCAGCTTGTTGTACACAGCCGGACCCATAACATGTGTTATTCTTGAGGACTTTGTAAGTGTCCGCGACAGCGACTTAAGCTTGTGAAAGAGACGGCCAAGCGATCAACAGCGATTCAACAGCAATAGAACTACAAAATAAGGATGCGGTTCTAATACTGTTGTTTTTTTATCTCGGGTAGTATAGTACTCTTAGGGTAGTAGCCAACGTTTTCGGCCATTAAGCTGGCTAACTTCACGACAGCCGACATCCGTTAGCAGTACTATTTGTTTGGTCGAAAGCTGCCGAGCATATGGAACCGTTTATATCTATGTCACTTGATTAATAGTTTGTAGATGAAAATTGCGTCAAACGCACAAGATAAATGCTGGTAAATGTTGCAAATTTTTTTTTTTTTTTAGAATTTTAAGAAAACTTACACGACGTTTATCTTATAGATATAGCAGATTATAAACTGTATAACATTGCTGTAACTCAGCAGATAACCAAAAGTAGTCATAAAACTTTGTAGTATTCGCAATAGGTAGTAGGTATTCGAAATTTTGACATAAAAAGTATTTTAAAATAAGTTACCTACTTATTAATAACTAAAACTAATGAAAAAAAAAAAGTTTATTAATGATTATGATCCTTGCCTCATAACATAATTTATCTTACTAACTCATAGTGATATTCTTATTCTTGCCCTTATTATGTTATCTCTAAAAAATGATGTAAGGTAGGCGCTTGTTTTTTTATTTATTTACCTTCTTTTGCCTGTTTTATATATCAGGTTTGTATTATATTTTATCAATAACTAATAAATAGCAGGTATTAGTGATGATTTAAAAAAACGAACTGTAAAACTACCCTTTTTAAAAAATAAAACATTGACGATAATCTGCATAAAATCATAACGATTCATAAAATACTTATATTAATACATATCACAAATATTATTAATTTTATTATAACTGTGCGTCTATGATTATGTTTGAAACAGATTTTATTATTTGTATTAAATATTTATTTCTTGTATTGGCAGCTTTAAGTTGTTCTTGTGATGCGAAACAAAACACTTGTTACTTGCACTATGATTGTATGACCTACGTAAAAAAAAAACTTTAGAATATGGGAATGTATCTATTGCGAGATAGTGGTCAAGCGCAAGCCTATTGTGAATAAAAAAAAATCCTATAACGCCAATTCAATTACCTAGCTAGGATTTTTTTTACGTTATTTATTTTTTAAGATCCAAACATTCCACTATTTTTGTATAATGAGCTTATTATTTAGATATGGTGGATTTTTTAATCGCTAGTCAAGGCAACCAATTGTCAAACTTAACAGCGAACAAACAATTTTTGACGACCGATGTGGCGCAGCGGGCGCAGGTCCGCCTGACGCGAAGGTTGCGGGTTCGATTCCCGCCTCGGGTCAAATGTTTGTACGATCTACAAATATTTGTTCCGGGTGTTCTGGGTATTTTCTATATATAATAAAAAATATCTATCTATGTATTGTATTGTATTAATTATATATCTGTCATCTAGTACCCATAACAAAGCTCTGTTTAACAGCAGCTTACCTTGGGGCTAGATGATACTGTGTAAATTCTCCAGCATTATTTATTTATTATTTATTAATTTTCAGTCTTATTCCAATCATTTGTTTGATGAACATAAGATGTTGTTTGGGTGTTTCTATTTATTATAATTATGTACTTACAAAAACATTATAAATTCTATCTGCTATCTGGTTTTTAGGTCTATAGTTTATGCTGTACTTAGTTTTGAGAGAGATGGCGCTGTGTGAATTTCCTCCAATATTTGTTTATTTATTCAAAAGCTGAAAACGATTAGTGAGCTTACTATGGATCCAAAAACCAGGACAGTGGTAGAATCTTGTAAATAGTGTATTAATACTGAGTTTCTATTCTAACAGTGAACATTTATCACTTAATACGCTCTTTATTCTTGTAAATACGTTTTTTAATTACAATTTATTATATTTGTATCATATAGTAAGATAGTGAATGCACATGTGAATGACAATAAATTGTCTCTCAAAATTTAATTGTTTCTATTTTATTGTGTAACTACCTGGTACCTAACTGCCATGTCACTGACATGTGCCGAGCGCTGCATTTTCGATTTCTAAGAAGGATAACTAATTATTAAGCAGAATTACGTAATTTTTTTTTTAATATAATAAAAAGTAGGTACAAGTATTTTTTTTATGTGTGAAACCTATCCCTTAAGTTTGTCAGGTTGATAATGAATGACCTTACATATATCTGATGTATTGAAATATTATCAGCTCCAGTCCAGCCCAGCATGGCTAATGGTCAAGGAATTTATAAGTATGCTACTACTACTTTCGGGCGGCCTAGAAACTCTGTCACCAGAGTTGGCCACTGACTCATACGAACGACGACGAGTTCCATGCTAAGCACTTCAGAAATGTTCTTCTTCTTCTTTTAATTTGTGGCGTCTGTGGACTTCAGAAATGAATGCCACTTGCTTGTGCATGTTATTTATGTCATTGTCAATGTCAATTTGACAGACGGAAAGAAAAGATTGTCAAAACAGTCTGCTGTGTGTCTGTGGGTTTTCCTGGTTTTCCTGTTTGTTTTTTTCATTTCCCTGTTTATTCCTATAAAACACGTACTCGTACTTTGGTGACGTAAAAAGATAAAACTAAACTCAAAAAGGATTCATAGTAAATAAGGTGCTAAAAGAATGTATATTATTTAGCCTTGCAATGGAGGATATTTCCGACATTCGAACCTTACCACTGTCGACGCTCACGAGCACAACAAGAAGATTGTTGTCGACCTTATTGGATTCCACCAAAGTTTTGCCCACTGAAGGACCAATACGAAGGCATAGGTAAGTGCATCTTCGTGATATGCCTACTGCTAGTTTCCTCGGTACAACTGTCTTTCTGACGTAGGCAGGTAGGCCATCATCAGCATCATCATATCAGCCGATAGACGTCCACTGCTCTAGAAAGGCCTACTCCAAAGAGCTTGATGATCGATTTACCATCCATTCACTTGTTAACATGTTTTGAAAAGATTATAATATCCTAAAAATTAATTTGCCTCAAGCGGGCTAATAATTGATAATATTTTGCCCGCTTGAGGCTAAAATATTTTTTGGGATATTATAATCTTTAGTATTCCCCTAGTGTGATGGTTAACGCTATTAAAACAAAAATAACCAATGTTTTGAAAATACCATTTCTTAGTAAAACTGCTATGAATCATCTACTTCATAAGACTAAAGCATTTATTATTAATACAGTATTATATAAAGTGATGCTATGTTATGGGTTAGTGAGTTTTTCATCCCGTGCCACTTGATTGGAACCATAGGTTATTGGTGTTCTGTGACTTGGAGTCACCTCTAAAGAGGGGGTCTGAATAAAGTCATATGACATATTTACAACTATTTTACTATTAAGAAACATACAAATACATTAAATACCTATGTTTTTAGGTGACAAGCAAACTTTATTTGAGCTTTTCTATTATTAACATAAAATTTCATTAAAACTCAATAGCGGTCAATAAATGCTATGATAACTGCTAACAAGCTAAAGTACCTCCTTGGGGGTACTTCTAAAACTTTGCTAGCATGTGTGCAGACAAATGCAGCTAGCAACAGGAACTAATGGCGCTCGCTGCTCGTCGTAGGGTGACAGTCGCCCGCGCAAGCTCGCGCGGTGCATTGGTACCCTGTACACATGTCTATCGTCCTATATATATATCGTCCTGAATCATTTAACAATGATTATAAAAGCTGATTTCTAAACAGACAGCAGAATACAGGACATTGTTTTACTGTTTGTAATCTAACTATCAATGTTTGAAGAATGTCACCAACATGTCACTGAGTAGGGGTCCAAACTCACCCATAATGCATAATATGCATGCCAACTTAGCAAAAGAGACCATGCAGGGAACATGCACTTGCTTTTACACATCTGATTTTCCGTTTCCTTTCAGAGACTGGCGTGGTCTAGCCTCTCTAGTCAACATATCTTCCGAGGTAGAGGCCAGTATTTGGAACCACAGTGATAAGACTGGCTATGTCTTGGATCTATGGACACATGGTGGGGCAGGCACAGTGGGAGAACTATTGGATCATTTGATCACGTTGGATAGATTTGATGTGTATGATGATCTCATTGCTAGCATACGAGAACAGCCGAGGATCCAACCAGGTTAGTACCTAAAACACTTCAGTAGTGTTGATGGACCAGTCAATATCCCTTCCTTGCATATTAGTGCAATAATTTCACTGATGATATCCATTTTCCTTGCATTATCCATACCTGCGCATAAGCAGATTAGAATAATAGCTTCATTGAAATTGTCACTGGTCCTATCCAAATGGTTGCTATGCGGAACAGTGCTTAACTTTGTTAAACTATTATGAACAACAGACAGCTACGTCACAAGTGTTTAATTAATGAAATACACTAAAACTATCTTATGTACCTAACTGTTCTGAATATAATAATATTATACATTATTATGACCATAAAAACAGTATGAATCAGTGACAGCACTGATAACACTATCTTGAAACAACTTTTTACATAAAATATTTGTATTAGAAACTTTTGTATTATAAAATAGGCAGTAAGTAAGTAAGTAAGTAAAAATTTATTGCGAGAAATACATGTAGGTAGTTACAAAGTTTTTTTTTTGTTTGCATAAAAGAGTAGTAGAGTTCTCTGTGATAGAGCTCGTCCGGGGAAGGACTACCACCATACCTATTTCTGCCGTCAAGCAGTAATGCTCGCATTGCTGTGTTCCGGTGCGAAGGGTATGGTTTCCGGTGAAATTACTGGCACATGAGGCTTTCGATCTTAGCCTCAAGGTGGCAACCCGCGAGTGATACCTCTGGTATTGCAAGCGTCCATAGGCTGCGGTAACCGCTTACCATCTTGTGGGCCGTACGCTTGGTTGCCACTTCAGTTGTATAAAAAAAAAAAAAAAAATTGGAAACAATGTATTTTGCCGTGTTATGGCATGCAATATTTGTCTATTATGTGTTACATTAATCTTATATAATTATTATCTTAAAATTATTTAAAATGTCAGCCTAGAGAAAATATAACCTATACTTACATACCTACATAATCAAAATAATGATAGTGTCCTAATAATATTGTATTTAGTTGCAGCAAATCAAATTGCACTACATGGCAATAACTACAAACATGTAGTTCCAATAGATGACCCTGAAATCATAACGTTTGAGGACCGACCTGGCCACCGCCACAAATACCATGCATATATGCTAAACGCTGTTGAAGACAACGAGTTTGTTATGCAGATGATGAGATTCTTAAATTCATATGGATTTGAGGTAAATTCCTCCAAGCAGTAGTGCGCAAGCATTACTGTGTTTAGGTTTGAAGGGCACTGCAAGTGAAATTACTGGGAGAAAGAGACTTGTCAACACAACAATGTCTCGGGGTGATAAGCAGTGCAGTGCCACGCAAACACTTAAAACTTACTCTTGAACGCGATCGGTATTGGACAAGTATTGAAATATGGCATTTCGTAACTTGTGTGCAAACCTAGAGCGGAACTCAACCTTGTTTTCTCAAGAAAAAAAAAAACAGCAGTAAATTGATCGGAATTGTAATTGGATTCAAGAGTAAGGCACCTGTTTTGCCTGTGGATAAAGTTAGCGAAAAGATGTGAACTCCTGACCCGAGTTAGATAAGTATAGTTCTCACAACGGATCTCGGCCATCGTGAAGTTAGCCGTTTCGATGCGCAATGGAGCTTTTTTAAACTAAATTGTCTTTGCGCATAACAAACGGCTAACTTCACGGAAGCCTAGATCCGCTGTGCGACCACGACGGATCTCGGCCGTAGTGAAATTAGCCGTTTCGATGCGCAATGGAGCTTTTTCAAACTAAATTGTCTTTGCGCATCACAAACGGCTAACTTCACGGAAGCCTAGATCCGCTGTGCGATCTATACATGTTACGTGTTGTGTTTGCTTACCCGCCGCGTGCCGCGACTATATCAATGATTGTTAGGTCAGCCAGTTCCCACTGCTGAAACTGGCTAACTCTAAATCAAGAGTGATTGATTGTGGTTTTTTATAATATTTGCGGGATTTTATCGCGTAATTACCTTTTTATTACCCCGACGTTACTTATTTATTACGTAATTACGCGATAAAATTCCACAAATATTATAAAAAACTACGAGTTCTGATCGCGTAAGTTTAAAAAAGACTGATTGATTGTTCACCACGCGGCCGATCTCGGATTGGTGAATGGCACTGTATTTCACTTGGATATGCCGGTTTCGATGTTTTCCTTCACCGTTGCGCATATTTTTTTTAATAGGAAAGTTTCGGGACCACGATCTTGGATCGGAAGGCGGGAGTCACCACTAGACCAACAGTGCTCTTACTAAACCAATAATCATCGTCATATCAAATAAACGTCCACTGCTAGACATAGGCCTTTTTTTTTTTTTTATACTACTAAAGTGGTAACCAATCGTACGGCCCACTGGATCTATGTACGCATGCAACATCATAGATATCACTTGCGTGTTACCACCCTGAGACGTTAGATGGTAAGTCTCATGTGCCTGTAATTTCACCGGAAACCATACCCTTCGAACCGGAACACAGCAATGCGAGCATTACTACTTGGCGGCAGAAATAGGTATGGTGGTAGTCCTTCCCCGGACGAGCTCTACCACAAAGAACTCTACTACGCCTCCTCAAAGAGCAAGACAAAAACCATCCCCACGACCGCTACAATGTCGTCGATCCATCGTGTAGGGGCCGTCCTACACAACAACTAATTTTGTAGTTCGTGGTCGCCATTCCCAACTGTCAATACCAATAGTTAGCGACCACGTCTCAGTGCCATAAGTCATCACTCTAATTAAATAGTGTAACTATAATAGGTTAATTCCAACTAATTGTCGACGACTGTATTCCCCGCAGATCTGCACAAAGGACAACCTCCTGCCGGGATACGCGAGCCAGTTCCCGCCGGTGTCGAAGCTGATCACGGAGCGCTGCGGCCGCATCATCCTGGTGTACTCCAGCAAGTTCCTCGAGAGCAACGAGAACTCCTTCTTCAGGGACTACGCGCAGTCTGACACCATCCGTAAGATTACAAACTCGCCCCGGATTCGCAGGGGTGCAATGAAAACATGCCAATGAAAAGCTTGAAAATGCAAACCAATGGAAAGCTTGTTGTTTACTTTTGTTATGGTCTAAAAACAAATTATTCCAAATAAATTATTTTCCTTTTTTTCTTATATCAGTAAGTGACAAGACAATCAAGACGCCCGCCTGATGTTAAGCACCACGCCTGACTATAACAGATGCATTGCCACCCAAAGCTTAAAGTTTTTAAGTGTTTGCGTGGCACTGCACTGCGCTTATCACCCCGAGACATTGTTGTTATGTCTCTTTCGCCCAAAAACGAAGGAAAACATTTTTCGATGAAGGAAAACATCGTGAGGAAACCGGCATGTCCAAGAACTGAATACTCGAATGACATGTGCCATCCACCAATCCGCATTGGGTCCTCGTGGTGGATTAAGACCCAATCACTCGCCTGAGAGCAGGCCAGTGTCCCAGCAGTGGGAACATTAGAAGGCTGTCATGATGATGATGATGACTCTTTCGCCCAGTAATACTGAATTAATAATAATTTAAAATTATGTATCTTAATCTTATCTTATCTATCTTTATTTAATAATGATTTTAGAGAAAAACCAGCGGCGGTTGGTGCCGATAATGTACCAGCAGTGCGAGCTGCCCCCGCACCTGCGGCCCTACCACATGCTGTACCACAACAGCGACAATTTCTGGCACAGGCTGCGGATGACCATGGAGACCAGCCGGTACCTCATGTGAGTACCTTGAGACTACCGATGTGACGCAGGGGGATTCGATTCCCGCCTTGGAACACATGTTTGCACGATTTGACGTTTGTACGAAGCAGGTATTTGTTCCGTCTGGGTGTTCTGGGTATTTTCTAAGTATAATAAAAATATCTATCTATGTAGTAGTGTTACAATACCGCAGTTAGCATCCTCTCAAATTAAAATTGGCTTGTGTGCTGATCCTTTTGCATTTTATAAATTAATATATTTTTTAATTGTTATATTAGAAGAAATATACACTTAAACTGGAGCAAATCTCATTGACAATGATTATTCAAATCATAAAACTCAGGATTGTTCCATGGTAAGTTTACAGGTGCTGGCTGCAATCAAAATAAATCTGGTGTACTATAAAATTAGTCAATTTGCCAATTGATTTCTTATTTGTCTCGCATCGCAATTCCTGAGTCCATCACATTGCTGCGCGAGCTACATTGAAACCGAACTTGTCTAACCCTTGTCGCGCGCAAACAATATGCATCATGTATTGTATTAAATTAATATATATATAAATATAAATATCAGTCAGTGTGATTCTTGGTTGTTTGTTCTAAGCAGTTTATTTTATTGCAGCCAAGACGCACCGTCTCCATCACCAGCTTCACAGCAGCAAAATAGCAACACTCATTCCGGAGTCAGCTTCAACTCAATGCCCGAGACCTATAGTGGATACTTCCTCCCACAATGTCCACAGAATTTCTCTCCACCGGCCATCGTACAAGCTCCTAGCAACGTCTCAACTCCTAGCAACATCTCAATTCCTAACGTCTCGCCTCCTAGCAGCAACTTAGCAACTAACAATAACTCACAAGCAACTATCTACGGGGAGAACGATAGCCGACGGATCCTACTCACCAAAAGCTCTGAGTCACCGAAGAAACGCAGCATCATAAGAAGATTCTTCAAAACGTTCACGTGGAAGAAAGATAAAAAGAATAAGGTTCAAATGATGGCACCCGCGCAACAGATTTACGCATAATAACATTACTTTAAGGATTAAAGGCTGTATGGATAATTTGTTACAATTTTTAGTAGCTCGCTATATTGCAGTTTTTCCTTGTCATTTTATCTAATGTTACATTGGATATTTTCTATGCATAATAAAAAAATATCTATGTACCTACAAGCTCTTTAGGCCATGACAGAGGCAAAAACTCTGTCACTAACCCCCCTACCGTGAACTCAAACCGTCAACCCCCCTACCGTCAAAAAATTTTGTACCATGATATCAATTACACAATCATGTCATGGTATAAAATTTTTTGACAATTTAGTTTAGGTTTTCATTTGAATCGCTATAAGAGTTCAAACTTACTTATAATACAAGCTCTACTTAGCTTGGGGGTAGATGATGCTGTGTCCAGCATTATTATTATTATTATGAATGACAAGGAAAAATTTCAGTTTATCTTAGGAATAAGGGGGTTTGACTATGACTAAACCTACGTAATATTCAGTTTTTTTTTAAACGAATTTGTTAGATTTTGCTAAAAAATATATTTTTGAATTGAGCTTTTATGGAATCATGCATGAGATGCAAGTTAACCTATGTAGTTATATGAGTTTAAGATGACGACTAATCTAACTAGGATAAAATAACTATTATTATTTTTATTTGATTTACACAGTTTTACTACTGAACATCCGTGATTTGTCCGCGTTGAATATTTTTTTAAACAAACATATTCATAAAATAAACTGTTATTTCTGCTGCTCGAGGTTTTTCCTCGTCTTTCTTATATCAATGAACAAAGACGAGAGATTTGAAAGAAACATGTGCTATGATAATGAATACCGTTTATTTTCCCGCTGGGTCCTCTAGCACTTAGCACGGGATATACAATCTTCTGTAAATCCCTTGCTAAGTGCTCCACACTGTTACTATGGGACACTGATAGTAAGAATGGCGACTTCATATTATTTTTAAAAGTAAATAATATTGAAATTGTTGTATATAAATTCTATCTAATTTATATCAATGATGACCTACAGTTTAAGCCTACGTATATCTATTGTATCTGGCAGCTGTTGCCTGCGACTTTGTTCGCGTGGACCTTGGGAACTATACTTTTTTCCGGTATAAAAGTTAGCTTATATCATATTCCCGGTCATTATCTATCTATGTTTTAAATTTCAGGAAAATCGCTCCAGTAGTTTCGGAGCATATTAGATACAAAGAAATAAAAAAATAGTTCCTCTATATGATTTTATAGTATAGATAAAATAGTTACAGACTAACTGACATTCAATACACAGCCTAAACAGTAAGTCCGAGTGACCTGTTCCTTTTATTCCCGAAACTCAACTCCTAGAGGACGCAGCGGAAAGAAGTTTGCATGAGATAAAAATACATGTCAAAATCGCAGGGCCTTCCACTAGTATTTAGTAAATGTAAGCATTTCTATTGTATGGTACTGTAAAGTAACAGTTAGGCTAATACTAATATAGCCTAATGTCATTGTTTTGTAAACGTTTTTTAGAGTATCTATAATCGAACAAGATTGAAATGTCCCACAACTTTAAGTGCCTTTAGTACTGTTGTCAAAAAGTTTACACTTTGCTATTACAATGTTGTAAGTTACTTTA
Source organism: Colostygia pectinataria (assembly GCA_951394395.1). NCBI lineage: Eukaryota > Metazoa > Arthropoda > Insecta > Lepidoptera > Geometridae > Colostygia > Colostygia pectinataria. The sequence goes on along the minus strand of OX596352.1, from coordinate 13,583,699 downwards.
TTATATTGTGTAGAAATTTTGTATAAAACACAAAAAATAAAAATATGTACATTTGTTATACATTAAACAGTTTTTATTTTTAACTCTTCTCAGTCAACAGAACATTTGTCCCATGATCACATAACTCAGTTATCGACCAATTTCTATTGACCTCCGTCTCAAACTGTCTATTATAACAGAAGAGCTAGGTATGGTCGAACTATCTTATTAGACAGTTCGAGATGGAGATCGATGGAGATTGGTCGATAACAGAGGTAGGTATGTGATCAACCCGCAGGTGTCTGTCTCTCACTACCTCCCTGAACCACAGAACAAATATTAGTATCATAGAACAAATCATCATGATACCTGCAGCCGTTCTTTGTGTAGGACTCTTCAGCAAGAGTCCGTCTTGGTGGGTACCACCGCAGTGTCAGATATTCTACCTCCAAGCAGTAGTGGGCAAGCTTTTTTTTTTTTTTTTTATACAACTAAAGTGGCAACCAAGCGTACGGCCCACAAGATGGTAAGCGGTTACCGAAGCCTATGGACGCTTGCAATACCAGAGGTATCACTCGCGGGTTGCTACCTTGAGGCTAAGACCGAAAGCCTCATGTGCCAGTTATTTCACCAAGCTGCACTGTGTTTAGGTTTGAATGGCACTTACTGGTGAAATTACTGGGCAAAAGAGACTTAACAACAATGTCTCGGGGTGATAAGCGCAGTGCCACGCAAACACTTAAAAACTTTAAGCTTTAAGTGGCACAGCATAGTCAGGCGTGATGTTTAACATCTAGCGGGCGCCTTGATTGTCTTGTCACTTGCTGACAAAAAAAAAATTAGAAGCCTCAATTACTAAATATTTAAATATAGTGGCACTAATTGAGCACTAAAGTTTGGCATAGATAAAAACATCAAATTCCACAGTGAGGTTTCCAACTCGACGCACACTACTACGCTAGAACTCGTCAAGCTATAATAAAATTGTATGGGTACCACCCATGATACAGTTTGCTACACGGTAAAAAGTTAGTACGCGAGATTAATTTTAATCACCAATATCTATAAAAAAATATAAGGGAATGGTCATATTATATTATTATTGTTAAGTTGAAAGAGTAGTAGAGATTTTTGTGATAGAGCTCGTCCGGGGGAGGACTACCACCATACCTATTTCTGCCGCCAAGCAGTAATGCTTGCATTGCTGTGTTCCGGTGTGAAGGGTATGGTTTCCGGTGAAATTACTGGCACATGAGGCTTTCGATCTATGCCTCAAGGTGGCAACCCGCTAGTGATACCTCTGGTATTGCAAGCGTCCATAGGCTGCGGTAACCGCTTAACATCTTGTGGGCCGTACGCTTGGTTGCCACTTCAGTTGTATAAAAAAAAAAAAAAAAAAAGTATTTCGCTAACAATAAAAAAAGAACAAAACAAGGAGTTTTCCTACTGTTTAAACATTAACTAAAAATACTTCCAAATAATAAATTTAAGTGTAGTAATACTTCTGAATAAATAAATCTAAGAAAGGATTCTACCAATAAGAACACCAAAAATTTGTAACGATAAAATATTTATTTAGAACTACAAGAGGCTTATGTGATAGATATTCTGAGGATCCTGACGAGGTGGTCACTGCCGCAGCTCGCCAGCAGCACTGCGCCGTCTTGCTCGCGGCGCGGCTTGAATGCCAGCCGCTTCACTGTCAGATGGTGGGCCAAACTGAAATAAGTTAAATTTAATTAATTATAATTGATTTGAAAGAATGAAAATATGTTTATTGTCCTACACAATCAGAAATAATTATAATAAAATGAAAAAGAAAACATTGTATGTCCCACACAATCATAATAATGACAACTCAGGTAGGAATAGGAAAGAAGAACATTAAATACCCGGCTAACTTCTGACCAAGATCCGTAGCAGTACTATAATATCAGTCATGGCCTAACTCCGTCACCAGAGTTAGGCACTGACTCATACGAATCTACTTACATAATTATGTGATTATAAAAACCCAAGTTTCCTATGATCCAGTGTCCGTAGTAGATGCCACGCGACGTCAAAACTGTACACCCTCACAGTTCCCTCCTCATGGTGAGTGAGCTGATAAGTGAGTGAGTGAGCTAACAGGTGAGTGAGTGAGCTGACGAGTGAGTGAGCTTATGAGTGAGCTGATGGCTAACTTCGCAAAAGCCAAGATCCGTTGGCAGTACTATACCTATGATCCAGTATCATATCTTCAGTAGATACCACGCGCCGTCAAAGCTGTACACCCTCACAGTTATACTTATACACTTCCTGGTGAGTGAGCTGATAAGTGAGTGAGTGAGCTGACGAGTGACTTATTGAGCTAACGAGTGAGTGAGTGAGCTGATGAGTGGAGTGACCACACAATGGGTTAGCGAGTGATGCGAAAAAATGCAAATTTTAATGGACTGTATATTATAGGAGGGATGATTCTCAAAAACTGTGGACAAGTTGGGTTAGAGACAGTTTTCGAAGGGGAAGGACTGCACTGTACCTTTGTTTCCAAACTGCAGGGTGTGGAAGGTTTCCCAGTGGTTTCAGCACAGACACAGCACTTGAATTGTTATTTGTACATAACAGTACTATTACTATATTGTCATTAGTACCTATTTTAATTTTAAGTTCCTTTATGTATTTTTAGTTTCTACGTAGCCTAGCTGTCCGTGAAGTCACCCACCTTTAGGACCTGGCACAATACCAGCGTTGCGTCGCGATTAGGTACCTATTTTTTTTTTTTTTTTTATACAACTAAAGTGGCAACCAAGCGTACGGCCCACAAGATGGTAAGTGGTTACCGCAGCCTATGGACGCTTGCAATACCGGAGGTATCACTCGCGGGTTGCCACCTTGAGGCTAAGATCGAAAGCCTCACGTGCCAGTAATTTCACCGGAAACCATACCCTTCACACCGGAACACAGCAATGCGAGCATTACTGCTTGGCGGCAGAAATAGGTATGGTGGTAGTCCTTCCCCGGACGAGATCTATCACAAAGAACTCTACTACTCTTAATTGGGTAGGTGCCTATCAGCGAAGCAGCTTTATGCTGAGCCGAGGGCCTTTTGATGCCCACTCACCCAATCATATTGTTTTCTGTGAACTAGGTATCATAATAGGTAGGTAGGTGTTATAATAACTAGTAATAAGTTCATTTTAGTATAGATCTAGATTAGTCCTATTGTAGAAAACTTCTTACCTATGTATCCTACTTTTTTAGATTTATCTCATACTTACCTACATGATTGTTCTGTAGTAATTTGTTACTTGGATTGTTTTTCTAAAGTGGGTTTCAATAAATGTATTTTCTTTCAATCTTTTCTTTTACTATACCTATGATCCAGTATCTTCAGTAGATGCCACGCGCCGTCAAAGTTATACACCCTCACGGTTCCCGTCTCCGCCCCGACGGCCACCACCCGCGCCTTCAACGGCGCGAAGCACAGCGCCGTGACGGACTCCTTCAAGCCGAGCGCCTCGCCGCACAAGCCGTACTCTTTCAGTGAAGTATCGGATGGAGTATCCGTTTTGGACCAGACGCACACCTGGAAAGAATCGGTCCGCTCCAATTCAATTCTAAAGTGCAACACCTTTACTAAGTATTACTATTTACCTGGTGGTAGGACTATTCAGCAAGAGTCCGTCTTGGTGGGTACCACCGCAGTGTCAGATATTCCACCTCCAAGCAGTAGTGTGCAAGCATTTCTGTGTTTAGGTTCAAGGGCACGGTAGCAAGTGAAATTACTGGGCGAAAGAGACTTAACAACAATGTCTCGGGGTGATAAGCGCAGTGCAGTGCCACGCAAACACTTAAAAACTTTAAGCTTTGGGTGGCACTGCATCTGTTATAGTCAGGCGTGGTGCTTAACATCGTGGGCGCCTTGATTGTCTTGTCACTTGCTGACAAAAAAAAAAGGATACATTTATTTTTAATCCTGCTTCTTAGCTTCCTAAAGCCAGGGTTACATTATTCTGTCCTGGAGTGTCGTGACGCTTCATAAGTATATCGTATCCATACATTTACAGAATGCGTCACAACACTGCGCTTTAGTAGTATAATTCTAACCATACAAAATGTATGGATACGATATGCTTATGACGCGTCACGACACGCCACGACAGAATAATGTAAACGCAGCTTAACAAACACATCCCTCGCTACACATCTTCGCACATCTCCGGTGGAAACGCAGCCTAAGTCAGATTAAAAGCATTAGGTGACACTGTAACCGACTATTGCAGTTCCGCGTGGCACTGCACAACGCTCGTACCTTCCCATCCCTGGAGCCCGTAGCGAACACACCCCCGTCAGGAGACCAAGCGCAGCACCACACTATCCGCGCGTGCACTCCGTTCGTCTTGTCCGTGCTGGCGGCGAGCTCGAACGACTGTGCGCCTTGCTGCCTTCGGAATAAGGACCACCTTCGGTCGCGCGACACGCACAGAAGCCGCTGGCTGTCAGGTGAGAACTCGATTTGCGTGACCGTGAGCGCGTGGGAGCGCAGACTCTGGATCTGGTTCCAGGATTTCGTGTCCCTGTGAACAAAATCGTAATATAACACAGGAGTTGTAGAGTTCTTTGTGATAGAGCTCGTCCGGGGAGGACTACCACCATACCTTTTTCTGCCGTCAAGCAGTAATATTTGCATTGCTGTTTTCCGGTCCGAAGGGTATGTTTCTGATGAAATTACAGGCACAAGAGACTTTCGATCTACTTCTCAGGGTGCCAACCCGTGAGTGATACCTCTAGTATTGCAAGCGCCTATAGGCTGCGGAAACCGCTTACCATCTCGTGGGCCGTACGCTTGGTTGCCACTTTAAATGTATATTCCCCCTTCCCTCCGGACCCCTGACCAGTGCAGACGTTTACAACACACAGTTTCTATTTAATTTTCCATTATTTTATTCCAAATTCACATTGTAAATCAAAGTAAGAAAATAGGAGTGCATAAGCTGGTAGAAGTCCGTGCAACGCATCGCATCACGTACCTACGCACACTACAAATCCGACCTGCAGTGTCTACTCCTACACACAGACGCTAATTGCATGTGAGTGCCTATTCATTCATTCAGTACCAACACACATTGTCACCGAAACTAAAGATTTGTTTGTGTGCGCCAATAACGATACGCTGCAAGCGCGAAGGTGTTGCACGCAGGGTCTTCCTTCACTGGACGTCAAGCTAAACTGTATCAAAGTATCGATTGCGACCAGCCTAATCGGATCCCCGCCGTACTTGGACCAGGTATTACTCTAATACATTCCTGATTGCCTGGTACTTTCTGGCGCATAGTGAACGTAAGACATGCCGCTTAAACGAACGCCCCCGTCTTCACCCGCGCCCGTTGACAAAACTGGTACCTGCACGCACTCCAACCCAGTTGCAAGCGTGCCTACTTCAGCACCAAATGTCATATTATCGGTGCCCGTTTTACATCATTGTTCCTCGGAACCTAGTTTAACAGAGTCTACGAACCAAACGTTTCGCAAAAGAAAGAGATCTGTCTGTGACGACGAGAAACTGAACACTTTTATGACAGACATGAAAAAAATGTTTACACAATTTAAAGAGGATCAAGAAAAAATGACCGATAAGTTGTGTGCTGCTGTTGAGGACATGGGTCAATCGGTCGACTTTATGTTACAAAATTATGATACAATACAAGCCAGAGTCGTTAAGCTGGAAAATGAGCGGGAAGTTGAGATCCAATATGTGAAGGCTCTAGAAGAGAAATTAGAAACTTTTGAGCGCGGCTCTAGAGCTAGTTGCCTGGAAATTCGAAACGTTCCGGTATCTCCGTCGGAAACTAAGTCTTCTCTCTTGGAGACTTTCATTAACACGGGCAAGGTGCTTAACGTCCCTATCCAACAGAGTCAGGTAAAGGACATATTTCGCATCAAATCCAAGGACGCCTCAAGCAGGACTATTATAGTTGACCTCACCAGTACCCTTCTGAAAGAGAAACTGATATCCATGTATCGTAGCTACAACAAAGGAACATCAAAGTTGACCACTGAGCACTTGCGTATCAGTGGTCCCGCGAAGCCGATTTTCATCTCGGAAAACCTCACGGCGAAAATGAAACGCTTGTTTTTCCTGGCTAGAGACTTTGCCAAGGTCAACGACTACAAGTTCTGTTGGGTGTCTCACGGAAAAATATTCCTGCGAAAGAGAGAGAACGGTCAACTGTTCCGCATTAACAGCGAAATGGACCTTGACAAAGTATTAAGCGCAAAGTGACTATACGCGCCAGAGACTGCCAAGCCTAATCAACTTTACTTGTTTTTTATTTTTTTATTTTTTAACGTTTTTCTATTTTCTCTTTGTGCCACATTTTTTATTTTGATATGTATTGTCACCTCCAAAGTCCAAATAATACACAAACACACACACACTTACACACTCACAATTACCTCCACTTACAAACATTACTACACTTATTTTCCACTTAGGTTCTCCAGTTTTTATGTAACATACAAGTGTTATTTGAGTTCCACAGTTCCTGTCCTACTGTTACTTTATCTGTTCCTTAATGGATGATATAAACACAATTAATGGCGATATTCAACAGATCTCTGTCTCTGATTCGGCTATTTGCTCTCCCGAGCATGCTATCAATTACATCAACAATGGCAATCATACGTTTACAATTCTCCATGTTAACATCAGAAGTATTAATTGCAATTTCGATGGTTTTCTCATCTTATTACATCGATTAGACTTCCATCCAGATGTTATTGTGCTGTCCGAATGTTGGTTGAGTAAGTGCCCATCATTACCAGTTCTCCATGGATATGATTCATTTCAATCTGGGTTTTGTAATCAAAACGAAGGAGTTGTTTTATATGCTCGGTGTGGCTTGGAGTATAAAATTATTAAACCTGATTTCAGTGAAGCCAACTGTTTAGTTCTTAAACTCTCTGAATCTCTTGCAGTGGTAGCCTTGTATAGATCACCATCATACAAAAACTCTGCTCCATTCATCAATAGTCTAGATAAGCTCCTGAACACCTTAGCAAAATTTAAAACCGCTGTTATAATTGGTGACCTTAACATTAACATCATACCTGGTCACACTGACTCTTTTGGTGAGGAATACTTAAATTTAGTTTCATCACATGCACTGCTCCCAGCTCATGTTTTTCCTACAAGAGAAGGAAACTGCCTAGATCATGTGATTGCACGCTCACTGTCTAACGCTACAACTTTAGTCCTCAACTCTTTAATTACTGATCACGCTCCAGTGTTATTTTGTTGTAACGTACACAACACGGAAAAAAAAAATTCCATCAACACTTCTATTCTGCGCCCCAACATTCAAGCAATTATTAGTGAATTAAACGACACAGATTTTTCCTCCGTACTTGATAGCAATAACCCTGAAGTAGCTGCGGAAAATCTGGTTGTCATTATCTCCTCGATCATTAAAACTCATACTTTCACGGTTTCTATCCCAAGCAGAAAACGTACCCTAAAGCCCTGGATTTCTCCCGGTCTTTTGAGGTGTATCCGTCATAGAGACAAACTATATAAGAAATTCCTAAGAAACCCTAAAGATCCTCAACACAAAATTGTATACACTCGTTATCGTACATTTTGCAATAATCTACTAAAAAAAGTCAAACTAGAGTACCAACAAAATGAATTTCAGAAAGCCAGAAAGAATCCTAAAGCTACTTGGAATCTTGTAAAGCAAATTGCCAATATTAACAAAAAACAATCTACCGCTAGCCATTTGTTTAAATCGTGTAATACTCCTCAGCTCACTGTTGATAAAGTCAATGATTTCTTTGCCAGTGTTGGAAAAACCCTTGCTTCTAAAATTGTTCCATCTGGCTCCTCTCTCCAAAATCCCATCTCTCTTTCTCAAGTGTCTTCCCGATCTCCCCTGAATTCTATGTTCTTATTTAGTGCAGACAACGAAGAGATTGAGAGTATTATTTTAAAACTCAAGGATAAATGCGCAGTTGGCTGGGACGGTGTTTCTACCTACATCATAAAGACTGCCAGACATATTTTTATACCCCTTCTTAATCATGTCTTCAACCTTTCACTTGGACTTGGAATTTTTCCAGCGGTCTTTAAAAGGGCCATCGTGCATCCTATTTTCAAGAGTGGCGAAAGAGACAGTGTCACAAATTATAGACCCATTTCTGTTCTAACAGTCATGTCTAAAATATTGGAAAAGATTCTTAATAAAAGACTGTTACAATACTTAGATAACAACAAGACCCTATCAGAAAATCAATTCGGTTTTAGACGTGGAAAATCCACAGAGGATGCTGTCTTAGAACTCTCTGACAGCATCATTAAGAATTTTGACAATAAACTCAAAACAGTAGGTGTCTTTCTGGACCTCTCCAAAGCTTTTGACACTGTCTCAATCCCTATTCTTCTCTCGAAACTTCACGCTATTGGCGTAAGAGGTACTGCTCTTGATATTTTTATTAGTTACCTCTCCAATCGTTCCCAATATGTTGTCATCGATGGATTCAAAAGTAGTGATCAATCAATTGATTTTGGAGTCCCTCAGGGCAGTGTTCTTGGCCCCACTCTTTTTTTAATATATGTCAATGACTTGTGCAACTTATCTCTCCCTAATTGTAAAATAATTTCATATGCGGATGACACTGTTCTTCTTATTCATGGACGAAATTGGCAAGAGGCGCAGAAATTTACGGAACATGCCCTGTGCTCTGTAGCTTCTTGGCTTACCACCAACTTTCTTACGCTTAATGTCACCAAAACCAAATTCATGACTTTTGCTCCAACTTTAGCCGCACAGCCTACGTCTTCATTTGCCATCCAAGCTCATTTCTGTTCTTGTCACACTTTGCCGCTAACTTGCAGCTGTAATCTACTAGAACGGACTTTTTCTTTTAAATATCTCGGTGTTTTCGTAGATAGTACAATGTCCTGGAAACCGCAAATTGAAGCTCTCGTCTCTCGGGTCAGAAAGCTAATTTTTGTATTTAAAAGCTTAAGGCATGTTGCGGACTTCCAATGCATGAAAACTGTTTATTATGCTCTGGCCCAGTCAGTTCTGTCATACTGCATAACATCGTGGGGTGGCTCAGTGAAATCCCATATGCTAAAGCTAGAAAGAGCGCAGAGGGCAGTTCTTAAGGTTCTCGCCAAAAAACCCATTCGTTTTCCTTCCATCGATCTTTACTCCCTCTGTAAAGTTTTAACAGTTCGACAACTTTTTATAGCTCAAACTGTCCTCCGGAAACATTCCCAACTACCATTTGATCCCCTTTTTTCTAGTACCAAACGCAGGTCTGATAAAGTTTGTATAATCAAACAACGACGCACAGCAATAGCGAGTCGACATTATCATTTTATTAGTTCGTTCCTCTACAACACTCTAAATAAACAATTAAATATATATCCACTTCCATTTTACAAATGTAAGCTTAAATGCTCTGAATGGCTACAATCCCTGTCTTATGAGGACACGGAGGACCTAATTGTTTCTTTAAAGTAATGTATATCTTGCACTCAAATACACTTCCTTACACATCCTACACATACTCACACACTCACAATACATATTTCACACATACACACCCTCATACTCACTCACACTGTGGGCTTCCCTCTGTGATAGCCAGACTCTTAAGAGACTGGAAGGAACAAGGAAGCCCACAAATACACACACGCTCCATCACTACCCACACTCCCACACCCTACACACACACACGTTGTGGATTTCCCGCTGTGATAACCAGACTCTTAAGAGACTGGGAGGAACAAGGAAATCCACATGCACACACCTTCCTACAATCACACCCCACTCTTACACGCTCTCACATACACTTACATATTATACTTAGATGTAATTAATTTTAGTTTATATTATTAAATATTCTATTCTATTTGTTTTTATTGGAATTTTGCATAATCTGTGTTCGGAGGAGGGCGTTGATGTCTGTGACACAGTTTTACACTTCCACAGACGTCATCGGTTCTCACACTACTGTTTTCGTGCTAATTAAGTATTCTGTTCCAAAATAAAGATATTTATTATATATATAAAAAAAAAGAAATTCAACTCATAGAGGACACAGCAGAAAGAAGCATCTTACCACATTATAAGAATAAGAATTTTCTATTTGACACACACACAAAAAGTACCTACAAGACAAGAGTGCACGAAAAACTCATTTAACAATATCGTTTAAGTGGGTAACTTTTTTTTACCAGGAGCCTTATTCGCTATGACCAAACGCGGGCTGGTTACGATATCTGCGTGGAATCGTTGTTGACGAGCCACGTTTTAGGGCTCGTCTGACTGTTTTTTAAAGTCAACCTTTCGATAGCGAAACTATCGCTATTGAAACAACACAGATACGGATAACAATTACAATTTCACACCATGGCACGTATAGAACACGTTACTAAGTTACACGTTATTGGTACGGAATCTTCTAGGTCATAGCGAATAAGCCCCCAGAAGAGACCACGCAGACATCATGGAATTAGATAGAACATGATTGAAAGGAGAAATGTTCACTGGAGCGAATCTTCTACAAAACTGCCTACACCAAACCTGGAGGGCGATTCTCGTGCCATAGATAAATGGTCACATGTGATATATATATATTTTTTTTAATACAATTGAAGTGGCAACTAAGCGTACGGCCCACAAGATGGTAAGCGGTTACCGCCTATAGACACTTGCAATACCAGAGGTATCCCTCGCGGGTTGCCTTGAGGCTAAGATCGAAAGCCTCATGTGCCAGTAATTTCACAGGAAACAATACCCTTCACACCGGAACACAACAATGCGAGCATGACTGCTTGGCGGCAGAAATAGGTATGGTGGTAGCCCTTCCCCGGACGAGCTCTATCACAAAAAACTGTACTACTACTACATGTGATATATATCGTCAAAACTGTCAAAAATGTATAGAAATGTTTACAGTTTTGACGATATATATCACATGTGACCATTTATCTATGCACGAGAATCACCCTCCAGAGGGTCTACTCTAAAAAGCGACAAACGATAATCGTGGCCAATATCATATCTCAACTTGTGTCGGTGACAACTTCATTCAGAGTATTCACGGAACCACGAAAAGTGTCACGATTCATCGCATTTGTCTGCAAGAGTAGACCCTCTGCTCATAGTCTGAAGACTGCAGTGGGCTATAATATTATTAATCTCAGTTATATTAATATTTTATATAGCTAAGACTTTTATTGTGAAAGTGGACAAAAGATGTGACAGAATGGTATCCACGGGATGGTAAACGACTGAGAGGTAGACAAAGAAGGCGTTGGGAGGATGACCTGAAGCAGGTGGCGGGGCCAACATGGCGACGGCTCACACAGGACCGGACGGGGTGGAAATCTTTGGAGGAGGCCTATGTCTGCGGACAAGCTGATGTCTGAAGAATTTAAAATAATACAATTTATAAGTTGAAATGTAAAATATAATTCAGCAATAAGGGCTATATCTATCTATCTATCTATCTTTATTGTTGCTGTTTGTGATATCTGAATAAAAAAAAAAATATAGACTGATCGTAGATGAACAAAGAAAAAAAAAAAATGTTAACCAGAGTATCAGAGCGGCGTGCTCTACTGTGGTGGCCTTGCACGCGGACGCGAGCAGAGCGCCGTCCGGGCTCGCAGCGAGCGCGTACACCTCGTACCCGTGCCCGTACAGCTTCTGCTGCTCCGGCCAGAGCGTGTTCTGCATCAGTGTCTCCTCTGTAGGCGGTTCTATGAGATGATAAGCAAATAAATAAATAAATAATGCTGGACAATCCACACAGGACTACCACCATACCCATACCTATTTCTCCCGCTAAGCAGTAATGCTCGCATTGCTGTGTTCCTGTGTGAAGGGTATGGTTTCCGGTGAAATTACTGGCACATGAGGCTTTCGATCCTAGCCTCAAGGTGGCACCCGCGAGTGATACCTCTGGTATTGCAAGCGTCCATAGGCTGCGGTAACCGCTTACCATCGTGTGGGCCGTACGCTTGGTTGCCACTTCAGTAGTATAAAAAAAACAAAAAAAAAAACAGCATCTTCTAGCCCAAGGTAAGCTGCTGTTAAACAGAGCTGTATTATGGGTACTAGATGACTGATATATATTTAATACAATACAATACATAGATAGATATTTTTTATTATACATAGAAAACACCCAGAACACCCGGAACAAATATTTGCAGATCCTACGCGGACCTTCGTCCACCGCGCCACATTGGTCGTCAAGCAAAGAAAGATTGTTTGAGAAACATTCTTGGAGGAAGAAGTTGACGTTGATTATTTTATGCATGATTGTACAACGCATTGAGATTATTTTACAAAAAAAAATCTTGGAAAAAACCCCAAATTTTTTTTTAATCAATTTTAAACGTTCCGATCGATTCTCAATAAAAAAAACATTAAAAAAACCATAACTCAAAAAATATGAAAAATCGGGGAACATTATATGGGGTATTTTCGGATACCCCTGGATTTGCGGAATCTAATTTTTCTTATTGACATCTATGTTTGGACCACCCTGTATAATGATGAACCTTAAATTGTATTCGTTGAAACTAACCGGTTAAGTTGATGGGCACGAAGTATCCGTCATCGTCATCGGCGTCCTGTTGGGCATCTCCGCTGAACACCGCCTTGTTCGACAGCCCTAGAGAAGGCACCAGGGCTCCCTCGGCACCACCTGAGATACAGAGGAATAATATCTTTGTCAGAGAATACTCGTACATATATTAAAGATTATAATATCCCAAAAATTATTTTGCCTCAAGCGAGATTTGAACCCGCAAAAATTGGGCTTCGGCTCGAAGCGCCAATGATTATTTCGAGCAAGCAAGATATATCTCGATAGCTCAATTGGTAAACCACCCGCGTATCAAACGGAGGTTGCGGGTCCAAATCCCGCTTGAAGCGAAATAAATTTTGGGATATTATAATCTTTAGTATTCACTTAGTGTGATGGTTAACACTATAAAGAATTGATAACCATTTTTACCTACATCACACTAATTTCATGATTTTTTTGTTCCGAGTGTTCTGGTTATTTTTCTACGTATAATAAAAATATCTATCTATGCATTGTATTGTATTAAGTATATCAGTTATCTAGTGCCCATAACACAAGCTATGCTTAGCTTGGGGCTAGATGATGCTTTTTTTTTTTTTTTTATTATAGTCAAGCGTTTGACCACCACCTCACCTGATGGTAAGTGATGGTGTGGTCGATGATGGAGCACGCTGTGTGGATTGTACAGTATTATTTTGTAGTTACCAGCGGTTTCGTCGAGCAGCTCCCCAGTGATATTAGCGAAGTTGTGTATAAAGTTGTTGGGCGCGCGGAAGACGCGGATCACCTTCTCCTCGGCGGCGGAGGCGAAGGCAGCGCCCGCCAGCGCCGCCAGCGCCGCCACCGCGTACCCGTGCACCTGCGCGCGGGACACCTCGTGCCACGACATACCTCCTGAGGGTAAACTCTACTTTATTAATATATATTAAGTAAATAATTCAGAGTTATTAGGTAGCATGAGTCTTTATGTACCTAATAACTATGTGCGGTGTGGGCGTCGACGGCACCGGTTGTTCACAGCTCCCGCTATGCGGACTTGCCACGCGAACAACACACCAACACTCCGGGCGATCTCTCTCATAAACGCATTTGTACACGAGTTCCAACAAGTCGACCTTTTTGCTGACAATCTATGCACTTTAATTAGTTATTTAAAATTATTCTTAAGTTTTTATTTAAGATAGTAAGTGTTTTGGTAGTAATACTGTAAACTTCTATCATTTCTGAATAAATAAATCTAAATCTAAATCTAAATCTAAATTACCCATTACCTGGTGGTACGACTCTTCAGCAAGACTCCGTCTGGGGGGAGGGGTCCCACTGCAGCGTCAGATATTCTACCTCCAAGCGGTAGTGTGCAAGCTGTGTTTAGGTTTGAAGGGCACTGTAGCAGGTGAAATTACTGGCCGAAAGAGACTTAACAACAATGTCTCCGGGTGATAAGCGCACTGCAGTGTCACGCAAACACTTAAAAGCTTTAAGCTTTTGGTGGCAATGCATCTGTAATAGTCAGGCGTGGTGCTTAACATCAGGTGGGCGCCTTGATTGTATTGTCACTTGCTGTCACAAAAAAAAGAGTAAAATGTTTTGTTTACATTTGCACTTAATTTCGAAAAATATCTAACTGAAAATTGACTTAAATGACCGCTGACGTTTACGCTTGTACACCTGCGAACTTACATACATTCATTTTAGATCCATGATTGTAATTAAGTAATTTTATTATGCACCTACCTATACATTATTTAAAGAAGAAGAAGAAGAAAATGCATTTATTGAAACTATTTTTTATTTTAGACCCGTTTTTCTTATATCAGTGATGTTTATGAGTCAGTTTTTAGTTGAATTTGGAGCGCTCGTGACGTAGCTGGCTAAGTTGTTCTTAACAGATCAACGAAGTTAAGCACTGTTTCGCGTAGCCATCATTTGGAATTATTTGGGTGAGGGCACGTTAAGCAGTCGGTCCCGGTTTTTCAAAGTTGCCACTAAAATTTTCCGTTTTTTTTAATACGACAGGCTACTAAAGTGGCAACCAAGCGTACGGCCTACTTGATGGCAAGCGGTTACAGTAGCACCGCTCGCCACATCAGAGATAGCACTTAAACCCAGCCGAGTTTCTCACCAGATTCTTGAAAGTGGCGCTTATTTGAATTTTATTGGTTTTGAATATAATACTTAAAAAGTAGATAATTGTACCGTCGTACCGTCAGGTCTCTTCCAAGGCGCGTGGAGGCGGGTGGTCATGTCCGCGGACACGCTCATGATGTACCGGCCGCTCGTCTCCCACCGCACGTCCTCCACGGAGCTGTAATGACCACCACACACCACGGACGGCAGCCATTGTCCTGTCTCCTGTCAAAGTACAATCAATCTTTATTTCGGAGCATTCCTGTTTAATTTTATGTTTCCTTTTATTCATCATTATCATTAATTTAATTACTTTAAATAGTTTTCTTTTATTATTACTAGCTGTCCCGGCGCAGTTTCATTCGCGTTATTCTTTTCGCAATTCCTGCGACCGCTTTAATGTCATCGGTCCATCAAGTGGGGGCCATAACACCGTCTTCTCAAAGCTACAAAACAAGTTTACAGTCACTCAAATTCAAACTCAAATGTGATTGACCTTATACTTCATCATCTTCACCCATCTTCATCAGTGCTACTCACCATGGTTACCATGTTAGGTAGCAATAAGCTGAGTCAGGACCTGTTCGACGCACACATTTTGGCACGGGGTGGGACTGGTTGGTGGTGTGACCTGATATTGTGGGTGTGTGCATTAACATTGTTGTCTGAGTCGGTGGGTACCTACCCACTCAAAAATAAAATAGTTTTCTCTCCCTAATTAAAGGGGTACATTTACATTTAGGTATTTTTTATTGTTTCGGATAGTTATGTTTAGTGTTTTGTGATGTATAGGTCTCACGACGGATCTCGGCCGTAATGAAATTAGCCGTTTCGATGCGCAATGGAGCTTTTTCAAACTAAATTGTCTTTGCGCATCACAAACGGCTAACTTCACGGAAGCCTAGATCCACTGTGCGAACTATACCTGCCAGTCTGTTTTTTGTTTGTGCTGTTGAATAAATACTTTTCATTCTTTCTTTCTTTCTTTCACCCATTGCAGCCCACAGCTAGATATAAGTCTGTCAGCGCTCGTGACGTAGCCGGCGAAGTTGTTCCTAACAGATCAACGAAGTTAAGCACTTTTCCGCACCCATTGACAATTTCAACTGAGCGCTTCCGTGCTTTGGAGGGCACGTTAAGCAGTCGGTCCCAGCTTTTTCAAAGTTGTTAGACAGAGGCCTTCGGGCGGCCTAGAAACCCTGTCAGAGTAAGCCACTGACTCATACGATCTTACTTTACTTTTTTACCCACCTGACAGCAAGTCCAGATGTGGAAGCTCCCGCTGTACCCGTGCGCCAGCACCTGTCCCGCGGGTCCGAACCTGCTGCCGTAGAAGCCGAGCCCGCTGCCCCCCACCTCGCCGAGCCGGACACCCTCCACCCACGCGCCGGATTCCTCCGGCTGCCACACTATCAGTGTCTTGTCGAGGGAGGATGAAAGGAGTTTCAGCACGTTCTTTCTCTTGCCTGTAAATTTCTTAAGGATAATACAATGTGATGATCTTCTTCTATATCAAACTCAAGAACGGCTGGGCCGATTTAGCTAATTTTGGTCTTGAAATGTTTGTAGAAGTCCAGGGAAGGTTTAAACGGTGAGAAATTGTGGAAATATTGCAAAAAAATAACGCGGGTGAAACCGCGGCGGGTAAGCTAGTAATACAGCAAGTAATTTAAATAAAAAAAATGTAAGATTACGTGTGTAAAAAAAAGTGTAGTAGATCACGGCAAAGAAATATCTGTCTATATAATCCACACAAGGTAAACAAATTCCCTTGATGTTATGACTTACATGGCTATTGAAGACTAGATAATAAGGTACATAGTCCGAGAACTTTTTATGAGTGTTTTCTGTAGCTACCCTCACATTCAAATAAAACGTCAATCAACCGTCACTATCTCATGCTACACACCTAGCTATTGAAATAAATAAATAAATAAAATGTTTATTTTTTTTTATTTTCAATACAGAATCAACAGCACTTAGTTAACATAGTCACACTATTTTATACTTATCATAATGCCAATAAAAGATTCTCATTATGTAAACATAACATTCAGTCAATTAAAGTCGCCTACAGCATAATAACAGCGCAGTTCAAATTAAGCTGCTATTTGGTGCGCATTGTGTGGGGTGTAGTGTGTTAGTGTGTGTGTGTGTGTTTAGGTATGGGTGTGTGTGGTATGTGGATTTCCTTGTTCCTCCCAGTCTCAGACTATTTTGAATTCATACACACTATAAATATTGATGAAACATTATTTGTTATGCCTTTACAATCTGTCAGGCCAATGATTTAATTATACTCACATGTCTTTATTTATTTACTAACCATTTTCCATAACAGGGGGATGCCAATGCACTCCGTACACCCAACCCTCATGCCCTCCCAGAACAGCCTCAAGTTTCACCTCCCACTGCTCTCCATAAGCTTGAAACACCTTCTTCTCAACAGAGATAGTTGCATCTTCATCTGTGAGGATCTGGATGCTCCACAGACGGATGTACGTGTCTTGGGAACAGGATGCCAGGCTTATGGTAGAATCATCTAGAAAATAAATAGTTAATGTTAAATGATTCTCCTTCGAGGTTAGGTCGTAAGAAGTGATAATAGGTTTTTTTTTTTTTAATTTTTGTCAATAGGGACCATGTCAGTTAAAACTTACCCTCTACTGAATAATATCAATGATTGATAATTGATAGATTCAGGCGTTACTTTGCGGAAGAGTTTTTAGTCTGTTTTTTTATCTTTTAACTATGATTAAATAAAGAAATAATAAGTATGTTTGTATGAGTCAGTGGCCAACCTGAAATTCTTTGTCATAACCTAACATCTATGTAAAAGCCAGAATAGACTGCATAACATGTTCTCGGAGCACGGAAGTCATCAGTTGAAATTGCCACTGGTGGTCACCCACCAAACTGCTTTTATTTTTTATCATTCTGATTATCCGCGGTCAGTTGGTGGATGTAGCGATGTTGTAGACAATCTATAAGCGGATGAGTTGGATATTTGCCTGGCGTTTGGGATCCAGTTAATCCTTTTAAATTAAATAGTGCTGACTACTATTTAAAACTACAAAGCTAACTACTAACTTAAGCTAACTTGCCAATATTTAGTACATCCAGTCCTCTAACCCAGTCTTCGTGGCCAACCATCTGATGCACCCGATGGAAGTCATTGCCCGTGAACACATGGATCTTGTGGTCATCCAGCGCACAGAACAAAACAGGCTGGTTAACTATAGGCAAGATGTGACAGTGGAGGGTTAGACAGAGCCCAGACTGCAGAGGTATGTTGTGTTTCAACTGTGTTGAGCCTGTAATGAAAATTAATAAAATAAAACACAATCGAAAGTTATTTTTAATGGTAATTCATTGAGAAACATGCTTTAAAAGTTCTGTTTAATTTTTTTTGGAGTAGTATTTCAACACTTAGTATCTACCTAGTTTACCTACTTTACTTCATTAAATGATAAAATTTAACTATTTAATATTGGAATGACAAATAGTTGAATACAGTGATCCAAATATTAAAGATTATAATATCCCAAAAATTATTTTGCCTCAAGCGGGATTTGACCCCCCGAAACCACCGCTTGATACCCGCTTGAGGCAAAATAATTTTTGGGATATTATAATCTTTAGTATTACCCTAGTGTGATGGTTAACACTATAAAAACAAAAATAGCCGATCCAAATATTACCTATTGATAACTTCAAGAACTAATGTACCTACCTGTATTCTGACAAATAAATCAAATTTTATTTCATATTTTTGATGTAAAAACATCAAATACTTACCATCTTCACTCCTCTCCCACACTTTGACAGTGGAATCAATGGATCCCGAGAAAACAAGCAGTTTATCACCATGGTACGCTCCATGTATACACATCACACCATCTTTATGTCCTTCGAGTGTGGCTGTGACTGTCCAGAGTCTGTCATTCAGGGTCCATATCGCAGCAGTTTTATCGGCAGAGCAGGAAACAAGTTCTGTACTAGATCCGTCAGGCTTGTGGAGCCATTTCACAGAGTTCACTCTGGCTCGATGGTGACAAAGGATGGTTATGGGATCTTCGCTTTTTACTGTCTGTAAATAATCACACTAATATTATAAATGTGATAGTTTCGATGTTAGATAATCAATCATGTTGTAACAGCTGAACCAACTTCGATAAAATTTAGAAGATTTATAGACAGATTATGACCTGGATTGAAACAGAATGAGCTTTTTAACCTGAATGACATATATGGCAGTTGGTTACAAACTGTTGACCTTAGCTACACCAATAACTTAATTTAAAAAAGAACTCGTTTGTTATCAGTCAACACGATTAAATAAAAGAGGTTGATTTTTTCCTTACCCTGTCGTAAATAACAACAGCATTTGATGCACCATAACAAATCAGTCCGCCGCTGTTCCAATCTACTATTTCTGGAACTCGATTACACGCGATAGATGTGTAGACCTGGCTTATCGCAATTTCCATTATTTATAATGGGAAATGTCACACACAATCACAAATTATACAAACGTACCAACTCCAAACCTAATCTATACTTTGAGGATTTTTCAGGTTAGTTTTAAAAAAAATATAAAGTAGCAGTCTGTCTGTCTGCTAGTGTGGAATAATGTCAAATTGTCAACATACAATTTAAAATTTTTAACGAAATGATGGCGTTCTTTTTCGACTAAATTACAAACCAACATCACCCTGCCATTTCAATCACGTACACATAATAGCAATTATTAGTTTGAAACTAGTAGTTTCCCAGTTAATAAAATCTTTGGTATAAATCTTTGACATAAATAATTTCTTTTCAGTTTGCCAGTGTCACTTCTTCAACCAAGACGAACAAAGATGACATTGATTGATTGATATTTAACACAGACATGTTACCATTTTTAGCATAATTTTAGTATACGTGGTGTCTTTTTTTTTTCTTTCTCAGTTCTCATGGTTTCTTCATTGACACACTTCTATGACAGGAAAAATAGCAACATCGCATCGTCACTTCGTCACACACACAACATATTTTTATTTGACGACTAACTGTGACAGGACGGTGTCTGACTGTAATGAATACATTAAATTCAAGGCAAAATTCGAACTTGATTGTTGGTTTTTTAAACGATAGTTACTTGACACTGGCAAAGTTATCTGAACAGACAGACTGACTGCTAATTTTGGTGCCAATAAAAAAAAAATCTACAAAAAAGCCAAAAAAAACATATTATTGTACCATAAGTTTACCAACCAGTAAATAAAGATAATTATTACCCATAAAGCTGAACTTTAAAGTGACAAACTCTAGCTAGCTGTATGCTCATGCTATTAGATAAATAAAATATAATTTCAAAAATAAGCCAAAAACGGTGTACCTATAAGTGAAAAATTCAAATGCCTGACGTGATGATATTTGGTATACCCGTCAGCTTTCCCTTCGAGCCATATGATGTACAAACAGCGTACATGGAAGCAGTGATCCAAAGTCTTCAGAATAACACGAACGCAGTTTTGGAATCTCCAACGGGAACTGGAAAAACTCTAAGCTTGCTCTGTTCCTCACTAGCATGGCTCCTGGTAAAAAAAGCACAGTTACAAATGAATGCCCAGGTCGGTAACTTCGCAGAACATAGCAATTTTAGTGGTGCGCTACGAGACAACTTGAAAGCTGGTTCAGGAAAAGCTAAGGAGAACACAGGGTGGGGAATGCCAAAGATAATCTACTCTTCTAGAACACATTCTCAGTTAACACAGGCTATGCAAGAACTCAAGAGGTCTAGTTACAGACATGTAAAAGCTACTATTCTAGGCTCTAGGGATCAAATGTGTATTCATCCTGAGGTCTCCAAAGAGACTAACAACATGAACAAAGTCCACATGTGTCAGCTGAAAGTTAAAACAAGAACATGCCACTTTTATAACAATGTTGAATCTAAAAAAGATGACCGAGCAATAAAAGGAGATGAAATATTAGACATAGAGGATCTAGTAACTGTTGGAAAGAAATTAAAATGCTGCCCATATTATATATCAAAAGAACTAAAACAAGATGCTGATATAATCTTTATGCCTTACAATTATATTTTAGACCCTAAATCAAGAAAAGCAAATGGTGTTGATCTGATGAACAATATTATTATATTAGATGAAGCACACAATGTAGAGAAAATGTGTGAAGAGTCTGCATCCTTGCAAATAAGAACAACTGATGTGGCTCTATGTATAGATGAAATCACTCATGTGATGAGATCCTTTGGAGAGACTACTTCTGAAGAACTAGACATGACAGTGGATGCTCAACCTAAAGATTTTACTTGTGATGATTTGTGTATTCTAAAAGAAATGATGCTTGCCCTAGAAAAGGCAATTGATGAGATTCAAATTGGTGCAGAAGGCACAACTCACCCTGGTGGCTATATATTTGAGCTTCTAAGTAAAGCTGAAATAAGGGATCACAATCAAATGTCAGTAATTACTCTAATAGATAATCTTATTCAGTACTTATCAACTGCTAGTGCATCTCCTTTCTCCCGTAAAGGAGTTGGTCTACAAAAAATAGTAGATCTACTAAATGTTGTGTTCAGTGGAACATCACACTCATACAAAGAAAGAGTTAAAATGTGTTACAAAGTCCATGTACAAGTTGAAGATAAGAGAAATAACAAGAAAACTGATAGCTGGGGAGCGTTGAAAACTACTGCTTCTAAGACCGCAGAAAGAGTTATTAGCTACTGGTGTTTCAGTCCAGGGTTTGGTATGAAACAGTTACTAGACCAAAATGTCAGAAGCATAATCCTCACTAGCGGAACCCTTGCACCCTTGAAACCACTGATGTCAGAGCTAGGAATCCCAGTGGGAGTCCAACTTGAGAATCCTCATATTGTCAAATCTAACCAGATATGTGTCAAGATCATTAGTCATGGACCAGATTCTACACTCCTCAATTCAAATTATCAGAACAGGGATAACCCAAAATACATCTGTTCCCTGGGCAGAACCATATTGAGTTTCAGCAGAGTTGTGCCTGATGGGCTATTAGTCTTCTTCCCATCTTACCCCATCATGGCTAAGTGTCAAGAAATGTGGCAATCAGAAGGAATTTGGTCAAGCATTAACAGTATCAAACCAATATTTGTTGAGCCTCAGAGAAAAGACACTTTCAATGCCGTTATAAGTGACTATTACAGCAAGATAAGTGATCCCACAACCAGAGGAGCTTGTTTTATGGCTGTGTGTAGAGGCAAAGTCTCCGAAGGTTTAGACTTTGCTGATATGAATGGCAGAGCAGTTATTATCACAGGACTACCTTTCCCACCTTTAAAAGATCCAAGAATCATACTAAAGAAGAAGTATCTGGAAGAGCTTCGAGCAAGAGATAAAAATTACTTGTCTGGTGATGAATGGTACTCCCTGGAAGCAACAAGAGCAGTGAACCAGGCTATTGGGAGAGTGATCAGACATAAGAATGACTATGGAGCAATTCTGCTGTGTGACACCAGGTTTAATAGTCCTAAATTAAAAGGTCAACTTTCTGCATGGCTCAAAGATCATATAAATACTTCAAATAAGTTTGGTGAAACTGTTAGTGAAATTTGTAGGTTTTTCAAGACAGCTCAATCAACATTGCCCTCTCCAAAGCTAAAACCTCTTCTACCTCATGAATATAATGGCAATAGATCAGAAAATGAATCAACAAGCATGAGTGGAGTAGCATTCCCTGTGACTAACTCTAGGATGGTGAAGCCAGTTAATAAAAAAACTGTGAGCCAGTACCCAAATTCAAATGAGGTTTATGCTGATTTTTCTATGGACTTCTACAAAAATTCTAAAGCTTCTGCTTATGTCAATGAGTTCAAACCGAAAGAGGCAAAAGATTTGTTTAGTTCATTAGACAGTAATAATCAAGAAGTTGAAAACAAATCGAAACCTTTAGTGACAATACACAAAAGAAATGCTGATGAAACTGGCATTACTCCAGTTGCTAAAAGAAAAAAGTTAAAGATCAAACCATTTGGGTTTGAAGACCATCTGAATACAGAACCAAAGTCCTGTAATCAAGCAGTGGTAGAAAAAGAAGCCCCGGTTTCATTAATAGATTTTGTTAAAGAAATTAAATTTCTTCTAAAACCAGAACAATACAAGCAATTCCAAGTTTCAATATCAGCCTACAAGAAAGATGGTGATTATACAGCTTTCACAAATATTTTAACAAGTTTGTTAGAAAATGGAAGAACATTTTATTTATTCAAGGGCATGAAAAGATTTCTAAAAGAGGAGCACAAAAGTGTGTTTCAGGAATACTGTGATAGTGTTAAGTTAGATAGTTGATATAATTTATCTGGATTTTAAACTAGTATTTAATAGCTATAATAAAACGGAATTTGTATTATTCTATAATTTATAAACTACATAATATTTTAATACATATTTTAGAAAGAACTGTTAGGAGTTTCATTAATCTTATTGCTTATTTCTACAGAATTTATTCTTAGGATCGTCTGCTGAGCTCGTTGGAAGTTGACTCTCATAAATTGCTTCCTTCTCTTCTTCTTGAAATGGGTTCTTGTGTGAGAGAGACCTTTAGATATTATTGTGGCAGTCACATCTACTAATCCTGGTTGAACTAAAGGCCTGCCTATCAAAGAGAAGTCTTTAGTGCCTGCCAGTAGAACTTTGTCTAATCTTATCTTGTCTCCGATATTAGGTGGCCAGTATCCTTCAACCACAAGTAGATCTCCATCCGTCACGCGCCACTGCTTGCCCAGTAGATGGATGATAGCAAAGCTGCGTGATGCTTGTTCTTCTATTAGTTTGTTGCAAGTTGCTATGACATCTTTTGTAGTTTCTGGCACTGATTTATTCTCTACAGGGGCAAGACTAGTGATGAACCTGGATAGAACTCCTCCTGAAAAGAACACAGAAATATGTTATTAGGTATATGCTAGGGGACAAAATGTTGTAAATGGAAAATCAAAACAAAGGCTACAGCTATGAATGGAAATGAGTAAGAGCAATTACCTTGACCGTTACCAAGCACACCGGCCAGTCTTTGCAAGCCAGCTCTTATTATAGACATGTTGAGCTTATTTATAATAGAACAGCAAGGATTATTTTATCTGAATTTAAATTCATAACATTTTCATGAAAATCTAACCTGAAACCAAGATCAGAGTTGTTTTTTTTTTTTAATGGCCTTAGCTACTTAGGCAAATATCCAAATTACCAAGATCAGAGTTATACAGATATTATTTTTGACAGTGACACTGACTGCATGCACTCTTGACATCTGACAGTGATTGAAAAACCAAGTTTCGTTCGGAAATTACGGAATCTGTTAGTACACCACAGCCCACAGAAGTCATAAAAATAAAGGAAGAAAAATATTTTAAGATAAGTTTGACATTGACATTGCCAAAATTATGACACTGGCGAAGTGGTTGCAGCAAAATCTATAGGGTGGGTTCGATTTCCACATTAGGGATAGTTCGCACGGGGCGGATCTAGGCTTCCGTGAAGTTAGGCGTTTGTGATGCGCATAGACAATTTAGTTTGAAAAAGCTAAATTGCGCATCGAAACGGGTAACTTCACGACGGCCGAAATCCGCCGTGAGAACTATACCTTAGTAGGCTTAGTAGCCCAGCTAGTCAATAGTCGACAGATCCCACCTTTTGGCTGTGGCTGATTACAGGAACATCATGTGTGTCTTCTGCAGATAATGACATGTAGCCATTGATTGTATTAACGTTATCTCGGGTAGGACATGCAGTTACCTTATGTAGGTACCTAATTATTTAGGTAGGTACCTACCTTAATAAATTGTGTAGATAAGGACCTGACGCACAGTTCATATAAATTGAACACCTACTTAGGTACCTACCTACATAACCAATAATTTTATCATGATTTATACAATGATACTCTGATTGCGAGTTCATGTTCTATGTAAAATGAATTGACTGAACCACTTTTTTTTCGGTTCAAACAAATAGGCAGGTAGGTATTACCTAACTAAAAATACCGGGGGCTCTGAACTTTCCAAGCGCGCTTTCAGCTGAGCTCCAGGCACCTTCCAGGCTGGTGCTGTTCGGGCGTTTCCGACGCTCTTCGCAAGTCGCCGGCGGTTCGGCGTCTGGGGCACGTTGCCATGGCGACGGGCGGGCAAGCGCCTCGGCAGAGCCACGCAGAGCGGCCGCAGCCGAAAATAAACACGAGAGCGTTTACTCGCGGTGTGGTTCAGGAGCTACGGGGAAATTGAAGGGTGCTTTGCACATGACACAGTTAGAATTTGACCTGAATTTTGGATGAGATTTTTGAAAGTACACGCGCTTAATCATCTCTGATTATTAAACAAATAAGTATAGCATTCAGTTTAATGGTTCAAGTTATTTAAGTAGGGAAGGTAGGTAGAGTTTGTAAAATTTCTACTTAAACCCACACGAGAGCGTCATTTCCAAGAAGTAAGTAGATACCTAGTGATACAAATTCACAACAAACTTTCCAGCAACAGAAATCGGACCCGCGCTTAAATTCAATTTCACTTCAAAAGGTCATTCGTTAATGAAGAAGACAAGATTATGATAATTAATATAACATGACAATCTTCTTGAAGTACTAAGGTAGTGGGTAGTGGCAACTGGCAACCCTAAGCAGTGGATCCCAGGCACTCCGGCTCCGTACCTCACCGCGTGGTTCCGCGACGGCGCGGGTGCGGCCGGTGCGCGCGCAGCAGCCGCGCGGCAGTCGCTAGGCGGCGCGCGGCCGGCCGGTCGATAGCGCGGACCCCGGACCCACCATGCTGATAAACCAGCTGTGGACGCGCGCGTATCTACCAGGTTTGTACTCAGTGACATGTGCTTGTGACGCCACGGATATCTAACTACGGGTGAGCGCCGATGACATGTGGACGTACCATGTACCTTAGTCCACGCACACATCAAAACATCAGAGGGCCAATCACGAAAAACACGTTTCACAATCGAAAATGTTAAGTTATCGTCTTGCTGTCAATTTTTAAGTTAGTTAATTCTACGCACGGAAGAAACGCTGTCAATAATTCCATATTGACTGGACGATAAGTTTACTTTTTCGATTGTTAAATAAGTTTTTCGCGATTCGCCCTCAGATTTTTCTGGCTGTAGGCAGGACCTCTAGAATTTTATGTTCCCGGTTCTTTGGTTGATAAAACCAATCGTACATGACGCGCTCGGCAATCAAGATAACTCCAATTGGAACCAATCGGAGCGCAAACCGTAGATTGAAATCAGAATCGCTCATTTCATTTGACGTTGTATATCTGACACATTGGATAGGGCGATGATGGATTCCGGCGAGTTACGTAGTGAGCAAACATCAATTTCAGGGATTGAAATAACACACAAATCTGATTCGTTAACTACTTGGAAAGCTAGAAATTAATGGGGGTTTTAGCTTCCTTGCGTGTACAAGTCACGTTAAAGTCACATCAAACTAGGACATGTCTAGGTTAGTTAAAGGTATGGGCTCATACCTCATGGTGGTCGGAACAGCTACCTTAGATGGTTAGATATTGATATTATATAATACGATGTGTAATAAAATTGTAATGTAATAAACAAATACTAAAGGTTTTAATATAATTATAATTTTAGAAGATATATTAATATTATTATGTAGGTAGTAGATATTCAGAGCTACTTAATAGAAGCTTAAAGTTGATATTGGCAAAGTTCATAGTGATCCCGAAATTCAGTAAAATCAAATAACTTTAGAAGTGAAGTCGTAATCTTGCTACGAGCGCTACAATTAGATTGCTACGAATGTCTACGAAGGTGCTACGTGATTGCTACGCCTGGCGTTTAGTTGCTGTTCCATGATTTATGAGTCTAACTATTTTATGGCTTTCTATGATTTATGATTGTCCTAGATAGCATAAATCATTGAAAGTAATGTTTTTTTAAACTATTATAGTTTTGGAAAATAATCATAGATGTCACTACCTGTGCGAGAACCAAAACAGTTTTTCTCACAAGTTACAATGCTACCGAGCATTGTAGTTGTTTAAATACCATTTCCTCCAAAATCCGATTAAAACATCATTATTTAAATCGTCCTCTTTAAAAAACTAAGTTTTATTTATTTCTAAAAGAAAAACACGAATATGATAGGTTATTGAACTCTGCACATGATATACCTATTCATTAAAAAGTAATGTTTCTTCTTACACTTTCTGATGCTAAAACTGCCTCTATATCTAAGAAGGATTTTACCTGGTGGTAGGACTCTTCAGCAAGAGTCCGTCTTGGTGGGTACCACCGCAGTGTCAGATATTCTACCTCCAAGCAGCAGTGTGCTGTAGCAAGTGAAATTACTGGGGAAATTAACAACAATGTCTCGGGATGATGAGCGCAGTGCAGTGCCACGCAAATACTTAAAAACTTTAAGCATTGGGTGGCACTGCATCTGTAATAGTCAGACGTGGTGCTTAACATTAGGTGGGCGCCTTAATGTCTTGTCACTTGCTGATATAAAAAAAAAAGGTAGCGTAAAATACAAAATGTTCTATTGCGTTTCCAAAAGACTTGTCATAAGAAATTCGTTTACTCTAGCATATTATAGCACCTAATTAAAAAAGTAGAAAAACCAAGGCCATCAACATAGCTCTTGGAATAAGTAATTTATGAAGTAGCAGTGGGCAGGCTCGCAGAACCGATAACCGCTGGGGAATAAAGGTTCTCGAATAGCAACCACGAACTGGAAAACGAAGTATAGGACGGCCCCCACTCGTTGGACTCATAACATCAATGCGGTTGCAGGCGCATGACGCTTTTTGTGGGCTTTTGTCCAGCAGTGGACTGCCTGTCTATCGACTGATATGACTATAAATAAATAATGCTGGAAAATTTACACAGCATCATCTAGCCCAAGCTAAGCAGAGCTTGTGTTATGGGTATTAGATGACTGATATACATTAGAATACATAGATTGATATTTTATTTTACTTTACACAGATACCCAAATGACGATGATGATGATACCGAATCAAAACAAGTACATATAGCATCGGATGCAAATCTGGCGCGAATCGCCATCGGCGTAAAATATCCCCTACCTTTGCACCTACCCAACGCGCGATAAAAACGCTTGTAAACTCAGCTGGCATCCCGGCGACGTGGGCAGACGACGAATGCCGGGTTTATAACTTATCTGAGACCAGTTCGATGCAATTCGTGCTGAATTCTAAATTCTCAAGTTGACGAAATACTTATTTTGCCCAAGCACGAATCTACTTGTCGTGAGTTTTTCTCTAAAATCCTCTAGATTTTGTAGTTCATTTTACGCACTTTAGAGGCGCAATTATCTTTACGTCATATAAAACGAAGTCGCGTTTCGCCTTCTGTCGTTCTGTATGTATGTAGTACGCCTAAATCTTGCGGCTTTCCATATATTATTATATAATATTAGATCAATACAATAAATCATTCAAAAATGAGGTTTATACATGTAGTTTAAGCACCCGTGTGAAACCGGGGCAAGCTGCCCTGGAAACCGTTTCGGTAGAAGAATAGTATTTCTTATCTATGCCATTTAATGACACGTACCACTGTGTAGTCATCGTTGTCATCATCATCCAGCTAAGAGACGTCCAATGCTGGACATAGGCCTCTTCCAAAGTGTGCCATGACTTCTTGAGCCTTCACCAACCATTCTGACTTCTTGACATCACTTTAGGCTGAAGCGTAATTTTTGAGTTGTGAGTTGCGTAATTTCAAGTGAACAAAACAGAAGTGTCGTATGAATCCGAATGAACACGACCGAAATTCAGCGACTCACAACTCAAAATTTGCGCTGTCTTCACTCATCTATCAAAATTAAGATTTTCATAAAAAAACTTACAGATGCTACTAACGAATGCTCTTATGAAACACGATCATCATCGCGCGGTCGCAAGTAATAAGATATTGGTTGTTTTCACACATTCTGTGAGCTTATTTAAACTGGATAGAGTAAGCTTACTAGATAGCGAAAACCTTAATGTATATCCTGAAACATCCTTTCCAGTAATAAAGATTATGAATCTACCTTCGATAACGGCGTAACGTCTAGTTAATTTGTTTATTGTACCTGCTGGGCGGGCGGGCTTAGCGTAGTCGTTACGGCGACGGTAATTGTGTCGGATTTACGGGATCCCTTCGTTCGGTCTGCCCCCGATTTAGGCGCTTCTAAACTACATGAACCAATCAAACTTTGAGTAGGTGTTTGAATGTGTGTTGCTCAACCGTAACCTCTGAGAGAACAGTTTGTGACTTGATAATGATAAATCAATGATAAACACCTACCAGACAAACATAATCCAGAACTGGGGTGTGTATCATGCATGAGTATCTGAATCTACGAGTGATTACACCATAATTTTCTAGTGGAACGCCTCGCGTAAATAGAATAGAAAAGCATAACGTGCAACACACACAGCGGGCGCGGGTCGGGTCAGATCCGCCGCGGGTGTTTTTGTTTTAATTTGTATGATGACAAGGATGACATCACACTGAACGCGGGAGCGGCTCCCGCGCTTCACCCGACCCGCGCCCGCGCTTTGTGTGTGTTGAGCTTAAAGTTATTGCCAAAATAAATTGATTATGACATCTGTATTACATTACTATTAAATTAAAACTAAAAACTATTCTTATAAAGATAAGTACAATATACTTACCTATTTAAAAAAAAACTTTGCCCGCGTTGAGTTTTTTATACAAACTGTATCTACCCGATACGTTTTCTAGCAGTTGAATTGCGGGAATTTATTTCTAAGTGCAATGTACACCCTTCAAAAATGTTTCGACTTATTTATGATCTAGTTGTAGATCTAGTCTAGATCTAGATCTGACATTCTGATTGTATACAATTATTACAACTAATAAGTTCAAAGCCGAAAAATGGTAGAAAAACATCGTGAGGAAACCGGCATGTCTAAGAACTAAAAATTCGAAAGACATGTGCCATCCACCAATTCGCATTGGGTCCACGTGGTGGATTAAGACCCAATCACTCTCGCCCGAGAGTAGGCCAGTGTCCCAACAGTGGGAACATTAAAAGGCTGTCATGATGATGATGTAGTAAAAAGACTGGCATTGACACTGGCACTGGCACACTTTAAACACGCATTTTTCAGTAAAGTGTTTTTTTAATCGTTGTCTGTATTATTAAGAGGTACCTGTGTTTTCATGACTTACGTAGTGCACAACAGCGAAACTTTTTCCCAAGCCCGTAATGATGCTCCCTAGAATACACAATATTGTTATTGTGCCCATCACGACCATTATCCACCCGCGAGCATTTTTCCCCAAAGGGGTAATCCACAAAATGTATTAGACACTAACGAGCACCCATCTTCTATAAAGCAGGCAGAGAACCTTTGAATACTTCGAGATTATTCGAGGCGGGCACGATACAGGGTTGAGTTCTATATTAAGAGAAAAAAAACTATTCCTTAGACATCTTCAAGGATCTGACTGAGTGCCTAGAGATCTGAGATGATTACACTCGTGAATTTATTTGACCCGTTCCGGCTTTGGGTGCTATAAGCCTTCCTCTTGAGTTATTCTATCTATTGCTGAAAACCACATTAAAATCCGTTGCGTAGTTTAAAGATCTAAGCGTACATACGAACGAAAATAGAGACAGACTTCTTTTATTTTACTAAGTAAGTATTGCCATAATGTTCACCGTATTGATTAATACCGGCACTTCACTTATTATTTTCTCCAATGTTTGCTTTTTTTTATATTGCTAATCCGAGAAAAATTGCAGCATAAAATACAATATCATAGTAGAGTAAATAAAATATAAATAATAAGCTTTCAGGTAAATAGAATATCGTAGCTATAAGTACATACGATAAGTTGTCAGGTTCGGATATTGACGTCACATACTCATCGCTTCCAAAGAACTTGATCCGCGTTTCGGTCGTAGTGACCTTTAGCATTGTTCCAGTTCTTGAGCTCTGGGCTTGACAGCTAGATAGGCAGTGACAGGGATGGACAGTCCTCAATCTGAAAGTGACACGTACTGAGTAACTTATATAAATAAATAAAAGTGGGGGATTGTCTTTGGCTATCTTGTCAAAACGACATGGGTCTTCCCATTTTAATTATTTTTCTCGTGTTATTTTAAGTTTTATTGCGTAAATTTGGTGGCAGTTTATCCAATTTAACTTGTTTACTTAGCACAAGTGTTAGTAATTGAAATGGAGGGGTAATGTTGGTTGGTAATTTAGTCAAAGACCTTCCAGGAGAATTTTGAAAGAAAAGTCATCGTTTCTTTCCAAATTTCGTTTGTTTACGTTGCTAAGCGACAATCAAACTAATACACTTGACACTGGCAAAATTGTGGCAAACTAGCCACAGAGGCCATAAAACAAAAGAAGAAGAAGAAGTAAACAAATAAAAGTGGGGGATTGTCTTTGGCTATCTTGTCAAAACGACATGGGTCTTCCCATTTTAATTATTTTTCTCGTGTTATTTTAAGTTTTATTGCGTAAATTTGGTGGCAGTTTATCCAATTTAACTTGTTTACTTAGCACAAGTGTTAGTAATTGAAATGGAGGGGTAATGTTGGTTGGTAATTTAGTCAAAGACTTTCCAGGAGAATTTTGAAAGAAAAGTCATCGTTTCTTTCCAAATTTCGTTTGTTTACGTTGCTAAGCGACAATCAATTTAATACACTTGACACTGGCAAAATTGTGGCAAACTAGCCACAGAGGCCATAAAACAAAAGAAGAAGAAGAAATAAAAGTGGCTTCTTTGTGAGTTTTTAAATAAATGATAACTCAGTTGAGGACGCAATTTGCTCGAGAGAGAAAAAAAATTCATTAATCATAGCATGCATAAATATACGCACATAATTATACATAATATAATTCTCGTACCACTAGCTTTAGGACGTTTCAAAATGATCTTTGTGATGTGATTGAGTAAATATATTTTTTACTTTACTTGCTTTACTTTCTTTATAAAATAGTCCTACAAGTGGCGGTCTTATTGCAGATAGTTATTTCTTCCAGACAACCCTAAACTTAATTCGTTCGTTCGTATGAGTCAATGGCCAACTCTGGTGACAGAGTTTCTAGGCCAGATGAAATTGCCACTGGCGGTTAGCCATCCAAATGATGACCCCGCGGAACAGTGCTTAACTTCGTTGATCTGTTAAGAACAACTTAGCCAGCTACGTCACGAGCGCTCCTAAACTTAATAAGAATAACTGAGCTACTGATACTCTTAACCAATGGACAATGGATAAATTAAAACAAATTAAATAAATTAATTGATGTTATATGAATAAACTACTGAGCTTAGCTATAGTAAAGCGAGCATCACTTATTTAGATAGAGTATGTACCCAGCAAGTGTTTGTGCTCCAAAATCTTGACGCTTGAGATCTACACAACCCTCGTGTTCTATTATATTAATCTGCCTTAGCCAGTGGGTTGAGAAATATCTATTATCTATTATTTTGTAATTGCCCCGGGCGATATTCAGTCCTTTCACATTGACCTCGACACTTCAAGCCCCATTCAATTTTATTCACTGCCCTGACTTTATTTTGACTTCAGTTACGAGCCAGCTCCACTCTAAGCAGAACATCCTGAAATGTTCCTCTAAGAGTTCCGCACCGCCCCCAGCTATCTACTAATAATTATTACGTAGGGTTGTTTTACTATGTTTGTTTGTTCGAGATGGTTAAGTAGTTACGCAAATGGGCTGTTATACTACAGTACACTTACGTAATAATGTTTTGTTAGGCAGATTTTTGTAGATTTTGAGTTACATTAAGCATTATGATCATCAGTAAAAAGTCAGTTCGTATTAGTCAATGGCCAATGCTGGTGACGGAGTTAATAAGCTGCTTTAGGGCCTCAGTCATAGCCGATGTATAGACCCCTCACTCGATGGACCGATGACATGTATCGGTCACATGAAATCGGTCTATGGCAAAAACATGTCGATGGCAAAGGCTTTAGATTGGTCGTCATAGCATTCTTTGAGGGAGGCCTATATTTAGCAGTGATCTTTTGGGTGATAACATGATGAAGCAATCACAACACATTTAATTTTGACACTTTTGATTTGAATGTTTATAAAGTCAGCAGCAACGATGTTAATTTTTAGCGAAAAATCTTTTAAAATTAGAGTTTTTTTTATTCAAGCAAGTGACATGGCGGTCAAGTTGCTAGCCAACCCCCCGTTTGCGTAACTCGGTTTCAATCCGATTTCAATCAGCGAACTGTCATTAGGCTGTCACATTTATACAATTATACGTCTGTTTTTGATTAACACCAAGTGAAATCGATCGCAACTGAATTACGCAATCGGGGGGCAGATGTTTAGCGCCACGTCTGACCATAACAGTTGCAGTGCTGCCCAAAGCATAAAGATATAGTTGCATTTTTGAAAAAATAAAACTTTGCTAATAAATCCACGGTATACAAAAAGTACATTACTCAAAAGCTTTATCTACTTAAAAGCTAGAAGCGTGATTACGCTTTGAGCCGCGAAGTAATCTCAGACAGACTCTCCCAACAGTAATTGACATAATAATGATGAGAACCGTCAAATACCATCCATCGGAGATGTAGGTTATCGTCCCAGCCGCATCTAGTCGCGCCATTGCCAGACGTGTTTAAAAAAACTTAAAAAGTCCCAGCGTGCTTGCGTCACGGGGGCGTGCGCGTGACGTCACTACGGAAATAGAACGGAGGCGGGGGCACGGCCCTCGCATTGCACCCCTGTCCTATTTTAGACCTAGTTATGTATTAGCAAGGTTCTGTTTTGCAAACATGCAGATATTTCTGTGTTGTACGTCATGGGATGTCAGATTGGACGATGATTCGATAACGGTTATTTTTGTGAGGGGTTTTGGTTACTTCGTAAATAGTTGCGGATACTGTTTTACACTGTAGGAATTGTTGATTTATTGTAATACGTTCTCGATACATAAATTACTGCAGCTAATTAATTCTAGTGTAAGAAATAGATACCATGAATATATCAAAATTTATTATTTTCAGTTGGTGGAAATAAATTTTATGTATATTTTTAATTATTTAAAGTTTTAGCTCTCTAATATACTAACTGTTGTCCGTGAATACGTTTGTGTAGTATACGTATAAACCTTCGGCTTGAATTCCTATTGAGCTAGCCTGACACATACGAATTTACTTATTAAGACCATAAGTCCGCAGGCTTGAAATTATTAACGTATCAGCATACAGCATCCATAATGTTAGGACAACTTTCATCTAGTGTTGTTGTTAGACCTACAAGTTTCAATGTCGGTTAAAACAACATGGTAAGTTTCCACTAAACATAAATATGCATCGCATGCAAAACACTCCGGGCTTTGGGATTATTCTCTTTGGATTTCGCAACATCTTTGAGTAATCTCTCTTTTTTTTTTTCCTTTTTTTTAAATGGCAGTCTGTCTGTTTAGACAATATTGCCAGTGTCAAGTAGTGTCAACGTATACATCAAAGACGAACAAGTTCGAATTTTGAATTTGACGAACAACATTTTGAAAGAAATGATGGCGTCCTTTCAAAATTTTCTAGGAGAATCTTCGACCAAATTACAAACCA
This sequence comes from Colostygia pectinataria, assembly GCA_951394395.1. NCBI lineage: Eukaryota > Metazoa > Arthropoda > Insecta > Lepidoptera > Geometridae > Colostygia > Colostygia pectinataria. The sequence continues at coordinate 13,549,385 of OX596352.1, read as the reverse complement.
ACATCACCCTTCCATTTCAATCACTTACACTTGTACCAAGACTACGAGTCGTATTGGTTAAACTGCCACCAAATATACACAATAAAACTCAAAATAACTCGAGAAAAACAATTAAAATGGGAGGAACATGTCGTACCGGCAAAATGACCGAAGAAACTCGAGTAATCTCTCTAACGGGATCGTAACTAGCTGTCAATCGATCACTGGAGTTATTGAAAGTCAAGTCAAAGAATAGTTTATTGCGTGAAATACATTTGTATGAAAAAATGACAGTGAAGATTATATTCCAGTGTAGAAATACACTGTAACATAATTTGTAACCTTTGTCACAGAACAGATATTAGTACTACGTACCTTTGTCAAAGCAGTATTTAAATTTACTAACAAAATTACAGTGTAACCATCAAACTAAAGTGATTATAATTTTATTGTGTATAAATATAAAATTTCTAATAATCGTTCAGATATACTCGCAGTATGAGCGTGATAATAAATAAATAAATATTGATGGACTATCCACACAGCATCATTTAACTCTAAACTAAGCAGAACTTGTGTTATGGGTACTAAATGACTGATATATTACAATTCAATACAAAGATACTTAGATATTTTTTTATTATATCGAAAATACCCAGAGCACCTAGAACAAATATTTGCAGATCGTACAAACATTCGCCTATGCCCGCCGCGCAATCAGTCTTGAGATGGATAGCACTAGCTCATAGATAATAAATAAATATTTAAAGATTAGGATCGATGCAATTGCACGCGCTTTCTGACCCATTGCATGTGAAATACAGTTCTGAAAAATGCGACTATATGTAGCTTGACCCTTACCACTACCACAAACAACACTGACCCAGATAAATCCATTCATTTCTAGTTCAGCTCATAATACCGTGCTATAAATACGCAGGGGTCGGAGAAAGTATACGGAATTAGCGCCATCTAGTGCCTACAGGTGTTTCGTGTCTATTTTTGACCAATATCGGCTAAGGTTAAACTTTTACTGTTGTTTTGTAAATAAAGCTTTGTGCTACATGCAAACTGCCGTTTTATAAAGAGACGCTTTTAACAATAAGAACTATAACACACCGCAATCGTAGCCAAGTGAGCTATTTGTTATACATTTCAATACGAATTGTTTGGATACGTAGCCGGTGAAGTCGCCATGTGTTGAGAAAACAAATTATGCGCGTAACAATAATAAGAAAATATGACAGGTATCCTAAACCGTTTGCACCATAAATTAAGTTGCATTTTACGTTGAAAAACACTATGCAGCAAATAATCTTGTGCGAAATGCCGACGCTCATTCGTAGCTCGGTGCTACAAAAGTGCTACGAGCACGCTACGTGCTAAGAAACTTGCTACGAGGTGCAGCCGCAATTTCGTACGAATCTACAACATTGCATATTTCTAAAAGTATTTCGTAATGAATCGAATTGCTGGAAGATGGCATTTTCTCTGCATGTTTTAAAATAACTAATGCGCTGTTTACGTAGGAATTTCTTTAGAAAAATATGAATAGTGGGTAAAAAAAGAAAAACACTTGACCTTTATTTTACTGAGGTTACAAAATTACATAAATTACATTGCTAAGCTCGTTTTTGACAATAAACTCGACTCATAGGCACTTTTCTATAAATCCCAATTACAATAAAAGTACGTTACAAACAAGTTTTTATTTGCCCCGTCGCGCCGCATAGATAAAATAAGACGACTTAATTAGGCGAGAAACTACGAATAACAATTTAGACTATTGAGCACTTGAAGTATGAACTTGGTTCTAGTACACCAAAACACCGAAAATCTGAAACCAAGAAAAACATTTTTGCAGATTGCACATCAGAAAACTTGGGATATTCCTAGGAGCAGTCTTAAAAGTAGAACTACAGGGAAATTTCATCCCAACAGACTTACTAGTAAGACTTCGCTAATTTCATTTGTTTCCCATTAGTTTTACTTTATCAAAATTTACAAAACATAGACCTCTTAATTGATAGACTGGTAGCTTTGGACTTCAATGTAATAATAAGGTAATAGATAGATAAGACATTTATTTGCAACTTCAAGCACACACACACAAAATTGATGCACAGAAATACCGCTGTAACTAAAATAATACAGTGTAATTAAAAAAAAAAGTAGTTTCATCGCGCACTGAGAATCGAATCCGCGCTTTTTGAGATGGACACTACCACGCCATCAGGGTTGTCAAGATCGCTAAAATATGACGAAGTCGTGTCGTTTCGTTGTCTATATTATTTAATGAAGTTATTCTTGCTTCATTCGGATGCTTAAGTGTTACTTTGCATTAATGAGACAATTATTCCGTAAACGCCGCGCGCCTATCGGGCATACTAATAGATATAACTGTGTTAGTATCGTATATAGTGTATCTGTTGCCTGAGACTTTGTTCGCGTAGAACTCGGGAACTTACTGTACGGTACGCAGCAGAGCTACCACGTTAGAATCACGTTAGAATCCGACATGAAATGCCAGCATCAAATGACATGTCAGCAAAATACACACGCCGGCAAAATTAGGGGAACACAAGCGAAATGTTAGAATAGTTAATATCAGTTAAATAAAAAAAACCGCTGTTTAATAATGATATTTATCAACACGTACATAATAAACACTGTACGAAGTGTACGTACAACAGTTTTAACGAAAGCACAGTAGTGTTTATCATTCCTAAATACGTATTCTTTGTGGTTCTGCTGGGAAGTATGCTACCCAGCAGAGCTACTATCAAAGGTTATTTTATAATTACCTGATGCACGTACAGCAATAAACGGCATACGTACATTATGTATGTTTAATGTACATTATTTTAAGATATAAATGATTGTATTCTATGGTGGCTCTGCTGCGTAGTATCCACGCCTTTTTTCGCTTAGCTTATTTTTCAGCTCGGAACTTCTTGACAATGTTTTTTTCTGTGGATTAGGCTGGCTAAACTGAAAGGATGGTTCAGGTGCTGGGCCTACTTCATCTAAAAACCTGTCCCAGAGAGGGTAACAGTTAGTCACGGTGCTCTTCAGCAAGAGTTCGTCTTGGTGGGTACCACGGCAGTGCCAGATATTCTGCCTCCATGCAGCAGTGTGCACACATTACTGTGTTTAGGTTTAAAGGGCACTGTAGCTAGTGAATGATTGAGCAAAAGATACTGTATAATTATGTCCCGGGTTGAAGAGCGCAGTGTTACGCAGAATTTTAAACCTTATTGGGCGACACTGTACTGTCTACTCGAAATCTATAACAATAGCAAGGAACATGCCAAAAAAGCGATAGGAACCCAGCCGGTGTTGTTGCCAGTTCTTTTACGGCATGGGCGCGCGTTGGAGCTGGTGCACATTTTCCTAGCTTGTAAGACGTTTCAAAGTGATCCTTGTGATTTTATTGAAATAAATAATTTTTGATTTTGATTTTCGATTTTGTAACTATAATGGTCAGGCATGGCACTTAACTTCATGCGTCGACTGGTCCATCTTGATGTTGTGTGACATGTTGATTTAAAGTGGTAGTACTGATATAATGGCGCAAACTACAATATATAATTCTATATTTTCTATTAAGTCTAATTTTTTTGTTCTGGTTTTTCAACAAAAACGTTCCAGCGCTTAATTGTTTCCTACAAAGCTATTACACAAATTAAACTTATCTCACCGAAACCCTAAATCCACTGATAAGATCTTCCATTACCATTCTTTGTAACGGGACTTATCAAAAATGACCCACAAAAATCACAATCACCCATAGAGACCGCTTGTTCCATTCCGGCGCTTGGTGGCAAAGCCCGCTATGTCGTAATATAAAACTTTCCAAGTACCCCCAGCGGTCTCCGGCGGCGGTTGATAAAACTGAATAACCGCAGTTTCCCCTTTTCACTCGCCTTAAGGTGGGTATTGAATGGGAGTATTTGCGTGTAACACATCGATAGAGGCGTTTGCCGTTCTTTTTACTGTTTGACTCGAGCATTTTACGGTCAATATACAACGCTTTGTACTGCCGCAAGGAGTCGTATACGCTCAGATCACGCAGTAACGTGACGTCACCACTTAACGGAAATGGTGACTTGCTAGTTAGGTAAAATATCGATGACTTCAATACAAAAGTACAACTTTTCATTGATAGGTTGATAATTTATCGTGATTTCGGTATCACACAAGCACTCAAATATAATGCCACTAGCGGTCACATATCTAAAGATATTATGTTAATGCGCTAAACGTATATAAAATATATCAATCAATCAATCAATCATCAATACGTAGACGTGATAAATGACTGTGTGAAACAAACTTCATGTGATTGTTATATGTCAAATGATTACTACTTTCACAAAAAGTGCTCAGAAAATATGTAGTGTTGTAAAATTTTATTTTCCTTTGTTCCAAATTGCTTGTGAGTGTAAAATTAAAGTTTTTATGATTATGTTTACGACGATTGTTGATAGAACATTTCATAATACTACTTGTTCTTTATATTTTTAATTTACAAACAGGAAAATACTGGTAAAATACTAGTCACTAAAAAACGTAATAAAACTCCGCTATCGACCCGTGGTCCAACAGCTATCAAACAACCAACAGTCTTACTCTTGATCATACACGTGGCGAAAATTGTCATTCTCGTAATTATTTAACAAAAGTGACTTATTTGAAGAAACAATAAAACTGATATTAAGAAATAAATTCTAATGCCCTTATTCATAAAAGAAACTGTCATTTGAGCTGAGAGAGAGCGGTCTTTCGTTGTCGTATGTCAATGAACAAAAACTATGTAATATTTGAAAGACACGCTAGCTAACAAAGGTTTATAATTAGTTGAATAAGGCTAATTATTAAAAAATACGTATGTATAATGTCTCAAAGTCTCTTAACATGTAGGATATAATTTATTTAGGAAATTAATATTTGCTTGTTATATGCTGTTTTTACCCTTGGGGCACTCAAACGAATAAACAAATGTGAAATTGTTGTTTTTATGGTTCCGCACTTCAACAGGACAAAATATAGACAACTGAAAGAAAGAAAGAAAGAAAGAAAATTTATTTGTCGAGAACATAAATAGAAATACATACAAAATAGAAACGAATACACAAATAATTAAATAACAAAGATTTTAACATAAAAAAAGGCATGTTCTATAGTGTTACAGAGCCCTCGACAAATTTGGACTCAACTCAGCATTGTGCCGAGTAGATAGGTTTGACTATCTACCCAACGCTGGTTTTCAGTTAACTGGATCTATTGGTTGCCTGTCAGTTTGTCAGTGGTCGGTGTCTGTCAAGAACTCAAGACCCTTTTTCTCAAAGTTGAAATTTATACCAATTACTAGTATGATCTCTAAAAAATAAAGCTTGTTCTTCGTTGATACGAGTATAAAATTAAAATTAAAGACAATAGATAAAGCCGAAAATTGGAGAGGGAAATATATTTAGCCGTGTCTTTTATCCTACTAATATTATAAATGCGAAAATATATTATAAATCTGTGTGTGTATGGATGTGTGTGTGTGTATATTTGTTACCACGTATCTTCGTGACGACTTTACCTATTGTGATGAAATTAGGAATGATGCTTAGGTCCTGGAATAAAACATAGGCAACTTTTTATCCCGGAAAAATGTACTGTTGCTGTGGGATAGCATAAAAACTGCAAAAACGCGGGTGTTTTTGTGATAAAAAGTCTAGCATTTCTGCCGCCAAACAGTAATGCTCGCATTGCTGTGTTCCAGTTTGAAAGGTATGGTTTGCACATCTACGTCTCAGGGTGGGAACGCAAAAGTGATATCTCTGATGTTGCAAGCGTACTACGAACGTATATTTTTATACTAATTACTGTGGTAGTATAAAAAAAATACGGAACCCTCAGTCTCAGGCAGTCTCGTTCTTACTTGTCGGTTTTAGTATTTAATAATAAAAGAACATTTTTCATGTTGTTTTGTTGTTATAATGACGTTGAAGGTTTCATTCCGAATTTAGAACGAATTACTTTCATAATATTTTTATAACAACATTAAAAATAAAAACAAATTTAGGTGCTTGTTATTTTAAGATAACCATTGTACGATGCTCATACTAATCAAGTATATAATTACTCAATCCTTTCATTACGTATTATATCTAAAAAGCACATGCTTAGTTTTCTACAGCAGTTAAAATTCATGGTTGAAAATTTGTCTGTCAGATTTCGCGCAAATAACTATTTCCAATAGAAAACCCATCGGTGCAGGACCGGTTTTGAGCACACGACCTAAAGATTAGAGCTACACTACTACTACCTCCATCACCAGTTTTCTTTGTATGATGATTATGAAAAATAAGCTAAAACTTTCTTTAAACACACATTTCTTAAATTAAATTTCGACATAATCATAATTAACGTCAAAATGCAGCCACTCGAAATAAAACAAAAATAAAAAAATACATTTTAAACTTTCAGGGAAACCCTTAAACTAACCAAATTAGCCTGATCCCTGCACAGCTACCGCTGCCCTTTTACTTACCACTTTCTCTCTAAGTCTTTGAAACGAGGTAGGTCTACATTGTCTGATCGACATTGCCACACCAACCAATTTATTGTGAGCTGTGAAAAATTTCTTTGACCCCGCGTTAGTGATGGCATTTTGTTTGAAAGCGGGAGGTGGAGGAGGTCGATTGGTTCTGGTCTGGGGGACTGATAAGACAGCCCTCAAGCGTCTCAAAGTTGTAACGTACTAAGATAATAGATTGAGGGCTGCAAGTGATAGGAGCCCCCATCCTCTCGCCTCTCTAAACTATCTTGAGTTGACACTGCTAAGTACTCGTAGTCTGGGCAAAGTTATGCAAAGTGATTTTGAAAGGGCTAATTTAATGACCAGCGCAAACATGAATAATGTCTCCAAAACGAAACATTATACTTGAGAGAGCTGAGGTTTGTGAATCAATGCTTACGTAGTAGTCCACGGTTACACAACGCATGTATCCAATAGCCCAAAAACGCTCTTGACGCGCGATTAGCAGATCAACGAAGTTAAGCACCGTTCCAAGAAATCTTCAACTAGGTGACCGAAAGGCATTTTCATCTAAGCGCTTTTAGGTATGGTGGTAGTACTTCCCCGGACGTGATTTATTTATTTATTAGGTTGTCGGTCCCGGCTATATTCTCGCTATTTAATTCAAATTGGGAACAGTCATGTTGGGTGACCCCAATTTCAGTTGAATCTTGTATCAAAACTCACTGAAGCAGCGGAGTCGATTCAGCAACAAAGCAATATGCAATATCGTAGCGCAGTGGATCCTCTCTTCGTTTTAATAGGATGCTCGATATTGCGTTCGTCACCATGAGAAGGTGGATTGTGCTTGTGACTCCCGTGGCTCCCCGAGCCAGAGCGCATTAATGCAAGTTACTGCTTAGTCAGCGAGGTAAATTCCCGTTTGAAAATTATTCTCAAAGATTTTTTGCACGCCATCAAGTTTATGGAAGCGATAATTAAAATCTGAGCAGTCGTTTTTATAGAACTTTATAGAACTTATTTTTTACTACTTAGATGGCAAACAAGCAAACTGCTCACCTTGATTTAATGAATAATTTAGTTTCCAATATAATGAATTCAAAATCAATTTCGATACCGATCAAGCAAGTTGTTTCAAAAATAAAATTGATGTATGATCTGTACTGTATTTACACTGTGAGTATGTCATGTTTTTGCAAATAAATACCGTATAACTTTATTTTTCAAAAAAACATTTAAAGACGTGCCATCATCCGTATTGAGTCCGCGTAGTGGGTTAAGACCCTATCACTCTCGTTCGAGAGAAGGTCAGTGACCCACCAGGGAGAACATTATAAAGCTGCCATGATGATTATGACCTTTAGCTTAATAAAAAGTGAAGTGGTTCAGTAGTGTTTATGTTCAGACTTAAATAATAAATAAATAAATAATGCTGGACAATCCACATAGCATCATCTAGCCCCAAGGTAAGCTGCTGTTAAACAGAGCTGTATTATGGGTACTAGATGACTGATATATATTTAATACAATACAATACATAGATAGATATTTTTTATTATACATAGAAAACACCCAGAACACCCGGAACAAATATTTGCAGATCCTACAAACATTTGTCCCAAGGCGGGAATCGAACCCGCAACCTCTGCGTCGCAGGCGGACCTTCGCCCACCGCACTTACTAGTATAACATGCAATGCTATCTTGGGAGATAGAGATCAATAATTTCACGTGTCAGTAATTTCTCCGGGAACCTTAGTCATCGATCCGGAACACATGCAATCAAGCATTACTGCAAGGTGGCAGAAATAGGTATAGTGGTACTACTTCAACGGACGAGCTCTATCACAAAGAGCTACATCTTTATTTTTTTATAAAACTTTATGAGACGTTTTGCAGATAATATTATTGCGAATTTTACTGTTTGCTCCCCTAACAAACGAATATAAAATAAAACAAATAGACTAGAAACGTTGAAAATACGTACATAAGGATTGTTTAGCTTTATTTATAACAAAATAAAATGTGATTATGATCACCGATTCGTGCCGGAGCTAGACGTCGCAAATCTGAACAACGAATGTCTTTTACAACAGCACTTCTCTTTTAACGATAACAGTCGAGTGAAATTCACGACACGTCTGCACCTGCCATGTGATTATCAGCTTTATAATAAGGTAATAGAGTCTTAAGTAGAACAGCACATCGCACAGTATAAGATGAACAAAACGACTGGATTGTTAACCTCTAGAGTAAATGGCGTCATGCTTTGATATACGTTAGGTGCAATGAAAACTTGCGAAAATAACTCTGTATTTTTAAGCAACACCTCTTTTCATTTTGCTGTGGAAAATATCATATTTTAAACATAAAACGAAAGAAATTCCGTTCATATGAAAAAGGAATAGGTGAACATTTGGCGTAGCATCTGATATTAATAAAACTGTTGCGTTAGCGACTGACTGACTCACAGTTTATGCACAGTTAAACTTTGAGTTCTGATTTTAAGAATTTGGACCTAGACTTCAAAAGAATTAGGACATGACTAGATAAATAGATGCAGTCGCTAAGTTGGCTCAGTTAAGAAAATACGTAAATAGAATTATTAAAATTGTGTTATCAGTCAAAACGTAGCAAAATTCCGACATTGTATTAAACGGCATAACTACCAAGTTATTGCAGTGCTAACTTCAACGTACTTTAATGTTTATGGGAACCATTAAAGTTGACACTTCAGAGTAAGATCGGCTTAGCCTCGCCCTAACGACTCGCCAGTAATCAAATATCATAGCGACGTAAGCAAGTCATCAGACTCGCACGGTTTCGGCGAGGGGACCGCGCGCTGATGGCTGGTCGACGTTTTTTCATTATGTCATACAAGCGAAAATGCCACGGAAAACTGCGCGTATAGCCGAGCATGTGGAAAGCTTTTGTATGCGCGGAGTCTACGAGACACCGCCGTTTTATGTTTCTGACGTGACTTTTTCTGGGGTGAGGTGATACCGATTCAATGTTTATAGCTGTGCAGTATAGAACACTGCAGTATACCATTTCTAACAAAAAACGCTCATCAATCAGAGTTGAGGCGAGGTTGATCTGTTTGTTAGGTGATATCTGCGACAACCTTGGAGACGAAATAGTATAATTTATTGAAATGATCATTGCAATAACACTTGGTTTCTTACAAATGACATAGTGTTTCGTTATAATAAAATTATACGGTTTTTTTTCTACTTTTTGATTATTAATTGGTGTAATTTGAGCGATAACAAGTTCTTTATCTTGTTTCGAGAAGTTTGCATTTTTATCAACATGATGGGCTTAATTAATAGATTCAGGCGTTACTTTGCGGAAATCCAAGATAAAAAACAGACGAAAAATCTCTAGTAATACTCCGCTTAACCTTATAACCAATGAGGTCACACAGTTAACGCAGTTAACATCAACAGAAAAATATCAACACGTGTTTCATCCCTCGTCTGTTTTTTATGATGAGCTTTTCAATGGTTCACACTCTAGTCAAATAATAGATTATAATGTATTGTGTACGTTAACGTAGACGAACTCTTCAAAGAGTCTGTGGTACCATCCGTAGTGCCAGATATTCTGCCTCCCAGCAAGTGAAGTTACTGGACGAAACAGACTTAACAACGTCTCGGTGCAGTGCCACGAACTTAGAGTTTTGGGTGGCACTACAACTGTTATGGACGAGCGATTTGACCGTCTTGTTATTTGATGACACTAAAAAAGGATACTAGACAAAAGCGTTTTAATAAAAACAGGAAAACCTCCGGAGGCAAGACGTACGCGAAAGTGGTGAGACGAAATTAGGATAGCTTTACATGAGACGATTTGTGACAGTTAGGGTGCTCCACACTGGCCAGTTTGCAGTTAAGATTTTTTTTGTTCTTTCACTATTCTAATAATATTGCTAATCTCAAATATTGCTTAGTAACCCGTAGCGTATACCATAATAAGAAATTAATAGGTAACCGTTTCTTTGCCACGAGCGTTTTAAGCGGTGGCCACTGATTCATACGAACTTATTTACTTATATTCTAATTAACAGAAAATAAATAATAAATAAATAAATAAAATGTTTATTTTCTTCTCACAAATAGGTTTCTTATGTGCTAGTCCTGAGTATTTGTACTTTAATTAATATAAAATTAATATCATTAAACCTGATTTGTGAGAGACTGGTGCCTGAATTAGGTTGTACGCCTGTATAACAGGTCACCAGTGCTCCACTAATAAATGTAAATTGTATTTAGTGTTTCAAACTAATGATATTGAAGTGGCCCAATTTGATCGGCACGCGTGTCTGCAAACGGCTTTATTTCTTTACCTACAATATGGCATGTTTGATTCAATTTGGAGCTTGCAAAGTGATTTTAGTTTCAAAAAGAATATTCAACCTATGGTTTTAGTTTTTAGCACTTTTGCGCACTTTGTACGTAAATTGAAGTAACCTATGTTATGCATTTTTATAGCTTTTGGAAAGAACGTCATAAACTAAAATAAAAAAATACTGAAAGGCAAGAAAAAGTCTTATCATCACCATCATAACAGTCTTGACGACCGATGTGGCGCGGCGGGCGAAGGTCCGCCGGCGACGCAGGAGGGTTCGATTACCGCCTTGGAACAAATGTTTGTTTGATCTGTAAAGATTTGCTCCGGGTGTTCTGGGTATTTTCTATGTATGTATGTCTGTTTTTCCGGACCAATACAATTTGGGAGTCTTTAAGGCTAGAGTGAACAGGTTCTTTCTAGGCAAGCGTGCTCCATCATCGACCACACCATCACTTACCATCAGGTGAGGTGGTGGTCAAACGCTTGACTATAATCAATAAAAAAAAAAAAAAAAATACTATTCTAATATAATATACAAAAAAAATACAATTATAAAAAATACAACTTGCATTTTTTTTTATGTTAGCAAGTGACAAGACAATCAAGGCGCCCACCTGATGTTTAGCACCACGCCTGACTATTACAAATGCAGTGCCACCCAAAGCTAAAAGTTTTTAAGTGTTTGCGTGGCACTGCACTGCGCTTATCACCCCGAGACATTGTTGTTAAGTCTCTATCGCCCAGTAATTTCACTTGCTACAGTGCCCTTCAAACCTAAACACAGTAATGCTTGCACTACTGCTTGGAGGTAGAATATCTGACACTGCGGTGCGTGCATTAATTAAATTACAAAAATAAAAATAGGAACAGAAAAATAAAATAATAATGAACATACATTTTTACAAACGGGTGTTTTCACGTACCGGTATATCGGTGAAGAGGTACCGACACTGTTTCGACTCAATTTCGAGAGTCTTCATCAGGGTTGAGTGACACGGCGAGCGTCTTCCTCCGCGTCGCGATATGCACTCAGTGTCGGTACCTCTTCACCGATATACCGGTACGTGAAAACACCCGTTTGTAAAAATGTATGATATAGTTCACGATAGTTTTATGAGTAAAATAATGAACATGGCCATTTTAAGTTATAATCTACGGATAGGATTTTTAATTATTGTGTACTAAAACTTGCCATAATATCGAGTTTTTTTATTCTCGAGTATTTTGTTCGACCTCAATAAATTGCTAAACCTTCGGCTTCTAAAGTTTTTCTAACCTTTTACAAACTTTTTGTATTATTGAAAAATCAGCGTTATTCGTCTGAAATCTGGGATTCCGAACGCGAAACCATAGCTTGTTTTTTGAATTCTGTTGAAAATGTATTCAACATTTGCTAAAAATACGAAGAACACAAGCTCGGACATACGGTAAAAGGTTCAGTTTTATCGTAAACTCCAGTTACGAACAAACGTTTTTTTTTTGAGTTGTTTTCTCTCGCGTCAGAAGACTTTGTAGTAAATAAATGGTAGCCCTGTCACTTAGGTGTTTGCGTCACGGCGCCGTGACGTGGAAAAATATGAAAAAATAATTAATGCTCTCGGGAAAACAATGCAGTTAGTATGTTGTGTGTACCGAAAACGAAAGCGATAATAAACCGCGTATTCAGTCAGTATATTCATCATGACAACCTTCCAATCTTCCACTGATGGAACACTGGAATACCCTCGGGCGAGAGTGATTGGGTCTTAATCCACGCGGATCCAATGCGGATTGGTGGATAGCACATGTCTTACGAGATTTTAGTTCCTAGACATGCTTGTTTTTCTCACGATGAACGAAAACATCGTGAGAAAACTGGCAGATGAGAGCACTGGCATTACGCACATAAAATTTACGAATAGAAAAATCCATTAGTGAAAAAAAATGGGAGGCCTTTACTCAGCAATGGGACGAAATAAGTTAGAAGAAAAACTATTAGTGCACGACCAGGTTCAAACCTACGACCTTGAGATCGGAAGGCGAAGCACTTTACCACTAGATCACCAATGCTCCAGTCCATATTGCTTGCTTATTTTTGAAAAAACAAATTAGAAACAGTGATATTCACAAACTGGCTAGCGATGTATGTACTACTAATCCTTGTAGAAATCTTTACTAAAACAAAAGGTATCGTTTTTCTTTATCAGCCATCTCACTCATAACACAAGCTCAGCTTAGCTTGGGGCTCGATGATGCTGTGTGGATTGTCCAGCATTATTTATTTACTATACGTGACCTATAATCTCTTTTTTAAACAAACGTTCATACAAGTTAGTAAGTTCGTGTGATAAAAATTCTATGTCTCTCAATCAATGGTGACCACTGGTTTTTTTTTTATAAATAAGGCTGGACAATCCACATAGCATTATCTAGCCTCAAGTTAAACAGAGCTTGTATTATGGGTACTAGATGACTGATAAAATTAATACAATACATAGATACATATTTTTTATTATACGTCGAAAATACCCAGAACACCCGGAAAAAATATTTGCAGATCGTACAAACATTTGTTCCGAGGTGGGAATCGAACCCGCAACCTCTGCGTCGCAGGCGGACCTTCACCGCACCACATCGGTCGTCAAATAGGTGTTATTACCTCTATATATCTATCTATTAACCGATGTTATTATGTTATTAACTATCATTCGCACAAGGTGACCTGAAATCGCAGCTGACGTCACATAAATAATTTTCAGCGCCGTTTATATGAATAAAACTTAGCATAAATTTTCTCAGCGTCCACACTTTTTATTCCAACTCCATAAGTTTTTAAGCAAAGATAATAAATTTACTTTTTTTGCCTTCTACATACTTAGTACGACGATTTTAATGTTTTATTCTTATTAATCTATAAATACGCCCTTTGAACAAAATACAATGAATATTTTTTTGGCATAATAAACCGACTAACTGATTGTCGATAGGTACAGTCAACATTAAAGTAAATGATGATAAAAGTACAATCAAACCTAAATTTATTTTTAAGTTTTACTAATTGATTTGTTGGGAATTTTAGTGCCAAAATCCCCTTTGCTCAGTCTAAACGGGATCTATATTGTTATTGGGCGTATTTTGTTTTAACGTGAGCGTAATCATTAATTTCTAATTATTTTAGTCGGTAATTTTTTTTTTCTTAAGTAACTTATGTTGTGTGAGCGCTGTGAAAGAAATGTAAGTTTGCGATGGGATCAATATACGTTATAGCAAGATCCGACGAACATTACAATTATGCGTTGTTCATTATAATTTAGGAAAATGTAGTAAATATGTGTGAGGCATGCATTTAAGAGTACTAGAGTTCTTTGTGATAGAGCTCGTCCGGGGAAGGACTACCACCATACCTATTTCTGCCGCCAAGCAGCAATGCTCGCATTGCTGTGTTCCGGTTCGAAGGGTATGGTTCCCGGTGAAATTACAGGCACATGAGACTTTCCATTTAACGTCTCAGGGTGGTAACACGCAAGTGATATCAATGATGTTGCATGCGTACAAAGGCTACGGTAACCGCTGACCGTCAAGTGGGCCGTACGCTTGGTTGCCTTTTTAGTAAATAAAAAAAAAAAAAATAACTAACTTCGTCTGAGTCATTTTCTTTTACCAGAACACCCGTTTCACCCCTACACATTAAATGAAATAATACCTCCAAGTTTTACGTCTCTGGAATTTACGGTTTGATTGTTAGTCAGTCAGTCCCACAACGATTGAATATACAGTATTTTGATTCGCTTGGATAATACATAAAAATACATGCATACCTGTACCTCCGATTTTAACTATATCCATGCTTAATTTCATTCAAATCGGTTTAGCGGTTAGATTGTAAAAAGGTAATAGATAAACAGAACTACTTTCACATTAAATATTGGTATGGGTAGTATGGATAAAACAGTAGTTTGAAAAATGATTGAAATGATAATTTTCCTCTACAGAGTGGCGTGGTAAGTGCGTGACCCAAGCCGGGGTGATCCATCAGTCAGCTACTCGCAGCTAAAAACAATATAGTGAGACTTAGATTGTACGTTATTCTCTCGGCTAATAAACTTATACCTCCATATCATATCTTATAATTCCATAAAGTTTATTATTTACGAGCTGACCCGCGCGGCTTCACTCGGATTTTTGCAGTTTTTATGCTATCCCACAGGAACATCAAAATTTTCCGAGATAAAAAGTAGCCTATGTGTTATTCTAGGACCGAAGCCATCTACATTCCAATTTTCATCACAATCGGTTAAGTCGTCACGGAGATATGTGGTAACAAACACACACACACACACACACACATTATATAAGTAGGATTTACAAACTTTTATAAAAAATTATGGTTTTTCGTGGGTGCTTAAACTATATGTATAAATCTTCCTCTTGCATTACTCTATCTATCGATGAAAACATTAAAATCCGTTGCGTAGTATAAAAGATCTAAGCGTACAAAAAGAGACAGACGTTGTGAAGCTACTTTATTTTATATTATGCTATATGAAATGGTCTCAACTAAAAACCAGCGTTGGGTAGATAGTCAAACCTTCGGCACAATGCTGAGTTGAGTCCAAATTTGTTGAGGGCTCTGTAACACTATAGAACATACCTTATTTTTTCAAGTTAAAATCTTTGTTATTTAATTATTTGTGTATTAGTTTCTATTTTGTATGCTATTATATTTATGTTCTCGACAAATAAATCATTTTCTTTCTTTCTTCTTTCTAAATGAGTTAGTATTTTTTGACAAGCCATAGCCATCGTAAGGATCATTGTGGACAAAAACCCGCTTGAGTCGAAAAATCCAAGGTATTGTATTATATTTAAAAAACCTTCTATTACATATTTTTCTATTCTTTTCTATTCTATTTAGCTCTCAAATGAACACTCCACTTCGTAATATAAACAGCTCACCACGTGACTCCGTGGATGTCATAAAATGCGATGTCCTTAACATTTGCAACGGAGACGGCACGTGACGCGTCAGGACCGATGTATTTATAGCCTCGTGTTATTGACTGAGCGTATGTGGAATAGAATTTTCAATTCTTGAATACACGCTCGGGACGCTGGAGTTCTTGGGATGTTTGGATGTTCCACATTCATGATGCATTCAGTTGTGAATTGTGATGCGCTTGTCGTTCATGCAAACTGTTTGGCAGGTATGTGGATAGTCTCAGCCTCCGCACCCATATTTAAAAGATGCTTAAAGACTTGGTTACTGGAGGGAGGGTTCTACAGCGTAGATGAGTTTATGGCACTGCCCGAGCTATAGAGGCTCCCCATGACCAATATCTTGATCGGCATCATAATATTAAACTATATAATATTGTTAAAATAATTAAGTAAGAAATCTTAAATAATTAATAGTATTTTTTTGATACCTACTTTTCTATGTAGGTAATTATCATAAATGACATGTAACTATGGTGTTACCAATAAAGTATTGTATTGTATTGTATTGTAGTCCTTGGCAGATATCTATCGAGGCTGAATAGGGTGCTTATCACGAAAAACTCGTTTGAAAATTGTAAACGTAAAGATATTTTAACTGTCATTTATTTTTTCTTTGTTCTATCTTTTCTTTATTCTTTATTGTACACAATAAACATATACATTAAAACTCATATAAAAGGCATGAACAAAGGCGAGTTTTTGTATTTATTTATTATTGTATTTATATATATATTTATTTTTGTATTTTGGTAGTTCATTTAACGCACTGAAAAAGCACAGAATCCTATACAAATTGACAGCTGGACGATACGTTTACATTTACGATAGTCAAACGAGTTTTTCGTGATTCGCTCTCTGGGCCGACAACGCGCTAATCAACTGAAACGTTTCGGGAATTCATTATGGCTTTTTTATATGTGTACTTAATTATAATATATATAATAATTTAATACCAACTTACCATATGAAACTGTAGCACGGCTTTAAATTAATATCTTGAATATAACAAAATGGTAAAGCGGCATCTACAGCACATGACAGTTTTGACGATATATATCACATCACTTATCTATGGCACGAGAATCGCCCTCGGTCTTTTACTTAGCGTAGATGCTGCAAACCAACCTTACGTGTAAGAAAACAAAAACATTGTTGAATTAAAGTCGAAATTAGAATGTTTAGCTGTTATACTTTATACACTTAAATGACTGCATCGCACGATTCACTATGTATTATGCGCATACTTAAATTAAAACGTTTTCGCTACGTTAAATTTTAGCATCATAAAAGGCCGGAGAGACCACCCTCTAGATTATGTAATTTGGTTGCAATCGATTTCACTTAGTTTCAATAAAAAAAATCGTATTTTGTATGAATGTGACAGCTTATTGACAGTTGAAATCTAATTGGAATCGAGTTGCGTAATCACCCTGCTGATCAAATAATACTACTGCATAAAGATGACGCAAAACGATTTTAGATGATTTTACTCGTGTCGTCTCTTCTCAGCTTCGGTACAAACATTAATGTACTCGTACAAAAATTTAATATACAAACATTTAATGTACAAACACTACAGTATGTACACTTGCCTTTGAGACCCAGACATTTGTACATATGCCTTTGAGATCTGTACATCTTCAATTAAGCAGTGTAGGACCTAGACAACCTTTTAGAGCAAAGCATACGAATATAGTGTTCATTTCGCTTCAAACTTCATTACGACTTATCACAGGCAAATTTAAAAACTGTTAAACCGGAATCCTTTGTCATCTAGCAGTGAGATGGGCAGATAAAATCGTAAATATCGCAGGCCAAACCGAATGAAGCTAGCACATGACCAAAAAGAGTCGCATTTCAATGTCAAAGTCAAAGTCAAAAATGGTTTATTACAATAATATCACAAGGATCACTTTGAAACGTCTTACAAACTAGGAAAATTTACGCCAGTTCCAACGCGCCTATGCCGTAAAAGAACTGACAGCAACACCGGCTGGGTTCCTATCGCTTTTTTGGCATGATCCTTGCTATTGTTAGGATGCCGAGTAGAGTTATATAAAGGCATAAAAAAAGGTATAAAAGTATAAAAAAAGGCAGCACTCAGCAGTGGTTAAAATTAGGCTGTGGATATGATAATAACTGAATCTACTCTCACAGACCTTCATAACTACTTAATTAATTTTTAGAAAAATACAAAAACCAACTTTATGACCATTTACAAACTTAAACTAAAAAAAATGATGAATTTAGATGGATTGTTAAATGATGTAATTGTTAACACGTTTATTTATGATTTCATAAAAAACATCATGGGACCGTAATTACCTATCAACAAAAACAAAAAAAGGATCATCAAAATCAATCCATAACTGCCGGAGAAATCGCGTAACATACACACAAAAAGTACAACATACTGTCAAATTATATAGTCCTTTTTTTTGACGGTTAAATATTAACATAATAATATCCCAGACGCACAGACACGGCTCTACCCCGAGTCCCGGCGCAAACGGCCACAGTCGAGTGCAACTCGTAAAACTAAATTTTTACGTTCAGTAAAACGGCAATGAAATGAATTTCTACTGTCGTTAGGCTGTAGTTTTATTAAGCACCTCATAAATGTCGCTGTTATTCTTGTTTAAGTGACGTGGCGCGACTGACACCTTGTTGTATAACTTTGTTGCAAACATAGATGAAAGAGCAAATCACACCGCGAGCTAAGCTAACTTCATTTACACACATCGCCAACGCGTGCTTTTCGCTGTAACACTATGACACGGCGTACTGCGCTGTTTGCGCAGTCTGTGCAGTGCAAACCAGACTTAAATGAAACTTTTTTTTGCGTTTACGTGTAACACAAAAGATCCTTTGAACTAGCACCACCTAGCTTTAAGACGTTTCAAAATGATCCGTGTGATATTATTGATTAAACATATTTTTTACTTTACTTTACTTATGTATTGATTTAGCCTGATTGTACCTTGATTTCTAAGGAGTGGAGTCCATGAAATTCCAAAGACATGTGCCATCCACCAAACCACATTGTTCAGCGTGGTACTTTAAAACCCCATCACTCTCGCTTGACAGTAGGCCAGTCTCAACTCTGGGAACATAAGAAGGCTGTCATAATAAACTAATAAATCCTATTGTTTCAGGTTTTTTTACAATAATGCGGCTGTCTATTGCGGACTAGTTTAGGCGCATCTGAAGCCGGTGAGTACATGCATTCCCCTTTTAATATAAATATATAAAGAAAAGAAAGAAAGAAAAAAAAAGCTCCCATAGCACAGCTTGTCTTAAGATATTATTTATTATCTGTGTAAACTATACATTATTATCTGTGTCGATCAGGCATCCCTGGTGCCTTACTCTTGAATCCAATGACGATTCCGATCCAATCCCAATTTCTATTTACTGCTGTCAATTTTTTTTACTCTTGAAAACAAGGTTGAATTTGGCGCTAGGTTTGCTGTCAAAAGTACGAAATGTCATATTCCAATACTTGTCCAATACCGATCGCGTTCAAGAGTAAGGCCCCCCCCTGATGTGTGCAATGTTATCTGTGGCTCGCTCTCTGCAAATAAAGTTACAAATAAAAGGATATGTTTTCATTTATTCAAATAAAAATTAATAGCTTGTACTATGGGAACTAGATAGCTGATACTGCTACGAAACAAATACTTACATATCATGCAAACATTTTATTCTGTAGCATAGAACTCGCAACCGTTCGCTTTTCAACTGGGTGCCAATGACACCAGCACAACTTTTGGTTGGACACAGCAAGAACACTACACAATTGAAAGCTAAGGGCCTATTCATAAAACTACTAAAAACCTGTGTTAGCTATTAAGTCTATCAAATCTATGGTTGTCTTTGTTCATTGACATAATGACAAGGAAATACAATAGTTAGCAAGCCATTGAAACGGCAGTTTTTGTATGAATAAGGGCGTTTTTGAAGGCTAATCTCGAGTCATGTAGGCTGTGGACTCGGACCGCAGTAAATCAGGCATCAGGACAAAGGCCTGCCGACAGTGATGGATAGATTCCTTGTGCCCACAGGACTGCACGAGGAGAAATGTTTTTATACTAATGTCAGGGAGAGGAATCAATAACTTATGCTTTTAGAGGAACTGGATTTATTGAGTGTGACTGATAAAAAGCTGAAACTATTTTGGACTAGTGGATTGCCCCGCGCGACTTTGTCCGCACAATAATAAACATATTGGTGGGAATTTTACACAGCTTTTTAGCCCCAAACTAAAAAAATCTAGATATTTTTTTGTAAATATATTGATACATTATTTAATAGAGCGGCCGCATACTTTTTACTTGATTCGACCAACTTCTGGGATAACTATGCTAAGTTTACTCTTAAATAAATTGGTTGAATCCAGCCTTATTCGTAGAATAGTACCTGTTCAAGTTTGGTCGATTCCAACCTAAGTAGTTTAATAAAATTATGTTTTATACTTTTTTGCGCAAAATGTAAATTGCGATTTAATTGGCAAGGTTGTACAACAGTTCATCTGGCTGGCATTTTTACTAAACAAAAACCGATCATTATCGCGCAACAATAGTCTTTGATAAAAAAATCGTAGCTTCATCTCTACGCTCGTAGCTGTTTGTAGCAAGTAGCAAATGCTACGTCGAAATAAGTCTTGTGAAGTTCTAGCTGTGTCCTGCGATAGCGATAATACGATTTAAGTCTACGCTGAAATACTCTGAGGAGTATCATAAAAAGTAAAGCAAGCAAGAGCAGTAAAAATAGCATAAAAAATAAGCAGGAATATCATAAAATGTTAAATTTAAAAGTATGGTCAAAAACAAGTTCCAGTTTCAAGTATAAAAGTGTCATTTTCGATCAGTCACATTCTGAACTATTTATTTTCACGTTTTGAATACCCCCCTTGGTATGGTCGCCACTGCTGCGGGGCACACCGGAACAGCCAATCAATCACTCGCTGACGTAATGACGTCATCCATTATCAATTATTGACAGAACACCGATCGGATGCCGTCCGGCGTTTTCCAAGTTTTATGCCTTGTCTGGTCCTCCGTCCCTCTATCCCTCCGATGGAAGTCAGGGCTGTCTCGGAAAAGTATCGAAAATTATGTCAGATCGAGATAAGTCTCATTGTTTTTATTGGGGTGTTCTGGGTATTTTCTATATATAATAAAAAATATATATCTATGTATTGTATTCTAATAAATATATATCAATCATCTAGTACCCATAACATAGCTCTGTTTAACAGCAGCTTACCTTGGGGCTAGATGATGCTGTGTGGATTGTCCAGCATTATTTATTATTTATTTATTTATTTATTTATTTATTGACTTCCTGCAGATTGGTCCACAGTAGCTCAAAATAGAGATAAATGGAGAGAAGAAAGGGAGCCTTTGCCCTGCAGTGGGACACCACAGGCTCTTAATAATAATAATTCTGCTGAGTATGAAGAACGATTGATAATGTGCTCTGTTATTTCAACTTATACTGTATGTATTATTCGTATATAATACGTTAAATCAACATTAACAAATCATCAGCTTATTGCGCTTATTCAATGGAAACGTTCTAGTTTATGCGCAGTATCAGAACTGTCATAAAGTGCTACAGTGAAACGAATTGTAATTTCTACTTTAATGTTACGACGCGATGTTTGAAATTTGAAAAGCAAGTGTCATGGTTTATCGTTTGGGCTGCATTTCGCCAGATGGGGCTGCGTTACCACCAGAGATGTGCGAGGATGTGTAGCGAGGAAAGTGTTTTAAGGAACCAATAGAATCACTTCATTCAAACTGTCAGAGCAAGGTTAGGTAAATGAAGTGTTTCTAATGGTTCCTAACAAACACATCTCTCGCTACACATCCTCGCAGATCTCTGGTGAAAACGCAGCCACAGCGTATTATAAGCCTATTTTAGCTACGCTTTCACAGAAGAAGCAGATTAACTCTTCTTAAAAGAGACCCAAGTCGTAAGAAGAATATCACAGATGATAAAATTGACTATCAATTCGTATGAGCTAACTGCCAACCCTACTGACAGAGTTATGAGGCCGCTCCAAGGCTTTCATCAAGGCTACGTGAAACTAAAAACCTTGTTAGTTTATCGAATGGAAAACAAACTTTACTCGCAAAAAACTACTTATTTGAAGCCACCAGAGACAGCCCTAACACAATGTCAGATCGGCCCCGATTGATCATAGTTTAGATGGAGTGGATCATGGTAATCTAAGTTTACGAAACTGTATTACAGTTGTTCAATGTTCATACCAACAACTAGTTCTGAATTAATTTCTTGTCTCGCCTTTGACAACTCAAACGGTGAATTGTAAAAGTTTGCTGTTTCTCAAATTACGTGGAACATTACGCTGGCGCAGATGTTGATGTCAGCTGAGATTTGGGGTGAAAATAAATATTTTCAGGTATACTATATCTTAATATAATATCCTTGCGTTACTAACTGACTGGCTGGCTCGATTGGCTGACAATTAACGTGACTAATGTTGCAATTTCAATTGAAAGAAACCGTATGACCCTCGGGGTTGTTTTTGGCTATGTTGTCGAAACGGTCCTCACATTTTAATTATTTTTCTCGTGTTATCATAAGTTTTAATGCGTAAATTTGGTGGCAGTTTATCCAATTTAACTTATTTACTTCCTTAGCACAAGTGTAAGTAAATAAATAAATAAATAAATAAATAATAAATAATTGAAATGGAGGAGACTTTCCAAGGGAAGTTTGAAAGAAAAACCACTTATTTCCAAATTTCATTTGTTTACGTTGCTAAACGACAATCAAACTAATACACTTGACACTGGCAAAATTGCGACAAATAAGCCACAGAGTCCATAAACGAAAACGAAGAAGTATGACCCTCTGACTAACCCGGCCACAGACGCCACAAATTAAAAGAAGAAGACCCTCTGACATTCTAACTTTGCAATCTCGACCTTATTTGTATAGAACATGATTAGTTACAATGTTTTGATGCAAAAAGTAACATTTCATTAGAGAATACTATATTTACGAAATAATAATGGCCAGTAACGCGTCACCAGCTTAAACTACCACCAGATACCGGTATTATCTGGTTTTATTCGCGGACAGACCCCGGGCGGTGTTTAACACCTCATTGTAGTGGTTGAAACAAGTTGCTGCGACCGTAAAGCCGGACACGTTCCTAACTCTATACAAATAAAGTTGAGATTGCAAAGTTTAGAATGTCAGAGGGTCATACGATTTCTGTTTGTTGGAATTTAAATGGCAACTTTCGTCACCTTTCGTCGGCTCGGACATGGCCTAATGATGAGCGTTTGAAACAACGACAAAGTTTTAGCTTATTTAAGTTATAAGATTTGTTTGTTTTCGACAGCATCACAGCATAAGTTTCACTTCGTGGTAGGATTAGAAATGAGAAAATCTGTAGGAGAGAACCAAGGTTACCGAAATACCTAAATTAGCAAGATAAAGTTCCAGGGTTGGTCATATAGCTCGCTTGGTAATGGCGACCACGAACTGAAAAACAAGTGGTAGGACAGCCCTCACACAATGGATCGCCGAAATTATAGCGGTCGCAGGAATCGGTGTATGGCGAAGGTTTAGATCGGTCGTTCTGGCGCTCTATATTATGACAGGTTTACGTCCAGCAGTGGACGTCTATTGACTGATTGACAAAGCATTTAATTTTTTTTTTTTTATATTAGCAAGTGACAATGGCCTGGCCATGAAAGTTGCAGTCCCCCAGCACTGCACTTGCCTAGTAATTACACTTGCTACAACCCCCTTAAAACCTAAACACAGCAATGCACAGCTGCTTGGAGGCACAATATCCTTTTTTTTATGTCAGCAAGTGACGAGACAATCAAGGCGCCCGCCCACCTGATGTTAAGCACCACGCCTGACTATTACAGATGCAGTGCCACCGAAAGCTTAAAGTTTTTAAGTGTTTGCGTGGCACTGCACTGCGCTTAGCACCCCGAGACATTGGTGTTAAGTCTCTTTCGCCCAGTAATTTCACTTGCTACAGTGCCCTTCAAACCTAAACACAGTAATGCACAGCTGCTTGGAGGCACGATATCTGGTGCTGCGGTGGTACCTACCTTATCTTACTTTTCCTGAAGAGATATTTACGGACTTTTTACACAGCGTCATCTAGCCCAAGCTAAGCAAGCTTGTACTATGACCAAGTGAAATCGATTGCAACCAAATTACGCACAGAAAGATATCTAATAGAATACGATTGCAATATTTTTTTTTGTAAATACGAGTACATGATTATAATTTTAGTGTTATGGTTTTATAGAAATATAGTAGCATTCTTTAGCTTGCAAAAGTTGCAAAAACTATGTTTTTAACGTAGATGCATCAGTGAAAACAATGGTACTTCAAGATGTTTTTCCTCCATTGTTCCACCGCGAGTATTTGTCCAAGGTTAGGCGCTGGTACCTCGGAGATGAGACAGCGCCCTGTAACAATACAAGCACTCCCTTTGTCTCGTGATTAATGTGCCACCAAGATCCTTCCTGGAGGGTAATGAGGGATTGGTATTATTTCAACCTATACTGGAATTATTTGGAAACTTTAGCTGTTTCGCACCGGTTGGTTATTCGGGCCAAGCTCAGTGGCCTTACTCTTGAACACAATTGGTATGGGACAAGTATTGGAATATGACATTTCGTACGAGTGTAAACCTAGCGCCAAATTCAACTTTATTTTTAAGAGTATAAAAAATTGACAGAGGACACTAGCCTACTATCGAGCGAGAGTGATAGGGTTTTAATCAACCACGTGGACCCAATGCGGTTTAGAAATAATTATTCAAAGGACATGTGCCATTCACCGCACATGTCCTTCGAATAATTATTTCTAAACATGCGGGTTTCCTCACGATGTTTTCCATCAACACTGGCATTGCGCACGTAATGTTTTATAATAGAAAAATTGATTAGTTCATGACCGGGTTTAAACCCACGACCTTACCTCTCCACTTGCGTGTTACCACCCTGAGACGTTAGATGGAAAGTCTCTTATGCCTGCAATCATCGGAAACCATACACGAACCGGAACACAGAAATGCGAGCATTACTGTTTGGCGGCAGAAATAGGTATTCTAGAATCAGTGCAAGTCAAACGAGGTAATCCAATGATGTTCTGCTGCTCATTTGTCTTAGACTGCCACTAATTCAATATTCCAGAGCTAGCAAACACAACACAGTGGCTAAGGCACTGACAGTGTAGCATGTCCTATTCATTAGGTATCTATCTTTGTTGACGTGGCTTTTTAGAGCCAAGATTTCGGTCCCGGCTTTTTTAATGTTGTTAGGCCATGACAGAGGCCTTCGGGCTCCCTAGAAACTCTGTCACCAGAGTTGGCCACTGACTCATACGAACGAACGAACGAAGAGCCAAGATACTTTTTTTATTTTATATTTATATAAAAAAAGTATCTTGGCTACGATCTGACTCACGCAGTTACACATGATTTAATTTTCTCACCGTTTAAACCTTTCCTAGACTCTAAAATATTTCAGAACCAAAATTAGTCAAATCGGTCCAGCCGTTCTTAAGTTTTAGGAATAAACAGCATTTAATTTTTCAATCAAATCAATCAGTCAATCAATAAATTTTTATTTTGGAACATTTACTTATGTACTAAATACTAAAAATTAACACTGAAAACTGCAGAAGTATAATACTGTATCGCAGTTTCCAGTGCCCGACCAAGGATAAGAGGAGGTTGACATTAAATAATATGGAAACTTACAGACTAACATGTTAGGTAGGGATAACTTACAAAATTGTAGAAGAAAATGAAAAATATTTAAAAAGATAATTAATAAATAATATTTATTAATATTTATTAATGAGCGTCATTTAAGTTTCAGCTCTTTGATTGTCAGTTAGTCAGTTAGTCAGCCAGTAACACAATTTCTTCTACTAGACTTTATGGTGACATATTCGATGGAATTGCACCCCAAACCACAATCCCGGAACAAATCTGATTATGGCTAAGGAGCCGATTGCAGATAAATAGGAAAAATGAAAAAAATATATTTATTAATGAGCGTCATTTAAGTTTCAGCTCTTTGATTGTCAGTTAGTCAGTTAGTCAGCCAGTAACATAATTAAATTTATGTAGATAAATGTTCCATAAAGTAAATTGTAGCTCATTTATTCAGCAGCTGTCATCGTTACTGTCTGGTTCAATCGACCACATTACATAAGGTCTTAATGCAGGCTTATGATTTATTCCCTTTTACAGGCGTGCGTTTGACAGCGCTGAAAGCTGAAAGCCTTTGGAGCCGGGGGCTCCGTGGCGAGCTGTTTTATGCCAGTTGGATGACACGTGCTTGGCCCCTTATTTCGTTAAAAGTAAACGTTACGCCCTAACTCATAATCGAAGTACTATCCTACTAACTATATCGAACTTTGTTTTGAAAAAACTGTATGCCATAGTTTTTTTTTTATGTCAGCAAGTGACAAGACAATCAAGGCGCCCGCCTGATGTTAAGCACCACGCCTGACTTGTACAGATGCAGTGCCACCCAAAGCTTAAAGTGTTTAAGTGTTTGCGTGGCACTGCACTGCGCTTATCACCCCGAGATATGTTGTTGAGTCTCTTTCGCCCAGTAATTTCACTTGCTACAGTGCCCTTCAACCTAACAGTAATGGTTGCACACTGCTGCTTGGAGCTAAAATAACTGAAACTGCGGTGGTACCCACCAAGACGGACTCTGTTAGATAATGCGTCTTATAAATATCTATCTAAAAAAATGAAATGACTCTCGGATGGCGAGCAAGAGGGCCCGTAACATTTGGCCACATGCTAATTCACAGGCGACGTCGACTGATTAATCGTCGATTAATGCCTGCGGACACTGTGACAATGAGCGGTAATCCCACAAGTGGGCTTGCAGTGTATCGCCTGACAATGGAGATGGATTAACGAACACGCAGCCGAACGGACGGACAGATGGTCAAGGAAGATAGTGTTTCTGACATGGTTTCCTCAATGTGGTTTAGGGTAAGCGAACCAAATAACTCGACGTTTTAAAGAAGGGTGACGGGGATTGCGATTTTTAAACGACTTAGGTTGGATTCGATCTCTATTCGTAGAGTAAATCGTAGTTATTCGCGAGTAAACTCACAGTTTACTTGTATTTGACATTGGTTATTCCGCCGAATAGTTATTCCAAAAGTTGGTCGAATCCATGGAGAGTGGATTGGAAGTTGGTTTTTTTGTTATTCTAAAAATCTGTTATTACCTTCTGCTTGCAATGAGAGCATTTCTGCTTGGCGACAGAAATAGATATGGTGCTAGTACTTCCCAGGAAGAGCTCTATCACAAAGAGCTCTCCTTGTCTCAAGTTCGTTTGAGTCTTTTCATTGTGCTGTAAGTTGCAATATTAACTTTTAAACAAAAGAAAACTACTGCAGAACATTACCTTTATTCGGAAGCATTTTGCAATATTAGCATCCCAAAAATTATCTTTTGTTTCGCCAGTTCTAGTGACATTACAATATGAAGAATTCAAAACCGTTTTCACTGCTGTAACATGCAATAACATCTAGGTTGTGAACTGTTTTGAAACTTTCTATAAGTGTCTACCTGGGTAGGTATGTGTGAAGAAGCTGGGTCAGTCGCAAGCGGCAATATACAGTCAGTATCATAATCATACTTTATACCTCTGGTATTTGTGTATTTTAAATCATCTTTATCATTTTAAATCCGTCATTGTCTTTGTTCATTGACATAAAAATGACAAGGAAAGCTTCCCGCTAAAATGAGTTTAATTTATGGACAAATGGGTCTAGATACTCGTAGACCTCTAGTGAGTGAGTATTTTTTATCTGAAATCAGTAATTTTTTATTGTAAATGCATTTCGAACAGAAAAATTTCTTATGTGTGAGTTAACGAATATGATTATGTCTTACTGTAACCTAACATAATTAGTAAAGATCTGTCTTTTTGTAATAGATTTAAATTTTAAAGTACTGCGTGGAACTGCACTGCTCTATCGCTCAGTAATTTCACAGGTCATGCAATCATTTATCCTGCAACGAGAATCCAGCAACCTTCTCAACCGGGCAATCGCGTACCACAATCAAGATCGTCATTGTTAATAACGTTTCCTCCATTATCTACTTGAACCACGCCAAAACTTGTTGAGTGACCTAGCTACTAGCCTACTAACCTAACCTACACCTACACTGGTAACTGAAGCATAAAGTAGGGAAGTTTTAGATGCACTCAACTTTACGCGCAACGCCGAAAAGTTACAGTGGCCGTAAACATGTTTTGTTATTTGTGTGAGTGCAGTTAATTTGAAATTGTATTCTGAGTTTCGTGTTAAAACGAATAGAGGTTAATAATATCTGCAGTCACTCGCAAACTAATCTTTTAGCGTTTTCCCTCACTGAAGTATTTTTAGAGCAAATTACTGTCAAGTTAAGATAAAATTTGTCATCACCAAACACCAAAAAATCAAAATCAAAATCAAAAATTATTTATTCAGTAGAATCACAAGGATCACTTTGAAACGTCTTACAAGCTAGGAAAATTTACACCAGTTCCAACGCGCCCATGCCGTAAAAGAACTGGCAACAACACCGGCTGAGTTCCTATCGCTTTTTTGGCATGACCCTTGCTATTGTTATGGATTCCAAGTAGAGTTGGAGCACATTCGTCCCAAGCTTTTTTATCATCTAGGTAATCGGTTGTTTTATAATAAGCTTTTTGAGACAGATTTTGTTTAATTATGTTTTTAAATTTGACAATTGATAAATTTTGTATGTCGCTTGGGACTTTGTTAAAGAAGCGTACACATTGCCCTTTAAAAGATTTACTGACCTTAGTGAGCCTAACTGTGGGAACAGCGAGTTTATTTTTATTTCTACCAAACAACCTCAACGGTGTGGTTTCATTTGCTGAGCAGTATAGAATTACGATTTACGTTAGGTATATAGAGAGTAGGCCAGTGTCCCAGTAGGAACATTAGAAGGCTGCCATGATCATAGGTATATAAGTATAGGTTTGTAACCGGTGATGCATTAGAGGATTTTTCTATTAAAATATAATGAGCGCATTGCCTGTGCACTCAAATGGTGAGGAAAACACCGTGAGCAATATGTTACTTTGTACTTTAGTATCTAGTCACACAGTTAACACAGTTAACCTCAAATAAAAAAGCTAAGTTTCGGCTCCAGCGCTCGACGAAGCGACACGTCTGCCGGAGAACAAGTCCTGATGATGTCCCGTGGACGGATGAACGTATCGATATTATTCTTTTGAGGTTAACTGTGTCTATCAACTACGCACTAATAATGAAACATTCTGTATATGCTACACTTTTAGTATGCCTATAACTCGTGCCACTTTATCTCACTACATCCATTTGTTTAATTAATAATTTTTCAGTGAGACGGATTGCTATATCAAACCAAATGCACTATTAAAAGTTAGTTTAATGAAAAGATGGGTAACTTTATGTCAAGTGGATGGACTTTAAATTTTATTATAGTAATAAGTGTAAGTTATTCATGAATTTACAACAATGAGAGGGTCTCTATGAAGATCCGCCAACAAGAAAGTATAAGTTTAAGCCGTGGAAACTGGTGGTTTTTGTCCATGTTTTTGCAGTGTAACTAGGCCAGTTATTCTGCATGAGCTTACACATGCGGTGTTCTGCATAATAACTTGTATTTTTTGGGTATTAGAGTTGCGTACTCTGACTTAAACCTTTTAATAAAACTAGACATTAAGAAACCTTCATAGTTTTTAACACGGTGTTCTTATATTTTTATGATCGTTCTCACAATATTTAATGAAATTTCGATGTAGAGATGTGAAGTTTATGCCCTCTAGTAAAATAAGACACCGCTGGAATCCTATTTTATAATTATGTGTTACTTACACTGGCACACTTTTGCTAGTTTTGAAAAGATTATTAAAAACTTATCAAAAGTAAGCTTAGCGGAGAAGTAAATATTTACTAAAGATTTGTTTGTATAAATTTATATAAATCTAGTAATGGATTGCTGCAAAGTCACGCCTCTATCAATTAACAATACTCATTCACTCATTCATTTAACATTAATTCATTACTACTCTACCGTGGTATTTTGGTATTCGCATTATAGTTTATTAATTAGAATAGAATAGAATAGAAAAATATTTATTTAACGCCACACAATTAACATAAAAATAAAAATAACAATAAAAATTAAAACTTAACTATTGTGACGAAAAAATTAATTAATTACAAGTCAGTCGTTCAAACTCTTTTACATTGAACAAGCACATAGATGTTACCTATTTACTTATGTAATGCATCCATAACACTATATAATTTCTAACTTTGAACAACAAAACCACATATAATACTTTCCTAAACGTTTCCTCCGACACTTTACACATTTTAAACTTGAAATTTCCAAACAAATTGCATATTCTAAAACACGTGCAACATTTTCGCCGAATACCCGGGCCCATTCACAGCGTTACGAGCACGCGAACTTCTATTTCCGAACGTAAAATAGCATCATGGAGACACGTCAGGAGCACGCTAGTTCTCACCGCATAGCCGACTGGTACACATGTACGCTTAGCCAGTAAATATTCCGCTTTACGTTATTGAGGGGCAGCTCTACCATAGCTGTGAACGACTAACGCCGCTGCTATTTCAGTATTTAGGTAAATATCTGTACGTCGCGCATCCTGTCACTTTGAATCACAGTGCCATGTTAACCTAGGCCCGAATTCCACTCGAGGCTTTTTTGTGTTGCGTCTAATAAAAACTCAATCAAACAACTTTTCCTATTGTGAATAACAAAATGTAAAGGAATTTCGACACATGCAAAGAAAAATTACCCAGTTTGAAGGATTGAATAAGTTTTGACATGGAACACGAACTTTGTTATTTTGGAAACAAAATCTAAATTATTTAATTTAGATAGATAAGCAATAGTAATTAAATTTCATGCAATTAATTTCTGTATTTCGATTTCGTTCGTGTGATTTTGATGTGTTTTGTGAGTTAACAAATATAATACCACAGGAACCATAATTTTTCCGTTATGATATTCCAGACTACAATCTAGCTCAGTGCTAAATTTTGACCAAATCCGTTCAGCCGTGCTTGATTAATAAACATTCATCCATCTACTTGATTATAACATTTTTGTTACACGTTTTCAAATCATCTCCAATCATAGACATACAGTACAACGTAGTACTATTGTCTGTCCTATGACTATGGTCAAATTTACGGCTCATAGAGTATATAAACATATAGTTTTGTTTATAAACGACCAAACAAACTACTTCATGAGATGGCAGAGTGTGGGAATCTGTAAGACTAAAAATCTGTTGAATTGGGAATCTGTAATGAAAATCTGTAGAATTGGGAATAAACCATCGAAACAGACAGTAGTGATAAACTATACCGTGTAATAATGATGTAATCAATTATAGATTGTAATTAATATGTAAATTTAAAGAGAGATATGCATCATATACCGTAATTATCATGATCATGATCTTAATTGATTAATTAGCTTACAGATTTTTAATCAAATAATAAATCATTCATTTATTTGTAAATTCTGTCTAAAAAGAGTGGTTTAAGTTTCAGGTCAATGCGGTGTCTGTTTGTTTGACGAGAAAAAAAAATTATATTGATAGAGTTTTTAATAACTACTATTTTACTAACTACTTTACTAACCTAACAGTCAAATGCTCTGCTGGGTCACGCAAATGTTCCTATAGCTCACTAACCAGTCAAATGAGTCCCTAGCTCACTGTTTTCTGTATCGTGGGTATCAGAGCTTACTAGAACATACTTCTACTAAGTACTAACACCCAGACCCGGAACTCTAGCTCCAAGCTAAGCAGAGCTTGTGTTATGGGTAAAGAAAGAAAGAAAGAAAGAAAACACGTTTATTGACCTTCAAAATCATACGTAAACATACATACCTAATACATCAAAAAAACAATGCGAACTAGGTAAGCTTATGGGACAAAAGGTCCTGTCTCAGCAAAAGCTGCACCGCGTACGAAGGAAGTAGCGGAGCAGCATTGGTTATAAATACCTTACAAATAATAAATTGTAGATTGATTAATTGATACCTAGAGCACCCGAAACAAATATTTGCAAATCGTGCAAACGTTTGTCCCAAGGTGGGAATTAAACTTAGTTGAGGGAAATTCGCCCGCCGCGACACATCGGTCGTCAATATTTTAGGCAGTGACAATTTCAACTGAGCGCTCCCGTGCTTTAGAGGGCACGTTAAGCAGTCGTTCCGGCTTTTTCAAAGTTGTTATGCCATGAAAGAAGCCTTGGGGCGGCCTAGAAACTCTGTCACCAGAGTTGGCCACATACGAACTTACTTACTTAATATATAGATCATGCTATCATTTGTCAATCGGAAACTCTTTCACCACGCCATCGATATCATTAACTAATGTAGACATGGGAGATACACCGTGTACCTAAGCGGTAACATTACGTTTTGCTAAAACCAACGGCTGACAGAACAAGAGCGAAATAATATTGTGCAGAAACGTGTTGCATCGCTCATATCTATCTTATCTCACCTGTGTTTTTATTCAAAGCGAGGTCGATTCAGTCCGGACGCATTTACACCGTCACGTAGCGAGGCACACGTGGAATATTAAGTTGCCGTAATGCCGAAGATATTTTCGAGGGAATAAAGTTGGACGTGGGTATTGGTTGCGACTTCTGCGTCATTTATTTTCAGTCAATTTATAGTTCAAAAGCGCTCGTGACGTAGCGGGCACTGTCTCACGGGGTCATCATTTAGATAGTTCCTTGGATTATTATTGGCTTCCTGTTTTGTCATAAGATAGTATATAAAGTTTTATCCGCTGTTGGTTTACGAAGAAATAAAAAAAAATAAAAATAAATAAATAGGTGATCGCCAGAGACAATTTAAATCTTTCGATGCCATGGCTGTCGGACTCGAAGTCCGTCTAGGCGGCCTGTTAACTCCGTCACCAGAGTCACGTAGTCAGTTTTTATTAAGGACGAGAGCGGTGCTTTTAGATCATAAGAAATTGGTTTTTAATCTGGTCACCAATGGATATTTAAAATGTGCGGTGCTCTCAAACAAAGGACTGAAAATTCATTTCATTTCATTTATTCATTCCATTTATTCTTTTTTTTTTTTTTTTTTTTTTAAATACTACTAAAGTGGTAACCAAGCGTACGGCCCACTTGATGGTCAGCGGTTACCGTAGCCTATGTACGCATGCAATATCATAGATATCACTTGCGTGCTACCACCCTGAGATGTTAGATGGAAAGTCTCATGTGCCTGTAATTTCACCGGAAACCATACCCTTCGAACCGGAACACAGCAATGCGAGCATTACTGCTTGGCGGCAGAAATAGGTATGGTGGTAGTCCTTCCCTGGACGAACTCTATCACAAAGAACTCTACTACTCTTAAAATTCATTGCTCACATGTACATTTGGTTGCATAAGGTGTTAATTAATATATTTTTATATAATGACAGGTATAGGTGTCACGACGGATCTCGGCCGTAGTGAAATTAGCCGTTTCGATGCGCAATGGAGATTTTCAAACTAAATAGTCCTTGCGCATCACAAACGGCTAACTTCACGGAAGCCTAGATCCGCTGTGCGAACTATAATGAACCCTGTAGGGCGCTGCAACATATTATAAACTAATTATTACTATTCGACTTTTTATTGTTATTATTTTTACTGTAAATATTTATATAGCTTTTTTATATTATTTTCATATCATTAATTATTGTAATTGGTTTATCCGTGTTAATTAAAGTAAATAAATACAAAAACAAATTATATAAATTCGAGAGGCACTACTTACAATAAGTTTCCAATGTTATATAAATTCGAGAGGCACTACTTACAATAAGTTTCCAATGTTATATAAATTATATAAATTCGAGAGGCACTACTTACAATAAGTTTCCAATGTTATATAAATTCGAGAGGCACTACTTACAATAAGTTTCCAATGTTATATAAATTATATAAATTCGAGAGGCACTACTTACAATAAGTTTCCAATGTTATATAAATTATATAAATTCGAGAGGCACTACTTACAATAAGTTTCCAATGTTTTGATTTGAGTATTAGTACTGTTTGATTACAAGCCACTGAAATAGGAACATAGCTAAACTAACCGGAAATTTGACATCGACTGACCTGTGTCACACTGTGTGTTGTGCGATGCATTTCTAGACTGACGACCTCGCCGGTCGTGTGCGAGTTGACATCAGAAGGGTAATCTTTTAAAGGGCAATGTGTACGCTGCTTTAACAAGCTACATACAAAATTTATCAATAGGCAAATATAAAAACTTAAATATTAAACAAAAACTGTCTCAAAAAGCTTGCTATAAAATAGCCGACTGCTTAGATGATAAAAAAGCTTAAGACGAATGTGCTCCAACGCTACTCGGCGTCCATAACAATAGCAAGGCTCATACCAAAAAAGCGATAGAAACCCAGCCGGTGTTGTTGCCAGTTCTTTTACGGCATGGGCGCTTTGGAATTGGTGTAAATTTCCTAGCTTGTAAGACGTTTCAAAGTGATCCTTGTGATTCTATTGAAATAAATAATTTTTGATTTTGATTTTGAATTCCACTAATTGTGGATTCGACGACTACTATCATCAGCTGAATTGATTTTCTGTCACATTACGAAAATTAAAAAAATCAAAATCTGCGACAAAACGAATATAAAAAAGTAATCGCGTACAAAGTTGCGGTTATATTTAAATAAAAATAACGGAGTCTTCGTAAAAGGAAACAACTATACTCACAAACCTACAGCGGACATTGAGTGACGTGGCACGCCAGGTTATGCCAGTTGCCACACGGCAGCTTCCTAACCCCTCCATCCCGGCCTTCTCATGTGCCATTCTGTCTGGACAGTGCTTTAACTTGTTTTATTTCACTCTCTAGGTATAGATCTAATCACTGAATTTAAATTTGAAATAAGCTTGAAATAAGCAACTTTCCGTTAACTCTGCTGGGACACTGGTTTACTCTCTCAAGAGAGTGATAGGGTCATTGGGTATTGGTATTAAAAATAAATAAATAAATAAATAACTAATGGAGTGTAAATAAATTTGGTTAATTTTGGTCTTGAAATATTTGGAGGAATCCAGGGAAGGTTTGAACGGTGATAAAATATGGAAAAATAACGCGAGTGAAACCGCGTGGATCAGCTAATTAATAAAAAACTCTGGGACTGAAAACAAAAAACCCCTATAAATACACTAAACCCAAAAAAAGTATGTAAAACATTTTTTTAAAGTCTGAAACTGTGCTTCTCTATTTTTCCTCTGTGCGTTGGTGCAGACTTAGCATTCGTTTCTGTCGTTAAATCTCTAACAACTGCAGTGCTACTCAAAGCTTTAGATTTCGTGAGTTCTGGCGTTGCACTCTATCCGTGCTTTGGAGGGCACGTTAAGCATTCGGTCCCGGCTTTTTCAAAGTAGTTGGGCGATAACAGAGGCCTTTGGCGGCCTAAAAACTCTGTCACCCGAGTTGGCCACTGACTCATACAAACTTACTTACTTACTCTACCATAACCATTGCACATTTTGTCCGTTATACTTTTTGCCACATAGAATGCCGGTCCGTATAGAAACTTGCACATTTTATGTCATTCAAGTATGATTTACATTGAGTCAGTAGCAAAGTCAGTGTTGACTCAAAATTCGAGCAAAGTCAGTGCTGACCCGATACTGATCTAATGTAAACGCTGTCGGGTCAGTACCTACTGACTTCAAATTTTCGCGTACTGATAAATATGAGTTTCTGTCGATTCGGACAAAATTTATTGGGACTCAGTGTCCCAATATCTTTGTAAACAGAGAAAGTTAGTTCTCAAAGTCAGCACTGACTTCATTTGGAGTCAATGACTTACCCAATGTAAATCGCACTCAACCGTTGAACATTTTGTTACCAGTCCCGGATCACTGTTTACATCGAAATCCTAGTTATTTCCATTTCCATTATTTCATTATTAAGGAAGTTTTCTACTGAAAAATCCCCTTGTGTTTTCGATGTAGTTGACTACCTAGGAAGTTACGTAGTGAAACTTCTACTAGTGATTTAATGATGATGTCATGTCCACCACTGATTATATCAAAAACGCGAATTAGATTTAAAACGCGACCATCTTAGAAGTAAACCGCCAGTTAATATAGATTACAGCTATGTCAACGGTGTTCTGACATGCACTTTATGTGCAAGAACATTTAAAGCCAAAATTGGTTATGCCAGTCATCTCAGAGCCCATAGAAGAAAATAATTTATTTTATAAATTAAGTAGAAACGTTGTCGCCGTAGCCGAAATCGGCATGGATCATCATCATCATCACATCAAAAACACTAAACACTAGTGGAAGTACAACTACGAGTTAGATTTAGTGTTTCCGATATTGTCAGTAGTGTACTGATAACATCAGAAAGTGCTAGGGGTACCTACGTAATAAAATGTGATTCATAAAGCATGTTCTGTACCAGCGAGCAGAAGTAAATAAAGCCGCGGTTACACTAACGACGCAAGTTTTTCTATTTTAAAGTTGGCGCAGCAGATAACGTTCTATCGTCTGTGATGCATTACGTATCGGATGGCAATTGATCGAAGAGATTGAATTTGCTGTAATAAAACAGTGACAACGGAATTGCAATTCCATGAACGAATTTAGACACTGTCACTATGGCAAAAAATGACAAAATCGACTGTGATATTGTAAATTTTCTATAGGTGAGTGAATGTCTATTCTAATTTCAAGTTTATATACTAAATTTTAATTTCGAACACAAAAAACCTACTTCTTCTGACTTTTTTTGTAAAAATTTTGAACAGAAAACTTACTAACCAAAGTAAGTAAACACTGTCATTTTGGCAAATGTGTCAAAAATCTACAATGTTATTGTCATTTTCTTATTCTAAATTTAGAACTTTTTTTATTCATTTGCTTTTTTTTGTATAAATTCACATAAAAAAACTTACTAACCAATCAATGTAAGTCATCAACTCGACCAACAAATCTGACCAAAGTACCTGTTAACCTGTTTGGTGGCTTAACATCCAATATGCTGTCATAGACTACTGGTAACGGGTTGCTATGACGATACCTAATGAGTTTCATTGCTTTTAATTTAAACCCGCGCGTTGAACACAAAATACGTTTCAGATATTAATAAACGAATTACATTCAGTCCTCTTTATTAACGTTTATTGAATTGATGGACAGTGGAAACCAGCAGGGCTATTATGTAGGCCTAACTTTGTCGTTCATCTGTTGTCAAACTGTAGCGTTTATGGTTTACTTAAGTAAGCCTTACACGCTACGATCTACGAGAAAGGTTGCACAGCAACCGCACATTGTAGCGTTTAAAAACCTGTCAGTTTCCACGCTTCGGTGTACCTGCCGCAGGCATACCTGCACAGTTAGAACTCTCCGGTAGACCTTAGTGTGTATAGCCATCATTAAACACATACCTTTTTATTCATTATTAGACTGTAATTTTAGCAGCTTGCTAAATTGTCTTTCTTTGTCATTATTACGTCAATAAACAATACAGAAACGTATTTAGCTATTCGCACTACGGTCTGAATCGACCCATTCAAAAAAAGCTCTTGGGCGATTCGCACCGCGGTTCGAACGCTTGTGGTGCGAATCGCCGAAAGACCCGATTTGAAGACACATTAGCTTAAAGAGCTCCTTCAGATCTTCTTCTTCTTTTTCTTAGTATATGGACTCTGTGGCATTTGCCACAATTTCGCCAGTGTCAAGTAGTGAGTTTGATTGTCGCATGGCACTGCAAACAAACAAAATTTTGAAAGAAATGGCTGCGTTTCTTTCAAAATTCACTTTCCTAGGGCCTTTGACTAAATAACCAGCTAACATTACCCCTCCATTTAAATTACTTACACTTGTGCTAAGTAAACAAGTTACATTGGATAAACAGCCACCAAATTTACGCACTAAAACTTAAAATAACACGAGAAATATAATTAAAATGGGAAGTCGTTTTGACAAGATAGCCAAAGACAATCCCACATCTCCTTATATCTCATATCTCCTCACGCCTTGACTCAGCAATAGGCAGATGACAGCGAAAGACATACATAATACTGCATTTTGACGACAATCATGAAAATATTTACAAAGCGAAATTCTCATTCATGGTACGGGTTCTAATTTCAACTTTAAATTAACGTCGAAATTAGAAAAGCAAATGTCAGAAAAACAAACTATAACAGTGTTTCCGGTGTTTTCGTTAAAATAAGTGCGGCGAGTTAAAATGAGAATCTATTGCCATTCGGTTACAAGATGTTGCAGTAATTTAGATTGCCTAGTAAGTAATTATTTTGCAAAACTTATAAAACAAAAACACCATCAACTTAAAACACGCTGTAAATGAATCAGAACTCTTGTCTCGTTAGCAAAGAGTTTATTTTTAATTATCAACGGCAAGTTAGATACTTGAATTGTAACCGTCTGCAAGTTTAATGAAGTTGCTTGGATAAACGACAAGAGACATTTTAGGGTTATGTTGCTAATTTATTAAACTTCCAGCATTTGCTTGCGGCTACGCTTGCGTAAAAAATTAACAGTATTATATTATATGTAGCACCGGAAACCATACAATATTAACGGGTAAATTGATGATAAAAAGGCATGGATTTGAATAAATAGTTTTGACACCTGTAAAACTGCTAGTTGATTACCTAGCTGTGCATTAGTCTCGCTGAAACGGCACGCTCACACTGCTGGACCGAATTGACTAATTTTTGTGAAATATTTGTAGGTGTCCAGGGTCCAGTTTCTAAAAGAAAAAATTAAATTGAAGGCAATTACCGCAACTGAAACCGCGCAGATCAGCTAATAAATAAAAATGGAAAAGCTAAAAAAAAGGTGGTACACACCGCACCTGCTGAAGAAACTTACCACCAGGTACCAGGACAGTCTATTGACTGTACATCTATGAATGTTCACATGAGCTTACTTTATAGAACTGAGGTTCTGTAGCTGAAGGTTGGCAGCATAGCTTGCCGCATACGCGTTAATGTTTAACCGTTTTACACCATCCAAAGTTCACTCCACAGAGTGCCTTTGGGAATGAAAAATTCCCGGCTTCCCGAACACTAGCACTTCATACAGTATTCATCCGATGGCCCAATCCACTATCTCCCAGGAGTTGCAGCTTGGATGTGCATTTTCATTGTGATGCCTGCTCGTGCATGGCAAATACATTTTACAGGAAATGTACATTTTTGTGAAA
The DNA here is from genome assembly GCA_951394395.1 of Colostygia pectinataria. Lineage (NCBI taxonomy): Eukaryota > Metazoa > Arthropoda > Insecta > Lepidoptera > Geometridae > Colostygia > Colostygia pectinataria. Next base: position 13,510,213 of record OX596352.1, on the reverse strand, counting down.
AATGAATTCCGTTATAAGCAAACCAAACGTCTCCCTGCGAATTTATAATCGGGCCTTTTATAAACGTACTTTAAAACTGTTACTTACTTACTGTACCTTTAACATAAGAATGACAAGGAAGACAACAATTAGCAAGGCGCTAAAATAACAGTTTGTTTATGAATAAGGAACTAACATTAGGTCTCTAGAGTCTAGACACATATGAGGTACATGACAAGTGTTTGCAAGATCTGCATGTAATCGTACCAGGTCTGTCTGAGTGTTTTGATACCTTGGCAATCGCGTAACGACATTCCTAATGTTAAGTTAGGTTAATTTATGTGACTGTTGGATGTTTTTTATTATTTGTATTTCACCCCGAATCATTGATCCGGATAATTTGCATAGAAATTTAATAAAGATGGTAAAGTCGGAGCAAATTACAAAGTGTCAAAGGCAGTGTTGGCTTGACGAAGGTCGCGTGCTACTTATTGACAGAAAATCGAATATCAAAATAAAAATAGCCGTTTTACCTGCAAATAAAGGTCACGTTTGTCGCGGAAAAGCTTTTTTCCGCTTTTCCTCTCATACCTTTGTGTGTTTTCTTTTGTAAGTGGAAATGCTCAATCAAATGGAAGGAGCTTTGCATTTAAATAATAATATAAATAAAATAATGATTGACTTTTTGATATTACGAGTACATATGTCAAGGAAATATTTTATGTTATCGGCGCTTACGTTCTATAACAGTTATAGATCCATTTACTGGTGGTAAGTTAGGTAGGGGCGTCGTTCTTAGCAGAGCCACGTCATCATTTGAATTTGGAATTGGGTATTTGCACCTGAGAGTTTCTGTATTTCGGAGGGGGTAGAGACGTCTATTGGCTGATATGATAATAATAATAATAAATAATAAATAATACTGGACAATCCACACAGCATCATCTAGTCCCAAAGTAAACAGAGCTGTGTTTTGAATACTAGATGACTGATATATACATTATACAATACAATACATAGATAGATATTTTTTTATTATATAATATATAGAAAATACCCAGAACACCCGGAAAAAATATTTGTAGATCGTACAAGCATTTGACCCGAGGCGGGAATTGAATCCGCAACCTTCGCGTCGCAGGCGGACATGATTATCATAACAGAAAATAGACGTCCTCTGCTAAACATAGGCCTAGTCAGGGGCATAAACAAGCACTGTTTTTGTTTGTTTATACCTCCAAAGCCGTAGCCTATCAACGTTTGCAATATCCTAGACATATTTAAGAATTGTAGAGTTCTCTGTGATAGAGCTCGTCCGGGGAAGAACTACCACCATACCTATTTCTGCCGCCAAGCAGTAATGCTCGCATTGCTGTGTTCCGGTGTGAAGGGTATGGTTTCCGTGAAATTACAGGCACATGAGACTTTCGAACTACGTCTCAGGGTGGCAACCCGTGAGTGATAGCTCTGGTATTACAAGCGTCTATAGGATGCGGTAACCGCTTATCATCTTGTGGGCCGTACGCTTGGTTGCCACTCTAGTTGTATAAAAAAAAAAACGCAAACTTTGCCGACCCTTTAATAAATTTAAAACACCAATTTTAAAGAACCTTATGCTGTAGTCTCCAGGGAAAACCTTAAGATAGAGATCATTTCACAGTCTAAAGGTTTGAGGGAGGAAGTTCCTCTGTGTGGGTGTTTTATGTATTTACAATTAAAATTAATATGTCCTATATTGTATTATATTGAGAGTGAGAGTGAGAGCACCGGTGGTCTAATGGTAGTGACCCCGCCTTCCGATCCTAAGGTCGTGGGTTCGAATCCAGTCGGTGCACCAATGGATTTTTCGCTACGAAAAATTTATGTGCGCAATGCCAGTGCTCTCATACGGTGAAGGAAAACATCGTGAGGAAACCGGCATGTCCAAGAACTAAAAATTCGAAAGACATGTGCCATCCACCAATCCGCATTGGGTCCGCGTGGTGGATTAAGACCCAACCACTCTCGCTTGAGAGTAGGCCAGTGTCCCAGCAGTGGGAACATTAGAAGGCTGTCATGATGATGATATTGTATTATATTAGCTATCGGATTTCCATAACACAAGCTCTGGCCAGGTGCCTTACTCTTGAACCCAATGACAATTCAGATCCAATTCCAATTTCTATTCACTGCTGTCAACTTTTATACTCTTGAAAACAAGGTTGAATTTGGCGCTAGGTTTGCTTTCAAAAAGTACGAAATGTCATATTCCAATACTGGCCCAATACCGATTGCGTTCAAGAGACATGCTATACAACTGAAGTGGCAACCAAGCGTACGGCCCACAAGATGGTAAGCGGTTACCGCAGCCTATGGACGCTTGCAATACCAGAGGTATCACTCGCGGGTTGCCACCTTGAGGCTAAGATCGAAAGCCTCATGTGCCAGTAATTTCACCGGAAACCATACCCTTCGCACCGCAACACAGCAATGCGAGCATTACTGCTTGGCGGCAGAAATAGGTATGGTGGTAGTCCTTCCCCGGACGAGCTCTATCACAGAGAACTCTACTACTCTTAATGCTGCGTTTCCACCAGAGATCTGCGAGGATGTGTAGGGAGGGATGTGTTTGTTAGGAACCAATAGAATCACTTCATTTACCTAGCCTCACTCTGACAGTAATCCAACAGAATTACTTCATTATAGCCGTCAGAGCAAGGCTAGCTATAATGAAGTAATCCAATAGAATTACTTCATTATAGCTATCAGAGCGAGGCTAGGTAAATGAAGTGATTCTATTGGTTCCTAACAAACACATCCCTCGCTACACATCCTCGCACATATGGAAACGCAGCCTAAGACCCAGGTTAGAGCTAGGTGGCTGTGTTAGAATGTTCACGAATGTTTATCTATCTCCGTATATCTGGTCCCATTAATATTTTTCAAGAAGATATAACAAGCTCGGAACATATTTCCCGCGACAAAGCTAAGTTGATCCGGCAGTCCTCATCGAAGATGCAAAAAGATACGGCAACTACTACCGATCGACGGATCTATGTTTGTTCGCAAGTTTGCCGTCTCGCCCCCAACTTTATAACAAGTGTTGCCCCATCGAGCAACTTCTGTGGCTGTTGCATAACCTTTTCAAGGCATAAATTCAGATTTTCAAACTCAAAATATTTATGTTTATTTTTATATTATTTATTTTTTTATTTTTGGACAATCCACACAGCATCATCTAGCCCCAAGGTAAGCTGCTGTTAAACAGAGCTGTATTATGGGTACTAGATGACTGATATATATTTATTACAATACAATACATAGATAGATATTTTTTATTATACATAGAAAACACCCAGAACACCCGGAACAAATATTTGCAGATCCTACAAACATTTGTCCCAATGTGGGAATCGAACCCGCAACCTCCGCGTCGCAGGCGGACCTTCGTCCACCGCGCCACATTGGTTGTTTAACGCTGACACGCGCGGCTTCACCCGCGTTTTTACAGTTTTTACCCCACAGGAACAGTCGGTTTTTGCCCGGTTAAAAAGTAGCCATGTACATTCCAAATCTTATCACAATCGGTTAAGTCGTCACGGAAATACCTGGTAAGAAACATTCACACACATACACACAGACGTTTAAATTTATAATATTAGTACGATAACACAAGGATCATTTTGAAACGTTTTGAAGCTACGTGAAATTATACAAGTTGCTAAACTGATATAAATTAGAGTCCTTTGTGATAGAGCTCGTCGGAGGAAGTACATGCCATACCATGGGGCACCTAAAAATTGTCGTAAACGATTTCCAGGTAATTTTTTATATTCATCTGTTTTTTTAAACTGACTTTTGTACATTACACATGAAACCAATTCTATTCTCAGTTATCTTCTTTTATATAAAAAAATTAATTGTTGTGCATTAGGTCACTAAAACTCGACAACGACTGGACCGATTTGGCTAATTTTAGTCTTGAAATGTTTGTAAGAGTCCAGGAAAGTTTAAACGGTGAAAAATTATTGAAACCGCGCCGGGTCTACTAGTACATAACATACACTCACAGTAACTGTCTAGACATATTTGGCACTACCCTCTTTAAATTAAAAAACAAGTACATTTAATAGTAAAAAATAAGTAGAAATTTGATTTTATAATTTTTTGTTACAACTTTAAAATTAAGCATGCTATGTTTACTTTCGTAAATTGTACTCTTAGTTTTTAGATATAATATTGTTATTTTAAGTATGTTTTAGTGTAACAATTGAAGTAAACCAATAAATCAAATAAAATAAAAATTATGAATAAATAAATACTGATGGTAATTTTTACACCTATTTAGCCTTATTTAATCCCAAATAATGTGTGTGATAAAGTAATAAATCAGATGAACATACGTTCATAAAATGTTAAGGTCATAGTTTAAACTTGATTCATAGTCAACAAAAAAAAACGCGCTACACAAAGTGTACATTTCTTTTGTAGTTTTAATGATATAGTATTAAAACTACAAATATATATTTTGTAGTAACTATGTTAAGCTATAGATTTGCAAAGTTAAACTTAACTTATATAATAATTTTATCAACAACTTATTTAGACGATGCAGCCTGCAAAGTTATATATAAAATTAGCTGTTGTGTTATAACTAAGAAATAAATAACTTTTAAAAACAAAAACATAGTCACAAATAAGCAAAGCTGTAGAAACTGATAACTGATAGAATTTAAGCAAACTTTTCTTTGTAGATACATGTACTTATACCTAACACACAGTATTTTAAATACATAAATAAATAAATAAATAATAAATAATGCTGGACAATCCACACAGCATCATCTAGCCTAAGGTAAGCTGCTGTAAAACAGAGCTGTATTATGGGTACTAGATGACTGGTATATATATAATACAATACAATACATAGATAGATATTTTTTATTATACATAGAAAACACCCAGAACACCCGGAACAAATATTTGCAAATACTACAAACGTTTGTCCCAAGGCGGGAATCGAACCCGCGTCCTCTGCGTCGCAGGCGGACCTTCCCCACCGCGCTACATTGGTCGTCGATAACAATAGTGCGGTTATAACAGCAAACAATAATAGTAGCAAATAAATTAAATAAAAATGAGATAAAAACAAAGTGGGTCGGATCTATTTGCTTGTGTTGTATCAAACGTATCGGATCGCACTCACATCGAAACCCTTTATCTTCTGTTCGTAAATAGCTAACTCATTGCACCGCTAATGCGATCCTTATTCAACTGTAACTCCTTTTTCTAAAGTTAATTGATTGAAGTTGCAACTTTTTCCCAATCCCAATTTTATTTACCTCAGTTCATTATAAGCTTTTTCAAAGTTGTTAGGCCATGACAGAGGCTTTCAGGCGGCCTGTAAACACTGTCACCAGAGTTGGCCACTGACTCTGCGAACTTACTTACTTATTATGAACTAAGTAAGTAAGTTAATCAATATCAATATCATACAGTTGAAACGCCAAGACCCAGATAGACCATTATCATCATGGCAGAATTTAAAAACTTATTTTTAAACAAAAACTGTCTCAAAAAGCTTACTATAAAATAACCGATTGCTTAGATGATAAAATAGCTTAAGACGAATGTGCTTCAACTCTACTCGGCGTCTATAACAATAGCAAGGCTAATACCAAAAAAGCGATAGGAACCCAGCCGGTGTTGTTGCCAGTTCTTTTACGGCATGGGCGCGTTGGAACTGGTGTAAATTTTCCTAGCTTGTAAGACGTTTCAAAGTGATCCTTGTGATTCTATTGAAATAAATAATTTTTGATTTTGATTTTGATTTTGGTGACAGAGTTTTTAGGCTGCCCGAAGACCTCTGTCATGACTTAACAGCATATCCATTGGTGAAAGACTGGGTTTGAACCCACGACCTTAGGATCGGAAAGCGCGGTCACCACCACTAGATCACGAGTGCTCAGACAGATACAGATTTTATATATATTTTATTTCTCTGAAGCCCAGACAAGCAAAGTGAACTGATGCACATTTTTGATTAAATTTGATTGTGTTGCGTCGACGCCGTCTGCGGCTGACGGTTAAGAGTCTTTGAGCTCGTCAACCTCCTTGTTAGGTTCCATTTTAAATATATAATATATTATTTTATTTATGCTAGCATCTCATGTTGTTCATCTCACGATGTTCACAGGTACGCGGTGGATACCGTAACCGTTTATCATCATGTGGGCCGTACGATTGATTGCCGCATTAGTTGTGTTACAAAATTATAGTGTTTTCACCTAAATTAAACAATTCATGAAAAATGCACAGAAAATTTTGTTTTATGTGGTAAAAAAATAAATAAATAATGCTGGACAATCCACACGGCATCATCTAGCCAAGCAGAGCTTGTATTATGGGTACTAGATGACTGATATACTTAAAACAATACAATACATAGATAGATATTTTTTATTATAGATAGAAAATACCCAGAACACGCGAAACAAATATTTTTAGATTGTACAAACATCTGTTCCAAGGCGGGAATCGAACCCGCAACCTCCGCGTCACAGGCGGCCCTTCGCCCGCCGCGCCACATCGGTCGTCATTAATATTTAAGATGATTTTTAAATTATTCGTAAACCAAAGACAGTGCCGATTTTGTATTTATGACACAATATATTTACTGGCGTTCTTTATGCGCAATAAACTTTGTAAGCCATTAACCGTATGTGCGGCCAAGAGCGAGCGGTCACTTTACGAGTACATTATGTACATACGTCTTAGTTTTGTACCATTAACACTACTCGACCAAGTAATAACGATAGCTTGAGTTTATGCTACGAGTATTGTCGCTATGGTAAAATGTAACACTTACATAGTTTCTATAACATCATAGTCAGTCTTCCATGTTCCCACTGTTAGGACACACTCTCGAGTGAGAATTATTGGGTCATATAGGATAGTATATTTAGTTACTTAATTTTATTAATGTTTATTATTTTTTATTGTAATCATTATTCTCTTTGTCCTTTAGTTTTTATTACTCGCTCGAATCTAGTTTTTTATTATTACATGCAGTTGTCGTCTTTAAGTAGTAGCACTAAGATTTAGCCCTAATATTTTGTATCAGTTAATTATTTTGAGTGTATATGGCATTAGAAATATATAAAAAAATAATTATCAAAAGTCTACTGATCTTTGATATATAATACCTACATAAAAAAATGTCTTTAAAAAAAATTTCGAACAGAAAAGCTTACTCATAAAAGCGAGTTTTATGGATACCAAGGTGAGTTCAGACCAACCTTAGATGCGTCTCCACGTTCACGCCCAACTGAAAACTATTTGAATTGCAAAGTTGAAAACTGTATAATTTTAAATAATTAGTGGTTACTTAGTAGCCCTAATAGAGTTTAATAAAAAAATATTGTTTTAAATATATAAATGGCTTTACCACTTGTTTTTGTTTTCGAAGCTATTTAGAAGCTCTTCTCCATGTTAATTTTTTTACGCCTGTGGTGTCACTAAAGGGCAAAGTTATTCCTTTCGTATCTCTAATAGTCTCTGTCTTGTGCTACTGTGGGCTAATCGTCCAGGTAGGCATCAATCTCTTCTTCTTCATCAGTCTCTTCACCTCCGCTGCGGTCTGTCACGAGGTCGTTGTGGGCTATTCCCGATGACCCCCAAATTTTGCCACCCCTGGGGATCAATGGGAACAAAACTTCCCGCTCATCCCACTACAATTTAAATGGGGACGAGCGGGAATTCATTTTCCCATTGGTCCCTATAAAATGTTATGATTACCGTTCAAGGGTGTCCACTCCGTGGTGGCTTTAGCCCATAGCGCATCCGACATGCAATAGATGTGGCCCACCCAATCCCACTTCAGTTAGATATTTTTCCGCTTGCTGACATCCGCGATTTGCGTTTTGGAGCGTAATTTACTATTGCGAACGCGTTCTATGAATTTGACTCCTAGAATAGCTTCAGCCAGTTAAAAACAATTAAAATATTTTTGTGCAAGGCGACCTTAGATTGAGATGAACTACCTTTGAAATACTCAAGATACTCGATAGATAATAAGCAGCGTATACGGTACAAACATCACTAGTCGAGACTAGTCGAGAGGACTTCAAAACGCGGATTGTTTTGACAGCGGATCGCGACTGATAGGATGAGTCTAGCAAAGGATGAAAGGGATGATCGATGATTAGTACTTGGAGGTGGAGTGTTGAACAGTACTCTTGTGGAAGAAAATCATTTAGATTGTTTTTTTATTTTTTTATTATTTTATTAATTTTGGGTGGCACTGCATCTGTTATAGTCAGGCGTGGTGCTTAACATCAGGCGGGCGACTTGATCGTCTTGTCACTTGCTGACATAAAAAAAACAAAAAAAAAAATGGCTTGCACTTGACGACAATAATATACACTTGGAGGATAATAGCTTACTCAAAGAAATCTCTGGTGAGTTGAAAAAAAGGACTCAACGGTATCAATTTGATTCACAACATAACATTAGCTCTTACATAAGCTGTTTTAGCGCACAATTACACAGTACTGACTTCCACAAACGGGTCGGAATTCCACTCGATTACAGAATAGTTGCTCCAAACAAAGTTGCCTTTGACCGTCAAAGGAGCTTCAAGCGCTAGATATAGAATAGCTTTAGCGCCTTTATCGTAAACCTTCGCCGTTTTCCGATTTTCCTTTTGAGATACGTTTCCAGGATTCACACAATTGATGACGACTCCTGCTTCGCTCCATTCTCTGTGCTGCAGAAAGGTAACAGCGTTCAAAGCTACCTTACTTACAGCTTGTACGTTCACACCCCAACCTTCAGTCTTTTCGATCCCCTTTCTCGTTGCTTCTTCGTACTCCTGCATAATTGCTACCAGCTCATCTTCACTGAGCTCTGTATCACTGATTTTTCTCCTTATATCTTCATTTTCTATTGTAGCTAAAAGACCGGCCGGTCCAGACACATTCACAACTCTAGCACCCCCGTTTAAAAGTGGATAAATGAGTTTTCCGAAATTTATATATCCGTAGAAATTCACGCTTAGTGTTCTTCTGACTCTTTCTACGTGTGTTATATTCTTTTCACTCACATAGTCTGTTAAGTTGATAATCAAATCTATTCGTTCGTCAAGATCTTGAATACTGTACCTTATTTTCAAGATGCTCTTTGTGTATGTGATATCCAGTTGTAGATAGTTGATGTCCAGTCCGTCTTTTTGTATGTGTTTTAGTATTTTTAGTCCATCGATCGCGTCTTCTGTTGTGAAGTATATTTTTCCTTTGAATTTTTTCGTGAGTTGTTTTAAGACTTTGTAGCCGAGATTACTTGCGGCTCCTACAACTAGTGCTACTTTGCTCATGGTTAGTTTAATACTAAATATTAAATACGCTTATCGCTGTTATCAGGCCATCAATTTTGGGACGCTATCAGCTAGCATCGAGATAGCTCTAGTGCGAGATAAACGTTACTTTGCTCGGGTGAGATCATGTGATGCTGTTTATACGAGGATTAGAATTATGAACAGACTGGTACTAACCCACATAGATAAGTTTTCAGCTGATGACGACCTCGCTAGCGAGGTTGGCGCGTGTTCGGTTTAAAGTAAAGTTTACTTTACTTTACTTACTTTACTTTAGTAAAGTAAGGTAAAAAATATATTTATTAAATCATATCACAAAGATCATTTGGAAACGTCTTAAAGCTAGGTGAATTGACGCCAGTTCCACGCGCCCCAGCTTAGAAGAATCTGGCAGCAAACTCGGCTGGGTTCCTAGCTTTTTTTGATGATCCCTCTTCATCATAAAGCTTTAGTGCTTTGAAAAGCAAAATGTACTGAAATAAGTACAAACGGGTTTGTATTTGCTCTTTGTTAGCGGTTGTATTTTATTTAATCACTATCACGCTAATAAATGCAAAAGTTTGGATGTTTGGATGCACGTTTGTTACTCTACAAATATTATACGAGTATATATTTTTTTTTAATGTATTAATTATAACAAAAAATATGCAGCTGTTTTTAACATTTAAAAAGCCCTTACGGGCTTGTCCTAAATGTATATAATCCTCATTTACTTGCACTAATTATCATTATTTTAACAGTGAGAACTCGACAACCACTGCACCGTATTTGACTGAAATTTAAAACATAGAAAGGCCGGGAATAGAAAATAAGATACTTGCCGGCTTTTTATCCCGAAAAAATACGATTGCCAAGTTCCACGCGAACGAAGTCGCGGGCCACAGCTAATATTATAAATGCAAAAGTATCGATTTTTGTGTCAAAAATGACATTAAGTGCTAAATTAAATAAAAAAATCATTGGTCCACCAGACATTTCGAACCAGCGTCCTTAAAATCGTAACTACAACTAGACCATCAGTGCGCTTACGTAAACTATCCGTAAACTATTCGATTAGGTGAAATTCCTTTGACGTCCGTTCACAAGCTCTCTTGTTATTTAGTCTTGTGCCTCGATGTACTGACTCTAACTAGTTTAGCTTTAAACACATACGATGAAGGAAAACATCGTAAGGAAACGCCCTAGGATCAATAATTCGAAGACGTGCGTCATCGGCTAGCGTTACCAGCGTTGGGCTTAACGGTGGAATTATAAATACTACGAAAAATGTGATGTCAAATACAATATTTTTGCAACGTTTTGCCAGTCGCTTTTATGTAACTCAGGTCATCAGTTAAAACTATAGCGGTTATACTTAAAAATACCCAAATAGATCATCATGATCATGGAAGCCTTCTAATACGCCCACTGCTGGGACACTGGCCTAATCTCGAGCGAGAGTGATTGGGTCTTAATTCATTACGCAGATCTAATATGGTGGATGGCACATGTCTTTTGAATCTATAGTTCTTGGACATGCCGGTTTTCACACTATATTTTCCTTCAATGAGAGCACTGGCATTGCGCAAATCATTTTTTTTAATACAAAAATTCATCATTAGACCACCAGCTCGAGATATAGGCATGAAGACGAAGCTTTATATAATACTAGCTGACCCGCGCGGCTTCACCCGCATTTTTGCAGTTTTTAGGCTATCCCACAGGAACAGTCAATTTATGCGGGATAAAAGTAACCTATGTTATTAGCCAGGTCTTAAGCCATCTATATTCCAAATTTCATCACAATCGGTTAAGTCGTTACGTAGATACGTGGTAACAAACATACACACACACACAGAGACTTTCGCATTTATAATATTAGTAGGATAGAAGTATAAGTACTTGTAGATATAAGTATAAAAGCCATTTTGGCCTTCAGACAGCTATAAACTCTGTCACCAGAGTTGGCCACTGACTCATACGAACTTACTTACTTTAACCAAGTACCCAATAAACCTATGTCAAGTGGTATCATTAAATTGATAGCGCATTGCGTGATCAAAACATATTTAGCGGCCACCCCTCACGTATAGAAGCGCGCTTGATAGTGGTTTGAATCGACTATTTAGAATAAACACTTTATTTATAGTTACTAACACGATTTCACCTTATTTATAGTATCTTGTCATGGGCTTGTTCGTGTTGGAATGGTCTGTGAAGTCTGTGTGAAGTTTTAAGCAGTCTATTATCGTTAAATTTATTATTTATGAAGACTTTTATTTCGATAGATAATTAATGTTTATATCAAACAAGTGGAACGCCCGTGTCTTTGTTCACGTTGACTTTATAATAAATAAGTATTGGCGTACAATTTTACAGAGCCACAGCTCCATAGTAAGAAGTAACTAATTACTTCTTAGTATGAAGCTGTGGCGTGTGTTTATAAAAAAGTCAACACAAACAGGTTGCAGTCGATGACACTTTGTTGCAATCAGAAACTGACGTATTTTTTGAATATGGTAGTTTACTGATTGAAATCAGATTGCATCCAAGACTCGTAATAGCCCTGCCAGTGTGAGACGGCAGCTTTTCAAGCACATTTTGCATTCCATTTGGCGATAAATAACAAATGAGTGCTCTTTGTTTACACCGGCAGCCATTATAATGACTGAGTACTAAATTGATAGCAATTTTCAACCCTACATCACCGGAATAGTGACAAGTATACCAGTCGGTGGTTCTTAGACGTAGTTTTAGTTTGGGGATGGTGGTTAAAATCACAACAGCGCAGTATGGATGCATTATTCATTGACTCAGGTGGCGGAGTTGGCTCGGAGCTTCTGTTTCAAGGCTCCGTTTCAAACTAATATCAATTATTATTTGAAACTAACAAGTTGATTTTAGAATAAACGAGATGCTTTGTGAAGTCACATTCAATACTAACTACTGTGTAACAAAAGAGCCATTGTGCCAATCATAATCCTCTGATAACTCCATTGAGTAAAAGCTCCAAAACCTCAATACTTACCGTTTTTTATGTCAGCAAGCGACAAGCCGGTCAAGTCGCTTGTTCTTATTTCAAAATTTGAATGACTTATGCAACCTTTTTATAGTTATTAAACAAGGTTTGAACATTCTCTAAAAAGGCTTTACATAATACTGACAAGGCTTGATTGCATCTTCCGTAGGGTTGTCGAAAATAATTACACGTTCGATTGTGCCTCGGGTGAGCACTTAATAAGCGACAGCCCTCGCAGGGCTGATACGCGCACGGCGGCTCTATCTAAATATTTACATAAATCAATAAATACGTGCCGCTGAAGCGCGCTTCTTTACCGGGGTATGTTAATATGTGAAACAATAGGTACTTATGGAACTCGAAGATATGAATTCAAGTAAAAAAAGAAAATTCGAGTCAATGTCCAACTCTGGTGACGGAGTTTTTTCATTCATCGTGTCAATTGATTCCTCTTTAATCCATACTACTTTCGACCAATAGAAGGCAACCTTTTACTTTTATGGAGTTAATAAGCCACTTTCATCGGTCATGGACTAACAACTTTAAAAAGCCTGTCAAGCTTTACGTGCCCTCCGAAGCATTGAAGCACTCAGTGGAAATTGCCACTGGCGTCGGCTCGGTACGGTGGCTACGCAACGTGTGATATTCGATAGCAGAATTGGCAACCATCTTTGATATCTGTCACAATATGTTCTGAAAATCTGTGTTGTCGGTCTTAACTTAGCTAAGCTCAAACCTTTTCTGACCGAGGATCACGGCAGCACTGACCGTAAACATACCACTTTATTTCAAACCCTTTATTTCCAAGTTTTTAAATTCCTTTTTACTTTATTGTGTGCCATGTTCTGTGTCAGAATAAGTTAGTTTGTTTCTTTTTTTCTATTGCTATAGCTTGAGTGACTTTGTAATAATCATCTAAATGTATAGTTCTCTCGGCGGATCTAGGTTTCCGTGAAGTTAGCTGTTTCGACGCGCAATGGAGCTTTTTCTAACTAAATTGTCTTTGCGCATCACAAACGGCTAACTTCACGGAAGCCTAGATCCGCCGAGAGACCTATAGCTAGTCTTCGTTTATTGCTCTTGCAACTTGACATAGGCCTCTCCCAAAAAGCATAATTTCGTCCGATTTTAAAAGTATTAACTCTTTCAGTTAAAAAAAAAATATATAATTATGTCGCGGGGTTTTAGTCAAACAGTGACTATAACACCTCTATTAGGCTGCTTTGCTCAATAGAGGTAGCATAGTCGTGTTGCTTTACACGTGTTGAAATCATTGAACACGACTAAGATGTATACCATAGCCGTTTGTGATACAATAATACTATTTATTGTCCGGTCATAGATCAGTTCCATTTCTCAAACCGTTAGTAGCAACCCTATTCGGAGCCCCCTGGTACGGAACCCAAATCAATTTTTACATTTAGATGACACGTTACATTTTTAGCTTTTCAATATTTCTCCCCTCGCAATTGGTATGTCATACTCGCGTATTGAGTGCTTGCAGGTTATGTTGGCTGCGAGATATAGACAAATTTATAGGCTTTGTATACAGGTGAGTATACATTCGAAAATGAAAAAGTTTTCTTATCTTGAAGAAGACCAACATTAAATATAGTAGTAAGATATGAAAAAAAAAAAAAACTGTAGTAGATGTAAAGGCCAGTGATGATGAAGTTAAGAAGATTGAACAGATATATGATATATGTTAAAATGTCTGTTGTTGTTAAATATATATTTTATACTACTAAAGTGGTAACCAAGCGTACGGCCCACTTGATGGTCAGCGGTTACCGTAGCCTATGTACGCATGCAACATCATAGATATCACTTGCGTGTTACCACCCTGAGACGTTAGATGGTAAGTCTCATGTGCCTGTAATTTCACCGGAAACCATACCCTTCGAAGCGGAACACAGCAAAGCGAGCATTACTGCTTGGCGGCAGAAATAGGTATGGTGGTAGTCCTTCCCCGGACGAGCTCTATCACAAAGAATTCTACTACTCTTAACACAAAAATGTTTTATTCAGTGCCTTTTTCGTACTTTTTCTAAATCTAGCTCACACTATACAATATTATCGAACCCTCCTTAATCCCAGCTAAAGCAGAAAGATAGCCCCAGGGAGACATTGCAAGCTGCATCGCAGATCGTAGCTGATTCTGTCTCGTAACAGGTAGAAAAGTCTTTCATGCTGTAAGACCGCTGACTGCCATATTTGCCATTTTTGCTCTGTTTGTGCCAATAGGCGTCCACTGCTGGACATAAGTGCTATAATGACCGCTACAATGCCATCGGTTCATCAAGTAGAGGGCCGTCCTAAACTTGGTTTTCCAATATGCGGTCGCAATTTAAAAGCCTTTACCCGAATCCATGGCCTGCTTACTGCCATTTCAATTTGCTGATGTAGTTTCTCAGCTGCAACAAGCTAAGTATCTAGTTCAGCTAAAAAACTACGCTAAAGAATTTATATTTTGTTTCTTTCAAAAACTTGGTGCAAACGCTGGTTAGTAATGTGTTCATTCCTCAGGTTTGTCTGGATACTAGGTTTTCGATAACATATATTATTATCACTTAATTCATCTTTATAAGACACAAATACAAAATGTTTTATTCATTAACAAAAACTTAACATTTTTGTGCGGGCAGTGCACACCTAGTTGCCGGGGTAGGGAAGCCCTCGTAATAAAAGACTTCTTCAGACTGGAGCTGTCTCTATTTATTCCTGTACGCTTCTTCACTATTAGGCTGGTACTGCTTGACTGAATGTTTTTACAACAATTCCCGCTGTATTTATACAAACATACTACAGTGGGGATTCATGTTTCTGGAAACGTCGGGACCGACACGTTCCCACGCGCTTAAACAATATGAATTCCTATTCCTATTCGTAGTTTTACATTTTGATTTTACTATTTTATTACTGTATTACCTATTGTGTTGCTAACTTTTGTTCAAATTCCCTAACGCAGTAAAACTTTTAAACATTGAAACATTTGCTGACATCTGTGTTAAGAATACCCGAAACAATGCTATTGATTACACAGTTTTAACGCTAAAGCTTTTTACTACCTACACTATTCTATTATATCGGCCTGCACAACGAAACAATGCTAATGTCTTAACAGTTTTAACTTTCACAGCTTTCTCTAAACTATTCTATTAAGTCGTCCTGCACAATTTTATTAACCATAGTTGAAAACCTAAACCGCACCCAGCAACAACTATGAAAACCATAGTTGTTGCTGGGTGCGGTCGCTCATCTATACTAACAATAAAGAGGAAAGATTTGTATTTTTGTTTGTTACGAATAAACTCAAAAACTACTGGTCTGATTAAAAAAAATCTTTCACCATTAGAATACTACATTATCGCTGTTTTACTATATTTATTACTAGCGACTCACCCCGGCTTCATTGCATTGGTGACATCACACCATAGCACAGAACAGTTATTAGTACTACGACCACAGCTTGCAACTAGCAATCGAGTGTTGATAAAATAACGAGCACTGGTGGTCTAGTGGTAGTGACCCCGCCTTCCGATCCTAAGGTTGTGGGTTCGAATCCGGTCGTTCTCCAATGATTTTTTCTATTCGAAATATGTATGTGCGCAATGCACTGGCATGGCTCTCATACGGTGAAGAAAAACATCGAGGAAATCGGCATAATGCAAGAACAAAAATTCGAAAGACATCCACCAATCAGCATTGGGTCCGCGTGGTGGATTAATACCCAATCACTCTCACTTGTGAGTAGGCCAGTGTCCCAGCAGTGGAAACAATTAGAAAGCTGTGTTAATTTAACTAAAGCACCCGCTTCATCATAACCCGCGGCAGAAACTGCGTCCATATTTATTTCTAAAGTTGAAAATTCTCAAGAGCTTTATCCGGCCGAAAGTGTGCTACTTATAACTTAAATAAGTATATGTAAAGTTCACAAAGGACGGTTTAGAATGGTAAGGGCAGAGTTCCGGGGCGGGGGCAGTGAGCCACTCATAAAAGACGAGTTTTAATCGAAGAACGTACGGTCAGCAAGGCGATATCTATTAGTATGGCATAGTTTGTTGAATTGGCCACTGACTTACACACACAATTATCATTTACAAAAAGAAATTACAAACACAGCTTAAGAAATACAAATAAATTGAAACTTATGAACCATAGAACCAACTATGGAAAGCGTAATATTATGTATGAAGGAGCACAATTTTATAACAACCAATACAATATTAAAACTTGTGATCAATGTTTAGTTTAAAAAAAAAACTAAAAGAATATATTTATGATAAAATATTTTAAGGAGCACCTCTGGAACCGGAAAAAAAAACTAAAATAACTAGTTATAAAATTTATTTTAAGCTCATTTAAGTGAACTCTGTTCTTTTGAGTATGATTAATAAATTCGTAAAACTCACACGAACTTACTTACGAGAAGCTGACATCTCTGGTATAGCTTTAAGAGGATCTTAACTCACTACCGAGTTTGAAACAAGCCGTGCATTAATAGGTTTTTTTATTAAAAAAAATTATGCGAGCAATAAAGCAGTGTAGAGCTTTCAAACGGTAAAAAAGTGAAGAACCATGTTTATTAATTTATTTTCGGAGTCTTAGAACTAAAACATCACAGATATGTGCCATCAACTAATACGCATTAGGTTTGCGTGGATAGATCATGACCCAATCACTCTCGCTAGAGTAATGAATGATTTATTAATTTGTGGGTATCACTATATTCGACCAACTCGTCGTGCCAGCCAGTATCTCAACAGTGGGAACACTAGAAAGTTGACCAGCCCCCCCTACCATGAACTTTTCGAGCGATTCAAATGAAGAACTAAACTAAATTGTCAAAAAATTTTGTACCATGATATCAATTAGACAATCATGTCATGGTATAAATTTTTTTGTCAATTTAGTTTAGGTCTTCATTTGAATCGCTCTTTGGGTGAGTTGCACCATCTAACGTTGACGTCAAATTGTTCGACGAAGATTGAACAATTTGACGTTAACGTTAGATGGTGCGATGGTGCAACTCACCCTAAGAGTTCATGGTAGGGGGGCAGGATAAAGTTGGCGTCAAGGTTTTAGGCCGTACATTATTATCTTATTGAAAACTAGATAATTTTAATAAAAAAAAAACGATATTAAATTATCCTTACGATTAAAAAAAAAGCTCTATTGAATTGAGAGTTCAGAGAGAATTGAGAGATCACTTCAAAGGGAAAAACGAGCACAGTGGAAATGCTTTATTTAATGTAATTTTCTTGCAATCAAAAATTAATTAATAAATATATCCAAGCTTGGTAGCTTGTCATGAAAAGGCGGCAAAGTAAATTTACGCCTACAGAAGAATGAGGATTCAAAGTGTTAGCTAAATATTAATAAATAAATATTGGCGGACATTTTGATGTCCGCCAATATTTATTTATAATATTTATTAATATGACATTTTGACATTTTGGCGACATCTAGCCCCAAACTAAGCGAAGCTTATACTATGGAAATCAGATAACTAATTATAATTCTAACACTCATTTTTTTATTATAAGAAACCCGGAAGATATTCTTGCCGATCATTAACATTTTTGTCCCACAGCGCAAATCGAACCCGTAACCTTTCGCTTCTCAACTGGGCACTTGCCCACCGTGCCACCAAAATAAGTTTTATTTTATTTTACGTGTCATACTAAGTTTTTTGTTAGATATTCAAAAAAATTTATTTACAAAAATAAAGTATGTACATAATTACATAAAATTTTATAAATAGATATTCAATAAATGGGTATTAGAATTCTATAATTTGAGAAAGGCAATCATAAAGTAGAGTATAATAAAAGCAGTTAAGATTGTCGTCGTAAAATTACTGAAAACAGCATCCTGAGTTTGAGAATCCCGTACTTTTGGCACGGAGCATCACCTATTGTTATTCGAGACGTAACTTCACAATTTTTTCTGCTGACTGTAAGCCGGACGCGGGGCCGGAAACTCACCTGAATTTTTATGAAACAAAAGAAGTTTGTCGGAATAATCTGGAATTACAGAACGAATCAATCCCAGGTTCTTTTCAAAGATTTAATAATGTTTTATCGTTTGGTTCTGCGCTTGTACACTGCAATAGAAAACTATAAAATCAAATAGAAAAAAAAAAAATCGTGTCCAACAAGGACACGATTTTTTTTTTTCGATATCATTAATTACAAATCTATTTTAAATATCAAAGTCAGACTTACAGGTTCAGACTTCGACAAACAGAATCAACTCATTCTAAATACACATTAAGGGTCAGAATTATGTAACGGACGCCTGACGACTTTGTCTGCACTGACTTTTCACAAACTTCATGTTCCCGCTGCGTCTACTAATAGCTACATTTTTGTTACTTTTTCGTTATATAACTCGATTCCCAACAATGATAAATAATAATTGAGTGGAAAAACGTAATCAATTTTTTTTTGTTTACTTGGGATTTTTACGATACATAAAAAAAAAATATAAGTACATACATTTTTTTTATGTGTGGAACCTATCCCATAAGTTTGTCAGGTTGATAATGAATGACCCTGTATATGTATATATTTTTTTTTTCAAAATTTCGAATCTCTGGACTGGACTTACAGTTTAAGCTGTACACTAATAATGTCGATCAGTCAATCAACAGTCAGTTAACATCAAACTTAAATAGTAACTTTGAAATAGTACGGTTTTAAAACTACTTGTACAACAGACAAAACAATGTCCAACTAATTTCAGGATATTCCGAGCTCATTTGCAATACCCTCAGGGTGAATTTCACCAGCACATTAACAAGCCATCTATATACTGTTACTAACCAATAGCTGTTGATCTGTTTTATAACTGCTGGTTAGAGGTGTGGTTTAATTGTGCTCCTTTATAAGTAATCTTCTTATGCTTTTATTGTTAAACGATTGTGTTAAACATGAGAGCCTCTCTAACATTTATTTTATGTCAGCAAATGACGGTATTATTTACAGTAGCAGTGTACCCAAAAATTAAAGTTTTAAAGTTTTGCATGGCACTGCACTGCACTTGTCACTCTGAAACTTAATTGTTAGGTATCTTTCGCCCAGTATTTTCTCTTTATGCAGTGCTTTTCAAACCTAAACACAGTAACGCTTGCACAGGACCGCTTGGAGGCAGAATATCTGACACTGCGGTGGTAAACATTAAGATGAAGTCTTTCTACAGAGTTTTACTTTATTGTCTACAGAAAAATAGACATAAATTACCATTAAATGTTAGCTTATGGTGTACTTTTTTTTTTTTTTTTAATTCACAATAGGTTTGCGCTTGACCACTATCTCGCCTGATGTTAAGCGATGATGTGGTCTACGGTGGAGCACGCTTGCCTAAGAGCAACTTATTCACTCGTGACTTGGACACCCAGGTTATAAGTATCGGGAAACACAGACTCTGGCAAACTAGGTACTGTGCTGAGAACGTAGAAAAAAAATTCATCTCGTA
Organism: Colostygia pectinataria; assembly: GCA_951394395.1. NCBI lineage: Eukaryota > Metazoa > Arthropoda > Insecta > Lepidoptera > Geometridae > Colostygia > Colostygia pectinataria. The sequence continues at coordinate 13,490,405 of OX596352.1, read as the reverse complement.
TTTAATAAGAAGCAATGATTAAAAAAAGTTAGTGATGGCGTTTGAAAGTCTTTTCCCAAGGACCTTTGGCTCCATTGAAACTAATAATTGGAAATCGCTTCATTCCGATTTTGTTCTTTGCCAATTTTTACAATCCTGTGAGTGCTACTCAGAGAGTGCGGATCATTAGGCGCACGTTCAGACCATGGAGGGTTTAGCAATGGACGATGCTTCAAACTGCGATAATAAACGAATCAAAAATTGAGGGCAATGTATTCAATGTATTTTTAAATTGTATGTTTAAATAACTTTTTTTTCTGCTTATAAAAATTGCATTTTGAAAGCTACAGCCATGTAATTTATCTGGTTATGCTCGTATTATGAATTTTATTAAATCAAAAATGAATATACAGACACGTGTAACGCTATTGCAATATTTATTACGAACCAAAAAGCCGGTAAGTATATCAAGTACCTCCACACTCCTCAGCTAAAACTAAAATCGTCATGAATGCGGGACGAATAAGGATAAATATTATCATGCGGGACGAATAAAAGCATTTTAATAGCGTGGGCTGAAAATTCGGGACGAATATGGCATACATCAAGCAGGGTAGGTACGACCGATGAGTAGGAGAGCCTGTAATAGCTCGTCCCGTGGCTACACCCTTCCAGGCCGCAACACTCACTAGCCGGCTCGTACCAGTGTCTATCTACTTTGTAATATTCGATTTAAATGCATGCTGCGGTGGCACCTGCTTATGTACTGCTATTTCGGAGCGGATACGACTCGCTTAGTGATCGCATCAGTATTGGTTTTTTCTCCGAGATTCATATCGGACTTGGTTCCGCATTGGAACCAGTTTCTGAGTACTAGAGTGTGTTAATGTAATTACATAAAAAATGGTAGTGAAATGAATCTCGGAGAAAGAATTTTTCAAATCGGACCAGTAGTTTTTGAGTTTGTTCGTTACATACAAAAATACTAAAATAAAAATCTTTTCGCTTTATAATAATTAGTGTAGATTGAAGGTTTCGTAATAAAGTAGTAAAATTATCCAAGCTGTAAAGTTCGTGTCTGTAAATTCGATTTGCTACGTGCGTAGCGGCGCGTAGCCCCACTGCTACGCACCGGTACACGCGTAGCAAAATTAGCGTTTATAGTACACGAGATTACCGTAACTTGCTCCCACCGCTGTACCTGAATGTATAGATGTATAAATGGTGTATATTTTTTACTCTTTTGACTCCTTGCGACCTTAAAACCTAGGATTGCAAGACATCTAGATTATTTGGTTTAGAAATGAAAGTTTTCACTTACCGGTTTATCGGTGAAAAGGCTCCGTTACTGTTTCGACTCAATTCCGAGAGTTTTCATCAGGGTGATTGAACCAGCGCATTTTCTTCTCCGAGTTACGATGATCCGTTTTAAAATAAATAATTCACGATACTTTTATTTTAAACTAGCTGTTGTCCGTGACTTCGTTCGCGTGGAACTCGGGAACCGTACTTACTGTCCGGGATAAAAATAAGTTTATGTCCTATTTCCGATAGAAAGTAGTTTAAGTAGTTTTCAGGGATTGCCGAGTTTGAGAGGAACAAACATACAAACTTTCGCATTGATTAAGTAATGTTATGATTTTCAAAACGCATACATTAAATATACGTTAAAAACCAAAATCTGTGTGTAACATAACGTTTAAACACAATTTAGGCAACATTGTTTTGTTTGTTAACGTTTAAACAGTACAACAATTGAAATCAGTTTTACTAACATTCTAATGTGTTTTCAATTTCTTCAATTTATATACCATAAATAAAATAACATGATGACATCACCTACAAAATATACAAAATACATATAAAACAATTGAGCCTTATAAAGATAGTTACAAACGACCGATAGCATAACTGGTCCAAATCACTACCAGACGGAAGCGTTCCCAACATGGCTGCATCAATTAAATTAAATTAAATGAATGTTTGAAGAATTTTTTCTTGTGTAAATCCCCTATAATTTTTTTTGAAATAAATATATTTATTTGCTGTACATAATTATATTACATTACAAAATATACAAAATACATTGAAACAGTTGAGCCATCTAAAGACCATTACAAACGATCTATAGATAGCTCAACTGATCCAAATCACTACCAGTAGGAAGCGTTCCCAACATGCTGGCTGCATACAAAATACATAAGAAACACATAAAATGTATAATAAAATCTGGATTATTAATTGGGTAGCAGTTACTGTGGCTGTTACCAAGAAACACTAACAGTAAGCTGAATGCTCTAAATCCCACCGGATCGCAGTGAGCACTGTGATTACACCAATTGTGCTGTTGATTGGATCTGAGTTCCTGAAATATCGATCATGGAATGTAATTATTATGCAGTTTAGATTTAGGAACAGTAGGTATTGCAGGTAATCGTTTAATGCACTGGTTAGTGCATTGATTTATTAGAATAATTTGAATTGACTGAGATAGGTAGGTAACAAAGACATTGTTCATTTTAAATATTGTACCTGTTGCCCACGACTTCGTTCGCGCGGGACTCGGCCGTTCCATTTTCCGCGATCAAAAGTAGCCTATGTCCTATTTCCGGTCATTATCTATCTATTTTTTTAAATTTCAGCCAAATCGGTTTATTCGTTGTCGAGTTATAAATAAATAAAATAAAGTAAATTGTGTGATGATGTGTGAATTTTCTGTGATTAGTATGATATTAGTGTGATTAGTGATTAGTGTGATAAATGCGATGTTCATATGAGATTGGTTCTGAAAATCTGTTTTACTAACAGAGGTAAACATTATGCATGCAAGCTACATTTTTTAAAATAATTGTTATATCTGAAACAAGCAAAGTACCACGTTTTTTTTTTCCGACTTGGCACTTATGACGTGCGGCCGTCATAAGTTCCAAGGCGCATTCCAATTTCAACTTTAATCCATCAAATTACGTTTGATATCAAAAGGACGACAAGTGTCAAGGTTCATAAAGTTAAATAGGCTCCAAAGTAACTTGAATCAGCATCATTAACTAAAAAATCATCAAGATTCAACTAAATTCAAAAGGAAACTGTTATATTTTCAAACATTACAAATATTTAGTTTAGAATTCGTTCGTGCAATGGTAGTTAGAAGGCAGTTTCTGTTTTCTGAGTGCTCTGCCCACATTTTTAGGAAATCGCTTTTCCCGCTCTATCCACAAACGATTCAACGCCCACTCTCTCAGTGCTACACACTTCCACGTATCCGACAGTTTCGTACATACTTGTGTTGCAACAAAAAGTAATGTCCCTCAAATCGGACGGCGAAGCGATCCGTAGGGTTATTTTGTAAGTCTATCGCTGTAGATCGCTTGTTATTGCGTCTGGTCGTCTCTTACACACCTACAGTGAATGAACGAATGAATGAATGAATAATTTATTCGCAGAATAAGGGTGTATAAAATTAAGTTCTTAAATAAAGTATCAGTCCCACAAATTCAACTGTGTTAGTAGTATGCGAAATAAATTTTTTACATAGCAAGTATTGAATCTACCTACTTGATTTTCAAAAAATAAAATAAGTACTACGAAGAAATTAAAAATTGTGATTGATAGTTATGATTAATTGAAAATGTCAAAGCAAGTAATATAATTATTAAATTTCAATGTCAAACAATGTCAAGAGAAAATACCGCCTTATTTTCTAAAAACTCATTTACTGAATAAAATTAAATTTTACAATAGCCATTTCTGTCAAGATTTTGGGCAGTGGCAGTGCGTACCATACGTGTAAGGGATCGACTAGCGATCGATAGCGATACGACAGCGATAGACTTACATAATAAGGGTGCCGGATAGTTTTTTTTATTTTTTTTATTTTATTATGAATACATTTTAAGATAATGTAGGTACTCAACAATATTACAATCTAGCCTTACGTTTAGGCTAATGAGTAATTTTAAGTTGACCTAGTCTTATAAAATAAATATGTTGCTAAGAATTGTGTCCATTGGCACTTTTCTTACTGTCTCTATTTATTGTGGTGCCGGATAGATGCAAATTGGCGAATTTGTTTATCGCTCGGCTCCCGTCACTGGAATCTATATTGGGTGCGGTGGCCATAATACAAGGAGTAATTGGAATTTCTAGCAGTGCTAGGAATTATTCGTTGCTGGTTCAGAGGTATTTTGATTGCAGATTTTACCGGTTATTCTAGAAATTCTCACTAAGTTGCCTCTTCTGGGCAGTATGTTTTTTCAGAGATTCCTAATCCAGATATCTATGCAGCATTTATATGACAAAAAATGCGTTATTGCCGCCCTCCTCCTGCATTAGGCTGCGTTCCCACCAGAGGTGTGCGAAGATGTGTAGCGAGGAAAGTGTTTTTGGGAACCAATAGAATAACTTCATTTACCTAACCTCGCTCTGACAGCTTTAATGAAATGATTCTATTGGTTCCTAAAACACTTTCCTCGCTACACATCCTCGCACATTTCTGGAGGAAACGCAGCCTTATACTCGTCTCAATCCTTTAAACCTGGAAGACGTCTGAGTTATTTGGTTAGCTTATAATAATATAGCGAATCACAGTGAGATATTAGTCTCATAAAAACTTTTTTCTCAAATGTATGGGGTACCTCGTGAAAGATCTGTCCCTTCTCAAAATTATATTGGATATGAGTCCGTGGTTTTTCCGTATGGCGGCTAGCACTAGACGCTGACGCTATCGAGTTTATAGCAATATATCCAATAGGGCTTTTCAGCTAGAGACCGTCTTAGTGGGTACCACCGCAGTGCTAGATATTCTTCCTACAAGCACTACGCCCCGAGACATCGCAAGTAATTACATAATTACTAATGTTCTGGTAGAAACCACATTTCTTTTCACCTGGATGGCCATATCAGAAACACCTAGTGTAAAATGAGAAGCTTTCATCCTGCAGTGGGCGGATGCTAATCATCATCATCTTCATGACAGCCTACTAATATTCTCACTGCTGGGACACTGGCCTTCTCTCGTGCGAGAGTGATTGAGTCTTAATGCACCACGTGGTTGATGACACATCTTTCTGTAGTTCTTGGAGATGCCGGTTTCTTCACGATGTTATCTATCACTATAAGAGCACTAACTATGGTTTGCAATCAGGAATGCTAATGCTGATTATCAATTGCGTCCAACAACCTAACTACACGTTTGCCAAAAAGAGATTATTGTACACTAGCTGTTGCCCGCGGCTTCATTCGCGTGGAACTCTGGAACTGTACTTTTTGCCGGAATAAAAAGCATTATGTCCTTTTGCGGTCATTATCTATCTGTTTTAATATATGTCTAATTTATAAAAAAACTATCATCCAAGCAAACAAACAACCAGACTTTCGCATTTATAATATTAGTGTGATAGTATGTTTTGCCAACGACTACCGATTCCGAAAACAACTTCATTTCACTTATATCATCCTTTGACTATATATTATCATCCTTTGACAAATTACAAGTAGTTGGATATGACAAAAATACAATATTACACTTTAAATATTAATTACATGTCAATAAAAAATAGCAATAAAATTATCTAGATATAAATAATAGATAGAGCTCGTCCGGGGAAGGACTACCACCATACCTATTTCTGCCGCCAAGCAGTAATGCTCGCATTGCTGTGTTCCGGTTCGAAGGGTATGGTTTCCGGTGAAATTACAGGCACATGAGACTTACCATCTAACGTCTTAGGGTGGTAACACGCAAGTGATATCAATGATGTTGCATGCGTACATAGGCTACGGTAACCGCTGACCATCAAGTGGGCCGTACGCTTGGTTACCACTTTAGTATATAAAAAAAAAAATCTAATACACAGAACAGGAAACAAGATCTAATACAACATTAGAATTACAAAAAACGATAAACTAGTGTTAAAAGTATGGCTTCACGATAGCTACCGAATCAAGCTTACATTTGCTTCATTTGATAAGGGGTTGAAGGCTCTAAAGGCAAATCAGCTTTATTTTTATCTATGTTACTGCAAAAAGAATGTTTCATAGTTAGGTAATATTTTTTAAATTAACATGTAAATGTTTCAAACTATACAAAAATAAACAAACAAGTAGCAACGTCTGAAAAAAACTGTAGGATGTAGCGAGAGATGTGCTTTTTGGAACCAATAGAATCACTTCATTGAAGCTGTCAGAGCGAGGCTAGGTAACTGAAGTGATTCTATTGGTTCCTAACAAACACATCCCTCGCTACACATCCTCGTTTAGCTCTGGTGGAAACGCAGCCTTATTCTAGTATGAAGAATATCTGACACTAATAAAAGAATATCTGATTATCTGAATATCTATTTACTTTTTTAATATAAATACCGAATGCATAAACCTCGGCCTTTCTCCATGTTGCAATACCCTAATAACAGGGTTCATGTGTGATACTACTTATTCTGTAACAACTACATAATGTACCATATGACAGCAATAAATGTATTGATTGATTGATTGATTGACACTTCGGTGATACCTACCAATTCTTATCAATTACAATTCTTGCTCAATATTCCCACCACCAGGTAAACATTGGTAGGATTATTTTATTATAGTATTCATACTCGCGAACTTTATCCAAGCTTCAAATATCTAGGTTTTAGCGAGTGCACTCCAAGATGCTTACAAACGCGATTACAGCGCAATGGCACACGTTCTGTTTCCCAAACCTCACCTGATCTGTTCTACATTCAACCGTAGCTCGATGGGTTTTGGGTTGAGATTTATAAAACCTGAAAATAGCGTAGCGTGCGTTTAATTTTTTGCATATCCTTAACTTTTGGTGGCGTGGTAGGAGAAGCGCCTGTTTGAGAAGCGAGAGTTGTGGGTTCAATTTTCATTAAGTGGCAAATGTTTTATTTGCAAATGTATTAGAAAGGAAGTGTCAAAATCCCCTTTAAAAATCCCCCTAAAGGAAATTTTGGGACTTTTAGTGTCAAAATCCCATTTGGAGCTTTAAAATTTGTCAAAAACATAACACACTCAAATACAATAGAACTGAGTGGTGGTGGTACTGGTACTACGACTAAGTATATTATTCGTAGACAAATGTTTGCAGACCATGCAAAGATAGTTTGTTCCGCAATCGAACAACTCGCCTTTCAAACGTACTCGCCCACCTCGCGAACAAAGTCGTCAAGAAACAGAAAGCTACTTAAACCAGAACAATAATAGTATTAAGCCTTTAAAATCCTTTTGTGTCGCATTCCGCGTTATTAAGGTACAGTTTCGCCACATTCGATAATCTGCAAGATCCCACCGGGATGTGGGTCAAGAGAACTCGGGCTTAGCGGGACTGCACACTGTGCAAGGTGCATGTTTAGGAACATAATATAATGCTGGACAATCCACAGCATCATCGAGCCCCGAGGTGCTGCTGTTAAACAGAGCTGTGTTATGGGTACTAGATGACTGATTAAACTTAATACAATACAATACATAGATAGATATTTTTAATACCCAGAACACCCGAAACAAATATTGGTAGATCGTACAAACATTTGACCCGAGGCGGGAATCGAACCCGCAACCTCCGCGTCGCAGAATGGACTGCGTCCGCTGCGCCACATTGGTCGTTTTACTGAACCCTATGGTACAGTAATGTATATTTTTTGAATGACACAGTAATTTGATTATTTTATTTTTATACTCTTTGACAGACTGTATTTTTGAACAGACTGTGCATTTTTGAGGTATTCCCGTAAACTGCAAAGTTTACACACTTTTTAGTGTACACTTTTTATTTCCATAACTGGAATGAAAAAAAATAATTCTAAAAGTTCCCCTTACTGCACACTATATTTTGATAACGCTTTCTAGTGATAGGGTATTCGAGGCATTGAGCCCGGTTTCCACCGCGAGCGGACTCCGTTGAACTAGCAAAAATAAATTGCATATTTGAGTTTCCACTAACATATAGTCGAACGGAATCTTTGTATTCTTTGACAAACTGTGTATTTGTTGACCAACTGCGTATTCTTCAAAAATATTTATTACTGCAATCGAAATAAGAATCCCAGTCTACATTCTCCTTTGCACACACACATCCGTCACTCCGCTCTGTTAGTTGTACGTGTGTGTTTGCGTGTGTTGTTCCCTTGTTGTGTACGCTTTGCTTACGCGGTGCCACAGAATATAAAAATGTACTAACGCGTGAGAATTTCACTTATATCTTCAACACAGTTTTTGTACATGATAGTATAAATAAATATAGCATTGTGCAAAGAATTAGATCACCTTTGAGCTACAACCGTGCCTCGATTTTTAGATTTCTACCTACGTTTAAATCGTTGCGTTACTAACTGACTGACAATCAACACACATTCAAAATAAGTTGAGACCTGATTTTTTTCAGAGTGTCTCTTCTTATTTAGGGTTTCACTTAGAAAACACTTCCTTATGTTAATTTGAGATCTGTTTTTTTCAAAGTCTTTCTTAGTTTAGGGTTGCATTTAGATATACTTCTCTAAGTTAGATGTTAGATGACGCAACGGGAAGAAGTTAGCATTAAAATTCGCGGGCTTTCCACTAGTTTTAATAACTTTTGTCTTATTGAATCTAAACTTTATTGTGTGTCATTACAGCCCCTTTTACATTGAGAGCTGTAGTGACACAGGTATGTAGATGCGGTTGTGTGTGTGCGGTCTGGAGGGTTTGAGGGACCCAGCTGATGGATTGTTTTTCCCTCTCTAGACGTGATTTCACGTTATGTAGTGGCTGGATGTGGATTTATGGCGCTTTTTTATCAGCTGGTATTAATTTTTTGGTGAAATGTGGGTTACCTGCTCCGTGTTATCATCATGCCGTCTAATTTATCCTACTTTTAGCAACTTCAGTTACTTTTTAGCATTATTAAGTTAAGAAAAAACCTACTACTTATACGTTTCAGTTTCTTAATAACTCAGTGATTATTTCAAGATTGTAATTAGCCATACCTATTTCTGCCGCCATGCAGTAATGCTCGCATTGCTGTGTTCCGGTGAAATTACTGGCACATGAGGCTTTCGATCTTAGCCTCAAGGTGGCAACACGCGAGTGATACTTCTTGTATTGCAAGCGTTCATAGGTTGCAGTACCGCTTACCATCTTGTGGGCCGTACGCTTGGTTGCCACTTCAGTAGTATAAAAAAAAGCTCTTTTCGCCTGAAATACAGGATTACCTAGTTCAGGCTCAAGTGTTATGTATACCTATGTCTAAGATTAATTTAACTATTTATTTATTAAAAAAAAAATCTAACTGTCGGGACACTGGTCAACTCACGAGCGAGAATAATTGGGTCTTACCACGAGGACTCAATGCGTGGGTTTGTTTTTCGTATTTTTAGTTTTTGGACAGCTTCTACGCGATGTTTTCCTTCACCATTTAAAAGTTTAGAATTGGAACTCTGGAACACTATGCTTGGATGTAAATTACTAGCACTGGGGTGGTACTAACAAGGCGGACTCTTGCTGAAAAGTCCTATCACCTACCAAACATATAATATCTTATCATCTCATATCAGCCAATAGACTAGACAATCCACTGCTAGACTTTGACTTAATAGACTTAAAAATATCGAGGTTAGATTAATTGATGAACCAGCTGAGTGGCTGCCTTTTTTCGTCACAATAGTTTAGTTCTAATTTGTATTGTTATTTTTATGTTTATTTTGTGGCGCAAAATAAATATTTTTCTAATCTATTCTATAATTTTGGTTTCTTTAATAAATACGTAGAATGATTTTTAGATTGAATATATTTGTATAATGTTACTCTTTGTTTCAGATACATGTCATGCGCTGAATTCACAAGCTATGCTATCAGTCACACGTAAGTTTTAGATACTCAAACTCTATTTAAATATTTAAGATCAAGTAAGCTGATTATTTTCAAAATAGTATGGAAAAACGTCATAAAACATCATTAGTTGAGCTTTGTTTAGTTAAGTAGCGTTTCGGTATTCTGGCGTAAGTTATCCATTTAACCAGTCGTATCAATAAATAAATCAAAATCAAATCAAATTATTTATTTACCAAAAGAAAAATCAAATACAATGGTTTACTGGAGGTTCCACACAGCATCATTTAGCCCCAAGGTAAGCTGCTGTTAAACAGAGCTGTGTTTATGGGTACTAGATGACTGATATATATTTAATACAATACAATACATAGATAGATATTTTTTATTATAAATAGAAAATACCCAGAACACCTGGAACAAATATTTGTAGGTCGGACCTCCGCACAAGGGCTAGCCTGTATCGCGGGAGAACGGTTTACACAAAAAGGTTACCGCTAAACGAGGAAGTAACACGTTAAGTACAGTAAGAGCATCGGTGGTCTAGTGGTAGTGACCCCGCCTTCCGATCCTAAGGTCGTGGGTTCAAACCCGGTCGTGCACCAATGGATTTTTCTGTTCGAAAAATGTATGTGCGCAATGCCAGTGCTCTCATACGGTGAAGGAAAACATCGTGATGAAACCGGCATGTCCAAGAACTTAAAACTCGAAAGACATGTGTTATCCGCCAATCCGCATTGGGTCCGCGTGGTGGATTAAGACCCAATCACTCTCGCCTGAGAGTAGGCCAGTGTCCCAGCAGTGGGAACATTAGAAGGCTGTCATGATGAAGTACAGTAATAAGAAGGTAATCTTGCCGAATAATTTATAGTTACATTCCTGCAGATAAGCCTCAATAAAAATATACAAGTGCTTGAAATTCGTACTTACGCAAAGTGCATAACTGAACGGAAAGTCCAAGATGAATAACATGCCTATTATATATGCCATACCTATTTCTGCCGCCAAGCAGTAATGCTCGCATTGCTGTGTTCCGATGTGAAGGGTATGGTTTCCGGTAAAATTACTGGCACATGAGGCTTTCGATCTTAGCCTCAAGGTGGCAACCCGCGAGTGATACCTCTGGTATTGCAAGCGTCCATAGGCTGCGGTAACCGCTTACCATCTTGTGGGCCGTACGCTTGGTTGCCAGTTCAGTTGTATAAAAAAAACATGCACAGACGATATGAAATCTTAACATAGCTCTCAGAATTATTAGTTAGTACGAGCCGACCCGTGCAGTTTCACCCGCGTTTTTGCAGTTTTTATGCTATCTATATATTATATGCTACAGTACATATTTTCGGGATAAAAAGTAGTCGTGTTATTCCAGGACTTTTTTTTTTTATTCAACTGAAGTGGCAACCAAGCGTACGGCCCACAAGATCGTAAGCGGTTACCGCAGCCTATGGACGCTTGCAATACCAGAGGTATCACTCGCGGGTTGCCACCTTGAGATTTAAGCCATGCCAAATTTTATCACAATTGGTTGTTTGACTATTTGACTATTTGCATTTATAATATTAGTAGGATTTGATAAAAAAACAGATCATAAAGTTCCCAGGACCGATAACTTCTCGGGAAAAAAATGTTTTAGATCGAATGGTGATTGCAAATACGAAGGGACTCAAACTGTTGAACAGCTCCTCACTCGATGGACCGACGATACTGTAGCGGTCGCAGTAAGTCGATTAATAATGGCGGCTCAAGACCATTTATTTTGTCATGGTATTCTTTGGAAACCTATGTTTAGTAGTGGACGTTTATTGATGATGATTCAAACAGCTTACATACCCAAGATAGCATGCATTAATAGAGTTTCATCTTATGCTGCGGCGAGATCCGAAATTCAGGCAATTTCGCAAGTTGTAGGCCGTCAATTAACGAAGGAATAATTTATTCAGTTGTATCCATCATCTACATTCCCGGTTATTTGTCTCTGGGGTCGGATTTGCTTGTACTTGCCAAAAGCGATTAGCTCAACTACTTCAAGTAAAGCCACAGAGTAAATTGACCAGTGTGTCACTAGGGGTGTGTTTACCATGCATTCAGAACCGTAAAATAAGATTATAGAGATATATGCGAAAATTGGTCTTCAAAATATAATCGGATAAAAAAGATATACTTATAATATAAATATATAAACGGTATTGATCTCAGTTTCTGTGAAGGTTCACCTTTATTTATTTGGAAAAATAAACTTTACCATTGGATAATTTGTAATTTATTTACGAGAAAACACAACTTGCAGTCGGAAAACCCTTCGTAACTGAACGGTAGTTTTATATTTGAGTTCAGAATTATGAAAGATTTTATGCTAGGAAATTTTATATTGGCTTGAAAAAAAATATTCTATTGTTTTTAACACATAAAATAAGAAATCGTACCATAGCTAGTTCGTCTAGTTTCCATAAATATATAATCATACAAAAATGTGTCTGAAATAAATAGCTATTACTTAAATATTCCTAATTATTTGTACGTAAGCAGTAAAGTATACCATAATGGATAGTTTAGGCCGCGGTGCGAGCTCTCCAACGTTCCTAAGCCTGACCCGTTTTAATTTTGCGGGTAGAAGTTAACGCGCATAATGGAATATCTATTGCCGCTTTTTGGATGAGGCCCTGTGGGATGCATATTTAATAGCTTTCTGGGCGACGATGTCGTAGATAATAAGATTTGATGGATCTTCAAAATTTAAATTACAAAATCATGGTCACTGGAGTATTGGTAAGATCCTGTTATTTTGTGAAACGAGTATCGCCACCAGTGTGATCTATATCACACTTTTATACTTAACGACAGCTCCGGCTTTGCACGGATGCTTACACTATAAGTTTAAACCTTGCTCTTGAATCATTCTATTGATTGATGAAAATTGCATCAAAATCCGTTGCGTAGTTTAAAAGATTCTAAAAGATCTAAGACGGCGTAAAGTGATAATATCCTTATATTAATTAGCATGTTAAAGCTTTTTTGATTTGAAACGCAACTTTGTGGATATAGGAATGAATGTCTTTCCGCTCGTTGTATTTGGGTCATTTACCTAAGTGGGATTCAATGAAAGTTTTGTGACAAAATGACCTTTAAAAACCGTAATGTAGACGATTTTTACTGTACAACACACAAAAACTGTTTTATAGTAGATGCTTCATCAGTACTATTTATTGATATAAAAATACACGGGTAGTACCTAATACAGAAATCGCTTAAACATATAGAGTGATTTTTACGAGTTGCGCAAACACCTAATGAGAGAACGTTTCCAGTTCACAGCTCAATGGGTCGCCGGGCGCTTCACGGAGCCCGAATTGCGACTTGATTGCAACATTGCCGACGCCAATTTTACATACAAATATTTTTGTCAAACATCTGCGGTACACCTTGGTAATAAAATTACTTTACACGATCGTTCGTTTACTCGAGCAATGGTGGTCTACCGGTAGTGACCTCGCCTTTCGATCTTAAGGTCGTAAACAAGTAAGTAAGTTCGTATGAGTCAGTGGCCAACTCTGGTGACAAAGTTTTTAGGCCGCCTGAAGGCCTCTGTCATGGCCTATCAGCAATACCTTAAGGTTTGAATCCAGTCGTGTACTAATAGATTTTTCTATTCGAAGAATTTATGTCATTGAGCAATTCCAAAGTGAAGGAAAACATCGTGAGGAAACCGGTATGTCCAAGATCTATAAATTTGAAAAACATGTTACATCCACCAATCCGCATTGGGACCGCGTGGTGGATCAAAACCCAATCACTCTTGTCATAAGCCAATGTCCCAGCTGTGGGAACATTAGACGGCTGTCACGACGATGATAATGATGATTCTTCGTTTGCCGTATTTTTTCACTGGTTTTTCTTGGGCATTGCTAGAAATGTTCGACTTTGTTATTGGGAGAGCACTGTTTGTTTTTAAACACTGGTTGTAGTGCTCTTGCATTTTGATCCTGAAGTCGTAAGTTCGAACCCGGTCGTGCACCAATATATTTTTGTTCTCATAAACAGTGGAGGAAAATAATGTTAAAAACCGCGAGATCTAACAACTAGAAATTCGGAAGCTATGCCATTTACTATCGGTATTGGGTCCCCGTAGTGAATTATAAACTATCTCGAAGAACTAAGCAACTCTTACTATTCATCCCACATCCTTACCAAATCACTAGTTTTCAATAAATCTACATCGATAGAACCTCGACCGCTTATGAATGGCTCGGGCGTTAAAATTTTTAAATTAAACCCCATTTATTACAGCTATAAACCGCCCCATAAAGTGGGGGTTGTCACGGGGTGAAGAATCATCTTCGCGTCGTTTGAACATTCGTCACATGTGGTGCCGAGATAACTTGCTGATGAGGGACTCTGGGGGTGTACTCTTGGAAACGACAAATGATAGTGGCAAATATCGCAGTTCATCTTAAGTCGGTTACAAGTCATGTCAGAATATAAAAACCACTAAATTGTCATGACAATCTCTGTTGTCCGGTAGAGACTTCTGTATAAATAGTTTTGCAAGTTTCGGTGCCTGTTAAAATGCCGCAATGAAGAAATCCGTGAAAGAACATTTATTTTTATTAGAATAGGCTGTCGTTTAACCACTATCTCGCCTGTTAAGCGACTATGTGGTCAACAGTGGAGCACGCTGGCCTAGAAGAAACCTGTTTACTCATGATATGAAGACACCTAAGTAATAAGATAAGTAAAAACATTTTTTGGTCAAGCTCAACTCGTATTTTATCTAAAAGGGAATTGTTCTATACAGCTCATACAATAATCAAAGCATTGAATTGAAAGATTTCACAGAATAGTAATGATTATATTTCGCTTCAAACAGGATTTTGGGAACTTTTGAGTCATAATCTGCTTCAGTCCGATCTTCAATCTCCAAAGGAGATTTTGACACTAAAATTCACAAAATCTCCTTTTAAAGACGATTTTTCCTCAAAATCTCCTTTTAAAGAGGATTTTGACACTAACCCGCTTCAGACAATTTTACCATCAGTGAGGTTGTCAATAGAGTAAGTGGGTAAAAGTGACATCTACCTTATCAATACGACTGTAATATAAATTCCAAGTTCCCTTTGTGTCGCATTCAATCGACGCGGCTAGTTCGAAGGGTACATTGTGCGATTGCCAGCCCTCTTGATTTGAGCTTGCCCTTTGACTCGGCAATAGACGTCATCACTGTAGGTATAGGGGTCGTGGCCTTTTGCTTGGGAACCTTCGAGAAATGTCATTGAACATCTCGGCCGATTGGGAATGGACATTTTGGCTATTGCACAAGCTTTCACCGAGATATCAAAATTAACACTAATACCGTAGTACTGATATCTGTTCTGTGCTAATACAGAAAAAAATGAGAGTTTCGTGCGTGCGTGTGTAAGTTTATTACTTCTACGCGCACAAATGACTAGACGGATTTAAATGAAATTTGACATAAACAGAGCCTAAATTACATAACATAGATAATTAACATTTTTTGTTGTTTTATTTTAAAAGTCCTTTATTTAACATAAACACAGTACATAACAAAACTAAACACAGTGTAGCACATTAAAATTCAAGATTAAAGTAACGAGCAGGCTGTAGCGCCTTTTAAAGTCTTTTAATATACTTATATTTATTATACTTGTCAGCATACCACCCATTCGCACCAAGCGCAGCTCAACATTTATTATGCAAACTGCCAAGGTGTAGAATACTCTGCCGTCTTCTGTTTTTTCTGAAAACTATAATCCGGGCCTCTTCAAGTCTAGAGTGTCTTATAGACCTCTGTGCTTCACCGTCGGCCACATCATCGCTTACCACCAGGTGGTAGAACTCTTCAGCAAGAGTCCGTCTTGGTGGTTACCACCATAGTGTCAGATTTTCTACCTCCAAGCAGTAGTGTGCAAGCTGCACTATGTATAGGTTTGAAAGGCACTGTAGCAAGTGAAATTTACTGGGCGAAAGAGACTTGACAACAATATCTCGGGGTGACAAGCGCAGTGCAGTACCACAAAAAAACACTAAAACTTTAAGTTTTGGGTGGCACTGCATCTGTAATAGTCAGGCGTGATGCTTAACATCAGGCGGGCGCCTTGATTGTCTTGTCACTTGCTGACATAAAAATAAAAGTCCCGGGCATACACCAGTGTAGTCGAAGAATATATTAACGTCATCCGCCTCAGCTTCATTATGACCATTGACGGTCACTTTTGTAGCCTTAGATAAATGCAGAAAGAAGCTAATGACCGGCCTAACGATGGGCTCGCGTGCGCAGATAGATTACAAGATAAGCTCGTGGTTAATGCTTACCTAAAAGACGGTGACAGCTAAATTACGGACATAAAGTAAACTTCAACACAGTAAGATGCTTGCCCATGCGGACATCACAGTCACCATGGCTTGCCTGCGCGTCCTAAGCGCCCACACGCTTTTTCTCGGCATTAACAAATCTTGGGACAGCACGAAACGTGATGCAAGGGCAGCCGCAGCCGTATAAAGTACCTACTAGCAGTCCTTTCCAGCTTCACGTGGGTGCAATGAAACCTCACCCGTGCAAAGCCGGGGCGAGTCGCTAGTAATAAATATAGCCTATGTTACTCAGGGATAATGTAGCATTCTAATGGTGTAAGAATTTTTGAAATCGGACCAGTAGTTTTTGAGTTTATTCGTAACAGACAAAAATTCAAATCTTTATTCTTTATAATATTATTATTATTATTAGTAATTAGTATATTAGTATAGATAACAGAGGTTGTTAGATTTGCACCTCGAAACTTGCGTATCTCATTTACTCTCAGTTTGATATGAATGTAGCATTTCCAGAAACTTATCTACGAGTAGGTACAGCAAAGTACAAGTCCGACACAATGTTACAGGATATTCTTACACAGTGCTGTCAGCTCCAAACTAAACGAAGCTTGTACCATGATAACCAGACCAGTTATCTGATAGTACACTCTTGTAAAAACATACCCCAGACCGGAAACAAACATTTGAAACTCATGCAAACATTTGGGTCGCAGCGGAGAACCCACAACCTCTCGTTTTTTAAACCAAATGTTTGTAAAAGTTCAGTTTAAACTAAAATTCACTATAAAAAAATTACGCGAATAAAACCGCTCCGGGTCTACTAGATTTTGATCTTGAAATGTTTGTACGAGTCCAGGGAAGGTTTAAACGGTAAGTAATTATGGAACAATTGCAAAAAAATAACGCGAGGGAAACTGCGCCGGGTCAGCAGGTAAATAATAAATAAATCATGCTGGACAATCCACACAGCATCATCTAGCCCCAAGCTAAGCAGAGCTTGTATTATGGGTACTGGATGAAGATATTTTTCATTATACATGCATAGAAAATACCCAGAACACCCGGAACAAATATTAGCAGATCGTACAAACATTTCTTCCAAGACGGGAATAGAACCCGCCACCTCCTGCGTCGCAGGCAGACCTACGCCCGCTGCGCCACATCGGTCGTCAAATTAATCAAATTAGTTTCCAATAATGTTGATTCTGTTGTAGCATTTTCTAAACTAAGCCAACTAAAATTATCGCGGTCCTTCTTATTTTAATTCATTAGAAAAGGACAGCAACAATTTTAGTTAGTTTAGATAAGAATATGGTACAGCAGCCTATGCTGAAAAGCACACATACACAAACCAAGAAGAAGACGAAAAACAATAATTTTAAATCATAATAGCTTATAAGAAAATAAAATTATTGGGCGGTGTGGTCGCTCAGCGACAAAGCCTTTTTTTTATTCAATAAATTAAAAAAAATAATTGTTTATACTTAGATAATAATATATACTTAGGTACTTGAGTGATAAAAAAAAACTTAGTATTTGCATGTTAGATTCGAAGTAGATTATAATACTTCTGAAATAAATGGCTATTACTTACTTACTTATTTACTATGTTACAGCAGAATCGACAATAGTGAATTTTGCTATCTCGTTACATAAAACGTTGATTTCCTCGAACAAGAACCTCAGTGTTAGATCCACCTTGACTGGGGCCTATTGAGCACCTCAATCTGATCGAAAATTCTGGAAAAACGTTATCAGATCATCCGACGATGGAATTCTAAAAATATTCGCTCCCACCCTGATTGTATTGATCAGGAAAGTGAGTAGTAACTGCTACACTGGCTGTGGCACCGGTAATGAATTCCTCCGGCATAATGAGCAATATCAGTGGATCGCTATGTCTCTCGGTTTTAGAGCTGGTTGCTTAGAATCGGTGACTGCTAAATGACGGCGAATACTAAGACTTAGGGCTGTGGGAGGCTGCGGCTTTTTGTAAATAGATGAATACGATTCTCAACTTCTGATTATTTTCTGTTTTTCTTTTGTGCCAATTTTCTATTTAACTGACATAAAAAGAGGCTACATTTTTACTTGTTGATTCTGTTGTAACATTTTCTAAACTAAATTAGCTAAAATTGTTGCCGTCCTTTTCTTATGAATTAAAATACAAAGGACCGCGATAATTTTAGTTGGCTAAGTTTAGAAAAAGCTACAACAGAATTGACACCAATATCAAATCAAATCAAAAATGCTTTATTAGGAACAAAAACACATGCACATATTTACGTACGATAACAACTACTTTTTTATACCACTAAAGTGGCAACCAAGCGTACGGCCCACTTGATGGTCAGCGGTTACCGTAGCCTATGTACGCGTGCAACATTATAGATATCACTTGCGTGTTACCACCCTGAGACGTTAGATGGAAAGTCTCATGGGAAAATGTGACTGTTATGCAGCTATCAACGCCCATCTCCAGAGATATTATGTTCCATTTTAACATTATCTATAATATAAAAATGAATCGCAAAATGTGTTGGTAAGCGCATAACTCAACAACGCCTGGACCAATTTGGCCAAATCTTTTTTTAAAATGTTCGTTGAAGTTCAAGGATGGTTTTTACGGCGAGAAAAATTAGAATTATTGCTGGAAAAACCCTAAAAATAGCCCTTTTCTTTTTCCCATACAAATGATTTGTAACTAAAACGTAGTCAATTTGAGCTTTATTGCTATGGTATAAAGTTTGGCAAGTTGGATGACATCTTGAAATCAGTTGATACTCCACAGTGTCTGAAGACCCGTTTATATAACCAATGTGTACTGCCCAACATGACTTACGGTGCTGAGACATGGACGCTCACACATGAGGCTGTGTACAGAATGAGAGTTGCACAGAGAGCCATGGAGCGAGCCATGCTTGGCATCAAACTTATTGACCGAGTTCCAAACACAGAAATCCGAAGACGTACCAAGGTCAAAGACGTCGGGAATCGGATAATGGAACTCAAATGGAGCTGGGCAGGACACATGGCAAGACGTGGTGATGACAGGTGGAGTAAGGCGACAACTGAGTGGTGGCCAAGAAGTGGCTACAGAAACGTCGGTCGTCCGTTGGCGAGATGGGTAGACGACATAGTGAAAGTCGCGGGCCGTAAGTGGATTAGATTAGCACAGGATCGTGGTAGATGGCACAAACTAAAGGAGGCCTATACCCAGCAGTGGGTGAAGTCAGGCTGTGGATGATGATGATGATGATAAAGTTCATATTAAATTACAAGCACTCACTGTTGTCTAAGCAATGTAGGTGTGTTCCTAACGTAAAAGATCATATCTATCAAAAAAATGTGCGTGTGTGCGTTGGAGCACAGAATACATATGATGAAACTGGAGGGATTTACTTCTTAGATGCACCTGGTGGTACAGGAAAAACTTTTTTGATTTCATTAATATTAGCAACAATTCGCTCAAAAAATAAAATTGCACTTGCACTCGCTTCGTCGGGAATCGCAGCAACTTTGCTTGAAGGTGGTCGAACAGCCGATTCAGCACTAAAATTGCCATTAAATATGCAAAGCAATGAAACTCCAACCTGTAACGTTTCGAAGAACTCTGCAATGGCAAAGGTTTTGCAGAAACATAAAAAATCTTTGGAGGCTTTAGACATAACCTTAAAAGATCTACGGAGCAATAATAACCGATTTGGTGGTGCAATGATTTTATTAGCAGGAGATTTTCGTCAAACATTGCCAGTGATTCCACGATCAACGCCAGCTGATGAACTCAATGCATGTCTAAAGTCCTCCAATTTGTGGAAACATGTCAAAGTTTAATTCATTTAAGCAAGAATATGCATGTCGAGTTGCAAAATGACCAATCTGGAAACATATTCTCTAAACAACTCATTGACATTGGTAATGGCAAATTACCTATAGACATGTTGACTGGCTGCATTAACTTTCCTCAAATTTTTTGTTAGTTAACTCAATCAAAAGATGAACTTATTCAGAAGGTGTTTCCAGATGTTTCTCAAAATTACAGAAACCATGATTGGTTGAGCGAACGAGCTATACTGGCTGCAAAAAACATAGATGTAAATGAATTAAATTTCAAAATTCAAGAACAAATTACAGGCGAATTGAGGATATATAAATCAGTTGATTCGGCTACTAATCAAGATGATGTAGTCAACTATCCACCGGAATTTTTAAACTCGCTGGATTTGCCAGGATTGCCACCTCACAATCTTCAATTAAAGGTTGGATCAGTGGTTATAATGTTGCGAAATATCAACCAACCGCGTCTTTGCAACGGTAAACGGTTAGCGATAAAAAAATTACTAAACAATGTGATAGAAGCAACTATACTCAAAGGAAAGTATAAAGGAGAAGATGTTCTCATACCGCGCATCCCAATGATTCCGACTGATGTGCCATTTGAGTTTAAACGACTACAGTTTCCAGTGCGGCTTGCTTTTGCTATGACTATAAACAAGTCCCAGGGGCAATCATTAAGTGTTTGTGGTATTAATCTAGAAAACACATGTTTCTCACATGGTCAATTGTATGTTGCCTGTTCCCGTGTTGGAAAACCATCAGATTTGTTTATCTATGCGCCGGGTAATCAAACAAAAAACATCGTATACCACAAAGCACTACAATGATAATAATAATAATTATGATTCACAAGATTAACAATAAAGCGATTACTTACTTTTAAATACTTATATATGTTTTATTTAATTATTTTTTATTCACAACGCCGTATCACCAGGGTGACGGTTCTGTTCAGGAGAATTTTTTAAAATACGTAGGCACAAAAACTGCCACATTACAAATCTTTTTGACAGGACGAAGTCTGTCGGGTCAGCTAGTATTATAATATATACTTATAAAATATAAGATGTTATACAAAATTAAATGTAGCCAGAACCGAGCCATTAGTTATGTAAGTGTAATGGGTAGTGTATGTGTATGTAGTGAGAGTGTCTGTGTCGGTGTGATGGTGGATGTGTGAGTGAGTGTGAGTGTATTTGTGAGCTTCCATGTTCCTTTAAGTCTCTTAAGAGTCTGGCTATCACAGAGGGAAACCCACAAACGTGTGTGTGTTGGTATGAGTGAGTAGGTTCTCCTAATAATACCCAAAATAATGTCATAAATTTATGTTCTGAAACTGTATTTACAACCAACAGTGTAAATACAGTTTTTTTCAATCAAAAATGTATACAGGGTCATTCAATATCAACCTGACAAACTTAAGGGGTAGGTTCCACACCTAAAAAAAAAAATATATGTACCTATATTTTTTTTTTTTCTATGTATGTTTTGTCTTAAAAATCACAAGTAAACAAAAAAAAATCGATTACGTTTTTCCGCTCAATTATTATTTATCATTGTTGGGAATCGAGTTAAGCGACGTAATAATGAAATATTCGAGTGTGCGCGCCCCGTAGCGGGTCAAGGACACGCGCAGGTCAAGGACGCGCGGGTTAGTGACCCGCAGTTCATTGACGCGCGGGTCACTAACACGTTCCGAGCGCTGCCTTTTCGATTTCTAACAAGGATAACTAATTATAAAGCAGAATTACGTGTTTTTTTTTTTTTGATTTATAAAAAAAAAACGTTTAGAAAAAAGAAAAAAAGAGGACAAGTATTTTTTTTTTTATGTGTGGAACCTACCCCTTAAGTTTGTCAGGTTGATAATGAATGACCTTATATAATTAACCATTAGTTGATATCAAAACAATTGTTTAGTTTGTAAAAAAAAAATAACAACGGACAAAATTACAATATTGAACTAGGTGCTTATTGTGCTAAACGCTAACTAAACCGAAACGTTTTATTTAAAGTTTAGTTACAGTAGTACGATCGGACTGCGCAGTGTGCAAAATTGTCATCAATATTATAGCAAAACGCAATTAAATATCAACTCTTACCAACATAATTTTAGCTTTTAACCTAAAGTCGTATTATCGATCGGAGAAATAGTAACGATTTATTAACCAATATTGGGGGCAAACGGGAACGGAAGCAGCCGAGTATTCAATGATGTTATGTTCGAAATCAGATAAGCAGGCGTCACAACATACGGACTTTGGAAGATACTCTCGACGACGGCAATAAAGCCGTAGACAAAACAAGCAATCAAAAAAAATTTTTTTTTAATTCTTATTCATAATGTAACAAAGAGGTTCGTTCGTTTGTTTGTATGAGTCAGTGGCCAACTCTGGGGACAGAGTTTCTAGGCCGCCCGAAGGCCTCTGTCATGGCCTAACAACTTTGAAAAAGCCGGGACCGACTGCTTGACGTGCCCTCCAAAGCACGGGAGCGTTCAGTTGAAATTGCCACTGGCGGTCACCCATTCAAATGATGACCCCGCGGAACAGTGCTTAACTTCGTTGATCTGTTAAGAACAACTTAGCCAGCTACGTCACGAGCGCTCCTACAAAGAGGTAATTTGAAATAATTTGAATAGGAGCGTGGAGTATGTTTATAGACCGCTCAATATATTCCATTTTCCCGTTTGCCTTCGTAAAATAGTGTTGTCTGTCACCGGTAAAATTGTTTCGTTCAATCACGATTTTGGACATTTCACTTCCTAAATAAAGTCATAATAACACAAAGGTCACGGCGTGACCCCGCCCGGTCACACCCGGGGTCGAATGACGGAAGCAATCGTGACGCGTGGTACGCAACACGCCAAGCACTGAGCTGTTAATAGGGATGTTCTGCGAAATTTATCGATGTGAAATAGTAATTTACAGCTTCTGGGATATCGTGGTCTCTTTATTTGTCACCGTTTCCTGAAATTTCGAAAGGCAAAAGCTATTATCGAGCACTGGCCTGGTCATTGCCCGCAGCTTTGCTCCCTTGATGTCCGTTTGAATATGAATGAAAAGTTTGAGAGCTCATTTACCTAACATACTTTTTATTATTATATTAAACTAGCTGACCCGACAGACTTCGTCCTGTCAAAAAGATTTGTAATGTGGCAGTTTTTGTGCCTACGTATTTTAAAAAATTCTCCTGAACAGAACCGTCACCCTGGTGATACGGCGTTGTGAATAAAAAATAATTAAATAAAACATATATAAGTATTTAAAAGTAAGTAATCGCTTTATTGTTAATCTTGTGAATCATAATTATTATTATTATCATTGTAGTGCTTTGTGGTATACGATGTTTTTTGTTTGATTACCCGGCGCATAGATAAACAAATCTGATGGTTTTCCAACACGGGAACAGGCAACATACAATTGACCATGTGAGAAACATGTGTTTTCTAGATTAATACCACAAACACTTAATGATTGCCCCTGGGACTTGTTTATAGTCATAGCAAAAGCAAGCCGCACTGGAAACTGTAGTCGTTTAAACTCAAATGGCACATCAGTCGGAATCATTGGGATGCGCGGTATGAGAACATCTTCTCCTTTATACTTTCCTTTGAGTATAGTTGCTTCTATCACATTGTTTAGTAATTTTTTTATCGCTAACCGTTTACCGTTGCAAAGACGCGGTTGGTTGATATTTCGCAACATTATAACCACTGATCCAACCTTTAATTGAAGATTGTGAGGTGGCAATCCTGGCAAATCCAGCGAGTTTAAAAATTCCGGTGGATAGTTGACTACATCATCTTGATTAGTAGCCGAATCAACTGATTTATATATCCTCAATTCGCCTGTAATTTGTTCTTGAATTTTGAAATTTAATTCATTTACATCTATGTTTTTTGCAGCCAGTATAGCTCGTTCGCTCAACCAATCATGGTTTCTGTAATTTTGAGAAACATCTGGAAACACCTTCTGAATAAGTTCATCTTTTGATTGAGTTAACTAACAAAAAATTTGAGGAAAGTTAATGCAGCCAGTCAACATGTCTATAGGTAATTTGCCATTACCAATGTCAATGAGTTGTTTAGAGAATATGTTTCCAGATTGGTCATTTTGCAACTCGACATGCATATTCTTGCTTAAATGAATTAAACTTTGACATGTTTCCACAAATTGGAGGACTTTAGACATGCATTGAGTTCATCAGCTGGCGTTGATCGTGGAATCACTGGCAATGTTTGACGAAAATCTCCTGCTAATAAAATCATTGCACCACCAAATCGGTTATTATTGCTCCGTAGATCTTTTAAGGTTATGTCTAAAGCCTCCAAAGATTTTTTATGTTTCTGCAAAACCTTTGCCATTGCAGAGTTCTTCGAAACGTTACAGGTTGGAGTTTCATTGCTTTGCATATTTAATGGCAATTTTAGTGCTGAATCGGCTGTTCGACCACCTTCAAGCAAAGTTGCTGCGATTCCCGACGAAGCGAGTGCAAGTGCAATTTTATTTTTTGAGCGAATTGTTGCTAATATTAATGAAATCAAAAAAGTTTTTCCTGTACCACCAGGTGCATCTAAGAAGTAAATCCCTCCAGTTTCATCATATGTATTCTGTGCTCCAACGCACACACGCACATTTTTTTGATAGATATGATCTTTTACGTTAGGAACACACCTACATTGCTTAGACAACAGTGAGTGCTTGTAATTTAATATGAACTTTATCATCATCATCATCATCCACAGCCTGACTTCACCCACTGCTGGGTATAGGCCTCCTTTAGTTTGTGCCATCTACCACGATCCTGTGCTAATCTAATCCACTTACGGCCCGCGACTTTCACTATGTCGTCTACCCATCTCGCCAACGGACGACCGATGTTTCTGTAGCCACTTCTTGGCCACCACTCAGTTGTCGCCTTACTCCACCTGTCATCACCACGTCTTGCCATGTGTCCTGCCCAGCTCCATTTGAGTTCCATTATCCGATTCCCGACGTCTTTGACCTTGGTACGTCTTCGGATTTCTGTGTTTGGAACTCGGTCAATAAGTTTGATGCCAAGCATGGCTCGCTCCATGGCTCTCTGTGCAACTCTCATTCTGTACACAGCCTCATGTGTGAGCGTCCATGTCTCAGCACCGTAAGTCATGTTGGGCAGTACACATTGGTTATATAAACGGGTCTTCAGACACTGTGGAGTATCAACTGATTTCAAGATGTCATCCAACTTGCCAAACTTTATACCATAGCAATAAAGCTCAAATTGACTACGTTTTAGTTACAAATCATTTGTATGGGAAAAAGAAAAGGGCTATTTTTAGGGTTTTTCCAGCAATAATTCTAATTTTTCTCGCCGTAAAAACCATCCTTGAACTTCAACGAACATTTTAAAAAAAGATTTGGCCAAATTGGTCCAGGCGTTGTTGAGTTATGCGCTTACCAACACATTTTGCGATTCATTTTTATATGATAGATAGACTAGCTGACCCGACAGACTTCGTCCTGTCAAAAAGATTTGTAATGTGGCAGTTTTTGTGCCTACGTATTTTAAAAAATTCTCCTGAACAGAACCGTCACCCTGGTGATACGGCGTTGTGAATAAAAAATAATTAAATAAAACATATATAAGTATTTAAAAGTAAGTAATCGCTTTATTGTTAATTTCGAAAGGCAAAAGCTATTATCGAGCACTGGCCTGGTCATTGCCCGCAGCTTTGCTCCCTTGATGTCCGTTTGAATATGAATGAAAAGTTTGAGAGCTCATTTACCTAACATACTTTTTATTATTATATTAAACTAGCTGACCCGACAGACTTCGTCCTGTCAAAAAGATTTGTAATGTGGCAGTTTTTGTGCCTACGTATTTTAAAAAATTCTCCTGAACAGAACCGTCACCCTGGTGATACGGCGTTGTGAATAAAAAATAATTAAATAAAACATATATAAGTATTTAAAAGTAAGTAATCGCTTTATTGTTAATCTTGTGAATCATAATTATTATTATTATCATTGTAGTGCTTTGTGGTATACGATGTTTTTTGTTTGATTACCCGGCGCATAGATAAACAAATCTGATGGTTTTCCAACACGGGAACAGGCAACATACAATTGACCATGTGAGAAACATGTGTTTTCTAGATTAATACCACAAACACTTAATGATTGCCCCTGGGACTTGTTTATAGTCATAGCAAAAGCAAGCCGCACTGGAAACTGTAGTCTTTTAAACTCAAATGGCACATCAGTCGGAATCATTGGGATGCGCGGTATGAGAACATCTTCTCCTTTATACTTTCCTTTGAGTATAGTTGCTTCTATCACATTGTTTAGTAATTTTTTTATCGCTAACCGTTTACCGTTGCAAAGACGCGGTTGGTTGATATTTCGCAACATTATAACCACTGATCCAACCTTTAATTGAAGATTGTGAGGTGGCAATCCTGGCAAATCCAGCGAGTTTAAAAATTCCGGTGGATAGTTGACTACATCATCTTGATTAGTAGCCGAATCAACTGATTTATATATCCTCAATTCGCCTGTAATTTGTTCTTGAATTTTGAAATTTAATTCATTTACATCTATGTTTTTTGCAGCCAGTATAGCTCGTTCGCTCAACCAATCATGGTTTCTGTAATTTTGAGAAACATCTGGAAACACCTTCTGAATAAGTTCATCTTTTGATTGAGTTAACTGACAAAAACTTTGAGGAAAGTTAATGCAGCCAGTCAACATGTCTATAGGTAATTTGCCATTACCAATGTCAATGAGTTGTTTAGAGAATATGTTTCCAGATTGGTCATTTTGCAACTCGACATGCATATTCTTGCTTAAATGAAGTACTTTGACATGTTTCCACAAATTGGAGGACTTTAGACATGCATTGAGTTCATCAGCTGGCGTTGATCGTGGAATCACTGGCAATGTTTGACGAAAATCTCCTGCTAATAAAATCATTGCACCACCAAATCGGTTATTATTGCTCCGTAGATCTTTTAAGGTTATGTCTAAAGCCTCCAAAGATTTTTTATGTTTCTGCAAAACCTTTGCCATTGCAGAGTTCTTCGAAACGTTACAGGTTGGAGTTTCATTGCTTTGCATATTTAATGGCAATTTTAGTGCTGAATCGGCTGTTCGACCACCTTCAAGCAAAGTTGCTGCGATTCCCGACGAAGCGAGTGCAAGTGCAATTTTATTTTTTGAGCGAATTGTTGCTAATATTAATGAAATCAAAAAAGTTTTTCCTGTACCACCAGGTGCATCTAAGAAGTAAATCCCTCCAGTTTCATCATATGTATTCTGTGCTCCAACGCACACACGCACATTTTTTTGATAGATATGATCTTTTACGTTAGGAACACACCTACATTGCTTAGACAACAGTGAGTGCTTGTAATTTAATATGAACTTTATCATCATCATCATCATCCACAGCCTGACTTCACCCACTGCTGGGTATAGGCCTCCTTTAGTTTGTGCCATCTACCACGATCCTGTGCTAATCTAATCCACTTACGGCCCGCGACTTTCACTATGTCGTCTACCCATCTCGCCAACGGACGACCGACGTTTCTGTAGCCACTTCTTGGCCACCACTCAGTTGTCGCCTTACTCCACCTGTCATCACCACGTCTTGCCATGCTATAATATAAAAATGAATCGCAAAATGTGTTGGTAAGCGCATAACTCAACAACGCCTGGACCAATTTGGCCAAATCTTTTTTTTAAATGTTCGTTGAAGTTCAAGGATGGTTTTCACGGCGAGAAAAATTAGAATTATTGCTGGAAAAACCCTAAAAATAGCCCTTTTCTTTTTCCCATACAAATGATTTGTAACTAAAACGTAGTCAATTTGAGCTTTATTGCTATGGTATAAAGTTCATATTAAATTACAAGCACTCACTGTTGTATAAGCAATGTAGGTGTGTTCCTAACGTCAAAGATCATATCTATCAAATTACATCAGTCAAACACAAATCGCGTTACCAACAGTGTTTTATTATTTTTAATATCCAAATTTTAAATAAACAAAACAATTCGTACGGCTTAAAAGGATTTGACTTCAAGTCATATCAAATTAAAAAAAAAAAAAAGTTGTCTGTTAACTAATCTACTGAGTTTGCTTTTGTCAACTGATACACGAAACAAAAACAATTCGTACGGCTTAAAAGAATTTGACTTCAAGACATATCAAATAAAAAAAAAAAAAAAGTTGTCTGATACCTAATCTACTGAGTTTGTTTTTGTCAACTGATACACGAAACAAATTCGTAGTTCGTGATTAGTGAAAAAATAATTTATATTTGATATGCCTCCTATAAGACGAAGCAATTTAGGTAGAAGAACCAGAAATGCTACAAAAATATAAAAATGAATCGCAAAATGTGTTGGTAAGCGCATAACTCAACAACGCCTGGACCAATTTGGCCAAATCTTTTTTTTAAATGTTCGTTGAAGTTCAAGGATGGTTTTTACGGCGAGAAAAATTAGAATGATTACTGGAAAAACCCTAAAAATAGCCCTTTTCTGTTTCCCATACAAAATAAAAAATATTATTATCTGGAAACATATTCTCTAAACAACTCATTGACATTGGTAATGGCAAATTACCTATAGACATGTTGACTGGCTGCATTAACTTTCCTCAAAGTTTTTGTCAGTTAACTCAATCAAAATATGAACTTATTTAGAAGGTGTATACAGATGTTTCTCAAAATTACAGAAACAATGATTGGTTGAGCGAACGAGCTATACTGGCTGCAAAAAACATAGATGTAAATGAATTAAATTTCAAAATTCAAGAACAAATTACAGATGTTGACTGGCTGCATTAACTTTCCTCAAAGTTTTTGTCAGTTAACTCAATCAAAATATGAACTTATTTAGAAGGTGTATACAGATGTTTCTCAAAATTACAGAAACAATGATTGGTTGAGCGAACGAGCTATACTGGCTGCAAAAAACATAGATGTAAATGAATTAAATTTCAAAATTCAAGAACAAATTACAGGCGAATTGAGGATATATAAATCAGTTGATTCGGCTACTAATCAAGATGATGTAGTCAACTATCCACCGGAATTTTTAAACTCGCTGGATTTGCCAGGATTGCCACCTCACAATCTTCAATTAAAGGTTGGATCGGTGGTTATAATGTTGCGAAATATCAACCAACCGCGTCTTTGCAACGGTACACGGTTAGCGATAAAAAAATTACTAAACAATGTGATAGAAGCAACTATACTCAAAGGAAAGTATAAAGGAGAAGATGTTCTCATACCGCGCATCCCAATGATTCCGACTGATGTACCATTTGAGTTTAAACGACTACAGTTTCCAGTGCGGCTTGCTTTCTAGTTGGCCGAGCGAAGCGTCTCATTTTCTAGATTGGCAAAAAATGCTTTTGTCTGTCAGTCAGTCTGTCTGGCTGTTTTCACCAGGTCGCATTTTTCAACCAATCTGGTTTAAACTTGGTATACAGGCTCTAGACCATAGAGAACTTGATTGTCGTCGGGGATTTTTGATTGGGCGTACTTTCTCCAAAACAGAGAAAAAGGAGGCTACTTGATATCTCCGCCTCATGAGATTCGATTTCGATGGTTTTTATTTTATTTGCAAGGTTTTTATACCTTAACTTCGTCTCAAAAAAATTTGGTAAAGATTTGATGAGAATCTTCAGCGCGGTGAGCAGAATAGATTCTCAAAATGCAGTAAATTGATCACTTTGCATGTTTGTGCTTGCGAGGTCTACTGTTCGGAGGTCTACTACTTTACAAACTTGCTTTCTGCCGTCGATCGTTCTCGTATGTATATGTAAGTTTAGATGTTTTAAGCTACGCAAAAGATTTTAATGCGGTTTTCATCAAAATATATTAATAAATAAAATATGTACATTACATTACAAATATTACATTACAAATGTACCAATAGCTCCAAGAGGATTATTTTTATTATATGTATAGTTTAAGCACCCGTGTGAAGCTGGGGCTGGTCGCTAGAGTAGCTACCTCCATGTGTCATAGGTACAGTCATAGGCAATTGCTAAGATAGCAAACAGTGCGGCTCTGGCCGGCGGGGGCGGAAATGGAATCGTCTACCGGCTCTGGTCCAGGCCGGACAAAATATACGTGTTTGTCCTTCACATACACTGGGTTTCTGTCCAAATATACATCACTTAATAAATACACTATACTTTTATATGTTAACAAATGACCAGCCTGTTAAATGCCAAGCATCACGGAACACGTCCGGGGAAGGACTACCATCATACCTATTTCTGACGCAAAGCAGTAATGCTCGCATTGCTGTGTTCCGGCGTGAAGGGTAAGGGTAGGCTTTCGATCTATGCCTCAAGGTGAACACCCGCGAGTGATACCTCTGGTAATGCAAGCGTCCATAGGCTGCGGTAACCGCTTACTATCTTGTGGGCCGTACGCTTGGTTGCTACTTCAGATGCATATAAAAAAAAAACATTTGCAGTATGCCAAAGCTTTGTATTTTAAAGTACTGAGTGTGAGTAATGTTATGATGGCACCCCTCCAATTGAAAATCCGCGACACAAAAAATCTAATTGTAAATAATGACGTCTGCGTTATCCAGAATAATGCTTTTGATAATCGAGAATGTAGGAGTTATGTAGTGTTGTTTCTGAACCTTTAATTTATGTTATGTATATCATTATGAGGATGTGGTCACAAATAATATAATAAATTGTTCTACATACTGATTTAATATTTCCACTTAAGCTTATTGAGTTACATGTCTGAGCCTAGCGAGTGGGGAGAAACGACTGGCGACGCGACTCCTAAAACTTACGCGTTAGCCCGATTTCAAAATAAAAATCAATTATCTTTATTTAGTAAAAAGGGTCTTACACAACATTATTTTATATGATATTAACAAATATTGTGTTCCTTGTAAGTAAAAAATGCTGTGAGAAAAGACCTTTGTGCCAGTGTTGCATTGAGTTCCTCGCTCTAACTAAGTAGAGACCTGTACGTAGATGCGAGGGAAGGATTTCCTGTGGCTATACCTAGCCGCCACACTACCTTGAAGCAGGCACTACAGCATCTATACTTCACACATCCAATGTGGGTACCGAGAGTTACCAACTTGCCACTAGATGCTGTATTAATCATCTTCAATAGATTGTAAAGGCCTTGCAGCGGAGACGCTTCGCCCGCTCAGTCAATTAAACATTATAATGCCCCTGCAAACTTGAAAGCGTAATTCCCCTGTCAGCAGTGGCCGATGATGTCGGTGCACTGACCACGAGCCGGGTGATTGGGCCTCCAGTCGAGTGGAAACTGCGCGCCGATACGCTGCTAGCTCACTTTATTGGCTATTTTTAAACAAAGCCTGTAGGTACAGTATATTTACGACAACTTTATCAAGTTTATTTATTGTTATTTATATTAATTTTTGAGAACCAGGACAATGTACCACTAAAACTATATAGGAAACATTTCAAGTAAAACTAACCAAGTACCATAAGTATAAGAGTGGTAGAGTTCTTTGTGATAGAGCTCGTCCGGGGAAGGACTACCGCCATACCTATTTCTGCCGCCAAGCAGTAATGCTCGCATTGCAACATTAAGTTTTATTGCGTAAATCTGGTCCAATTAAACTTGGTTACTTAGCACAAGTGTAAGTAATTGAAATGGAGGGGTAAAATGTTGGTTGGTAATTTAGTCCAAGGGAATTAAAAAAGAAAAGTCACCATATCTTTCCAAATTTCGTTTGTTTACGTTGCTAAGCGACAGTCAAACTAATACACTTGACACTGGCAAAATTGTGGCAAATAAGCCGCAGAGTCTATAAACGAAAAAGAAGAAGAGATTTTAGCGTTATAAGGTTGTTAAGTACCCTATAAATCAGATGGTTGTGCCTACATGTAATTGAAAAATCATTGGCAATTTTTAAACTGCCCAAGTTGGAAGGTCGAACTTGTATCGGACGGAAGTCCAATCGTTTGCGCTCGACTCTAGCCCCCTTATTCACAAAGAACAACACACAAGTTTACTGCAGCGCATTGAAAAATTTTAAATCATTTTAACACTAGTAGAACGTCTCGCGACTCTGTTCACCGGTTTTTTTCCATGCTAACAACGGGTGGACCCCATTTGTTCTATGGAACATGACGTCACCCGAACAAGTTAATTTCAAAAATGTGTCATTTTGTTCGGGTGACGTCATTTTCCATAGAACAAATAGGACCTGTCCCTAACAAATTTCCCTGCGTCTTCTAGGAATTAAAATTCAGGAATTCCTTTTATAGTGCACCTCTATTTTTCTCCCAGTTCGTACACTGTTGGAGCGTCTATGTCCAGAGTAGACGTCTATTAACTTTTATGATGATTCTGATGATGTTGGAGCGTGGCGCTGTTATGGCGCACTATCGCACAGATGTGACATCTTAGTGAATAAGGCGGCGGATCCTGTCCAAGGAAACAGGAATTAGATTATCCCTTTCATCAAACGGCAAAATTACGCAGGATTAAGTTTGGGACAAGTTTCATCAGGCTGACTGGAAGATCGAGCTGGCAGTATTCCGGATTTGCTGACGATATTACGTAAATAAAAATTGCGAGAAGTCGAAGCGTATTAATGTTCATACGATGTTTATTAAATTGCCCGAGAATTTTAACACACCTCAGTACAGTTTTCCGGGATAAAAATTAGCCTTTATGCTATTTTAGGATACAATCTACTTATATATTGCGACCAATGTGGCGCGGTGGGCGAAGGTCCGCCTGCGACGCGGAGGTTGCGGGTTCGATTCCCGCCTTGGGACAAATGTTTGTAGGATCTGCAAATACTTGTTCCGGGTGTTCTGGGTGTTTTCTATGTATAATAAAAAATATCTATCTATGTATTGTATTGTAATAAATATATATCAGTCATCTAGTACCCATAATACAGCTCTGTTTAACAGCAGCTTACCTTGGGCTAGCTAGATGATGCTGTGTGGATTGTCCAGCATTATTTATTTATTATTTATTTATTATTATTATTTATATATATTAAATTTTGTTTTAACCATATAAATATATGGTTAAAGTATAATAAACCATAACCAAGAACCAAAAATTCTAAAAGTATGTGCCATCTTCCAATCTATATTGGGTCCGCGTGGTGGTTTATGGTTTACTCTCTCTCAGGAGTAGGCCAGTGTCCCAGCAGTGGAACATAGAAGGCTGTCATGATCAGTTTAGAAGAGTTCTCTGGGATCAGAGTAGTAGAGTTCTCTGTGATCAGAGTAGTAGAGTTCTCTGTGATAGGGGAAGGTTTACTACCACCATACCTATTTCTGCCGCCAAGCAGTAATGCTCGCATTGCTGTGTTCCAGTGAAATTACTGGCACATGAGGCTCTCAATCTTAGCCTCAAGGTGGCAACCCGCGAGTGATACCTCTGGTATTGCAAGCGTCCATAGGCTGCGGTAACCGCTTACCATCTTGTGGGCCGTACGCTTGGTTGCCACTTTAGTTGTATAAAAAAAAAGATGAGCAAGCGACATAACAGTAAAAACTCATGTAAAAACCGTACAATTCTTCCGGCGAATCAATACATCGAGTAGCGATCCGCAGCGAGCTCTCGTACTGAGTGGCTTTTCCACGTTTATTAACTTACTACCATTTATTACACGAGTGTGTGTAAGTGGACTTTTAATTGATTTTACATGGGCGTGGGCTTATTTATCACTGCTCTAAGCACTCGGCGGTGATTGGCTGCTTGTCGTGAGTGCTTAGCACGTACACGTTTGACAATTGTAAGCGTAAACGTATCGTCCAGCTGTCAATTTGTCTAGGGTTTATAACAGCGCCTCTTTAGTGCGTTAAATGAACTACCAAAATTCCATACAAATTGACAGCTGGACGATACGTTTACGTTTACGAGTGTCTAACGTGTACGTGCTAAGCACTCAGATCGGCTGGATTAAACGTAGCATAGCGTGCTTATCGCAAATAAATAATATATGTTCAATATACGCAAATCAGCATTAAGCTGAGTCAGGACCTATTTGACACCACTGATGTGACACAGAGCGAGCATAGTTGGTACCTGCCTTGTGCATGTACTTAATGGTAAATAATAATAATAATAATAATTTCTTCGTCTTCTTATTTTGTAATTTTGTTTTTAGTATTATTATTATTATTATTATTTCCAAATTCATGTTTTTAAGTAGGTACTGTAAGCTGTATGTTTTTTAGTTTTTTTTTTTTTTTTTTATATTTGTATCATTTCAGTTCTGTTGTCTTTGTCTTTGTCTTTGTCTTTGTGCTGTCAAATAAATTCTTTCTTTCTTTCTTTCTTTCTATATAAGAAAATTAATTTTCAGTGTAGTTGAAAATCTATTTAATTTTTTTATGTCAGCAAGTGACAGGACAATCAAGGCGCCCACCTGTAAAGCACCACGCCTGACTATAACAGATGCAGTGCCACCCAAAGCTTAAAGTTTTTAAGTGTTTGCGTGGCACTGCACTGCGCTTATCAACCCGAGACATTGTTGTTAAGTCTCTTTCGCCCAGTAATTTCACTTGCTACAGTGCCCTTCAAACCTAAACATAGTGCATCTTGCACACTACTGCTTGGAGGTAGAATATCTGACACTGCGGTGGTACCTACCAAGACGGACTCTTGCTGAAGAGTCCTACCACCAGGTAAATATAATAATAATTTCCGGTGAAGCATCGCTCGGAAAACGGCATGTCTGAGAAATAAACTTCGAAAGACATGTGCCATCCACCAATCCGCATTGGGTCCGCGTGGTGGAAGTCCCAATCACTCTTGCACGAGAGTAGGTCAATGTCCCAGCAGAGTGGGAACGTTAAAAGACTTACATGTTATTTTATAAATACATACATTGATGCATTGCAACCTAGACCCGGAACGAAAATCTCCGAAGAAGTCCCGAAGCGGGGATCGGACCAGCTACCTCCCGTTACAACTGCGCACTCGCCCACCGAAGTCGTCAGTGGTAAACAGCGAGTGAGTGGAGCGCTCGTGACGTAGCTGGCTAAGTTGTTCTTAACAGATCAACGAAGTTAAGCACTGTTCCGCGGGGTCATCATTCGGATGGGTGACCGCCAGTGGCAATTTCAACTGAGCGCTCCCGTGCTTCGGAGGTCACGTTAAGCAGTCGGTCCCGGCTTTTTCAAAGTTGTTAGAAACTCTGTCACCAGAGGTGACCACTGACTCGTACGAACGAACGAACGAAATGGTAAACAAACCAGTGTGGTGAGAAGATACGAAATGCACATCACAAAATCTCGTTATTGCGCGAAAATCGAATGAAAAGAAACAAAACAAAAACACTCTAATCAGATAATGCTTTATGGATATTTGGTAACAAACAAGGTGAAGTGGCATTTTGATTATCTCATCGTGTGCTCCTATCACCAGTTTTATACGTCATCGAACAGGGGCCTTTCTTAGAAAGAGAAGAAAGAAAGAAAATACATTTATTCTGGACACAAACACAACAAACAGCGCTCAATGAATACACATTTATAATATACTTAACAATTATGTACCGAAAGACAGTAATAAGCAAGCCAAAAAAAAAAAAATTACAGTGAATAGGGGCATAAAATGATAGATAGGCCTGTTGTTAGGAGTTTCCAAATTAGTCCGCGCTGAGTGTGATGTGAGCCAGAAATGGTTCCATTTCAGCTCTAATGCCGCTCCATGTAGATGTAGCGGCGCTGGTTTTCAAATGGAACCGTCTAACCGTCTACTTGAACGCGATCGGTATTGGACATGTATTGGAATATGAGTTTTGAGAGGTTGTACGTTTTTTTTTATACAACTTATTATTATTATTGTGATTTTCGATTTTTATATACTCGGCTACAGCCGGTAACTATAATGATATGCATAGGCCTAAGCCAAGTGCACATCAGTTGGTGGGTGACGAGTTATTCACACCCGAATTTGATGTTGGTGAATCCGTGGAACCTCTGTTTGCAAAAACTTACGAACTATTCTGCAAGTATAAATAAATAAATATAAATAATAAATAATGCTGGACAATCCACACAGCATCATCTAGCCCAAGGTAAGCTGCTGTTAAACAGAGCTGTATTATGAGTACTAGATGACTGATATATATTTAATACAATACAATACATAGATAGATATTTTTTATTATACATAGAAAACACCCAGAACACCCGGAACAAATATTTGCAGATCCTACAAACATTTGTCCCAAGGCGGGAATCGAACCCGCAACCTCTGCGTCGCAGGCGGACCTTCGCCCACCGCGCCACATTGGTCGTCAAATTAATTTTAATTTCAATTTAATTAGTATTTAAGATTACTGATTTTTGCAGAAGGGAAAAAATATGTTTAGGCAGATCGAGCAGAGCGAGTGATTGGAATAATTGAGTGGGAATAACACCAGTTGAAGACGGGACTATAGGAATGATTGAGACCTTCTCTAATCTCCACATCCTATTATTATTATTTAGCCATCACTGTCCCACTGCAGGGCAAAGGCTCCCTTTCTTCCACTCTTCGCAATCTAACGCCGTGACAGGCCATGAGTTTTTTTTTTTTATACAACTGAAGTGGCAACCAAGCGTACGGCCCACAAGATGGTATGCGGTTACCGCAGCCTATGGACGCTTGCAATACCAGAGGTATCACTTGCGGGTTGCCACCTTGAGGCTAAGATCGAAAGCCTCATGTGCCAGTAATTTCACCGGAAACCATACCTTTCACACCGGAACACAGCAATGCAAGCATTACTGCTTTGCGGCAGAAAAAGGTATGGTGGTAGTCCTTCCCCGGACGAGCTCTATCACAGAGAACTCTACTACTCTTATAAAATAGCTTATATGCGAGTCAAGTTCGTCCCGCCATCTCATCCTGGGTCTTCCACGACGCCTATACAACTTAAGTGATATAATAACTGTGAACTAGCTTTTGCGCGTGGTTTCTCTGGCGTGGTACATAAATCAAAAGTAGTTTAAACTTATGCTTTGAATAAGGTACAGAACTATGACTGTTACAAGTTTCGTGATGGAAACTTAAACATAAAAAAAAAACTTTTGGATTAAATTAAATTAAATTAAATTAAATTTATTATTAAAACACCCAAAAACAAGTAACACACAAATACATTTTAAATTAAATAAGGAGCGATTTAAAGTATTTTAGCAGCTGTGCTGGGTAAAACCTGTATTACAGCTGCTATTATTGATAGATAAATCCATGATAGCACTGGTAATGACCCTGCCTACTGATTCTAAGGTGGTACGTGGGTTTGATACCAACCGCATATTTAAAAAAATGCAATAAACATTGTTAACAAATATTTGAGGATATGTGATAGTGGGTTATGACCCAGTCACTCTCACTCGAGAGTAGGCTAGCATATTAACAGTGGGAATATAAAATGGCTGACTGAGTGATAGCTTTTCAGTGGAATGTCTCAGAAACTGGTGCTATGGGTACATCCCACTGTTTACACCGTTTGCCGTAAATTCATGAAAATTTTGATGGTTTGTAAACTTCGTAATTCGGCCGGGTCTCATCAAAAATGTTATCGGAGGTAAAGTTCAAAGCTAAAAATAAATGTTATTGGTTTGAGTTTGTTTGAGTCACCACCTGCCTACTGATTCAAGACCGTTCGATTCGGCAGAAAAAACATACAGTACTACAATTAAAGTTTCATCATCCTCATCATATTGCTATTATTCCGTAGAAGAATTCTTATGTGATAAATTTAATTGAAATGAAAATGTTAGTTAGCCTGATTTTATAATTTTACACTGACATTATTTTTAATTTTGATATTTTTCTTATTTTGACATGTTTGAATTTTTCATTTTTATTATCTGGTAATAATCTGTTATAATGTAATTATTTAATGTACTTAAATCGAACTACAATTTACAATAATTGCGACGCCCTACAGTGTATATGTACTACTAACTTAAAGCTACCTTAGACCTAAGCTGTAATAATGTACATATTGACAATCAATAAGTCTAAATCTAAATCATATCAGCCGATAGTAGTCCACTGCTGGACATAGCTTGCCCCAAAGAGCGCCATGACGACTAATTTGAAGCTTTCCCTATCCATCGACTTAAAGTCACACAAAAATTATCGAGGCGCAGTAATAACAAGAGTAGAGTAAGTAAGTAGTTAAGAGTAGTAGAGTTCTCTGTGATAGAGCTCGTCTGGGGAAGGACTACCACCATACCTATTTCTGCCGCCAAGCAGTAATGCTCGCATTGCTGTGTTCCGGTGTGAAGGGTATGGTTTCCGGTGAAATTACTGGCACATGAGGCTTTCGATCTTAGCCTCAAGGTGGCAACCCGCGAGTGATACCTCTGGTATTGCAAGCGTCCATAGGCTGCGGTAACCGCTTACCATCTTGTGGGCCGTACGCTTGGTTGCCACTTCAGTTGTATAAAAAAAAAAAAAAAAACAATCGTAATTAGTGCACATAACACCACACAATTGACGACCGATGTGGCGCAGCGGGTCCGCCTGCGACGCAGAGGCTGCGGGTTCGATTCCCGCATCGGGACAAATGTTTGTACGATATACAAATATTTGTTCCGAGTGTTCTGGGTATTTTCTTTATATAATAAAAAATATCTATATATGTATTGCATTGTATTAAATATATATCAGTCATCTAGTACCCATAATACAGCTCTGTTTAACAGCAGCTTACCTTGGGGCTAGATGATGCTGTGTGGATTGTCCAGCATTATTTATTTATTTATAATATTCACATTTAATTTTTATGTGACATAAATTATCTTGCATTAAACGTTAACATACATTGCTCAACACTGATTGTTATTAATTAATGTGATGTTGGATAATGTTTGATCGGTAGCTTCCGATCGTAGACCCAGACTATTAAGTTGGATTCCCAATAAGTTGGATATCACGAAAGTTGAATTCCCATTAAGTTAGATTCCCGTTAAGTTGGATTCCCATTATGTTGAATCCCTATTATGTTGAATTCCCATTATGTTGGATTCCCATTAAAATAAAAAAAAAAATTAACCTTTTAGTTTTTAAATAACAACCTCTTTCGGTTTTTTTTTAATAATAATTAATAGTATACCTAATATATGAAAAACTATTATTTCGCCTTCTGTTCTGTGTTTTTGTTAGTGCTGTCGAATAAATACTTTTCTTTCTTTCTTTCTTTTCTTTCTCTAAAACGTTTACTGATAATAACTACAACATTCTATTGAATAGAACCCATATAACGCACATCAATGCACATTGCGCTCAAACTTCGACTATAATGCTGATTTTCCTCTAAACCATCTCCGATTATTGCACCACACTCAAGCCACAAAACGCGTTACTGCTACACGATTTTAGAGCTTATAAACAGCTTTTTAGTTAAACTCGCAACCGGTATAGCCGGGCCTTACCCGGGCGGGGCGGAGCGAGAACTGCGCATGCGCGGGGCTCACTAAATATACCCTTTTCAAAGGCACGATTTACCACAATTCAGAGAACAATTAACTTGTTGAGAATTTAATTTGTATGTACTTAAAAATGTTCTTTGCGATATGAGACGGAGCTACTTAGATTTTATTGAATTGAAGGTTTCAATGGGGCCGCTCGAGTTTAGTGGTGGATTCAGGTGGCGCGGTTATGGCACTGTTTACCCCGTTTCTGTGC
Source organism: Colostygia pectinataria (assembly GCA_951394395.1). Lineage (NCBI taxonomy): Eukaryota > Metazoa > Arthropoda > Insecta > Lepidoptera > Geometridae > Colostygia > Colostygia pectinataria. The sequence continues at coordinate 13,450,780 of OX596352.1, read as the reverse complement.
CAGCGTTATATTTCTAATGGTAGAGCATTATGTCTCGAATATTATGAGCAGTCTAAATTTCTATTAAGGTTCAGTTTTGAATGGAGTTTATTGTCCGAATTGTGTGTTAGCAAGAAAACTGAAAACTTTACGTTTTATACGCACGCTATAAAAAAACTCTACGTCTACACTATCTACTCTGTAACCATAATTATGCTACACACAAAACCCTTTAAAAGTAAGTTTCTAAAGTTTTTTTGTGTGAAATAAACCGTCTTTTGAGGAAAGCTAGCTAGCAAAGTTTGAGCTATAAAAATTATAAACTCATTGTATGCACTTGAATAATTCAAGCACCTATTTAAAATTACTTTAGTTTGCGATACGATGCGATGACGTTTTATTATATATTATTATTTCGAAATATCCTGTTTCATAAAACAACGAATATGAAAATGAAAAAGCTAAAAATAATGTGTGACTTAAAGGTCCGTTTAGACTGGCATAGTACGAGAAAGTGCGCTGGTACTTATGATAAAGCGCTTATCCTTGCAATAGAGAGGTTACCGCGCTATCTCCGTTAGCTTGCTAGAATATAAACTACCAAAAACCTACCAAGTTGCGCAACCAATCGCGCACCTTGGTAGATTTTCCCGCGCACGGCAACACAGCCAGTCCGCGGCAGTCAGCGGCCGATCGTGAACCGAGACAGACGCAATGCGCGGCGTCGCGGGCGCGAAATGACTGAGCTCTTCAAACGACTCATGGATAGCCTGACTGTGAAAGTGGGTGAATAACTTTGAAAGTTTTAATATCTGTGAATTGTATGATGAAGTTTTATAATGAGTGTGTGGTGTTATAGTGATCATCGGTAAGTTTTACTGCTAGGAACTGAATGTAGTATTAAAGCTCTTTAAGTATTTTTAGAAAACTTAAAAAGTTTTTTATAATAGCTTTATTATTTGTTAGTATAATCAGTCTAGGATTATCGTAACATACAAAATAATGAGTTTTGTTTTTTATTTTTAAATAAACTTTTGGTATTTTAGTAGTAGCAGCAAGCAGACTGCACTGTACCCATTGGGAGTTACCAACTTGAATTATTTTTTTTATGACATTTCACAAATAAAAAAGTTAAATTATATTATTTATAGATAAGATAATATTATATATTTATTTCCGCTTTTTGTTGATGAATTTGAAAATCAATATAACAAATAAGCGCATTGGATTTGACGTGCTCAAAATTAAATTAAAATCAAAATTAAAATATTACAAACGATTTTCTGTATCTGTTTATTCTGTAATTTATTATTCCGACTGCGTATGTTTCTCGTGGAATTTAAAAAGATAAATTCCGCGGAGCAACACTCCGCGATCCGCTGGGTCCGCGTGTGGGATTACGGCCCACACCCTCACGTTGTTCATAGGCAAGCTTAAGCTTTCCACGTTGAGGCTTTTCGCAGTAAAACTAAACTGATATCGTTATAATCTTCAGCTTATCAAATGATACGACTTTTTATACCAACTTTTATTGAACTGTGAAAAGCAGTTGAGCTTCTAAAGACCGTTATAAATCTACGGGTAACTCTACTGATGCAGATCACTGAATTTCAAACTTAAATGTATTAACTGGTGGTTTTTTTTTAACAAATAAAGTGGCAGCCAAGCGTATAGCCTTAGTCACCAATAAACCAACATACACATACAAATTGTTTATAGAATTGAGTACAATGTTCATTAATAACGAGCCCACAGTAACATTATACTGGTCTACAAAAAGCTAAAAAACTACGCGAGTACATTCGCAATCATCATCATAATCATGACAGCTTTTTAATGTTCCCACTGCTGGGACAGTGGCCTACTTTCGAGCGAGAGTGACACTTGCATTATCAAATGTATATTATTAAGTTAACTTATAAATAAAGCAAATTGGTACATGATTTTCGATCTGTTTTAAGCTGTATACATCTGCGTAGGTCCGTGCGAGGAATGTTCGGGGGTGATCTTGGATATATTGTTCCATAAAATACGTTGAGAACATTTCATGTTTGTTACAATGGTGCAGATATCCTGTTTTGCGTCAAAATTGCTAGCCTGATATATACAAAATGGTTACAAATACAAAAATTAAGTATATAAAATAATAGTAAAATAATCAATTACAATTACATTACAAATTACAAAAACAAGTTTACAAATATTTGACTACCAATAAGCCCTGAGTTAGTTTGAGTTTAGTTGTATAATACTTCTCATTTAAGGTTCAAAACCCACTGGCAATGATTTGAAACTTTAAAATCTTACTAATAGCAATATTTGCGCCTGGTTTTTTTAGGTTTTAAAGTATCATAAGGAGCCCAAAATACAGAATATTATCGGTACCCACACAAGGTAGAGAAAAGCGAAGTTGCAATTAACCTACGCTCTTTGCCGTAACCATTAAAAAGTTGATTATTTTGTTTAAGATACGAATCTCTTTCCCAAAGCTGCACTCTTTCTTCATAACCAGCAATGTATGAAAGTTATTCATAGATATTTTTTTTTTAGTAAATATTTAGTACAGCGCCATCTAGCTAAAAAAAAAAAAAAAGCCCCAAAGTAAGTATCAGTACTAGATGACTGATATAATTTTTTTATTATATATAGAAAATACCCAGAACACCCGGAACAAATATTTGTAAATCGTACAAACATATACTACTATAAGAATTACTTTTTTTTGTAAATACATAGAAACATCTAAGAAAAAATACACAATGTATTTGCAGATTAAAGACCCGCGCGACAATGAACCGTGTGTAAACCGCGCGTCAATGACCTGCGCGTGTCAATGACCCGCTACAGGGCGCGTGAGCTTGAATACTTTATTATTATGCCGCCTGTCTCGATTTCCAACAATATTATTATAAATGTTTATGTGGGATAGCATAAAAACTGCAAAAATGCGGGTGAAGCCGCACGGGTCAGCTCGTTAATAATAATTGACTAATTATAAAAAAGGTACAGTGTAGAACCTATTCCTTAAATTTGTCAGGTTGATAATGAAAGACCCTGTATAGTGGGAGTTTATTATTTTATTTTATTATTATCTGTATTTTAAATATTTAAAGTTTGTATAAATGAGTTGCGTTTCTATTACGCAGTTACTTTTAATTCCGTAACCGTAGCGGCTACGAGCTGCGTAGCAATTAGTGCTACGGTAGCTACGTTACGTAATTATGGGCGTTTAGAACGAAGAGGTTATGAGGGCAAAAAAATGTTGAAACTTTTAAATTCGAAATTGAATTTTTGAGTTTGTTTGATGAAGTAAATATTAAATTGGTAGGCAGTGTAACGTTTCTAATTTAATTAATATGATTTTACCTTGTTATATTTACATTGTTAAATTTTAAATTTAACAATAAACGTTGTAAAACGTAAAACGTTGTAAAAAACGTGGTATAAAATATCTTTCAGAATCAGAACCAGAATCATTTATTGGTATAATAATAATAATATACATCGAGAATATCATACGAGTACTTATAGTAATAGTGTCGAAACATTTCTTCATTCTTCACGACAGCCTTTTAATGGTTCCACTGCTGGAATACTGGCCTACTCTCGAGCGAGAGTGTGCTGGTTTATGAAACATGTATTTTGACTTTTTAGTTATTGGACACGATGCTCTCCGTATATGAGAGCACTAGAATTACGCACATAATATAGTTTTTTTCGAATTTTATAACATAATAAAAACATCAACAGAAAAAAAAACAAATCTAACCTATAATACCAACATTTGTATAAACTGTAACAGAAAATGGTTATTCCGTACTATTCTCGTAGAGGCTCTACGGTTTAGCCGTCGTAGCGTTTCGTAGCAACGTCGTAGCACTAATCGCAAGGAAGATTAAGGCAGGGGCTATTGTTGTATTCATTAGGGGATTTCCAGTGAGATGCACTCAAATACTACATTACACAATACCCACATGAAGTAGAATTAGGGCCAGTATACATGTGCAGAGTGGAATGTGGAAAATAAACTAAGTAAGCTTATGAATCAAACTTTATTGTACAAGGGGTTTTTGGAGAAGAGAAAAAATAACATTTTGTTCGAAGATTATACTTTCTAGAGCTTTGACTTGTTACTCTATCGTAGATGCCTTCAGGCGGCCTAAAATCTCTATCACATTGTTGGCCACCAAGGTCACCAAGGTATGTAATTTTAATTGCTCAAAATAACATATAATGGCTTATAATGTCTTTCTTTGTCAATTAATAAAATCAATGGCAGCTTTAAAAGACAAAAATAGCTGACAGAACTACGAGTAGTATGGTTATGAATAAGGTCCAAAAACTCAGGTTGATCTTTGTGTATTTAACAAATACAATTTGATTTTAACTTTAATACTTCATCATCATCATAACAGCCTTCTAATATTCCCACTGCTGGGACTCTGGACTAATTTATAGCGAGAGTGATTGGGTCTTAATAACTTAACTTAACTTTGATACTTACAGATGTAATACGACACTTATCATTAGATAAACGCGCCAGCAACTTAATACTACTATAATAAAGCGTGTCATTTTTTGCTGTTTATTTTCCTCGCATTTTAATTATAATAATTTACGAGCAAAGTTTACTTTATAACTCAAATAAAACAAAGTCAACTAATTAAGTCCGCAGCCTAATGAAACAAACTCAGAAACAACAAAAAAGCAGCGTTGTTTAAAAACTGGCTGGAAAACAAAACTTAATTGGAGCCAAAGATTTCTTTCTAATTCTAGATAACATTAAAAGAAATCTTATCGAATGCGTCAAGATAATTTCTAGTTTTTTTTTCAATTAGAAACTAATTCGTTGATTGGACCTAATAAGAAAGCAAAATAAAAATGACTGCTCAGCTGCTCAGTCTGAAAATATTTTGGTGGCGTCCTGTGTATTTACGAAAAGAGGGTATATTTGTTATTATTATCAATTATCTGGTTTCAATAGCTTTGCTGGTTGATTTATTTTTATTAATTTCCATTAGACAAGAAATATCTAGCTCTGTTTATCACACTAATATTATGAATGCGAAAGTTTGGATGTTAAGAGTAGTAGAGTTCTCTGTGATAGAGCTCGTCCGGAGAAAGACTACCACCATACCTATTTCTGCCGCCAAGCAGTAATGCTCGCATTGCTGTGTTCCGGTGCGAAGGGTATGGTTTCCGGTGAAATTACTGGCACATGAGGCTTTCGATCTTAGCCTCAAGGTGGCAACCCGCGAGTGATACCTCTAGTATTGCAAGCGTCCATAGGCTGCGGTAACCGCTTACCATCTTGTGGGCCGTACGCTTGGTTGCCATTTCAGTTGTAAAAAAAAAAAAAATGTTTGAATGTTGAAATGTTTGAATGTTTTTTGGATAACTCGTTAACCACTGAACCGATTTCGCTGAAATTTAAAACATTTATAATGCCCAAAAATAGGACCTAGTGAAGGTTACGGGAACGTTACTTAGGTTTTTAAAAACTAAGATTTCAACTTAAATTGACGAAAATAATATTCACAAATTAAATTGATTGAAACGTCTGAGACGAAGTTTATTCTCTGAACGAATGCTTATCCAAATCTTATTACTACGAGCCGTGAGGCACAGATCGCGTGGGCGGTCGAGATAACGCAGCCGACCGTGCAGGTGCAAAAGTGCATCGTTGCACTTTCATGCGTTTAATGTTGTGACTAACCTACTGGCCGGTAGCATAACTACCTAGGCTATTTATCATGGAAAAAGTACGGTTCCCGATTCCACGTGAACGAAGTCGCTGGCAACAGCTAGTATTTCTATAAAACTCTTTACTACTTTACGAAGACGCAGTCGAGATATAACCGACATGAGCACAAAAACCTTATGTAAATACGCATGCTATCAAAATATATGCGTCTTATTTTTATTATCCCATGTACCCGGTATGTATGTACAGTCAAGCACAATAGTATCCAGTGGGTGTTCGCATAAAACAGACGTCTGCAATAATTACCATAACTAGTGTTGCAAATTGAGTTTACGAAATCATGTAAAGCTTTAGTACCTAGTAAAACTAGTAAAAATATTACTTTTTCTAGAGGTTTTTTTACACAATTTCCTTTTTGATATTTTAGGAGCTGACTGTACCACTCTTCTTATTATACATATCTGAGGGATTTACATGAACTAAGGTTGTAAAAATGTAAACGTAACAGGCCGATATCATAAGTTTTTGGCTTGGATGATGCTTATATTTTGTATCTTCGTTTCATCATTTTAAAACTGCAAGAAAAGAGCCCGGAAAAGGCTTTGCTACAAAAAGAACCAGTGTGATTCAAGGGATCAGTCGTCATGACGGCCTTCTAATCAATGCACGGCTGGCCTACTCTAGAGCGAGAATAAACAAGGGTTCAGTGATCTTCGCAAATCAAACTTTGTCGAGATAAGATTAATTATTTCTTAAAATAAATGTTAAGTTTCAAATGCTTCAAATCATACATTTTTGCTTTCCTTTTTCTTTTGTATATATTTGTGAACACTTTGTACTATGAACATCTGGAATGATAACATTTCATGATGTCGGATCGAGATTTAAGCCTATGGATTCAGAGGCGGATCTAAAGCGGCAAAGTGTAATCGTGGCAAATATAGTAGTTCAACTTATGTCGGTAATTCGCCCCAAATAAAAATCAGTGCGGATAAAGTTGCCGGCGCGAATTTTTTTTCCCCTCTGTTTAGGAAATCCTCAGCTCAGGGTATGAAGTTAAAATTCAGAGTACTGTTTAGACTGGTTTATTAATTACAAGTATTACAAGTAATGTGACTTAACTGGCCCGTGGCTTTGCGTGAAGTATTTGCCGGCAGTCGCAGGCGCGTGTCGCTCGCGGTTGTTCTCCCGCGCTGCGCACCCGCTGCCCGCTGTCTTCGTAGGTAGGTGGTATAGTGATGTGGCACGCAGCTAGTATTGTCTCCGACACCCGCTCCATTTTAGAAATTTCTTTCATAGTATTGGTATACTATGAAAGAATACACACACATAATACACACAATACACATACCAATATACCAATCACACGTCAGACGAAGGTTCAAGAGGCTGATAACCGTGCCATAGACCTAAAATGGAGTTGGGCAAGACATTTGGCTAGACGCGGTGATGGACGCTGAGAAAAACCTTTGACTGAATGGTGGCAAAGGACAGGCCGAAGAAATCTAGGTCGTCCAACAGCGCGCTGGGTCGATGACTTTGAAAAAGTTGCTGGAAAAACCTGGCTTAGAACTGCACAGGACCGAGAAGAATGGCATAAGCGAAAGAAGGCCTATACCCAGCTGTGGGTGAATACACACTGAAATACTGCTGAAACCTCCTGAAAGCAACAACTACAACACAAGAAATAGGCACTCCTAGTTGAAAATAATAAATAATAATAAATAAATAAATAATAAATAATGCTGGACGATCCACACAGCATCATCTAGCCCCAAGGTAAGCTGCTGTTAAACAGAGCTGTATTATGGGTACTAGATGACTGATATATATTTAATACAATACAATACATAGATAGATATTTTTTATTATATATAGAAAATACCCAGAACACCCGGAACAAAATTTGTAGATCGTACAAGCATTTGTGCCGAGGCGGGAATCGAACCCGCAACCTCTGCGTCGCAGGTGGACCTGCGCCCGCTGCGCCACATCGGCACTAACAACAAATACAAAGTATCACAATAACAAATCACTGAATAAACAACTCGTTACTTCTATAGTAACATATATAAAACCTGAAAACCGTGTCGTAGTCGTCCCGGACGATGAAAATACCTCTCATTTATCTGTGGGTCGTGACATTGACGTAGGATTTCTTGATATCTTCAGATATCTGATCTAGGCCTGCGATATAGACGTCTTATTGCTCAGCTTTTAGGCTTTGTTGAGAGTTTTATGTCGCGAATCGTTAGGTTTTCGTTATTTGAGATGGTTTTGCGACTGACATTTCTTTAATAAAATACATAATCATTATGTAAACAGGCTTCGACTATATAAAGAAATATTTTAAGAATAATGAGTTAGATACAGAGTTATTGGACCGAATCTGGATGTGCCTAGAATAGGACCGAAAAGAGTGGCACATACAAAGACAGCTGTGAGTCAGGCTATAGATGATACATTTGGTTGCCACTTTAGTCTTCTTCTTATATATAAAAAAAGCGAATTGCTTGTTGGTTCGTTCGTTCGTATGAGTCAGTGGCCAACTCTGGTGACAGAGTTTCTAGGCCGCCCGAAGGCCTCTTATGAATTGCTGTGCGATAGGCTCGCTAAAACTAGAAAACGACTGAACCGATTTCGCTGATTTTGGTCTTGAAATGTTTGTAAGAGTCCAGTAAAAGTTTAAACGGTAAGAACTTATGGAAAAATAACGCGAGTGAAACTGCGCCGGGTCAACTAGTAGTATATAAAAAAAACACGTCACTGAGGTCGTCGAAAAAAAAAATAGAAATAGACATTGATAGAATGAATATTTCATGGAGTAATGTGGTAAGATTGATTGCCTGGTGCATGCCGTGACGCACGCAAAGGTATTTCCAACCATATCACCTGGGGGCTTACTTTGCTAGACGCTAACATATGTGAAACGTTTCGGTTTAAGTTTGCGTCAACATTAAAATTTGTGTGTTAAGAATAAATGTATTTTTTTCTTTCTTTCTTTATTTTTTTTCTAGTGCCTTAAAACTGGGTCAAAAAAATATTAGTACATTAAAATAAACACGAAACTTAATAACAGTACTGAGCACTCATGCCTGCCCTGATGTCATAACCAAAACCAAAGTAGAAACAAAACGTTTACATTCAAGATTAGCATTGTAAAGGGCCCTGAAAACTATCTATTATTTTATTACGTAAATCTTATTATTAAGCTTTGTAATAAATAAAATACGTCGCCATAGTAGCGGCTGTAACATGCAATAACCAGCGTTGTGGTAACGTGTGCCATGAAAATAAAAACAAAACTTCAAAATGTATCGTCATCATCATCATGACAGCCTTCTAATGTTCCCACTGCTGGGACACTGGCCTACTCTCAGGCGAGAGTGATCGTGTATCGTATCGTAAAGAAATTCCTTGAAATGTAAGATATATTTATTTTGGCCATTATGAATTGTAATTCATATGTATTTATACTCAGAGAGATAAGTTTCCGATTTATATTATTCACATGCTTTGACATCATAGCGCAAGCGTGACAATGAAATTGACTTCACAAGAAATGAAGAAACACATGCCGTATTGTGGGTACTAAAATTTTCAGTCGTACAACTGCGCGGTCTTGTTGCCCTAACGTAGCGATTTATTATTCATCCTTTTCATTACCCTTACAAAAGGGCGAGACGATTAAAGGTTAAGGCAGACGACTGGGATCAGCCTTAGATTAACTCCGCCTTGCCCTAACAACGAGGCGTAAGCACGTCACAAGACGCGGGTGGACACCTAGCAGAGTTTGTTGCCAGATTCAATATTTTGATAATACAGACTTTTATTAACAAATTAAAATATGTGCACATTATCATTACTTACAAAATATACAAAATACATATGAAACAGTTGAGCCATGTAAAGACCGTAGCGCTGTGTAAAAATGTCAGCGAATATTTTATTCTTTCGATCCAGCTGCTTTTAAAACTGTCGTAAATTCACATAGCTTTAAGACTTCGAAACGTCAGCATAAATGACAAATTCAAGTGGTAAATAGCCGTTAATAATTTAATATAGCTTTGAGACGTTTCAAAGTAAATTTGGCCAACACGCTGGGTTTTTTAGATATAGAGAAAGTGTCTCATTTTTTTACATCACGCAAGCGCGGTGATAAAAAAAAGACAACAAATGCGCGCATTCGCGTTTATGGCTGCCCGCAAGTGCGGTGACCTCGAGTCGACCACTAGACGATCACAATAGCGTTAGATGGGGCGCGGTGATGCCGAAACGATTCTAATAACTGGCGTTGCAGTAATAAGTTTCGTACAAAGAATAGTCATAGAGACACTAGAGGCGAGGTTGATCTGTTGCAGATATATCTGTGACAACTAGGACTCAATTAACTCAACTAATACTCAATGTAAATCATACTTCATGCTTTGTAACGTTATCAGCATAGTGTGGCGAAAATAAGTATTAAGTACGAGTATGTTACGTTTTTCTATATGTTAATTTCCATTATTATTCTGTGCCTGATCATAGTTATGTCTGTTTTGTTGATGAATAAATTTATTTTCTCTTCTTTCTAGGATTGGGTAAGTTGATTTCCTGCAAATTACACACAGTGGTAATTAGGTATGTCGAGAAGGATTAGGTGTTCCTAGTTTAGATTTACGTAGGTATTATTTCCAAGATTAAGGTGTTCTTTATTAGCAACGACATTGGATTAGTATAAAACTTGTTTTTTTAAATGTTGCGAGGGATCAGTTATTTATAATCAGCTAATATAAAACGCACTGGTGTACTGGTGGTCTAATGGTAGTGACCCTGCCTTCCGATCCTAAGGTCGTGGGTTAAATCTTCCTAATCCTAAGGTTAAATCCAGTCGTGCACCACATACCAGGTTTTCAGTTCGAAAAAATTATGCACACAATGCCAGTGCTCTCATACGGTGAAGGAAATCATCGTGAGGAAGCCGGCATGTCTAAGAACTAAAATTCGAAAGACATGTGCCATCCACCAATCCGCATTTGGTCCGCGTGGTGGATTAAGACCCAATCACTCTATCCGAGAGTGTCCCAAGAGTGGGAACATTAGAAGGCTGTAATGATGATGAATATAAAACGATTAAACCGCATTTTACACAATCTTTTTTACAACAAAAATGAACGAAAATAGTAGCAGTTATGTCGAAGATGTGTTGAGAATGTATGAATTGCATAATATAACATGAATTGCTGTTATTCTCGCTAAAACTCGAGAACGGCTCGACCGATTTCGCTGATTTAGCTCTTAAAATATTTATGTGAGCGTGAAAAATAACGCAGTTTGTGTCAGCTAGTTGATTGTAAACAAGAGGATACTTACGGCTGAAAATTTTGGCTAAAAAAGGTGTCTGTTCTTTGACTCTTCAAAATTTAATCTTATTAATCTTCTCTGCGTTATTCTTTTGTTATAAACTGTCCTTTCAATTAATTTTAAAAATGTGCCACATTTTCCCTAAGGTGACCCCAATTATACTATGTGTCAGTACCAATACACCCTATTATACCCTACACGCACCCCACGAGACAATCATGACAAAGGCGCAGGTAATTTACGACAGGGATGCCCTCTGCCGGTAGTACAGGTCGGGGGAGCCTTGTAAAAATCATTTATTGGGATGGTACGATAGTAATGTAAAGATTATGTGAATTGAAAGACTCAGAGAAGGCATCGGCATGGCTAAACCTTGTAAGTTTGTAGACATTTCCAATAATCACGTGATGCACACGATATGAATATTTCTCATAATTTATATTGCATAATTTAAATTAATGAGTTACATAATTATTGATAGAATAGTTTTCTCTCTGAGACAGCGTTAGTAGTGACACTAGAATTTTTTCATCGTTTTGGTGATCATCATTAGCTTAGAAAGTTTCCCCAGTAGTTAATACTGATACCCTTCTTATCGCATACCATGGTCTGATCGCCTCTAACATTAGATATGGTATAATGTTTTGGGGAAACTCAACAGACATTATAAAAATATTTAAATACCAGAAACGATGTATTAGAGCCATGTTTCATTTAAAAGTTACAGACTCATGTAAACCCTTCTTTAACAAACATAATATTTTGACAATTCCCTCACTGTATATTTTTGAAACGGCTATGTTTGTCAGGGGTAATCCCGATTTATTTTGTCGGCTCTCTGATACCGTTATTCGTAACAGACGAGATAATTATAAAGTCTGTGTTCGTAACTGCAAGACCACATTGTTGCGCAAAAGTATATTTTGTATGGCGCCGTTTATATATAACAAGCTACCTGAGACACTGAGACAACTGCCTAGTTCATTGTTTCGAAAAAAGCTCAAAAACCTACTAGCAAATAAATGTTATTACACTATTGATGAATTTATGAATGATAAAATTATTTCTATTCCTTAAACTGACATTGTAACTGCATTCCAATTATTATTAAGTATTGTTAATTCATATTATTAATTATTGATTGCTTGTATTTTATTATAATTTTTCTATTCCCTAATTTTTTGACATTGTAAATCACATTATATTGCATGCCTCATAAGGTAGAATACATTGGTACAAGATCTAAATAATTAACATCTAAGCTCAACATGACAGGTATTTCAAGCAATAAAAATACTTTGACTTTGACTTTGACTTTGACTTAGAAGTCAAAACTCGAAGAAGTGACAGCGCTTCTTCAAGTATTGTTAACACGTCATGTCTTCAGCATATTTATAATTAAATTATAACGTAAAGACAGGCTTAGGTAGCTAAGTTTATATGCTGCAGTCACCCCAAGACCTCTGTCATGATCTAATGTTATCATAATTAGTTGCACCAGCTTAACGTGCCTTTTGAAGCACGAAAGTGGTCAGATGTAGTACCTACCGCTAGTTTTCACATGTCTTGGCCGCTGAACGCTGCTTTACACTCGCCTAAGTTTTTACAAAACACGAAAACACATTTTTACTACCTTTCATGTAACATATAACTTCATACATACATTAATTGATTACGAGCACAAAGGCAAAAGCACGCGCGACTGTTAAATTGATTTACCTGAATTTACACGGAGAACTTTCACACTCTACACTGCACTCTATACTGCACATATTATCCGCCACTACTTAATTTTTTACTCTCACTTTCTCCATCCATGGTTGCCTGGAAGAAATCGCTCTTAGTGATTTCTTCCAGGCTTCTTCGGAGAGTAGTTTTTTTATATAAGTTAATAAGTATTTTTTTGTGTACAATAAAGTGTTCATTCATTCATTCATTCATTCATACTCTAAATTAAGTCTAAATATAAAAGGATTTTTATTGCCTTGTGATACGATTGAATAATGTATATTAAGGCTGAACGCTGACAAGCCGTAGTTGGTCGAATTGTCTTTATTGTGTGTTCGAGCGTCCCAAAAGTATCTTTACTTTCATCTTCTTCTTTCGTATCAAAAACGCAAAAAAAAACTTACTCAAATATACGCGGTGGCAAGCGCTTTGGCAGCTAAAAAGTAGTGCGAACAACTAAATGATTAGACAACAGTTGCCCGTGAGCGCCCAGTCTTAGTAACTTACCTTGGCTCGGCAACGGGTAACAGGAAAAAAAAAACACTATAAAGTTCACATATAATAGCTAAATTAATCATAAACTGTAGGGAAAAAAGTCGAGCACCGTGACAAAATTATGCACAAAATTTTTGTATTCGAGCCTCTTTGGACCATAAAAAGCCTTTGGGTCACTGATTGGCATAGTTGTTTTGATTAAAGTTAGCCTTGAGATTGTATCGAAAACATCGTAAATAGTTAGATAGAGTTACATTGAGGTGGTGTGGAGACTGATGTTGACTGAAGTGTGCAGTATGTGACTGAAGGAATTCATAATTCATAATTCATAAACTTTTATTTGCAGTAAGCGGCAACTCACAAAATAGAGCCGAAACTTGTTTTTTTTTTATTTTCTCATGTGCCTGTTTAACCGAAAGCCATAACCTACGAGCCGGATCACAGCAATGCAAAACGCAGCCTTACTGATTGTCGGCAGAAATAGGTATGGTGGTAGTACTTCCCCGGACGAGCTCGCAAAGTACTCTTCTACTTTTAGCTTGATAGCATTAGCGAGAGAGGATACTGATTCCAGCGATCGACTTCTATGTAAATCAACGTCTTACACAACTTGTTATTATTCCATTCAATTCTCTTGTGTAACTTAACCGACTGTACATTACCAGAACTGTTATGTCACGGCGAGTAGCGCCGTTCCAGACACTTTGGAATCTATCCAAGTATGACCAGTTTATGGAGACCTCTCTTTTATATTCCACTGCTTGAGATACTCCCACTTCTAGCTTAGGGACGTCTACATCTAAACACTATGGTGTGATTTCTATCTTTTGCTCCTTGAATTACCTAGTCAGAGTACAGGTTAAATTCCTGTTAAGAGACAAATGTTTGCTCAGACTGCGAACATCTGAGCCTGGGGTATGTCTTGTTCCTTATTAATCACGATACATGGCATAGAAGTAGGTAAATATTATGCCAGATTTTAGCAAAGACTTGATAATAAGTTCCATTACAAAGCACAGCCTTACCATGTACTCTTATAGCGATTCAAATGAAGACCTAAACTAAATTGTGAAAAAAAAATTGTACCATGATATCAATTACACAATCATGTCATGGTATAACATTTTTTGACAATTTAGTTTAGGTCTTCATTTGAATCGCTATAAGAGTTCATGGTAGGGGGGCTGAAATCGTATTTACATTTCTGTTCCAGAGAGTCTGGTTACCGAAAATATTCCAGGCATTAATGTCTCGGGATGGCAAGGCGCGAGTACCTCTGGTATTGAAAGCGTCCATAGACAACGGTAACCGCTTACTATCAGCCGCTAGCTGGTTCTTCAACTAAGGCTAAATTCGACCAACATCTAAAATAACTGTTATGCGGAATAAAGAAACATAATAAAAGAATACATGTTTATTGACCCCCAAGATCATACTTAAGGAAACATACCTAATACATAAAAAACACACTGTGAACTAGGTATTATAGATAGTACATATAGGTATATGTTATAATAAAAATTGCGCTTAAGGGTCAAAAGGTCCTGTCTCAGCAAAAGATGCACCGCGTACGCAGGAGGTAGCGGAGCAGCACTGGTATTCTGACAAGAATAAGAAAAGTCAATTACAAGTAAGCCGTTTACTCGCGAATAACCAGGATTTATTCGGAAAATAGTTGATTTGTATTGTTAGACTGAATTTACATAAAAAGGTTCAAGTCCTGGCCCTTGAAGTACATATGTTGTTCCGTAGCTCCGTTTCACTGGTTACCGAAACACTCCAGACAATGTCAAGTGTGAGTTGGCCGCGTGACATATTGTCCGTTTCTGCCGTAAATATACAAGTTAAAACATTATTTACAATACAGGAAATGGTGTCTGTTTCTCTCTATGGTATATAGAAAAGGATATGCTAAAAGTTTAATTACGTACTCAATCAAATCTGAAACGAGGAATACTTATACAAGTAAAAAAGTTATTTACAATACAGGAAAATAAATGATGTGCCTGTTTCGCTCCTAATATTATGGTATATGAATTTGACTTATTACTTACGACTTACGATGAAATTCCGAAACAAAGAAATCAGTTGAACCCAGATCACCGACATAGCTCTTATTATAAGCAAGTTAAAGTGGCAGTGAGCAGCGAGTTGATCACATAACCTCGCAAAACCGCAAAATAAAGGACGCCCCCCACTCGATGAACTGATGACATTAAAGCGGTCGAAGGAAATCAGTGGATGATGAAGGCTCAAGATCGGTCGTCATGACACTTTTTGAGGGACACTTATTACCAGCAGTGGACGGTTACACGTTAGTACATCTCTAAGATAACGCGCAACACACACAGCGGGCGAGCGCGGAATTGGTCAGATCCGCCGCGGGTGTTTTTTGTTTTAATTTGTATGGACGACAAGGATGACAACACACTGAACGCGGGAGCGGCTGCCGCGCTTCACCCGACCCGCGGCCGCGTTCAGTGTGTTGTCATCTTTGACGTCAGTACAAATACAACAAAAAACAAGCGCCCACGTTCTGTGTATGTTGCGCTCGTTCACGACTGCACTGACACTGGACAGAAAATGGTATCGTATCGAATCGGTGTAAAGAGCCGCCCATTGAAATTAAAAAGTCAAATAAGTAAATATCCTAACAAGATAAGGCTTGAACAAATAAAGTGCTGAAATTCAAAACACGTAGGTATTTAGGCGGGTTCATCACAAATCGTGTTAATTCTGAATCTTCCGAGCGCGCAAAGCCTTCGCGCCTCCGATTACAGACGTGTGAAAATTACATTAAAATTGCCATTTAGCCATTCACACATCAAGGATTACATGAGCTACGTACTTTATTTACGCTTGAGAATGCTATCCTTTGAAATCGGAGCATACCTCAGAGGGTATGATAATGACTGGATGAGATATCTGAGAAAAAGTGATCGTGTATAAGTATTAGCTTCTTTCCGCAGCTTCGCTCGCGTGGTACATTAATAATGATTACAGTAAGAAAAGAGAATCAGTGATTTGGTCGACTATTTTTTTTGGTACTGAAAGTCACAGAGATACTCTGGAATAATACACTTTTAACCCGGAAAAAATACAGTTCTCACTTTTTTTTATACAACTGAAGTGGCAACCAAGCGTACGGCCCACTAGATGGTAAGCGGTTACCGCAGCCTATGAACGCTTGCAATACCAGAGGTATCACTCGCGGGTTGCCACCTTCTAAGAGTAGTAGAGTTCTCTGAGATAGAGCTCGTCTAGGGAAGGACTACCACCATACCTATTTCTACCGCCAAGCAGTAATGCTCGCATTGCTGTGTTTCGGTGTGAAGGGTATGGTTTCTGGTAAAATTACTGGCACATGAGGCTTTCGATCTTAGCCTCAAGGTGGCAACCCGCGAGTGATACCTCTGGTATTGCAAGCGTTCACAGGCTGCGGTAACCGCTTACCATCTTTTGGGCCGTATGCTTGGTTGCCACTTCAGTTGTATAAAATAAAAAAAAAACCTTGAGGTTAAGATCGAAAGCCTCATGTGCCAGTCATTTCACCGGAAACCATACCCTTCACAGCGGAACACAGCAATGCTCATATTACTGCTTAGCGGCAGAAATAGGTATGGTAGTAGTCCTTCCCCGGACAAGTTCTATCACAAAAAACTCTACTACTATTCTTACTCATGCACTTACACAAAAATTTCCAAGCAAACGCACTCGCAAGCATCAGCTAGTCATCTAACAAAACAAACGCATATCAACAACAGTTACCAGTAACAAACCTCAAAACATTCACAAAAGATTTAATATAAAACTAGACCATCTCAAAGGACAGTTTGTATTAAAATAACTTGTACCGGCCGCGATATAGCCAAATGAAAAGCAAACCGCTTCACCGGAATGCGGACTCTATTATTTGCCTCACAAAGAGGTTATTCCTTTGACACAATGGGAAAACTTGTTTACATTACATGGAGTGCATCTGATGGATCCCGGGCAGACGTAATCAAGCCTGATGGGAGTAAAGAATGGTCAAAGAGACAGCGGAAAGCGATTTGAATAAAATTAGATTTCATTCTGACAAGCTCTGTAGCGCGGTGCGCAAGTGCCCGGTCTAGACGTGAGAGGTTACGGGTTCGATTCCCGCTGTGGGGGAATTGTTTTTATAATCTGTCAATATTTGTGCCGGATCTTGGTTTCTATCATCATCATGACAGCCTTCTAATGTTCCCACTGCTGGGACACTGTCCTACTCTCAGGCGAGAGTGATTGGGTCTTAATCCAACACGCGGACCCAATCCGGATTGCTGGATGGCACATGTCTTTTGAATTTTTAGTTTTTGGACATGCCGGTTTCCTCACGATGTTTTCCTTCACCGTATTGGTTTCTATATAAGTATGTATTTACAAAAAAAAAATAAGTACTCGTATGGATCTTGCACCAATTTTAAGCACGTTAAGCAGTTGGTCTCGGCTTTTTCAAAGCTTAGGCCATGACAGTGGCCTTCTAGCGGCCTAGAAACTCTGTCACAAGAGTTGACCACTGACTCTTACGAATTTACAATTTTTTTTCAACGAAAACATCGCTTTCGTTTCGAAAAGTTGGTGCAAGAGCGTGAAACGGTGTCCAAGAAAATAGAAACACGAAAACTATATGCCATCCACCATTCAGATTTTTACATTTAGTGGTGTAGCCTTGACGACAAGGCAAAGACTTAAATCTTAAACTTAAATCGTGCTTATTTCAAAAATTTTGGATCACATTTGTACTTGAACAAAAATAAATTATAATGGAAGTGTGTACTTGGAAACGACACTTCTTTCTCAAGAGTATTTGGTTCTACCATAGCTATGGTACAGCAAAATCTTAGATCTTCAAAAAGACGGAAAACATTATAAAGCGGTGTAAACGTGAATGTAAAACGGAGCATGTATATAATTGAAATGTTACACGTAATATTCAAATACTTTTTCTATAGGTACTAATAAAGAGAGAAGATTTATATTTTTGTTTGTTTTGAATAAACTCAAAAGCTACTGGTCCGATTTCAAACATTCTTTCATCATTAGAATGCTACATTATCCTTAAGTATATTTATTACTAGCGGCCGGCCCCGGCTTTGCACGGGTGTTTAAGTTTTCATTGCATCCGTGCGAAGCTGGGGCAGATCGGCTAGTATTAAATAAAATCAAACAAATAGTTTGCTTGTTCAACAGCAGCACTGTCAACAGTGCCCTCAATAAAATCACTGAGTATTCCTAAGACATAAGTTATCCACCAATACGCATTGAGTCTTGATCTCTTGGATTAAGACCCAATCACTCTTCCGCAGAGTAGGCAGTCCCAGTGGCAACATTACTGGGCTTGCATCTTTTCTGTTCCTACAATACAGCCGTGATATGACTGTCACCGTTTTTAGAAAGCTACTCTCACATCTACAATAAGTACAATGTGGTGAGTTTTGAATGACTTGCACGTGAATCCTAACTTGCGATATTACTCACACAAGTTGTATAATGTAAGTAGATTGCAGGTAGATTTTGAATACAGGGTACACTTATTTTAAAATATAATATTATTTAAGATACATACTTTTAGATAATGCCCTTATTCTAATAACCTTAAACTAGCATTTTCAATCTCGTTTATGAGCAATTTATGGGCGGGCACTTTTTAGTTTATTGTTTTTTTTTGTATAATGTAAAAGCACAGTAATATTTGAATGAGTTAGGCAGGGACTTTTTGGTAAAAACACGATTTATTTCGTATGTATTTTAGTTTAATGTAATAATATTTGTAATAATTATGCTATTATTATTTATTTTATTTTATTTATTACCAGTTTACACGGGTTAGAACTTGTTACTAGTAAGTAAGAGTGTAAAATGAAATCATTCTCGCTAGAGCATAGGCCAGTGTCCCAACAGTGGGTACATCACACGACCGATGTGACGCAGAGGTTACGGGTTCGATTCCCGGCTCGGAACAAATGTTTGTACGATCTACAAATGAGATGTTCCGGGTGTTCTGGATAGTTTCTATATAATAATTAAAAATATTTTGGTAGTGATTCGGTTCAGTTAAGCTATCTATAGGTCGTTTGTAACGGTCTTTTGATGGCTTAACTGTTTCATATGTATTTTGTATATTTTGTAATGTAATGTAATAATGTACATATTTTATTTTGTTTAATATTTACATATATAATTAAAAATATCTATATATGTATTGTATTGTATTAAATATATTTCAGTCATCTAGTACCAATAATACAGCTCTGTTTAACAGCAGCTTACCTTGGGGCTAGATGATGCGGTGTGGATTGTCCAGCATTATTTATTTATTATTAGAAAGCTGATTAAAATTTAACAGAAATATAATGATCATCCTAAGGATGAAAAACCTTCATATAAAAATGTAACATAAACAGAACAATTCTTTCAACAAAAAGTCCTTATTTTCACACAGTATTCCCACCTCGGCTTTCATTTTTAATTTAAACTAAATTGTTACCGTCCTCGCCTGTGCCTTGAACTCTGGAGTTGGCAGTTGATTGCGTTTGTTCCGGATTTTAAGAACAGCCCGACTTCCTCCAATGTCCTGATTTCACTCCGTTTTATTCATATTTCTGCTGTCGAGCATTGTTCAGGATGTACTTACAGTACACCGTATTTGTGCTACACTGTTTAGCTTTAAAAGGAAATGGTGTTTCGGTTTGAATACAATGATCATGAAAAATGTTGAAGCGCTCGCAGCTTACTCGTTTTTAGCAATCAATTTAGATATACAGCGTTGGGCGTGCTCTAACATGTGTAGCGTTTGTAGATTTTGTCTAATATTGAACAAGACATTATTTCAATTTCAATTTATTGCATCAGGTAACAATCTTGTATAAGGTCTTTGTAATACAATGTTTCTTTGTCAGGTACATGAACCCTGTAAGGGCGCTGTAGTTTCAGTTTGACTTTAGTTAGGCACGAGTAATTTTATAAATGTGTATGTAAAATTAATAATATCAAGTATAATTTGCAGTAATAATTTAGGTATGTCAATTATTCACAGTTATTATTAATTATTATGCTGTTAGTAAAAAAAGAAAAAGAAAATATAAAAATGAATTGCTGTTCGTCAGTGTCGAGAACGGCTGGAGCAATCAGGCTAGTTTTGGTTTTGAAATAGCTTGTGTTACTCCACGGAAGATTTAAACGGTCAGTAAATATAGATAAATAATGCAAGTGAATTAAAACTGCGCGGGTTAGCTAGTAAGCAATAAAATGGGATTCTTTACGTTAGGTACACCAAAATGGAACAAATAGAAACATTACGACCGTTACTGAATGGTAGAACCATTCATAAAGTTATGTTTTTTCCCAAACGTTGAAATGAAGTACCATAATATTGAATTTGTGGCAAGTAAGTACTATTTCATCTATCAACAGTCATTAAACGAGTATAAAAAAAAACTCATTCAGTTCGACAATAATGAGAATTTTAATAAAAAACAGACGAAAAATATCTAGTACTACTCCGCTTAATCTTTTAACCAATGAGGTCACACAGTTAATACAGTTAACCTCAAAAGAAAAATATCAACACGTGTTTCATCCCTCCACGGACATCATCAGGACCATCGACTTGTTCTCCGACAGACGTGTTGCTTCGTAGAGCGCTGGAGCTAAAAAAAAGGAGAATTTTAATGGTTGTGCCAGCCATCATAAATTCTAGATGCACGTAACGACAATCCAATAGATATCAACTTCTCAAAGCTACGCAAGAAAACTTTACTTCTCCAAACATCACGTTACCACGTAGCTCCGGGCAAGTGATCAGCCCGCTTGTTTTGCGTTCCATCGCCGGCTCAGCTCCACTGATTAACTCCTTCGCCTGTGTAAGCGATCAATGAATATTAAACATTGGCTGTGTACCGAGTAAGCTTGAGTTGCGGGGATTGTTTAAGTTGGTGCCACGTTGAGTTTGGTAGCACGTGAGTGCTAAGTTTTTGATAAATGTTTGTTTAGTTATGTAACTACCAATTTTTTTGACAATATACAATTTTGAAAACGAGTGACTGATCACATGGATCGCGTATTTATTTGGTAATTTGAAAGGAAAGAGCTATGTATAACATTTTTCGCTAGAGTAGTAGAGTTTTTTGTGATAGAGCTCGTCCGGGGAAGGACTACCACCATACCTATTTCTGCCGCCAAGCAGCAGTGCTCGCATTGCTGTGTTCCGGTTCAAAGGGTATGGTTTCCGGTGAAATTACAGGCACATGAGACTTTCCATCTAACGTCTCAGGGTGGTAACACGCAAGTGATAACTATGATATTGCATGCGTACATAGGCTACGGTAACCGCTGACCATCTAGTGGGCCGTACGCTTGGTTGCCACTTTAGTGGTAAAAAAAAAAAAATAGAATCGGTTTTTTTTATCGGTGTTAAAATGGAGTGCTGGCACATGAGGAGTCTTCTTAGGTTTCAGCAAGAGAAGTGAGAAACCCTAAAAGCAGATGATGATTTAGTAAAAACAAAATAAAAAAACAAGTGTTTTTCTACTTACGTACGTACTTACGTACGGGTGTTCTGGGTGTTTACTATGTATAATAAAAAATATCTATCTATGTATTGTATTGTATTAAATATATATCAGTCATCTAGTACCCATAATACAGCTCTGTTTAACAGCATCTTACTTTGGGCTAGATGATGCTGTGTGGATTGTCCAGCATTATTTATTATATTTATTTATTTATTTATTACTTTATTACTAGTAATAGAAAATGTCCACTAATAAAAAAAAAAAACCAAAGCAGTATATTTATCCACACATTTATTTTTTTAGGATCTATTTTACTTGCTTCAGTGCCCTTCAACCTAATTAAAGTAGTGGTTACTACTATTTGGAGATACCTCCAGGTTGTATATTATTTTAATTAAATGGCAAAAATTTAAACTGATAAATTTTGTAAGAAAAAATGACTATTCAAAAAAATTCTAAAGATTTCCAAATAATTTAAATAATTTCCAGGTTGTATAAGTTGAGGCAGTCAAGAAATCCGTGTATTCCCGATTTCCCCATGATTTTGACCCCAAGCTGTCTTAATTCATCTACTGTACAGAACTAATAACTAATAACCTACCAACTAAATTAACACAAATTAATTTTTAGATACTTAATTACCTACTTAATACCTACCTACAGTAGTATACCTCTTATCACTTATCTAAAACATCGAATACTGTATTGTATTAATTTCTAAGATTTTTAAGTTTTATCTATTACAAACCCTATGGAAGAGACTAGCTCCTCACAACTCAGGGAATCCTAGTGTGAGAGCTAGTGTCCACAATATCACCTTATTTTTATTTAATTTTTTATACCTTTGTAATAAAAAATGTGTACCTACCTACATTCCGGCGAATAAATGATTATTATTATGATTAAAAAAAAAAAAAAACTCAGGGCACAAGTTTCACTCACTTGTCTGTTTTATTTTTGTCCTAAAGCCTTGAGCCTTTCTTTAAGCTTCGACATTGTAATTCCGAATTGGAATAAAAGTATAGTATAATCTCCTATGGTATAATTTCTAGTAGGTACAGTAATCCCGTCCCGCGGCCGGCGCGTGACCCGACATAATCAAGGGCTCGTCTCGAGCACTGCGCCACTGGGGTATGGGTTTAGGCGACCGCGAAGAATATGGAAAATATTATAAACCGAGAGTCCACTCTTGATAACGACAAACGATAATGGTGGTAAATATCGTTAGGGTCTAGCCAAAAGGCATTACTCTTGAATCTTATTTCAAAGATTTTAAAATATAAAATATATTTCAAAAAGCACACAGAAAGGGTTTACAGACAATCACGTGTACCAAAGCATCCTAGTTTAAATAAATAAAAAATGTCTCATACAAAAAAAATAATAAGTAAGATTAAAAATGTCACAAATTATTGTTAAATATTTTAATAAAAATATCAAAAAGTCAATCTATAACAGAAAATAAAATAAATGTCGATTCTGATCCAATCCTAATACAATACAATTTTAATTTACTGCTGCGCTTGTAATTTTGGTTCGTAACGGATTCGATAATTTTAATTCCAAGCTTAGTTCACTCATCCACGTTATGAAAATTAATATTTGGCGCTAGGTTTGCACTCAAAAGTGCGAAATATCGATCCAATACCGATCGATTGAAATTGCATTGAAGAGTAAACAACAAACGATAATCGTGGAAAATATCATTGTTCAACTTATACTGGTGACAACTAAGTTCAGGACATTCACGGAAATAAGCTAAACCGTGAAAACTGTCACGATATATCGCTTTTGTCCGCAAGAGTAGACACCCTGAGTGCAAAACAGTTTCGAACTAATAGTAAGGGTTCTGTAGGCTCTAAGTTTAAGTCAAAGTTTTCTAAGCTTTTGCGGATATTATTGCTCTTTCATTGTTATGGTATTTTATGTTATAGTTTCAAAATAAATACTGGTGGTGAATGAGACTGGTATTTATAAGAAAATCTTCTTCTTTTGTTTTATGGCCCCCTGTGGCTAGTTTGCCACAATTTTGCCAATGTCAAGTGTATTAGTTTGATTGTCGCTTAGCAACGTAAACAAACGAAATTAGGAAAGAAACGATGACATTTCAATCAAAATTCTCCTGGAAAGTCTTTGACTAAATTACCAACCAACATTACCCCTCCATTTCAATTACTAACACTTGTGCTAAGTAAACAAGTTAAGTTGGATAAACTGTCACCAAATTTACGCAATAAAACTTAAAATAACACGAGAAAAATAATTAAAATGGGAAGACCCATGTCGTTTTGACAAGATAGCCAAAGACAATCCTATAAGAAAATCAGCGGCGGTATATAATTATTTCCTTGTCATTATTATGTCAATGAACAATAACGATGATAGATTTGAGAGACACAATTAACCAAACCAAAGTTTGAAGTACGTTTCTGAAAAAAAAAAAAAAAAAATTAAATTACTTAAATCTAGGTCATCCATGAGTTTCACTTCAAGAACTCTTTGAATCGAAAAGAAGACTAATTAAACAGTATGAATAGAAGTGTCATCTCTTAACTTAAAACAGGCTCTCCGCCACAGGCATCAAGCCAGTCATCTCAATCCGTGTTTGTAGGACGCACCTCCCTCCACCCCGCATTCCTACCCCCGCGGCAATCCAGTAATCAGTAGTCACCTAACCAGATTATCTATTACTTGCCTTACTCCATTTTCAGTTACTGGAAATGGTGAATAAATATATAGTGCTTAAGAGAATTGAGGTAGTTGTACTATGGGGAATCAATGTGGTTTCTGAGTTCCCTACGACTCAACTAGATAAGTATAGTGTGCCGAGGGTCTAGGCTGAATCATAGGAAACTCAGTTGTGTAGAAGTAACTATAAAAAGGATGGAGAAGACTAACTCGTGACAGAGATGAGTGGAAGAAACTAGGGGAGGCCTATGTCGAAGGACAACCTGACCAACAAACTGGTTGCTAAACATTTAGTTTATTTTTATTTTATAGTATTCATGTAGATTTAAAATCATAAGTAGGTACTTAGAAACTAAAAATTATAGATATTGGTCAGCGAATAAAGGCTTTTATTATTATTATTATTATTATAACTATACCATCTTATGACGACCAATGTGGCGCGGTGGGCGAAGGTCCGCCTGCGACGCGGAGGTTGCGGGTTCGATTCCCGCCTTGGGACAAATGTTTGTAGGATCTGCAAATATTTGTTCTGGGTGTTCTGGGTGTTTTCTATGTATAATAAAAAATATCTATCTATGTATTGTATTGTAATAAATATATATCAGTCATCTAGTACCCATAATACAGCTCTGTCTTACCTTGGGCTAGCTAGATGATGCTGTGTGGATTGTCCAGCATTATTTATTTATTTATTTATTTTAAAAACCAAAAAATCCTTACAATACATTACTGTAATGTATTAGGGACAATAAAACTATATATATTTATGTAAGTACTTCTTTTCTTCTCAAAACTAAGTGGGTGGGATACTTTACATGGTACCACACTAGAACTTCAAACGACTGTGTAAATTAAGCCAGGTTGTATTACGCTGCTTAGTTACTTTAATCTGTCATATACTGCCTACTTCAAAGAGTTTGAACTGATAATAATACCTAATTAAAAAGTTTCTGATTTTTATTAACAATTTAAAAATGTACATAATTACATTATCTACAAAATATACAAAATACATATGAAACAGTTGAGCCATATAAAAACCATTACAAACGATCTATAGATAGCTCAACCGATCCAAATCATTACCAGACGGAAATGTCCCAACATGCTGGCTGCATTGCCACTTTGAATGGCAATGCTGACACTTTGAGCCAGATATGAACCAGCATTTGGATCACTCGTCGCTTCGACCAGACGCCCGGAAATAATTTTGAAAATGCGGTGTAAATATTGTCAGACATTTTTACACAGGCGCTGTAGCCGAAATCAGCTAGACAACATCATCAGTCAGTAGTCTGTGTGTTTCAGGTCAGAAAATATGTTTTACAAATTCAATCTAAATCGTCGAGTTGACAAGGAAACACACAAACTTTTGCGATTTTAATATTAGTGTGGTTGTTATGTTGCCGTTCGAAAGAAGGCTGTGTTAATTGATAGAGGCGTTACTTTGCGGAAATTACAAGATAAAAAACAGACGAAAATATCTAGTACTACTCCGCTTAACCTTTTAACCAATGAGGTCACACAGTTAACACAGTTAACCTCAAAAGAAAAATATCGACACGTGTTTCAACCCTCCACGGGACATCATCAGGACCATCGACTTGTTCTCCGGCAGACGTGTTGCTCCGTCGAACGCTGGAGCCAAGAGTGATTTGACTTTGGCCCCAGGTTAAAAGGTTAAGTGGACTAGTACTAGATAATTTTCGTCTGTTTTTTATCAAGGCTGTGTTTTTCAATTGCAATGATTCCTGCCGCTAAACTATTTACTCAGAGCGTTTTTCTTAAGTTTTTATTCCACTATTATTTCTGAAGTAAGAGGAGGATAATATGAAAGTCTCATTTGCTTAATGGCTTAAGTTGGCAAAGTAATGCTTTTGAACTGAAATGTATTATCCTGTCGAGTTACTTTTATCGCCAACAAACAGTTTTATAGCCTGTGTTTTGCTAGAAGGTTTGTATTAGCTACTAATTTTCATATTCATAATTGACAGATGAAAATACCAGTACCTACTACTTAAATGTGTATTGCCACCTTTTTATTGAGGCTTAATCTTTTTTTTAAACTGAGAAAAAGAATTTGAAATAAAATAAATCGAACCACTAGACCAATACCAAAAAGAAAGAAAAAAAGAACACTTTATTGGGCCCGTACATTATTACCACCGGAGCACCGGTGGTCTAGTGGTAGTGACCCCACCTTCCGATCCTAAGGTCGTGGGTTCAAACCCGGTCGTGCACCAATGGATTTTTTTGTTCGAAAAATGTATGTGCGCAATGCTAGTGCTCTCATACGGTGAAGGAAAACATCGTGAGGAAACCGGCATGTCCAAGAACTAAAAATTCGAAAGACATGTGCCATCCACCAATCCGCATTGGGTCCGCGTGGTGGATTAAGACCCTATCACTCTCGCCTGAGAGTAGGCCAGTGTCCCAGCAGTGGGAACATTAAAAGGCTGTCATGATGATGACATTATTACATAAACTAGGTAATAACTATTAGATATTACTTAAATGAATCTACCTAAATATCCTTTCAAATCAAGGTACACAATAAAAAAAAAACAATAATAGGCAAAACGTTTCCGTTATTAACCCTTAGCGCAATAAGCCCTGTTGTGTATATGACCGTTGGGTGTTTATATATATATATATATATACCCAAACCATGCATAACTGCTAACTAGGGAATGTTCTCTCAAATCTCATACGTCCCATATTTGGGTTTCACACATAATCCTGCCGTGTATTTATCATCATTACCTAAGCCGACATAGAAATACGAGTATGCATAGAACCTATTGGGACAAATTCATCTCTGCTTCATCCCTTCTAGGGTACCCTCGTCAAGGGTTAGATCGGTCAAACCGAAGCTGGCACAGTGCAGCACGCAGTAAATCAATTTCGGGTCGTGCTTGAAATTACGATTCATAACCTCGCTGATAAGTGAAAACGACAATGGTGTTGGTTATTTATGGGCACGTTCAAGGGCATTGTGGACTTGTTGAATGTACGAGATTCTCGCATAAAGGCTTATTTAAACAATACAACTATTTCATAGACAAAATGCAATAATTTCTCACAAATCTTTACAAACTAAAAAATTACAAACTTTATGCTTTTGTGATAAAATATAGCTTTGCTATTTTTTTTTAAACCAATTAGATAGAGTCCACAGGATGGTAAGCGGTACAGTAGGCTATGGACGCTTGCAATACTTGAGATATCACTCGCATGTTGAGGTATAATAAAAGTATCTATATAAGCCAGTAAATTTGCCGGTAACCTTTCAAACCGGAACACAGCAATGCAAGCATTACTTCTTTTTTTTTTATACAACTAAAGTGGCAACCAAGCGTACGGCCCACAAGATGGTAAGCGGTTACCGCAGCCTATGGACGCTTGCAATACCAGAGGTATCACTCGCGGGTTGCCACCTTGAGGCTAAGATCGAAAGCCTCATGTGCCAGTAATTTCACCGGAAACCATACCCTTCACACCGGAACACAGCAATGCGAGCATTACTGCTTTGCGGCAGAAATAGGTATGGTGGTAGTCCTTCCCCGGACGAGCTCTATCTTAGAGAACTCTACTACACTTCTTTGGATGAGCTCTATTACAAATAATTTTACTAATCTTTTACTGCTTGAAACAGGCAAAAAACAGGCATAGAGTTATTTTCATATAAAATATAGATGACTTCGTTCACTTGGTGGTTAGCTAGGTAAGTTTATAGGACACGCAAGGCCTCTACTTTCCAACGGCAGTAAGAGATGCCGCCAGACAGATCATCTTAGTCATGAATATAACTCTTACTCTCTTCCTTTTTTACTTACATATATTTTTATCATAGAGCAATAGGAACCCAGCCGGTGTTGTTGCCAGTTCTTTTACGGCATGGGCGCGTTGGAACTGGCGTAAATTTTCC
Source organism: Colostygia pectinataria (assembly GCA_951394395.1). Classification (NCBI taxonomy): domain Eukaryota; kingdom Metazoa; phylum Arthropoda; class Insecta; order Lepidoptera; family Geometridae; genus Colostygia; species Colostygia pectinataria. The sequence goes on along the minus strand of OX596352.1, from coordinate 13,422,372 downwards.
TAGCTTGTAAGACGTTTCAAAGTTTATCCTTGTGATTTTATTGAAATAAATCTTGACCATTTGACTCTCGTCTTTTTTGATTTTGATTTGAATTTTAAGTATGTTTATTATTTAATTATTATATTTTATTATCTACAGCTAATTAAAACGAATATAATAATATGACAGTACGATAGATTCTCGTTATATATCACTAAGCACCACACAAAATAAATAGGACCGGATTAAAATATTAAGTGAATGGGTTTTTTTTAAGTAGCTTTATTAAAACCAGAGCGTTGATATTAAGTGTGCGGTGGGCCTGGTTGAGAAGCGAGAAGATGCGGGTTCGATTCCCGTGGTGTTTGCATGATCTGCATATATTTGTTCCGGGTTTAAGTGTATCTGTGTATAAAAATTTTGTTTTCACAAAGAAATGAGTAACCGAGTACGAGTATTGTTATCCAAGTATTTTATCAGATCATAGTATAGTTCGCACAGCGGATCTAGGCTTCCGTGAAGTTAGCCGTTTGTGATGCGCAAAGACAATTTAGTTTGAAAAAGCTCCATTGCGCATCGTAACGGCTTTTTTCACTACGGCCGAGATCCGTTGTGAGGATCTAGACTTCCGTGAAGTTAGCCGTGTGTGATGCGCAAAGACAATTTAGTTTGAAAAAGCTCCATTGAGCATCGAAACGGCTAATTTCACTACGGCCGAGATCCGTTGTGAGACCTATACAAGTTTTGCTTAGTTAAGGGTGAGATGTTGTGTGAAATGTCCGCCATTAATTATTTAAATCTGAGCGCTTTATCTCAACTTTATCTACCGTTTAGATGTCTCTGTGTCCCGACTCACTTGAGAACTAATGTCTCGTTAATCCAATTGAACGTCTTGATTGATTAATAAGTATATTCGATCCTAGTGATCCTAGTGTAGTGCTTTCCAATTGCGCAGAAAAGTTAATTGGATAAAGGAAAATGTCTCTATTAATGCCTATTCAGTAAGAACTTTATCGAAGTGAACGGGGAATTTCTTTATAGCAACCTGTGCCAAAAGACTAGTATTATAATTGTGAATGTTTTAATAAGTAAGTTCGTATGAGTCAGCGGCCATCTCTGGTGGCAGAGTTTTTAGGCCGCCCGAAGGCGTCTGTCATGGCCTTACAACTTTGAAAAAGCCGGGACCGACTGCTTAACGTGCCCTCCGAAGTACGGGAGCGCTCAGTAAGGATCATTATTTTTAGGATAACAAATACTACCTCATCTACTGTCCGTTACATCCCACTGTTGAGCGATTGTATACTGTATTCTCGAGCGAGATAAAAAAAAAAAAAAGATATCGTTCTTCTTGTGTTGTTATTGTACTTTTTTTTTTAAAGTGGCAACCAAGCGTACGGTCCACAAGATAGTAAGCGGTTACCGCAGCCTATGGACGCTTGCAATACCAGAAGTATCACTCGCGGGTTGCCACCTTGAGGCTAAGATCGAAAGCCTGATGTGCCAGTAATTTCACCGGAAACCATACCCTTCACACCGGAACACAGCAATGCGAGCATTACTGCTTGGCGGCATAGGTATGGTGGTAGTCCTTCCCAGGACGAGCTCTATCACAGAGAACTCTACTACTCTACTTTCGTACTATAAGTTTTGTTCCAAAATTATTATTTTTTTTATATCGGCTCAAATCCACCATGACCAGCGTTTTATTGATCTCAAACTGTGTATGAAGACAGTAGCTGTAATTTTTTTTTGTGTTATTAGAGATCGAGATCAATGGATATTGGTGGCTAACAGTTATGTGATTAACCCTTATTAATTAATAAATATAGAACACCGCTAAAAACCCTTGTCAACTACCATTCAATCCTATCCATCCAAAGGTTGTCTGGTAGAGATCGCTATTTAGCGATAAGGCCGCCCATTGTAATACCTGTTAGTAATTAAGATTGTTCTTGTCAAATGTGTTATAATATGGTGTTCAATAAAGTATTTTCTATCTTCTATCTATCTATCTAACCCGCTGATCCGTTGTAACTTAGTTTTTGTTTTTTTCACCCGATCGCCCCTTTCTCACACACTCCTTTCTAAAATCACTACTAATACTAGCACGCTAAATGTATACAACTAAATTGAAGTCAGAGCTCATTGCGCGTTCATCACGTACAACCTGCAAACCAACATCTACGAATAATCTATGCATTTAATATCTCGCGCGGGGAATGGTAATGGATCCTTACACAAAGCCTGAGGTGCAAATTCTGAGTTTGAACCCAGCCGCATCAAAGCAGCTAGATCATTTCACTGAAAGTTAATAAGATTTTGGTCATAACTCATTTTTCAAATCAGCATTTTTAAAAACATGGAAGAGCTTACTATAGAAATGATCAATGAAGTAAAGTCTTAAAGCTTATAGTAACATCAAACTAATTAAAATGAACCCTTATGGCTCATTTTTGTATTTTTGTATTTTAAATTTTACCATCTTACATTTATAACAGTTTTACAATAAAAATATTCTTATTCTTATTCTTATTCTCATTCTCACGGGACCACGGGAAAAAACTAATGAAATAAATTATTTTCGTCGTACTATAAATAAATAAATGAATAAAAGCCTGTTTATTCTATAACTTAATACTAGTTTACAATATTAGCTAAATTTTAATTATATGTTTAGGATCTTTTTTAATTAACTTTTTTTTTAAGAGTAGTAGAGTTCTTTGTGATAGAGCTCGTCAGGGGAAGGACTACCACCATACCTATTTCTGCCGCCAAGCAGTAATGCTCGCATTGCTGTGTTCCGGTTCGCAGGGTATGGTTTCCGGTGAAATTACAGGCACATGAGACTTACCATCTAAGGTCTTAGAGTAGTAACACGCAAGTGATATCTATGATGTTGCATGCGTACATAGGCTACGGTAACCGCTGACCATCAGGTGGGCCGTACGCTTGGTTACCACTTTAGTAGTATAAAAAAAAAAAAACTTATATAAAATTCCCTTCGTTAGGACCCCTCTCGGGTAAAGGCCTCCTCCAGTTCCATGTTCGCGGTCAGCTGCTGCTTCAACCCAGTTGCATGAGTCCGCTGTTTTTCTTATTTCATCTGTCCATCGGGCTAGTGGTCGTATTATAAATTCACAAATCGTGATTCGTGTGATTTACCACTTGTTTATGTCGTTTATTCTAACGTTGGTTGCCGTTGACTGCAGTACTCGCCGAGCAACAGTCAAACGCGGTCGCGAGCTTCATAGCTTCAATACAGCATAAATGATAAAAACAAGGCTCTAAATAGTCAAATGATTTCCTCTACAGTTTATATTATGTGGTACAGTACTTTTTTTTTCTTATACAACTGTGTGGCAACCAAAGCGTACGGCCCACAAGATGGTAAGCGGTTACAGCAGCCTCTGAACGCTTGCAATACCAGAGGTATCACTCGCGGGTTGCCACCTTGAAGCATAGATCGAAAGTCTCATGTGCCAGAAATTTCACCGGAAACCATACCCTTCACATCGGAACTGGTGAACGTGGTAGTACTTCCCCGGACGTGTTCTATCACAAAGAATTCTGCTACTCTTAAATAATATTATGTAATGAACCAACTGTTTTATCTCTAGTCTTTACCAGCTTGAGTCTTGTTTTAAACACGGAATTCAATACACGAATTCCTGACGAGAACACAAAAGCGAAGTTAATCACACCAACTTCATTACTGGTTCGAGACGATCACGTAATTTTGCGTTTGACTGTACCTATTCACGAACTAGGGTAGGCGAAAGTTATGTAAAGTTTGAACCAGATTTATGCTAAGTAATTTAAAATTGAAATAATGCAGTTAAATATTGAAACTAGGCTAAAATAACCATGACCGATGTGGCGCAGCGGGCGCAGGTCCGCCTGCGACGCGGGTTTTATTCCCGCCTCGGGTCAAATATTTGTACGATCTACAAATATTTGTTTCGTGCACTGCTTATCACTCCGAGACATTGTTGTTAAGTCTCTTTCGCCCAGTAATTTCACTTGCTACAGTACCCTTCAAACATAAACACAGTAATGCTTGCACACTACTGCTTTAAGGTAGAATATCTGGTAGGATGAAGTAGTGGTTATAAATATGAAAAGAACCTCGTGCATATCTAAGTTAGACATATTCCACTCTCTACCGTACGATTATTTAAAGTTAATTACTGGCACATGAGGCTTTCGATCTATGCCTCAAGATGGCAACCCGCGAGTGATACCTCTGGTATTGCAAGCGTCCATAGGCTGCGGTAACCGCTTACCAGCTTGTGGCCCGTACGCTTGGTTGCCACTTCAGTTTTATAAAAAACAAAGTTAGTAACGTTATCTATGGCTTTGTTCGTTACGAAATGTTTAACATTTGAGGTGCAAATGATGCGCCTATCTAGAGTGAAAACAATTTGTTTTGTACTTTGAAATAAAAGTGTTTTAATTCGGAGTGAATGGACCTTTTTAACCGACTTAAATAAAGGAGCTTAATTATTCGACTCTATTTTTGTTACACGATTTCTCCAATTATGAACTGTTTTTTGATTAATTTTAAAAAGTTGTAAATTGTAAAGTTGTAACTACAGCCCCTCGTATCACAATTATTATTAGTATTATATAGTATTTATTATTAAAACATTTTTTTAGTTTGAAGTCTGTTTTGTTTCTTCTAAAAATATTTTTTTTTGTTATGTTATTGATATCAGAAGTTGGATATCAGAAACTACGAGTAATATCGTAGAGTACCACAACTACCATATAATACCCGGAACGAAAAACAGAAATCGCATAACAAAAAAGTGGCGTAAGTTTACTCAATCTGCCTCAAGTCAAAATTAAAAACGAAACTAACCGGCTAGAGAGGGGGTTCACGCTACTGAGCGATTATAATTATGAACGTTTCTGTTGAGAACATAATACTATCAGCCTTGATAATTGGCTCTTAGTAGAAGTGCACAAAAAGCAGTTAGTTGCACGTCTGCGATCATCAAAATCTAGCCTAAAAGCTGAAAAGCGCAAATTATTCAATTCCCCATCCGATCAGAAAAGCTTTGTGCAAATAGTTGGGTTAAACCCGACAGAGCCACTGGAATTTAACGCCACGTCACACCAGATTGAGCAATACTTTCGGCAATTTTTAAAACAAAAAATAGCAATAAACGTCCTAATAAAAACTGATTAGTAATATTGTTACTATCCTGCGTATCACAATGCATGTACCTATGCTGGGGCGCGTGGAACTGGCGTAAATTAACCTAGCTTTAAGACGTTTCAAAATGTTCTGTGTGATATTATTGAATAAATATATTTTTTACTTTACTTTACTTTACTTTACTCTTTCCAAAACGAATGGAAACTATTCGACAACTAATCAGAATTTACAAATTTAAAAAATAACTTAATAATAATATATATAACAGTAAGTAGAGCCACGCAGTTTCACCCTCGGGTTTTCAGTTTTATGCTATCCAACAGGAACAATCAATTTATCCGGGATAATTTGTTTGTCCCTCTGTGTTATTCCAGAACTAAGTAGTAGAGTTCTCTGTGATAGAGCTCGTCCGGGGAAGGACTACCACCATACCTATATCTGCCGCTAAACAGTAATGCACGCATTGCTGTGTTCCGGTGTGAAGGGTATGGTTTCCGGTGAAATTACTGGCACATGAGGCTTTCGATCTTAGCCTCAAGGTAGCAACCCGCGAGTGATACCTCTGGTATTGCAAGCGTCCATAGGCTGCGGTAACCGCTTACCATCTTATGGGCCGTATGCTTGGTTGCAACTTCAGTTGTATAAAAAAAAAAAAACTAAAACAACCTACATTCCAAATTTCATCGTAATCAAATCACGGAGATACGTTTTAACAAACAGATTTACACACACACACAGACTTCTCATTTATAATTTTAGTAGGGAAATAATACAGTTTATTTAGTTATAAAAATAAAACTTATCTCAAAGTTAAAATAGTTTGATAAGTCGCGAGCGTTTAAAGAGCATTTTCAACGTAATGACCCATTTACAACGTGGTGCACCAAAAGGTTTCCGTTAATTTAATATTTAGCACCATAAAACTCAGACGAAAACACACAAAACGATGGAAAGCAGACGTCAGCTTATAATTTGTTTGTAATCGAGTTTTAGAGACCATTTTTATTGTCTTTTAAGGTACCCACAATTTAGGAGTCTTTAAGGCTAGAATGAACAGGTTCTTTCTAGGAAAGCGTGCTCCATCATCGACCACACCATCACTTAACCATCAGGTGAGGTGGTGGTCAAACGCTTGTTTGACCAATTTATAAAAAAAAACCCCAATGATTAACCTCAACCTATCTTCTTATATTTAAAAAAAAATAGCTGTGCGTAAGTCCCGCTAAAACTCGAGAACGGCTGGACCGATTTGGCTAATTTTGGGTTCATGAAATGATTTTAGGAGTCTAGGGAAGGTTTAAACGGTGAGAAATTGTGGAAAAATCGCAAAATAAATAACGCGGGGGAAACGCAGGTCAGCTAGTCTAGAATAAAAGCCAAAAACTTAAATTAAATTAAAACATAGTACACAGACAATTAGAGTCACACCTCAAATTAGCCACATGCATCCGCCATAACGAAGAAACCCTTAGCAACATGACGTAGTCTTTGCAAGTCTTGTAAATTATTAGTAACACACAGCAGGGCCCCAGTCTCGTAGATTTCACACGTATATTTAAATTAAATGTTACGGGCGGGGATACATGTATAAGCGAGAGCGGATATTTTATTATTCTTAGTTTATTATGCTTAATTCAACGTTATGCGATGTTACAAAGCATAGCTTTACATTAATAAAAATAATTTTTTTTTAAATTCCAAAAGAGTAAACCAACATAACTAAAATAAAACAATACAGACCGATTGGTAAACTATTTAACAAATTACACTATGAAATAATTCCACAAAGTTTAGCTAAATGTTATCATATCAGTGATTCATATCACTATAATGTTGACACTTTAAAAATAAACATGTTAAAAATTTTAATTACAAATTTTCGGAAGCAACAGCGATTACTAATTTAAAGATCGCTGCAAACAGTAATACGCCCGCACCCAAAATCACACAACAAGTAAATCAACACAGTAGCGCAACTCGCAACATGCGAGCCGGTGAGAAATTCGCGCAAGTAATTAGAATGCACTACCGACATTATTTAAACTGTGCTGCACAATGTAATTTAGCATTTTCTTTGGAGCAGTGGATGTTTTAATTGGGTTGGGACTAGTTAGAGTTGTTATACGGTTTTAACATAATGAAGCGTCTCTGCCTTGTATGAAAAAAAATAGTCCCCGAACATTTCAAATAGTAAGTAAGTAAGTTCGTATGAGTCAGTGGCCAACTCTGGTGGCAGAGTTTTTAAGGAGCCCGAAGGCATCTGTCATGGCGCATGACTGCATAACGTGCATTTCAAAGCACGGAAGCGCTCTTTTGATATTGCCACTGGCGGTCACCCATCCAAATCCATTTCACATGGTAAGACTCTTCAGCAATAATTCGTCTTGGTTGGTATTAGTTCTCCTCATCAGTTTCGATGACGGCGACCGTCACTATATTCATAACAAAAGAAATATATAATTATTAACAACTTTAAAATTTATGATAATATTAATCTATTTACAACTCATTTATTTCTTATCTTTTTTTTTTTTATACTACTAAAGTGGTAACCAAGCGTACGGCCTACTTGATGGTCAGCGGTTACCGTAGTCTATGTACGCATGCAACATCATAGATATCACTTGCGTGTTACCACCCTGAGACGTTAGATGGTAAGTCTCATCTTTGTGGCTTGCTAGATCAAACTTTGTCTTACTGTCTACTTTATTGTTAACTTTGTCTACTTCACTGGTGGGTACTTTTTTGGTTTTAGACAAGCGTTTGACCACCACCTCACGTGATGGTAAGTGATGGTGTGGTCGATGATGAAGCACGCTTCTTTAGAAAGAACCTATTCACTCAAGCTTTGAAGACTCCGCACTACCGCAGTGCCAGATATTCTGCAATATTCATAAGTTACTATAAATTAGAGTTTTTTTAAAAGAGCTCGTGCGGGGAAGTACTATCATTCATATTTCTGCCACCAAGCAGTAATGCTTAAAACCAGCAGATCCTACTATTCTTTTGTAGTACTGGAAATCAAAATTGGTCTTTAACACTTACTCAAAGATTGTAAAATGGGCTCATAAAGTTTATAGCCATAAGTTTATATTATCACCCTTCTTATCTACACCCATAAACCTTTAATATAACCCCATTCGTAATTACCCATCTTAACAAAATCATGTTCGCTTAAAATTAAGGGTGTGTGGCTCCTTTTGTACCCTCTCTTCAACTCCCCAGATTGATAGTTACACTTAACTAGGCTAAGGGTTTTTCAAAGTGTGCCTGCCGTTATATAACGTCAGTTTTATAGTGGTCCGTAAGCTTTCAATGTTATCAAAACTATGTATATTTTTTTTCTTGTTTTTAAAAAATAATTGCTGTTCGTTAGTTTTGCTAAAACTCGAGAATGGCTGGACAGATTTGGCAAATTTTTCGTTTAAAATATTTTTATGCAGGATTCAAATGATGAGAATATATGGAAAAATATCATGAGTGAAACCGCACGGGTTAGCTAGTCATCATCATCTTAGGCGCTCAGGCACGTGTGTGCCTTGGCCTGGTCAAGTATATTTCTCCATCCACTTCTGTTCTGGGCTTTCTCTCGCCAGCCTCTCACTCGTATCGCTTTTGTGTCTTGCTCGATCCCATCCAGCCATCTTAACTTGGGTCTGCCTCGAGTTCTTGGACTATCTGGTTTGCTTCTCAAGAAGCGCCTAGGAATCCTGGTTTCCTCCATCCGTTCAATATGACCCGACCACCGAAGACGTCCAATTTTCGCAAACGTTACGGCTCATGATACATGTCAGCTACTAGTTTTATATAAAATATATTCTAAAATGCTATAGAACAAATACTTGCAGAGAATGAAAACAAACATGATCCGCAGCGGGGATCAAACCCGGAACCTGCTTCTGAACCCATCTCGCCCACCGCGAAACCGAGGTCGTCAAATTCACAGCAAACTCTACGTAGAAGGCGGCCAAAAAGACCTCTCGCTCCGTTTATTCAGAAGTTACATCCACACCTGGGCCCTTTAATTAATAACTGAGACGCGTATTGATAGCCTGTTGGAGTGCCGAAGCGCTGGTGCGGTAACTGATAGATACATTTAATTGTTGCAAGTAAGTTTGAGTAAGAAACCGGAGTGGAAGGTTATTTATTGTTTTTGTAAGTTTTCCTTCGAAGCGATCCATGTGAGTTTTTATATCAATACAGAATCAACAAAACATAGTAGCTACGTATTTTATATGTATCATAATGCCAATAAATGTATAAAACTCTATAAAAAATTTGACAAAAACAATCTTAATTACTAACAGGTATCATGCTATGACATAGTTTTTAAAAATATCATGAATAATAACATAATTTTCACTAAAAATGGGATATTTAGAACGATATTTCCGTGATCATAGCTCATGGAACTACGACAAAATTTTGGTAATCAATAAAGTTCACAAATCTCAGTAAATAGCCCGTTTGATTAGGTAAAAATGTTGCAAGTTTAAAACCACTGACCACGAATGACACATGAAAACAACAGTGTTTGTGAATCTTGTCTTGCTACTATTATAAATATGAAAGTTTGAATGGAGCACAATAATACTACATATTATCCTGGAAATATTATATACGGTATCCGTAAGATATTTTTTTTATTTAGTTCTCACACATAATATACCACAAAATGTACGCGCGAACGAAGTCGCAGGCAACACAATCGCATAAAAGTCTAATAATATTGACGATGGCAATCATAAAACCAGATTTTCAGGCTCCAAAAACCTTGGCTTCAAAAGTTTAGCTTATTCGCAAACTTATAAGCTGAACTTTCAAAGGGAACTCCAAAACGACTTGTATAGGAGAAATCACGTTTGCGAGAAAAGTTCATGTGTCTCAGAAACATAATTACTTTTGGAACATATTATGTATTGAGATAACTTCTAGAAGTTAATACACATGGTTTTTTTGACGTTAGGCGGTTCGCCTCTGCATCTTGTGACTCGACTTAACAACCAACAAAGGAATATCTACTCTAAATCGACAGCCATTTGTTTTATTTACATTTATGAGCACTTAGCACCGACAGTTCGTCACTTCACACGTAGTACTCGATAAATTAAAACAAACTAACAGTTGTAGATATAAAATAGGTATTCCTGTGTCAGTAGTCGTGTTTTAAGACTTAGTGCTTCTGGAATAGGCGAAGCACCTTAGTTTCCAGTGGACCCGGGTATTTTAGCTCACTTTGTATAACTCGCATAGTTGATAACTTTGTGAGCTAAGTCAGCTATGTGAAATTTCTGTTTTAACTCCCGCTAAGGTGCAAATAGTTAACGTAAATTACACTTGTCATTTGTTTCTTACATAAGAAACCAGGGTATAGAAGGGGTAAATCATTGCATGTGACGTTTGCGATCTTAATGCCGTCATATATTTTTGACATAGGTTATAAGATAAGATGATAGAAACAAAAAAAAATCTGCCCGTAATTTTTTACTAAAAGTCGTCAAACGCCGAACATTCTGACCTAAGCGTTGATAAGTACTAGGACAGAATAAAGTACATAAAAGTGTAGAAAATCTTGCGTCGCTGGGTCTTACTCCCCAAACTTTGAGTGTCGACCGCTTGTCACTTAAAGCCGTTTTATAGCCCCGCTTTGGACCAAGTTTTGTTGCAAATCGATTGTCGATTCGTCAGTTTTTTATTTTTGTTCCCAAGTCGGACAAACAGAATGCGGTGAGCTTAAAGTTTTAATATATTTTGGTAATTAGGGATGTGCTTAGCATAATGTCTAAATTTACTAATTAACTTCCTAATAATAAAAAAAAATACTGTATTTGGAAAAAAACAGAGCTGTAGCTAAATCAATGACTTTATGAAATTAATGTTCAATAGTTTTACTAACTTAAGTTTCTCCTAACGAAAGTATAATAAAAATGTGGATCAGAGTGTTATTAGCAAATAATACGCTTTTTTCTTTCTTAATAGTGACATCATTTGTTATCTTAATGTCTATGCGGTTAGAATATTTTATTGTTTTATTAGCTCTTATAGTATTTGATTATTATCACACTAATATTCAAGGGACAGGTTCCACACATTAATAAAAAAAAAATGTATCTATGTTTTTTTTATGTATATTTTCTCTTAAAAATCTCGAGTACTATCACTCGTATATCTGGTCAATTACTATTTATCTTTATTGAAAATCGCGTAATAAATGAAAGAACTAGAATACCAGAATTGTATAATAATAATAATAATCATATAATGCTGGACAATCCACACAGCATTATATTGTATATTTTCTTAGTTTCTTTGGTGGAATATAAATGCAATGGCATCTTTGCCAAGCATTGGGAAAATAACGGTTAGTTAAATAAACATTTGAAAGCAAATACAATTGGAATCGAAAGCGTACATCATGTTAATAACACTATCATACAAATAGATACTGGTAAAAAAAGGAAGGCGTAAGTTTGGATGAATGAATGAATGAATGAAAATGAATGAATGAATGTCTGATCTCTCCTATGATCTGATTTGGCGGATATACAGGGTCTTTGATTATTAGTGTGCAATATTCAAGGAATATGTTTCACACACAAAAAAAATCCATGTTTTTTTTTAACATTTTGTCTGAAAAATCTAGAGTCGATTACGTTTTTATGGTCAATTATTAATAATCCTTGTTGGAAATCGAAAGGGGCTCTCCTTTCGATTTCGTGGCGTATGTCAATGACCCGCGCGTCAGATAATGACCGGGAATAGAAAATAAGCTTTTTATCTCGCGGAGCGCTCGTGACGTAGCTGGCTAAGTTGTGCTTAACAGATCAACGAAGTTAAAAAAACAATTTCAACTGAGCGCTCCCGTGCTTCGGAGGGCACGTTAAGCAGTCGGTCCCGGCTTTTTCAAAGTTGTTAGGCCATGACAGAGGCATTCGGGCGGCTTAGAAACTCTGTCACCAGAGTTGGCCACTGACTCATACGAACGAACGAAAGATCTCGCAAAACTGTACGGTTCCCGAGTTCAAAGCAAACATAGCTGCGGGCAACAGCAAGTAATAAATAGAACAATCTTGAGTGTATCATCCCTAGACGCGCAAAAGAACTATATTATACGATGAAAATAAACTTCAAAATAGAATTTTCTCAATTCGTCCGTGGAGACCTTAGCAGGCACTTTCGCTTCCATTTACACTTAGATGTCGTACGATCTGCGAGTGGCTGACGCTCTGGCTAGACGAATTTATGATTAATTCAACATTTGCGATGAGTCTGGGCTTGTTCTGTAAGTTCTAGAGCTGTTCTAAGTAATTCTCTATGAGCAGTTACGTGCCAGAAACCATTTTTGGTTAGAAGAGCAATGTAGCAAGTGAAATTACTGGACGAATGAGACTAGACACTCCGAAACATATCCTTATTCATAATAGAAACTGTCAATTTAGCGATGAATCAGGCTATTGGGATTGTTTTCACTAAAAACGGGATATTTACCATGATTTGTGAGTTTTATTGATTCCCGATATTTCGGCGCAGTTACATACATCATGATCACGGGAAAATCAGTTCTCGGGAATCAATAAAACTCACAAATCATGGTAAATATCCCGTTTTTATTGAAAATTATGTTAATAACCATGATAGTTTTAAAAACTATATTGGGTTTGTGGTCCATTCTCTTTAGAGGCGAGAATACCTGCCTTTTCTTTAGAGTCTTATCATGCGGGACGAATAACTTTTGAAAAGCCGTTGTAACATATTTGAACAAGCCTGTTTGATCAAATTACTTAAACGTCTATGATCGCCCTTATAGTCAAAATCAAAATCAAAATCAAAATCAAAAATTATTTATTCAGTAGAATCACAAGGATCACTTTGAAACGTCTTACAAGCTAGGAAAATTTTCACCAGTTCCAACGCGCCCATGCCGTAAAAGAACTGGCAACAACACCGGCTGGGTTCCTATCGCTTTTTTGGCATGACCCTTGCTATTGTTATGGATTCCAAGTAGAGTTGGAGCACATTCGTCCCAAGCTTTTTTATCATCTAGGTAATCGGTTGTTTTATAGTAAGCTTTTTGAGACAGATTTTGTTTAATTAAGTTTTTAAATTTGACAATTGATAAATTTTGTATGTCGCTTGGGACTTTGTTAAAGAAGCGTACACATTGCCCTTTAAAAGATTTACTGACCTTAGTGAGCCTAACTGTGGGAACAGCGAGTTTATTTTTATTTCTAGTATTAACATTATGATTATCACAATTTTTTTTTTTTTCAGATACGGCCTTTTCGTTCAATTCTCGTTATCTCGTTACAAATACAAGTGAGTCAGTTTTCTGGGAAGAAGATATGTCTGCTGAGTTCTTATTAGATTATTACAGTTAATGCCCAAATCTTAAAACGCTTATCAACTATCAAAAGAAATCACGTTTTTGACGCATTATAAAATAAAGTCGCTTCCGCTTTCTGTCTTTAAGTATACTTTAGAATTACGCAACGGATTTGTATGCGGTTATTTAGTGAGTAACATAGGCTATATTTATTACTAGCGACCCGCCCTGGCTTTGCACGGGTGCGGTTTCAATGCACCCGCGCGATGCTGGGACGGACTGCTAGTGTTTAATATACGTTTCAGTATTTGGGTGTAAATGCGTTAGTTCACTTTTTTTTTTTTTTATACTACTAAAGTGGTAACCAAGCGTACGGCCCACTTGATGGTCAGCGGTTACCGTAGCCTATGTACGCATGCAACATCATAGATATCACTTGCGTATTACCACCCTGAGACGTTAGATGGTAAGCCTCATGTGCCTGTAATTTCACCGGAAACCATACCCTTCGAACCGGAACACAGCAATGCGAGCATTACTGCTTGGCGGCAGAAATAGGTATGGTGGTAGTACTTCCCCGGACGAGTTCAATCACAAAGAACTCTACTACTCTTATAAGGTTTGGTGATTTGCTTCTCTCGCATTATTTGTTTAATTACGCAGATACCAATTCACTCCTTTATTTCAGTTCTTGCAAAATCTAATTAAATCTCGTGAAGCTACTCGAGTAAGATAAAAGTCACTGAATGATTTAAAACTGCTCTTATTATCTGAGAAGTTTTATCCTTTGTAACGGAAACAAAGAAATTCTGAATTAGACTCATTTGTTTTATACTTTATGAGAAATACCTTTTTAAGTATACCGACAACGACTACTAATTTAACTTAGTCAAAAGATCAAACATCAGAAAGCCTTCTTCATGACTTACAATTGATTTATCTTAGAGGAAATGCTCAAAGTAAAATACTCAATACTCAATACTCGCACTGTGACCCTGTCATCTGATCCTAAGGTCGTGAGTTTGAAACCGGTCGTGCAACAATATTTTTTTCTATTACAAAAATTTATTTGCCCAAAGCCAGTGCTCTCACACATATAATAGATAAAATCGTGAGGTAACCGGTATGCCCAAGGTACTAAATATTCGAAAAACATAGGCCATTGATTTATTCACATTTGGTTTAAGACTACGCCTTACCATAACCATTATGCAGTGCCTCATAGTAGATTATGATCCAATCGTAGTGTCTCAGCAGTGAGAGTATTAGAAGGCTGCCACGATGATGAAAAAAAAAAAAAAACTTACACAAAACACGGCACAAAATAACAGTGAAAACAACAAAAAATAAACAAGTGTATAGTTCGCACAGCGGATCTAGGCTTCCGTGAAGTTAGCCGTTTGTGATGCGCAAAGACAATTTAGTTTGAAAAAGCTCCATTGCGCATCGAAACGGCTAATTTCACGACGGCCGAGATCTGTTGTGAGAACTATATACTAATAATATAATATAAAAAGAAAATATTTGTATTTTTTTAAGTTTATGTTTTTGTTTGTTACGAATAAACTCAAAAACTACAGGTCTGATTAAAAAACATATTTCACCATTAGGATGCTACATTATCCCTGAGTAACATAAGCTATATTTATTACTAGCGACCCGCTCCGGCCTCGCACGGGTGTGGTTTAATTGCACTTGCTGAAGCTGGGATGGAGTGCTAGTCAATAAAAAAATAAATAAAGTGAGTTATCCCACCATCTGACTTTGTACATGTATTTCTAGCAATAAATATACTCTGACTTACGTGTAATGCTACTACTGCTGTGACTATGAGTAAGTACAAGGCTGCAAAATGCGGTTTTTATTCGCCCCCACAATGTTTACATTCTGTGCTTAGTAACGCGGAAATCAAACCTGCCCTTTCACTTCACCCACGCCTCTTTCAAAACACAAACACTTCTCCCAAATCCTTTACGCAAAGAAGGCTCCTATCACCTCGGTTCGGCTGTTAATGTTGAATAAGCTTTATTGGTATTGGTCTTAGACTCTATATAGCTTGGCACGTGCGCGCTAAACGCTTGACTCGCGTTTTATAGTACACCTAACATAAGAGAAAATTGTATTTACATAATAACAATAAATGATCAATTCTTAAAATTTAACGTGTCACGTGGTGAAAAAAAAAAGTGCGATCCGTCACCTTATTGCAAAGGGGACAAAACTAGGTGACAGATAATAATAATCCCTTTTAGACACTATGCTGGTGTCCTTACTGAAATACTAGCTTAGAACTCGGGAACCGTACTTTTTTCCGGGTTAAATAAAAACCTATGTCCTATTCCCGGTTATTATCTATTTATGTTTTAAATTTCAGCCAAATCGGTTCGGTGGTTGGCGGGTTAAAGAGGAACAAACATTCGTCCAAACATCCAAACATTCGCATTTATAATATTAGTGTGATAGTGTAAAGTGTGATATGATAGTGTGATTGGATAATCATTAAGTTATATTCATCATCATCATAATTATCAGCCAACAGACGATCACTATGGCCATAAGGATGCACATTGGCCTCCATCAAAGAGTGTAATTGTATGGTGCATGTAATTAAGATCCATAGATCCAGATTCGACGTAGAAAGGTCTCTGTATTTATTTATACTCTGTGTAAGGCAGTTGTACACTCGGGGCCTATAAAGCGACAATTCAATTACAAAGGCAAGGCACGAATCGCACGGACGTTATTGGACGCTGTCAGATTGATTCGTGCACTGTCTGTTCCGAGCCTAATAAATGCGAAGAGTTGTTTTTTACGGGCTTCAATTGTAAATGCTCGGCACTGTTTTATTCTTCCAACACTTTTGGAGACTTTTTTTTGTATTTGTAACCAACGTTTTATAATCTAGATTCGTGTTGCATCACAGGGTCTCTCTATAAAGCGATTTATCTTGACAGTTTTGGTGGTAAAGTAAAGTAAAGTAAAAAATATATTTATTCAATCATAAGGTGAATTCACGCCAGTTCCACGCGCCCCAACCTAAAAAAATCTGGCAACAAACTCGGCTTTATCAAAAAACTTATAATAAAATAACCGATTATTTAGATGATAAAAAAGCTTGGAACGAAAGGGCTCCAACTCTACTTGGCATCCATAACAATAGCTAGAATCATGCAAAAAAAAATAGGAACCCAGCCGGTGTTGTTGCCAGTTCTGCGTTGGAACTGGCGTGATTTTTCTAGCTTGTAAGACGTTTTAAAGTGATCTTTGTACTGAATATAGCACTATTGATTTGATTTGATATGAAAAAAAAAAGTATTTAATTAAGAGCACAAAAAAACACAGCGGAAACCTAATGCTACATGCATACAAATAAATTATTAAAATAAATCGCATCATATCATATCTCCGTGACGACTTAATTGATTGTGATGAAATTTGGAAAGTAGATGGCTTAAATCCTGGTTTAACACATAGGCTACTTTTAATTCCAGAATATTTACTATTCCTGTGGGATAGCATAAAAAACTGCAAAAACGTGAGTGACGCTGGGTCAGCGCGTTATTAAATAAATAAATAAATAATGCTGGACAATCCACACAGCATCATCTATCAAGGTAAGCTGCTGTTAACCAGAGCTGTATTATGGGTACTAGATGACTGATATATATTTAATACAATACAATAAATAGATATTTTTTATTATACATAGAAAACACCCAGAACACCCGGAACAAATATTTGCAGATCCTCCAAACATTTGTCCCAAGGCGGGAATCGAACCCGCAACCTCTGCGTCGCAGGCGGACCTTCGCCCACCGCGCCACATTGGTCGCCTAAATGAAGAAGTAGCTTCTAACTCAAGATGTGTTTGTTTGTGCAGGTGAGGGCGCGGGCGAGGGCGAGCGGCGACGCGGCGCGGGCGCAGCGGTGTCGCGCGGCATGCGGCGCCGCCCTCTGCTGCCGCTGCTGCTGCTCCTGGCGTTGCTGCGCGACCACGGCCTGCTCGCCGCCTCCGGAGGTAAGCAACAACTAAACTCAATATTCAATACTCAATGTTCCGCGAAGTCGTCATTTGTCAAAAACTGTCTCAAAATGCTTACTATATAAGGTCATTCATTATCAACCTGACAAACTTAAGGGGTAGGTTCCACACATAAAAAAAAAAAAAAAAGATTTTTAAGACAAAACATACATAAAAAAAAAAAAATATATTTACATATATTTTTTTTTTAGGTGTGGAACCTATCCCTTAAGTTTGTCAGGTTGATAATGAATGACCCTGTATATATTATTTTTATTTAACTACTGTTTCATATGACTATTTCTAATTTAAAATTCTGTTATATATATTTATTTTTCTAGTTAAGTATGTTAAAATTTAATTTTGGATAGTAAACAGTAGTTTTAATTTTGCACGTCATGACAAATGGCTGAATGTGTTTAGCACCTATGTTTATACGAGTACATAACAACTGTATAATCTACCATATTCACTGCAAATAAATATCTTTATCTCTTTATCTTTATAAAACAACCGATTACCTAGATGATAAAAAAGCTTGGGACGAATGTGCTCCAACTCTACTCGGCATCCATAACAATAGCATGCCAAAAAAGCAATAGGAACCCAGCCGGTGTTGTTGCCAGTTCTTTTACGGCATGGGCGCGTTGGAACTGGTGTAAATTTTCCTAGCTTGTAAGACGTTTCAAAGTGATCCTTGTGATTCTACTGAAATAAATAATTTTTGATTTTGTTTTTTTGATTTTTGGATGGGTGACCGCCAGTGGCAATTTCAACGGAGCGCTCCCGTGCTTCGGAGGGCACGTTAAGCAGTCGGTCCCAGCTTTTTCAAAGTTTATAGGCCATGTCAGAGGCCTTCGGGCTGCCTAGAAACTCTGACACCAGAGTTGGCCACTCATACGAACTTACTTTTTTCTCATTAGGTCTAACCTGTAAAGATAGGTGTAAGGTATAAGGTTCTTCTTTTCGTGTCAAAAAAACAACCTAGATAGTTTTGGACCAGTACTTACTTACTTACTTAGTGCATAATATTCAAGGAATAGGTTTTATGTACAATATTATAAACAACCACTTTTTTTTTTTTTTTATGTCAGCAAGTGGCTAGACAATCAAGGCCCACCTGATGTTTAGGACCACGCCTGACTATTACAGATGCAGTGCCACCCAAAGCTTAAAGTGTTTGCGTGGCACTGCACTGCGCTTATCACCCCGAGACATTGTTGTTAAGTCTCTTCCGCCCAGTAATTTCACATGCTACAGTGCCCTTCAAACCTAAACACAGTAATGCTTGCACACTACTTATCCAAAAGAATCTATTATCAAGCAGTCCATCCACCTAAATCTACATTTAACTATCAACCAATTAGCAAATCGCATAATCTCCGATAATTCCTAAAATGTAATCCCCCGATATCCATCTGCTAAGCGCGTGTCGTGAGTGAGATTAGCATAGCCGATTCATGCTACGGAAGGTAAAGCACTAGTTTTGAATTATTCCCACCTGTCACCCAGCTTTGTCCGCTAGGGTGACAGACTCTTTTGGCCGAAATTTTTTGCGACAGATCTAACTTTTATTTTTTAATTTCGAATTGCTAGAAAGTCTGTCGCAAGTTTCAGAACCAATGACTTTTGCCAATTTCCACATGAGATTTAGCGCTATGGAAAGCATAACAAGGTGAAGATGATCCGTTTAGCTGACTGCTAGAGTCACTAGGTTTTAAACAAAATCTTGAAAAAGATTAGAGTTTGTTGTGATGAAAAATCTTCCCGTTATGACAGTATGGTTTATTTGGTCTCATAAAAAATACCCAGTTACGGCTCAGCTGCTACAAAATAAACTCGCAATTTGTTTCTTTTATCTAAAACTGGCTGAAAAATAATACAACGTCCCCGATCCGTCCAGCAATCAAACAAATGTGCGGTAGGCCCAGTGCTGCCACCTATTCACAACAGGCTTTCATCACGTTCAACAATAACAACCAACTTTCAACTTTATCGCAATCTACTAACGTCCAAAATAAATACAATCTGTCTGTACAATTCAGCAACACACAAATGCACTCGAATTTTGACTGTGTGACTTATAGCTACGGTTCAAATCTCCAGTGCACTGCAAGCTTATAAAGTTCAAGCAATTCCGCCTGCTGTGTATTTATATGTAAGGTTTAGAATCGTAGATGGGGATGGTCGGGTGGTGACAAATAGACTGGACGGAGCTGCCACGTTGTTGATTAGGATGACTGCTGAATGGATCACTGCCGACAAGGGTTTGCTGATGTATCTTCTGGTATTTATGCTTCAGGTTATGTGGTAAAAGCGTGGTTAGATTTTGAAAAACTTTGTTTGTGTACCGCTAAATAGCTAGATTATTGATTCAAAACTTTCAACCGATGTCGTTACTATTTAGGACATAAACCCACAAAAGTGGTCATAATTCAGCAAGTTTATGTAACCGCGGCACGACAGTTTGCAGACACTTCAGCGCACGCTAATGAAATATCGGTAACGCCCAGAAAACATCTAAAAAAAGTATTGCCAACACAAATCAAAGTGCGTGTCACGCCTAATGTAGCCGCGCTATAAATAAAGCTCCGAATTGCGGCTCACCTTAATAAATCCCTACTGCGCCCGTATTTTATATTTTCCGAAAGGTGCTACCACATACTAAATTGATATTTACATTGTACCAATAAACATAATTCACGGAACTGCAAACAAGGTGGAAGAACGAAACGTTGATGATGAAGGGAATATTTCCTAGGGTTCCGTTTCAAATGATCAAATCAGGGCCTTATGGATATAGATGGAAAGTTCTAAATGAATTGAATCTTTGAATGCGTACCAAGAGCTTATATTGGTATCAGCTAAGGTTTGCTAGGTCTGTCGTAAATACCTCTCAGTAATGTCTTTGCGAAAAACTTAAAAGTAGTCTTAATTAATTGCCTTAATAATTATAATTAATGAAAATGCCTTGTTGGTTCAAAAACCATTTTATTTATATTTTTATGAATAATCTGTGGTTGTACCTACTGAACGATAAATTTAGAAGACAAAATAATAGATGCTTTTCTTGCTCACTTCCTTTTTGGCATCCCCACAGTCGAATAAAAAATAATACACTAATGACAACAAAACTGCGACCACGGCATACATATCCGTAAAAGCAAAAGTTTATTTCCTGTACAAAAAACTCTGCAACAAAAGACACTTTATAAATGAAAAAGTCTAAAAGCGCCCCAAATAACGTACGGAACATCTAACAAGTGGGTAAAACTCCAACTTTCTCAGTTACCCGAGTCTTTATCCAATCGCCTCGAGGACTGAATAGAGTCCACGAAGATGTTTCAGTCTGTAATTAAAAGATAATGAAAAACTTCAAGTGGGGAAAGTATGTAAATTAGTTTCCAAGATTCGACCCTCGTAGGACAAAGACCTATTTTATTATCTTCGTTTTCTTAGGCCGGAGTGGAAGCATTGTTTTCGGATTAGTTATGGATATGCTGTCCAACGATAAATCTCAGTTAAAGAGTTGGCAACCCTTTTGTTTATTTAATTTATAACATCTTCGTTATAACTCAAATAAAATAAGCATTATGATTACATTTGGTTTATACAACCAATGTGGCGCGGTGGGCGAAGGTCCGCCTGCGACGCAGAGGTTGCGGGTTCGATTCCCGCCTTGGGACAAATGTTTGTAGGATCTGCAAATATTTGTTCCGGGTGTTCTGGGTGTTTTCTATGTATAATAAAAAAATATCTATCTATGTATTGTATTGTATTAAATATATATCAGTCATCTAGTACCCATAATACAGCTCTGTTTAACAGCAGCTTACCTTGGGCTAGATGATGCTGTGTGGATTGTCAAAAAAAAAAAAAAAAAACTACAGTTTAACTCACTCTAATTAAGGAGAGCACTTGACTTGAGTGTCACCTGTTAATTATTTACGTGCAATTGTGTATGTCTGTGTATATTTTGTTGGTGATTCATAATAAATTAATGAAAAACTTAATAATAAATACAGTTAAAAAATAAAAGTGCAATCTGTCACCTTGAGGGGACAAAATTAGGTGATATATGGGAATAATCCAGTTAGAACTTGTTTACAAATTTTTCAGAAAACTTTTATCTATTTTTTTTAAATTGATATGAGTATTTTGTGTTGTGTTTGAACAACACTCAGGATGTCTTTTTTAAACCATATGCAGAATACTAAAAATGTAAAAATGGGTCACAAGGCTGTTGAAAAAGTTGCGAAAATATTTCGAGTAACTGTTTCCAAAATAGATATATTTTACGGGATATTTCGTGACCTACGTGCACTAGCGTATGGTCTAAGTTAAAATATCTTTTACCTGGTGGTAGGACTCTTCAGCAAGAGTCCGTCTTGGTGGGTACCACCGCAGTGTCAGATATTCTACCTCCAAGCAGTAGTGTGCAAACATTACTGTGTTTAGGTTTGAAGGGCACTGTAGCAAGTGAAACTACTGGGTGAAAGAGACTTAACAACAATGTCTCGGGGTGATAAGCGCAGTGCAGTGCCACGCAAACACTTCAAAACCGTAAGCTTTGGGAGGCACTGCATCTGTAATAGTCAGGCGTGGTGCTTAACATCAGGTGGGCGCCTTGATTGTCTTGTCACTTACTGACATTAAAAAAAAAAAATCTTAATATTATAAAATGTCAAAGTTTGAGTGGTTGTTCGTATGGATGGATGTTTGTTACACAATCACGTCAGCACGGCTCAACAGATCTCTATGAAATTTGGCACAGGCATAGAAGGCACTATCTGGAATAGTTTATAGCTGCTTTTTATTCCGGAAAAAGAATGGTTCCTGTGAGATAGATTTATTTTTTGTTCTCACACATGCACATCAGTTTCCATACGAACGAAGCTGCGGGCAACAGCTAGTAAAAACAAAAACGCTGAACTAAATCACTTATGAGAAATATAGGAAACTCACATTTACTTAAAACTTTGAGATCCAGCCAGGACATTAGTGATAGATAAAATTATATCTGGATATGATCACCTACTGCACGCCTTTTATTGTATGTGCCACTCCTACGTCTACGTCTTAGGGTGGCAACGCGCATGCGAGTGCGCATGTTGCAAGCGTATGTAGGCCGTTAACTAGTACGGTAACCGTTTACCATTAATAAATAATGCTGGACAATCCACACAGCATCATCTAGCCCATTAAGTGAGCCTTACGCTTGTTTGTCACTTTAGTTAATTGATAGATTCAGGCATTACTTTGCGGAAATCCATTACAAGATAAAAAACAGACAAAAAACCTCTAGTACTATTCCGCTTAACCTTTTAACTAATAAGGTCACCAAAGCTTTGGCTCCAGCGCTCGACGGAGCAACACGTCTGCCGGAGAACAACTCGATGGTCCTGATGATGTCCCGTGGAGGGATGAAACACGTGTCGATATTTTTCTTTTGAGGTTAACTGTGGTAACTGTGTGTCCTCATTAGTTAGTACTAGTACTAGTTTTTTTTATCTTGTCACTTTCATATTATTGGTATAAATAGTAGTCTTCTCGCCCATCTTACTGCTTGACAACCAACGTTTCAATACCCAGTTCTTAAGTGACATTTTGCTATCGCTTTATCGTCAGCTACCCTTGCCAGTGTCCTGCTTAACTTTAGATATTTTAGCTCCGTTAGTATAGCCCCAGCGTCATTGACCTTTATTCAACTTAAAATCTTGACGATGGGAAAACAACCTGTAAGCTTGATGCGCTGAGCATGATAAATAAATAAATAAATAATGCTGGACAATCGACACAGCATCATCTAGCCCAAGGTAAGCTGCTGTTAAACAAAGCTGTATTATGGGTACTAGATGACTGATATGTATTTAATACAATACAATACATAGATAGATATTTTTTATTATACATAGAAAACACTCAGAACACCCGGAACAAATATTTGCAGATCCTACAAACATTTGTCCCAAGGCGGGAATCGAACCCGCAACCTCCGCGTCGCAGACGGACCTTCGCCCACCGCGCCACATTGGTCGTCAAATTGATGCATCAAATTTATGTATAAAATGTCTTCCAAGCCTATTATTTATTATGTAGTTGTGAGCCTTAATATTACACGTATAATTAAATAAATATTTTTAGATAATAAATACAATATAAAAGTAATACAAATTTATTATTCTTATCCAAAGTAGGTTTTTTTTTTTTTATACAACTAATGTGGCAACCAAGCGTACCCACAAGATGGTAAGCGGTTAACGCAGCGGTTGCAATACCAGAGGTATCACTCACGGGTTGCCACCCTGAGACGTAGATCGAAAGTCTCATGTGCCTGTAATTTCACCGGAAACCATACCCTTCGAACCGGAACACAGCAATGCAAACATTACTACTTGGCGTATAACAGAGGTAAGTGTAGTAGAGTAGGTAGTGTTTAATATTTGCGCTTCTGTGCGGTAAAATAAAAATTATCAAGTTATTGTCAAACTCTCAATACGTTTTTAGCATTGCCACTTCGCTAATTTAACTTACAGTACCATATACAAAAGAACGATGAAAGTAACAGGAGCAAACTCACTTTGAAAACTATTTCAAATAATCTTTGCGATTTCAATGAATGAAGTTCTATTGAGTTGAGAACCTAGAGCATTTGAGGAGTCGTTAAAGGTCGTTACTTGCACCACAGCGGAACACCTAGGAAAAGGCCTGGCCACTTGCCAGCGCGAGAGTGTACACTGGCATGCCAAAATGGATTCCAAGCATTGCTCAGCTAAAAAAATAAATGTGAAAACTTTTAAATGTATAGCTGCGTGTTCAAATTTATGACATTTTTGTTCCGGGTCGCTCGCTCGATAGTCCACTCACTTCTTTTTTAGTAAGGTTACAAAATCTTTGGGTAAAAAACGCATTGTGCTGTGAAACTATCATAGAAACATGATATAAATTAAATAATGCTGGACAATCCACACAGCATCATCTAGCCCCAAGGTAAGCTGCTGTTAAACAGAGCTGTATTATGGGTACTAATAGATGACTGACATATATTTAATAAATAGGATTGGAAGGCGGGGTCACTACCACTAGACCACCGGTGCTCTCATACAATACATAGATGGATATTTTTTATTATATATAGAATATACCCAGAACACCCGGAACAAACATTTGTAGATCGTACAAACATTTGTTCCGAGGCGGGAATCGAACCCGCAACCTCTGCGTCGCAGGCGGACCTGCGCCCGTTGCGCCACATCGGTCGTCAAATATAAAAATGTAGCCTGACTTAATGCCTCTGTATATATCGAGAGTCAAAAAAAAAAAAAAAAAATCAAAAATTATTTATTTAGTAGAGTAGTAAAAATTATTTAATCATAAGGATCACTTTGAAACGTCTTACAAGCTAGGAAAATTTACACCAGTTCCAACGCGCCCATGCCGTAAAGGAACTGGCAACAACACCGGCTGGGTTCCTATCGCTTTTTTGGCATGACCCTTGCTATTGTTATGTGAAAACCATTAGTTCTCAATATGATAAAATTTATGAAATACTCGTAGCCACTTGTGTTAAACTGTCCTACAACGCAGAGCCTAAATCGCAGGATCTAGAAACTTGAAACTTGTGGGTATTTTATCATCTCTCCAAATTTTTAAACTTGTGGGTATTTTATCATCCCTCCAAATTTTTTTTTTTTTTTTTTATACAACTGAAGTGGCAACTAAGCGTACGGCCCA
Source organism: Colostygia pectinataria (assembly GCA_951394395.1). Lineage (NCBI taxonomy): Eukaryota > Metazoa > Arthropoda > Insecta > Lepidoptera > Geometridae > Colostygia > Colostygia pectinataria. The sequence continues at coordinate 13,397,154 of OX596352.1, read as the reverse complement.
CAAGATGGTAAGCGGTTACCGCAGCCTATGGACGCTTGCAATACCAGTGGTATCACTCGCGGGTTGTCACCTTGAGGCTAAGATCGAAAGCCTCATGTGCCAGTAATTTCACCGGTAACCATACCCTTCACACCGGAACACAGCAATGCGAGCATTACTGCTTGGAGGCAGAAATAGGTATTTCTCTCTTGTAGTGTAAGAAAGATGAAGTTTGTGTAAAAAAACAACACGGACGAAATCGATGAAACTGTTCTTTTACTGGAATTGAACTCACGCCTCTCTGCTTGCCTAGTACCTACTTAACCAGTGGTTTGTTGATCAAATAAAGCCTCAGTGCACTAAAATAACAAAGAATACAAACGAGCGATGAATATACAGTGTTGTGACAATGCAAACTACAATGTTTGCTGTCTGATTTTTCAATTGGTAACATCCATTGTATTTTTGAATAGACGTAAAAATAAATTGATATTTTGTACATAAAACGAGAGAAAATCTAAATTTAAGGAAGAGCAAGAATAAATAGATGTAATGTTGGCTACGGTAGAGACAAAATATTAACTAAAAAATACCTAAAAGTCTTCTCGCGCAACAGGGTAACAGATAAAACTAAAACTCTGATCTGTCTAGAAGTTGTGAATAATTAACTACTAATTATTTACTACTAACTACTAATTATTTTCAGTATTAAAGAAATAATTTTGAAATATTGTATCGCATTAGCATTTTTATTCAACGTTGTAATTCATGCAGCATGTTTGAAACGCTTCCGTCTGGCAGTAATCTCGTTCGGTGTTGAGCTATCTACAGATAGTTTGTATCGGTCTATGTAAACCTGTGTCATGCCATGTGTATTTTTATTCAAATGTACATGAAAGTACAAATAATACTGTAAATTGTAATCTCTTGATAAGATTAGAGCCAAAAACAAAACTTGTCAACACCGGAAAATACAAAGTGCTTGGGTTTTCGGGTATCCCTAAACTGGATAGTGGATATATTTCAAAGCCAATTCCCTTTACGTCAAGCTTTATAACCAAAATCATGTCCCAACATTACTTTAAAACATTGATAAATGTAGTACATTTAACCCGCGTCTCACGAGTATTGCACCTGGCAGACAATAAAGTAATGGACGACCTACATTGCCGGCTACATCCTATCAGTTGATTAATGGATAGGAGCATGGCGGGCGGTCGATACGTTAATTTGAGATTGTCTCGCCAGATGCAACGTCACAGTCACCATTGTTTTATTGTGATGGTACTCTTGTACACTGTGGAAAGAAACTAGTAGAATGCTCCACGACTTTGTCTGCGTTAAGTTTTTTTGTACAAATCTTGCTGTTGCGTCCTCTAGGAGTTGAATCTTGGAAATTCCGTTCGCAGTGCACCTTTTTTTTTTATGTCAGCAAGTGACAAGACAATCTAGACGCCCGCCTGATGTTAAGCACCACGCCTGACTATAACAGATGCAGTGCCACCCAAAGCTTAAAGTTAGTGCCACCCAAAGTAAACCCAAACCTCTACACTATAAAAAAGAGTAGTAGAGTTCTTTGTGATAGAGCTCGTCCGGGGAAGGACTACCACCATACCTATTTCTGCCGTCAAGCAGTAATGCTCGCGTTGCTGTGTTCCGGTTCGAAGGGTATGGTTTCCGGTGAAATTACAGGCACATGAGACTAACCATCTAACGTCTCAGGGTGGTAACACGCAAGTGATATCTATGATGTTGCATGCGTACATAGGCTACGGTAACTGCTGACCATCAAGTGGGCCGTACGCTTGGTTACCACTTTAGTAGTATAAAAAAAGAAAAAAAAAAGTCTACGTGTTCAAACAAATGGGAGTTACGATAAAAAGTGCCAAAAACATCCTTGATAGGGTAGAAATAGTCTTTGATTGGGCGAAATTTAATCCTTAGGTGTACAGTATAGAGTTTATAATTGTCTAAACTCATTGTTCTTATTAGAACCCGAAAAGGCACGTGTTTCGAATGATAATCATTTTAACAACGCTTAGATTCAACTCTCTGTGAATTGCCACTTTTGCGCCTGGCCGAATTGAATATTTTCGGACATAATGCCAGTTTTGGTTCATTGTTACTTTTAATTAGGATTTAAATTAATTTTATCATGTTTATTATCATGGTTTGCCGGTAGTTTTGGAGTTAGAATATAATTTTAATTTAAGTAAGTACTAGTAAAGTTAAATTTTAGGTACTGTGTGGGAAATTTAAAAAAAAATATATCAATATACTATCTGATCCACGCGGTTTCACTCGCGTTTTTTCTCTCGCAAGTTTTCCATATTTTTCCGTTTAAACCTTTACTGGACTTTTATTATTTCAAGACCAAAATCAGCCAAATCGGTCCGGTTGTTCTCGAGTTTTAGCGACTCTTCATCATGACAGCCTTCTAATGTTCCCACTGCTGGGACACTGCCCTACTCTCAGGCGAGAGTGATTGGGTCTTAATCCACCACGCGGACCCAATGCGGATTGGTGGATGGCACATGTCTTTCGAATTTTTAATTCTTGAACATGCCGGTTTCCTCACGATGTTTTCCTTCACCGTATGAGAGCACTGGCATTGCGCACATAAATTTTTCGAACAGAAAAATCCATTGGTGCACGACTGGGTTTGAACCCACGACCTTAGGATCGGAAGGCGGGGTCACCACCACTAGACCACCGGTGCTCTAGCACCTAGGGTTAGCGACTCTTAACGAACAGGAATTAATTTTTATTTCAAAGAAGAAAAAACAATGAATATAAGAGAATAAGGTCTGTAACATAAGAGAAAGACATAATTATCATCATGACAGCCTTCTAATGTTACCACTTTTGGGACACTGCCTACTCTCGGGCGAGAATGATTGGGTCTTAATCCACCACATGGCACATGTCATTTGAATTTTTAGTTCTTCTTGGACATGCCGGTTTTCTCACGATGTTTTCCTTCACCGTATGAGAGGCATTGCGCACATAAATTTTTCGAACAGAAAAGTCCATTGGTGCACGACCGGGTTTGAACCCACGACCTTAAGATCGGAAGGCGGGGACACTACTACTAGACAACCGGTGCTCTCTATTCTATCCTTAGTCTTTTCTTCAAATTGAATATTAGGACGCCATGAACTCAACTACAATTTATTAATTTTGTATTCAAATAGCAATATGATTGAGAGGAGAATTCTAAATGAATTTCCTTCCGAAATTACCTTATAAATTTTTGGTTAGCAGTAATCTCTGAATAATGAGACCTTTTTATGAATATTTCAATGAAGGAATAATTTCAGTTTTTATTTAAGCTACTAATTTAAGTCCTGCTGATATTATAATAGACTGAGTAATTTTTTGTGAAAGTATTACCTTCCAGTAAAGTAAGTTTTTTATATCTCAAAAAAATCGACTCAAGCGGGACTTGAACTCACAACTTTCCGCATGATTCGCGGGTGACCTACAAATTGAGCTATTAAGTCATGTCTCGAACGGTTTCGAACCCAGTACCTTAATAGATCAAAGAAGAAGTCATATTTGCCATACCATCAAACATAACGGCGTATTAGGTAACGATTGTTTCATCCCACATGTTCCCACAGTAGCCAAAAGTGATAATATTTTTTTTACGTTTCTCACCACTGTTTTTTTTATTTCTGTTTCAACCCACACGGAAGCAAAATAACCTGAGTAAATATCACTAGCTGTCGAAAAACGGCATTTTATATCGAGTTTTGTAAGTCATAATGGGAGTATTCCTGTTTGAACACCTATTCTTTGGGCACCTGTGCATTTAGCACCAATCAATATTTTAATGTGGTGCTCAAGTGGAATATCATGCCAGTATTGTCCACCTAAAACTTAAACTAAAACAATATTTCATCTCCATCCACTTAAAATACAGGAGTACAAATTATTCCATTCACCTAGCGAACTTCTATAGAAATCTAAGACAATTGTTATCAGCTGATGCAGCGCCGGATGGCTCGTCAAAGTTTTAACAACGTTCCCGGAGTTTTGCCGGGAACTTTCCAATTTGAGCAATCCGCGGGGTCACACTGGTTTCCCAGCCTAAGTTAGTCTCGGAGGAAACTGTGACCGACATTCCGCGCTTGGGTGACGTCCGTTATTTCTCAGACAAGAGTAAGAGTAGTACATTTTTTTGTGATAGAGCTCGTCCGGGGTAGGACTACCACCTATTTCTGCCGCCAAGCAGCAATGCTCGCATTGTTGTGTTCCGGGTCGAAGGGTATGGTTTCCGGTGAAATTACAGGCACATGAGACTTTCCATCTAACGTCTCAGGGTGGTAACACGCAAGTGATATCTATGATGTTGTATGCGTACATAGGCTACGGTAACCGCTTACCATCAAGTAGGCCGTACGCTTGGTTGACATAAAAAAAAAAATACCTAAGGTCTTCAATAAATTTTCTGCGGGGATACCAAGACAGACGGCGTAATCCCTGCTAGCCTTTGAAAAGCAAACTACAGGGATTTGTGAACAAAAAGCCCAAAAATCCAATGTGTAGCGTTTAAGGGGATTTTTGGAATAAACCTACAGACTAGTGAAATGCCCCGCAAGTTGCAGAGCGTAGACTGGACTTATGGCCCATATATACCATACCATAATTGCATGCAAGAACTGCCTTGTCAATTACATTTCAGAACATTTTTGTTCTAAAATCAATGGTTAGGTGTAAATGGGCCATTATTTTCATGTAAAATTCTGTTTTCCGTTGCGTCTTCAAAAAATTTATATTCAGTAGTAACAGAACTTATTTTCAAGAATCTGCAGTTTTGCTTCATTGCTAAGCATCACAACTTCCTTATTACCTCAACGCAGGGTGAAGTGCTAACTTTAATTAAGTCAATCAATCATATTCGGAAATACGATCAGTTTTAGCTAAAGTCACTATCACGAGCATTATAACGGACGCTGTTTTTCAAGAAACCAAAGCTGAAGTGTCAACGCGAGACCAACTACGGGAAGTATGGTGGTTTATTTATGGCGAGGTTTACTGCTAGTGAAGACTCAGCCGTTCTTTCTTCGTGATGCAACGTTCTCTCGTGGGGACAAACTTGCGTTGTGGCGCCACAGTTGTTAACTTAGTATTTAATTAATGTTACGTGACTCATACGAATACTCTAAAAAAAGTTTGGGCTTTCTGGAAATGTTATGGTTGAGATACGCCAAGCTGTAAATAAAAAGTAATGTTTTTAGATTATTATTACTTACTAATCTGACCCGCGCGGTTTCACTCGCGCAATTTTTCTATAATTTCTCACCGTTTAAGCTCCTGGACTCCTACAAACATTTCAAGATCAAAATTAGCCAAATAAGTCCAGCCGTTCTTGAGTTTTAGTGAGCCTAACGCACAGAAAGTCCATTATAAGAAGATTAGATTGTTACTGCAGTATAATTGATCACGGCCGTCGACGTATCCTCGTGACGTATAACTACTGTTCCGCGTAGACACCATTTGCATGGCACTACCAGTGACAATTTTAACCGAGCGCTTTCGTGCTTCGTATGGCACTTCAAGCCGTTGGTCCCAGCTTTTTCAAAGTTCTTAGGCCTTGACAAACCTTGAACTGTGCTCAACTTTGTTGCCGTGCCGGATAGTGTAAAACGCTTTAACTAAATCAGTTATTTGCATAGTCTGTTTAATCTGTACTGTCTTTGGCATAGTGTAACCTGCAATAATGTTGCTTACCGACAAGCCTGTGCAATCAGTTGCGGTGACACTGCAATGTCTGGTTGGACCGTCGCAATCCTGCCACGTTTGATCTGTGGTTGTTGAGTTATCTGAACCTGTAGCACTAGTTCTAACGTACTTATCAATAAAGTTTTCTCCCTTTCTTTCTTAACGCTGCCAATGCCGGATGTTCTGGGCATTTTCTATGTACAATAAAAATGTCTTTGTAGTAGATAGATAGATTATATCTTTATTGCACACCTTATAGTAAAATAACCTATTTTTTCATGTTGTGTTAATTGATGAGGTAGGCACTTACCTACAATATTATTATTTTTTATGACAGTACTAAATGTTATGATTAAGTATTATGAATGACACTAAGTTATTACTATTATGTATGCTATTCTCGACGTGTATATTACTATAGCAATAAATGATTATGATTATGATTATGAAAAACATAAAAAAAAAAAAAAAAGATTTACATTGGGTGCACTTTTTTATTCACAATAAGCTTGCGCTTGACCGCTATCTCGCCTGATTATATGATCGCCTTATCGCTAAAAAGTTATTTCTTCCAGGCAACCTTTGGATGGACTATGTATGTACTGTATTAATTTTATCAGTCATCTAGCACCCATAACACAAGCTTTGCTTAGCTTGGGGCTAGATGATGCTTTGAAAGAAAAAATTGGCTATGGCTCAAAAACTAACCAAAAAAATTACCTTACATAATCAACTACTACTGGTTTATTTCTGGTATATTACTATTTCTATTTTCTGTACACTTTTTTCTGTACCTACCACTATAATCACCACTCTCTAGCCTCAATGGTTTGCTGGAAGAAAACTCTTTTTAGGTTTAAGCTCGCCTTTGTATATGTCTTTTCTATGTTTTTATAATGTATTATTTGTGTATACAATACAGAATAAAAAAGAAATACTATTAGCGTGAAGTAAACTTTTATTTTACCAAATACGCCCTCAAAACTAATAATTAACATTTCAATTTGCCAGAACAGTGCAGTAAAGTTTTAAAAGCTAGTTCCAATAATGTTTAATTAATTGCCTGTTCTGAATTTAGCTTGTCGTCGCGTCGGGCTCTGCTTCAACACCGGCGGGTTACATTTTAGAGATAACCCTGTGTCATTTTAAATTTATATCAGTTTTCGACAAAAATTAGCTATAACGGTAACGATATAAGTATCACTAGACATGTCTAAGTTTAGTGACCACTGATGGCCTCGTTCGTTCGTTCGTATGAGTCAGTGGCCAACTCTGGTGACAGAGTTTCTAGGCCGCCGGAAGGCCTTTGTCATGGCCTAACAACTTTGAAAAAGCCGGGACCGATTGCTTAACTTCGTTGATCTGTTAAGAACCACTTAGCCAGTTCATAACAGATCAACGAAGTTAAGCACTGTTCCGCGTAGTCATCATTTAGATGGGTGACCGATGGTGGCAATTTCAACTGAGCGCTCCCGTGTTTCGGAGGGCACGTTAAGCAGTCGGTTCCGGCTTTTTCAAAGTTGTTAGGTCATAACAGAGGCCTTTGGTCAGCCTAGAAACTCTGTCATAGCATAGATGGTTTAGTGAGTATTTATGGTCTAGTAAGCATTGATAGTCTAGTGAGCATTGATGGTCTGGTGAGCATAGATGGTTTAGTGAGTATTGATGGTCTAGTAAGCATTGATAGTCTAGTGAGCACTGATGGTCTAGTGAGCATTGATGGTCTGGTAAGCACTGGTAGACAAGTAAGCTATCATCAACGTTTACCACCAGGCAAGGTCGTGGTAAAAAAAACTAACCATTTTTTTTGTACCAAATTTATATATTTCGTGCAAAAATATATATTATTTATACTGTACAAATGTTTTCAAAATAAATAAATAAGTATTGCCGTACATTTTTACTCAGTGCTATCTAGCCCCAAACTAAGCGAAGTTTGTACTATGGGAACTACTCGTATATAACTGATTAAATTTATATACACATATTTTTGGAAATACTTACATAAACACCCAGACCCGGAACAAATATGAATACGAAAATATTAGAATGAAACATTTATTCAATGATATCTCCTCAGTAGGCTGAATAGTGGCCGGCTTAGCAGACATTATGCAAAATATGCCGAGAGGTTAGAAGCGACGTGGCTTTGTAACGAGTTTGGGGCTTAATTTACCATAGCACAGATCGAAATTGGGATAAGTTTTAATTTTCTTTGCTATAAAAAATAAACGTGATAAAGTTATTCGATAGAACGTTTAGACCGGCAGTAATCACGAGCAAATTGTAGATGTTTATGGAAGTCAAAACCAACACGAGGTGATGCCATTTACAACATGGGAATCGTTTGTTTTTAAATGTTGATTTCTGTATAGTATTACCATGATCTACTATATCATCATGACAGCCTTCTAATGTTCCCACTGCTGGGACACTGGCCTACTCTCAGGCGAGAGTGATTGGGTCTTAATCCACCACGCGGACCCAATGCGGATTGGTGGATGGCACATGTCTTTCGAATTTTTAGTTCTTGGACATGCCGGTTTCCTCACGATGTTTTCCTTCACCGTATGAGAGCACTGGCATTGTGCACATAAATTTTTCGAACAGAAAAATCCATTGGTGCACGACCGGGTTTGAACCCACGACCTTAGGATTGGAAGGCGGGGTCACTACCACTAGACCACCGGTGCTCTCGTGGTTTATGGTAATACTATATAGTATTACCATAAACCACAGAACTATATTTAAGTAGAATGAGTGAGTGTTTGTACCTTGCGTACCGAAAAGACGGGCTGAATAAGGGCTAAGTAACCTCTTTACTCGCCGCGAAACTCTTTCTGCTACCAACCGGGGGTGGTGTGGTAGTGCCTAGAATCGGTTTGCCGCGTGCTTATCGATGCTTTTCGTCATTCATTTTCGCGCGGCTTATGTTTCCCATCACTAAAATACATTTGTGTGTAAAATACAAAATATTATGCAAAATGTTACACACTCGGTTTCCATATGAATTGACGAACTCTTTCTACTTCAATATAGTTCTGTGTCTAAAACTCTGTCAATAAAACTGTACTTATCAATTTCAAAAGATTACATAGAGTTTCTTTGTAGTAGAAATACAATTGAATACTTTAACCTTTCAAAAGCCATTGTCGATTTTACAGCAAAACTTTATGTAGTCAAGGTTTATACCTTCCGAGAGACGGAGTAAACAAAGTATTTCACTAAAGAGGGCGCCAGAGGAAACGTTTTAGTGCATCATAAACGTGAGCTGTTTCAGTAAAATAACCGTATAATAGGCCAAAGATCTCATCAGGTGACCACGAAAAAAAGTGCTGGGACGTCAGGCAGTTCACTTTTTTTTTTTTTACTTAGCCTGTGCTTTCCCAATGCTAAGCAAAAGCCTTCGCTATTTCACTTGTAGTTTATTGGTCTGCCTTGGCGTTGTCGTAGTCGAAGGCAGGTATTTAAAAAAAATCCATGCTACCCGACAACAAACTTATCTTATCTATATCGATAGCAGTTAATTGTTTAATTTTTATGAAATTAAATGCAATGAAATTTTTATTAATTTAAATATTTATTAATTTTTATTATTACTATCTAAGCTCGTATTTTGTTTGGTAAATGAAAATAGAAATAACATTCGGTTGATTTGTAGTTTTGTTAAACCCTTGTGCTTCTTAGATGGCAAATCAATTATAAGACTTTGGTTCTCTTTGGTGCAACTAACTTTCATGATTGTCAACCTCATGGTTTTCATAAAAATATTACAATGTCTAAAATTGTTTATTTGCTGTCTCAGTGCTGGAACATTGTTTTTTTTTTTATTATTATTTGCAGTTTATTTTTGTTTTAAAAACTATTGAATATCATTAAAAATTGCTATACAACTGTGCTCTGAAAGCCACAGAAACAACCGTAATTAGGTTAACATTTATTTTAAAAAGGAATATAAAAACAGATATTTTAAGGTTCATGATATTTTGATTCATTCATTTCACCATTCATTTAATTATTCTAATCTGCGATACCATTACAAGCAAGTGTTTGGGGCAGGAACAGTAGAAATCCAGTATTTTCAATCGTTTATTATAAAATTTACAATATTTGCTTTTTCTTATTCTAGAATATAATAGTTAGTAAGCTCTTGCGAGTAGAACAGTTTTTTTTATTGTGCTGGTCATCTTCGTCTTCTTGATTGTTGCTGTCATATCTGTCGGGTTGACATTGATATTTGATTGACGCATCAAAGCAACTGTCAGATAACTTCGGTAGTTTCATCAATTATAAATTAATATATTAATCGCTAGATGGCGCCCAAACACAAGTTACAAAAATTCGTTACCGTGTCACAAAACGTAGGCGTTCCATGTAAACTTAGATTTTTCCTTAATCGTTTAAAGCAGTTTCATACTAAGGGTTGCTTTTTATGACATGTCATTACATTGTCAGGAGTAGGTATTACCTACTGGTCAGTTCGGGGTTTGCAGTTAACATTGTCACCCTACACTCTAAATGTTACAGTTACGTCAAACCATGTGTTATCCTTAACCGGCGTTTTAAGTTTGAAGGCGTTTGGATTACTCGGGCCGTGGTTTTGGGTTTTAGTGAGGCCTTTTTTATGTCTGCGAGTATAGAGATCTAGTCATTGATGTTAAGTGGCACGCCTGACCATAACAGTTGCAGTGTCACCCAATAAGAAATAGATATTGGAACGTTAGTGAAGTCGATTTTGGTGATACTTTAACGAGCAATAGTGGTTTAGTGATAGTGACCCTGCTTTTTGCCTTCTAAGGTCATGGGCTTGAATCAGTCACCTACTGAGAATTAATGCTAACAACTTTCTAAATATAACTACTAAATGTATCTACTTACTTCCTACTTATTTAAACTTCGGCCTATCTCCATATTGTCATACCCTTTTGCAGGTATATGTGATATAAACACCTATTAAACAATTTAACAACTGTAAATGCACCTTCCATATGAGAGCAATAATAAATTGAGTATTGAGTATTGAGTCAGTCAGTCTTGAACAGTCGAGCACCAATAGATTTTTTGTATATATGTTTTGTATATATGTATGTGCTAGTGATCTTAAACGGTAAAAGTAAACATCATGAGGAACTGGAAATATAAAACAATGGCAGACCACAGTATTTATTCATTGATCACGGTATCATCATTAGTCAATAGAGGTCCACTGCTGCCTTTCTCAAAAAGTTCCAGTTCGACCGATCTTGAGCCTTGCTACCTTACTCTCGAGATCATAAAATTCCCAGCAGATATCGTTTCTGTTCAAATCGCACTCGCAATAGATTATTTCACTTCAATAACTCTGTATTGTCCACCTTTATCTTTATAAATGATCAATGCCGATCAGTATCAATATAATCAATGTATTGTAGAGTCTCTAGACCGATACTCAACGGTCGTCATTCAACGTGATTAATCAAACAAAGCGCTGCAATTGAAAGTAAACAAAATAAACTGTACCAAGAATTTTTCCTCTCAAGGCGGACAATAGAAAACTGTTATATTTTAGCAGACAACACCGCCCAGTCAGGTAGAACTCTGCTGTATTCCCTCCTAGTCTCATTTCTTCACTGCTACGGAGTCTTACTATGCTGGTATATGTCAGAATTGAAGACAATGGGCGCAAACATTAATAACTTTCTTTGTTTCCGTGCAGTTGGCGGGCTTGATTCTTTCTGGATCGGATCTTAGTGCAAAAGAGGCGTTATCGCTTTGAATTTAGACGTATTTTGCAAAATATAAAACTCGTGGTTTGTTTAAAAAAAATTGAGTCAACAGTTAACTGAAGAGCTATTCATTTATTTATCAGCTTCCTATGAACATTACAATTAATGTAATTTTAACAAATTTAATGTACGTATTTTACTAACACATAGATATACATTTTTATTGAACATAGAAAATAGCCAGAACACCCGGAACAAATATTTTCAGAACGTACAAACATATGTCCCGAGGCGGGAATCAAACCCGCAACATCGGTCGTCAACTAAACAAAAATATGCGAACAACTCTGCTGTTATTTTTATATCTAATGCCGAATAGAATTGACCTCTTGCAAGTGGACTTAAAGTTTTGATTTCACTCGCGAGACACTGCAGTGGCTTGTTGAGTTTGAATTTTTTCATCAACGACGAATGTTTATACAATAAATTCACCCCGACCGATCCCGTATCATTTATTCAAGAAAGACGTAAGACACATCCCCTAAAACGTTTTACAGTTGTCCCTTAGCGCCCTTGCGGTGGGAGTAAACGTGTTATTTTTGTAAGCGGCTCCATACATAATGCTAAGGATACGATACTTAAGGGGCTTAGAAGAAAGGTACGTTTAACAAATTGGAGGAAAAACATGTTATCTACACGGAGACGGAAGAGCCTCTGCTGGAAATAATTCACTTTTATCGCTAGGCGCGTGTACGCAGAGGCACCTTTCTCCGATTCTATATTCTCCGACTGTCGCTGATTCGATAACAACTAATACTGGCATATCTCAAAGTAATATAGTAATAGTATTTTTTTTAGCCTGTATTATCCCACTGCTGAGCAAAAGTCTCACCCATATCTTTCCACATTTCGTGGTCATTCGCCATTTTTATTACCTAATAGTAATAATAAATAAATATTTTTATGCAGGGTTTTATGTTATAACAGACCTGACTCTTCATTACTTTTATGATAATACTGAAGCCGGTCGCGGGCGGTAGGTTCTCATGAAGAAGAGCTTCAAAATGTCAGCCTTATAAAAAATATGTGGCAAATAGCTTTTCATATTTTAAAATGATTTCTAACCATGTAGCTTCAATTCTCAGAACGATTTTTACAATCTCCATAGACCTGTGAAACACACGACCTATTTTAAAAGATACGCCGGTGAATCGTCACAAATAAGCCGAAAGCGCCGACGTAGAAAATAAAGCGGTGTGCTCACAGACAAATAAAAAATAAAGCCACGTGTATACAGACAAATAGAGCACCTCAACGGATCGTGCATATGAGGATTACTGCGAAATGAATTTGCAACAACTCAACCGGAGCGAGCAGAGACTGCTGATAACACAGAGGGTGCAGATTTTGGATAACTATGCTTCTGAATGAGATCTGTTGGTGAATAGAACTGCACCAAGATACAATCTAAGCAGCAGTACTTTTCTTTATATTATTAATAATCATACTAAAAATTAATAGTAGCGACAGTTTGTGTTATATAAAAAATAATATGCCTGTTTCTTTTGACGTTCTAATTTAGTTTTTGCCTTTGTTAAAATTCTAAACTCTCGTAACTGTAATTATTTAGATAATTGTATTGATAAGGACATGAACATAAATGTATTATTGCGTTGTTGTTTAATTATTAGAACTAAGTAAACTACTCGTATAACTAACTTGCAACGGTCCATGGGGTCCTACAGCGTCCATGTACTCAGCAGCATTGTCATTATGTTATACCTAAGCTGAATGTACTATCAGCAACACTCAGACTTTACCACTTTTGAAACTGTTACGCTTGCAAGCAGATAGAAAACCAATAAGGATACAAATATTATAAAACAACGTATAAAGCTATTATTTCCCTTATTTTTCTTTTACAAAACTATATAATTTATTTCAGTGTTTCTTCCAGAAGGTTCTCTTCTTCTTCTTCTCTATATTGACATGACAGCTGGCTGTGTCACCGATCACGTCAGTGTCAGTTGTAGCAGAAATCTGACAGTAGCACAGACAACAGATCATATAAAATAACCAAATTGCATACGCGGTAAAATTCAAATTAATGAAGTGTACTTATCTTCATTACATATATATAGAAAATACCCAGAACACCCGGAACAAATATTTGTAGATCGTACAAACATTTGTCTCGAGGCGGGAATCGAACCCGCAACCTCTGCGTCGCAGGCGGACCTGCGCCCGCTGCGCCACAGCGGTCGTCAAATTATAATACTTGCAGACAAAAACAAATACTTGCAAATCATGCAAAAAAGTGCCATAGCAGGGATTGAACCCGCAACCTTTAGTTTCTCACAACCGCGCCACCGAGGACTTTGTTCCCACTCAACTCAGTAATGGATTAGGATAAAACATGAAATGTACATAGTGACCATAATCCATAGGCTTTTATCCCGGAAAAAGTACTGTTCCTAGAAATCATAAAATATGCTGTGAGTGAAACCGTAGGGTACTGCTAGTGAAAAATATTCAAAGAATCCTTAAAAAAGAATTCTGTTTTTGTAATTTTTTTAATTTGCCGACTATTAAAAAGGCCACCCTTTCCATTAACAATTTACGCCGTATTTCATAAAAATGTCTCACAATATAATTTAACAAAAGTGTCAAAAAGAGTAATTTTCCTCTAGAATAAAGGGCTGCCAACAAAAAATATGCAACTCACGCATCCAATTCCACCCGCTCGCAAAACATAGCCATCGGAAAGTCGTTTATGTTTTAATTAAGGGGATCTTAAGACCTTTGCGTCAGGGTTGCCAGAAGAAAACTAGAAATACGAGTATAACGTACTTGAAGCAATAAGTAAAAAAAAATTGGATAAAATTATCTTCGACATAAAACAAAATTACGAAGCTTATTTACTATTTTTAAATAGTTTGTTTTGGCAATATAGGTAAACGTATATAATGAGAATTCAAAACTTGCAATAACAGCATTTTAACAGTAGGTTTTTGTAGAACTCAAACGTATATTCAATTTCCTTTCATCCTGGAACTGTTACTACCGTTTTATAACTCACTTTCAAAAGAAAATAAAAAAAACTGCACATGTTGCTGGTTACCAAATCCAGTTACGTACGCAAACTAAAGAGAATAGTTAAATAACCGAACGTAGCCAGCCCTACGTACAATATTAGTGAACAGTCTAGCTCAGGCTTGTAACAGCTTTTTTCGCTTGTTTCCATTTTTGTTTGAATTTAAACAAGAATCCGGTAACCGGAAAAAGTTAAAGAGTTATTTTTTTTTTACACCAGCTTTTAATTACGCTCTGTTAACATGGCAATACCTTTAGATGGCTTTAAATAAGAATAAGAATAATTTATTTGTCATTATATTTTATTTAGTACTAAATAAGTTAAACTATTTAGACCACAAAAACTGATTACATTTTGATGGGAGAAGCCTGGGTTCCTAAAACACAGTTTTACTAGTTTGGGAACCTATGGATTCATAAACAAATCATGTACCTAATATTCTTGTGTCAAATAAATAAATACTTACTATTATGGTGTGCATCGGTACATAACATTACATAACAGAAAGGTAACAAACAAAGTCAGGTGTAAAAAAATTGTACCACAGGTTAGGCTCTGTTCTCCTCACTAGGTCTAAAAAACCTGTTGTGAGGAGTCACAGGGATTCGCCGAACGGACACTTTCTCACAAATTATCAGTTTGATACAGCTGTATAAAAAAAGAGAAACCAAGTAAAAAAAAAAAAAAAAGGCAAAAATGTTTGAAATTAACAATGAACTAATCATTGTTAATTTCAAACATTGTATTGTATCAGATATTAACTGGGTCGCATAGTACAAGCTTTGCTTAGACTTGGACAGATGGCACTATGTAACAAATGTCCGCCAATATATACTTTTTTTTTAGTGTTTACCAACGGGAATACTAAAGTTTATAACATCTCAATTTTTTTTTCGCCTCGAGCCAGACTTGAACACACAACTTTCCACTTTATACACCTTAACCTCTATTCAGTTTGAATATTATCAGCAGTTTCATATCCGACAATTAATTTGATTGTGTGAAAATTTGTTCGGAGTAACATAAGTTAGAAGTCACAAAATATATGCCGCAGGGATCTTCATTGTTAGGGCTTTACTTTCAACGCAATTCCAATCAATCTTTCGTACTCTTGAGTGCAAAATTAATCTTAATAATATGGATATTGAGTGAACTAAACTTGAAATTGGAACTAAAATGGTCTAATCTGCTAAAAACGAAAGTTACAAACACATCACTATACAAAAACATCAGTAAATTAGAATTGAATTGATATTAGGATTGGATCGAAAAAGTCATTGGATTCAGGAGTAACGCCCCAGTAAATTAGTGATATACCTACATTGGTTGGTGCATACAAGACAAAGGTGCCAAGAGTACAGCGCGCAACAGTTTGTGGTCGATGCCTGGTCCCTACACGCTGTTTGCGGGCCACGTGTACAATCAACAATCAACGTTGATTTAGCAGACCGTTGAACTAACTTTTGTGAGTCTTTTTGAGATTGAAATTTACCAGTAAAAATTCAGATTTTCAGCAGAAACTGGTGAGTGAATTTTTCAGTAACCAGTTTCACGACTGGGTACCGTACGGATTCGAATATCTGCTATTAACAATTTATGTTTGATTTTATTGTTCACATTTTATATTTGAACAGTACAAATGAAAAAAAACTCGATTACGATTACAATTAGCCTGTTGTGTCCCACTGCTGAGCAAAGGCTTCCCCTTGATCTCTCCAATCATCTCGGTTTTGAGCCAGTTGGACCCAAGCTATAAAGAAAAAAATATATAATATTAAAAAATTTAAAAGCAACTTTAACATATTTTAACAAAACTATACTTACTACTACGCTAACTGTAACCGCTTCCTATATTCTATGGTTATATTAAATAAAAAAAAAAATACATAAACATAATTATTTTGTATCATAAAGAATAAAATGCCTAAACAGTTGAGCCATATAAAGACCGTTACAATGATCTATATACAGCTAAAATGATACCTAAATACCAAACTCAACTTGCTCGACCGGTTGCTGTTTGGTTCAATAATAGGACATCAAATGCCATTTGATGCTGTTTGACCGAATTGTGCCTTTATCGAATAGTGAACCCCTTTTGATCACAGATCTGTGCCGCTCTTTCTTGGAAAGCGCTCGCTCCTTTAGATAAAATTATGTTCAAACTATTCAAACGCCCAAACTTTTCGCGAAGTTAGGCCACTTGGTTAGTTTATCACTGTTCTGCTGAGGATTTTTCCCAACTGGAGTAACTGAATCAAAAATGTATAACATTATTTAGCGCAGTGAGAAAACTCCCCAAATGAATTAGGAGCAAAGTTTTAGAAGACACTGGACTTAGGTTGCTATGTACGAAGCGATTTTCACACAAATAGATAATTTCTAATAGAAAGTTACTATTTTATGTGAAACAATGTCCGGCATAAAATAGTATCTTTAAGGAGTGTTACGACAATTGGTTTTGAGCGTTTTTATTTCAACGTATCAGTCTGATCTGGTGGTTACTGGCACGAATATAATATGCTTATTTATTTTATTCATTTTTTTGTTAGAAAAGTTGGCCTTTACGACCGATGTGGCGCAGCGGGCGCAGGTCCGCCTGCGACACAGAGGTTGCGGGTTCGCTTCTCGCCTCGGAACAAATATTTGTTCCGGGTGTTCTGGGTATTTTCTATATAATAATAAAAAATATCTATCTATGTATTGTATTGTATTAAATATATATCAGTCATCTAGTACCTTTAATACAGCTCTGTTTAACAGCAGCTTACCTTGGGGCTAGATGATGTGTGGATTGTCCAGCATTATTTATTCATTTATTTATTTACTTTTGCATTTTAATCAGGCAACAATCAGTTTTACATTCTACCTTAATAAAGTTTGAGCATTGCATGATTGCAGTAACGAGAAGTACATCTCAGTCAATCGTAAAACACATTAATAATATGGTAATCAAATAATGAAAATAAAGTATTGGTAAACCATAAATAAGAGCACCGGTGGTCTAGTGGTAGTGACCCCGCCTTCCGATCCGAAGGTCGTGGGTTCAAACCCAGTCGTGCACAAATGGATTTTTCTGTTCGAAAAATTTATGTGCGCAATGCCAGTGCTCTCATACGGTGAAGGAAAACATCGTGAGGAAACCGGCATGTCCAAGAACTAAAAATTCGAAAGACATCCGCCAATCCGCATTGGGTCCGCGTGGTGGATTAAGACCCAATCACTCTCGCCTGAGAGTAGGCCAGTGTCCCAGCAGTGGGAACATTAGAAGGCTGTCATGATGAAACCATAAATAAAATCATCGGCCAATGTTTATCGGTTTGACAAACATTGTCCAACGACTCAAACATTTCTAAAATGCTAGGTGAGTATTCATTTAGCACTTTCATAATCATCATGACAGCCTTCTAATGTTCCCACTGCTGGGACACTGGCCTGCTCTCAGGCGAGAGTGATTGGGTCTTAATCCACCACGCGGATTGGTGCGGATTGGTGGATGGCACATGTCTTTCGAATTTTTAGTTCTTGGACATGCCGGTTTCCTCACGATGTTTTCCTTCACCGTATGAGAGCACTGGCATTGCGCACATAAATTTTTCGAACAGAAAAATCCATTGGTGCACGACCGGGTTTGACCCACGACCTTAGGATTGGAAGGCGGGGTCACTACCACTAGACCACCGGTGCTCATTTAGCACTTTAAAAACGTTTTACGAACACCTTTTTTTAGCTAACATTAATTTTTATTCCACATAGACACAAACCACGCGGGATTCATACCCATTTTAAACATTATGTGCTGGAAATTAAATTGGATACTGAAAGCTTTCATACGATGCTCCTGGCTTTCCCTTTCATGTTTTTTCAGAGTTGAATTGGATTTAGAGAAACGTTGTAAGGTGAAAATGTACTGAGTTTGGGTAACTTTGTTAAGCCTAACGAACTTTTGTATGAGGTTTCTTTTAGTTCAAATATTATTTATTTTGTAGTTATTTTTTTGTATTTTTGTTGGTTTGGAGGCAAATGTTAGAAATGCGAAAAAATTTCGAGCTCGATTATTATACCTATTACCTACTTATTATTATACCATGACAGAGGCCTTCGGGCGGCCTAGAAACTCTGTCACCAGAGTTGGCCACTGACTCATACGAACGAACGAACGAACCTATGAATTAGTTAGACCTTTTAAGATTACATGTTTTCAAATTAAACATACGGGCTTCAGACGTAATTGAGTAATGCATCCGAATATCCAAACTTTCAAGTAAACAATATTATTAGTGTATTCTAAGCAATAACTTATTTAGTTCGTTTACTGAATAAAAGCACTTAAAATATGGCGCCGTTAAAAAAATTGCATTAGCTTCAATAATAATCAAAACCGTAGTAGCTTTAAACCGATTATAAAACGGTAATTATTGGCGATTCGACTAATAGCAGCTTCATGGCGGATACGATATTTAGTGCTCGGCTTATTCAGGTGTATTCAGACTTGCGAAGAGAGTGAATTCTAATGGGTAGAGCTCAATATTGCTTCCACGTTAAATTATTCTACTTGCTAAAGTAAGAATAACAGCGTCTACTGTTAACACAGCAGACATAATGCTCATAATGCTGAGTCGGGGCCCATTTTGCTGCTGTAGCACAAAAAAGTAATAAGGTAGGTTAGAGTACTAGTATCGTAGTATTTTGTATCTAAAAAGATGTATTAAATATTTATTTTTATTGTATAATTGTTTTTATCTATTAATGTATTTGTGTGCTACGTGGTGAATAAATATAATACTAATAATATGATAAGTTAGTACGAGTCAGTGGCAAACTCTGGTGATAAAGTTTTTAAAAAGCCCGATGGCCTTTGCCATGGCCTAACTTTGAAAAAGCTGAGACCAACTTAACTTGCCCTTCGAAGCACGGGAGCGCTGTTGAAAATGTTTATCAGGATGAATCTTCTAGAAGTATCTGGAAAAAAGAGAGATAGGTTTTTTTATTGCGGGAGAAACGTTTACATCATCATGACAGCCTTCATCATAAGTCTGGCTTTTGTGGTTCAATACATACATACCAAAGATTTGTTTATTTTTTTTTATTTATTAAAAAATATTTATTTTTATATATTGTTGTTGTGTTTCAAATTTCAGACAATATGTAGATATAAAATTGTCTTCTTTTTCTAAAAACTTTTAAATAACATTTAACCAAACCTCTATAATTCAGTATTAGAAAGTAATAAGTGTTAAATCATAAAAAGGTTATTGTCTTTTTGATTACCAATTATTCATATTACCATACCATTTAATAATTCTGGTTACAATAATTATACAATTATTGTAACCAGAAATGGGTATACTTTTGTAAAACATTCAACGGTATTGGAGCAAATCTGTAAGCACCTTAACCCGCAACGCCTTATTACCGGTAGAGCCGATATTACCCAGCACGGCCGATATTACCAGCATGGCCAATATTGGTGCAAGGTAGTGGCAGTTTTACCCTCACAGTAAAACGCTCCAGTAATTACTATTGCTTGTTCCGTAATATGATTCGATTGGGGGACTAATTGGAAATAATTGGTTGCTTATTTAGTTTTGATGCATTTTCTGATCGTTTGTCATTATTAAAAATAATTGATAAAAAATAAATAAATTGTCACTCTGATAATAACTATTTGGTTACTTTGACCACTACACAATAGTCTAGTTAAGCTTTTTTCTTTTAATATGTTGTAAGGTAAATATGGCTAGCCTGACAAGAGTCAAGATGTCCGTGAGGTCAACGCTGGTCTTAGCTGAAAATCAGCGCTGCAGCATGACAACATGCAGTAGCATATGCTGAGCTAAGGTCCCTTTCTCCACCACTCAACGCCTAACTATTTCTTACTTTATGTATATATTATTCAATATATTACTGTATTTAGGTTTTAGTATGATAGAATAGATAGTAACTATAAGTATTCATTTGGTATCCATATTTGTTTTTTTTTTCTCTGTTACTTTGTGGTGGTTGAATAAATAGTTTTCTTTCTTTCTTTTTTTTAGTTTTTTAAAACAAACAAATTATCGAGTTGTTTCTTATTACGGATCTCGCGGCCGTCACAAGTGCCGCAATGACGCTCATTCCAATTTCAACTTTAATTCAACAACGTAACGTTTGAAATAAAAAAAAGGTCCTCTCCTTTACTCAGCAGTGGGTGTTACCATCTAAAAATTACTCAGACGTGTTCAATTGAACGATGACAGACGTGTGGAATTGGGAGGAAGGTGTTTGAGTTATTCCATTCTTGTTTTTCTATACTAACTATAACTATTTTTAACGACTTTAGTGTATTAGTTCACTATTAGGTACTGTATGTATACCTATACTACAAGTAAATATAAAAGCTAGGAAACCAGCCGAGTTTGTTGCCAGATTCTTCTAGGCTGGGGCGCGTGGAACAGGCGTAAATTCACATAGCTAAGACGTTTCAAAATGATCCTTGTGATATGATTGAATAAGTATATTTTTTACTTTACTTTACTTTACATAGCTATAATGTGGGTTACATTACTGGTTCGAATATCGGTGACGATCTATCCGAGCATTGTAAATGGAAAATCAGCGCTTTAAGTACCTACTGCACGCCACATCTGCTGAATTTACTCCTTTTGCCTTATAAAAAATCAAATCAAATCAAATCAAATCAAATACATTTATTGCTGTCATATGGTACATTATGTAGTTGTTACAGAATAAGTAGTATCACACATGAACCCTGTTATTAGGGTATTGCAACATGGAGAAAGGCCGAGGTTTATGCATTCGGTATTTGTAAAAAAGTAGATAGATAGGTAAGTATGTAAGATTTGATTAATGTTAATATGTATCTAAATAATAATAATTGTCATGTCATGTCAGAAAATATGAACAATAATAGTCATAAAATAAAAATAAAAAATAAAAAATACTTTTATTCTACTACCCTAAAAACATTTTTACATGATTACAAATAATTTCATTTTATTTTAATTAAATTGAATTTCTTAAATAAATAAACTTTGTGCACAAATAAAATATTAAAAATAAATTTAAGCAGTAGTCGCCTCTCTGGCGTAGGCCTCCCCCATATTTCTCCACATATCTCTATCTCTAGCTTGCGTCATCCAAGCCGGTCCACTTCTTTGACGGAGTATATTAGTCCTTTTGCCTTAGTCTTTTTTAAATTCGAAATTCTACTTTTACTGTTTTATGATAACTATGTAACTGACAAGAGACTGATTTTAATATAAACATATTTATAATAAGTAATCTACATTTTTTCCTCTACTGACCTTTCTAGTTTAGTGTTTCACTGTGTCATTTATTTGAATTAAAACAATTGAAATTAAGAATAAGTAGGTGTGGGTAGAAAGGGTAACTTGAATCAAATGTTTTAGGTCGAACGGAGCAAAATACCTAATGGGTAGAAAATTGTTGGGTCGAACGAGTAAGTACTCAACTATAAATATTTTTTTTTTATTTTTATAAATATATATACCAATAAATTTTAAAGATGTATTTTGAACCTTATGTCATTTTCCGGCACAAAGGACAAGCTACCTGCAATCTCGAGAGCTCTCGAAGGCCGCGCAAAGATAACCCCTTTTCATTAAGGGTGCTTGTACACGTCTGATGTGAGTGCCACTTACTATATACTTTCGTGAGCTCCATTCCCGCCGCCATTTTATCGATTATGGCAGGAATGAACCTCGATTTTAGTTTTAAAATGTAGTTAGTCATCTAAGTTACGGTAATCAACTAACAGCTGATGGATACGTATGTTGGATTGCCAACTCAATAGTACCTATTTATAAAACCAAATCTACTTCAAAGAGTTGTGAGTTTCTGGATAAAAGCGAGGATAAAACAACATTTTATAGGTTATATTTTCATTTAGTCAAAGGTCATGTAAGATATTTGTCTATACTAGATGAAAATGTATATATATCTTATGAAGGTCATGAAATTATAGGGCATTGGTTGCCACAAGCATGGAATACAGCGACTATTTGAATGGTCATAAAGCTTTCAATTATAAAGGGCATATACATCTTTTTTGCTATTTTAAACTAAGTTTTTATTTAGTATTTACTGGTACCCTTAGACATGTGTATCTTTTGGAAATAAATATTATCTTATCTTATCTTTGCATATACAGATCTACGAAAGATTCACGTGCGTAAACAAACAAATAGAAATAGTCGTAGGCACTCACACAAAGTACTAATGACATGTAAAGTGACCCAAAGGTCACTTAAACCAATGGTCTATCACAATAATAGGGTTGGAATCCGACAGGCCAGCCAAACCGTCGGCCATTAAACAACCCCAGCCTTTATCTAGGCCCAGGCGGGTCCTAAACTGCCACAAATGCCTGGAGGATTTATTTGTGATCGGATTATCTGACATGTTGCTGTAGATTAATGACGAAAGAGTTTTATGAGAAGCGTAAATTGACTTGTGAGTTTATGAACACAGTTTGTATAACCGAATATTGGTGTATTTTTTATAGAGCGCCACCTTAAATTAAGCAAAGCTTGTACTATGGAAACCCACCTTAATATAAAAAATAAAAAACGTCGCTTCCCGCTGTCTGTCTTTATGTATGCTTAGATCTTTAAAACTACGTAACGGATTTTGATGTTGTTTTTTTAATTCATCTTCTTCTTAAAGTGCCTCTCCATTACTGAAGGTTGGCAGTCATCCTTTTAAAATTTTCCTTGTCTAGTAAGTGTAAACAGTTGTTCCACTTTCACAATTCCTGTCCACTGTCTGATGTTACGAAGTTCCTCTCCTTCCAACACCTCTTTTACCCATCAGGTTGCCCATCATAATAAGCTGGAGCAGGTGATAACGCTCATGCCGTAACATATGTCCTAAGTAGGCAACTTTTTTCTGCTTTATAGTTCGCACGAGATTGTGCCTCTTTAATTTCATCCTTTTTAGAACGTCAATGTTTGTGACCTTATGCGTCCAACTTATGCGTAACATACGTCGGTAAACCCAATTTTTTAAAAGTTTTTTTTAATAGATAGATTCATGAGGAAGGTTTATACCACCCGTGCGATGCCGGGGCGGGTCCGGTAGTAACTGATAAAATACACTTTACTATTTTTTGCAAATACATAAAAACACCCATACCCAGAACAAATATTTGCAAATCATGTTAACTTTGTCCCGCTGTTGGGATAGAACCCGCTACCTCAGGCACATGCCCACCACGCCACTGAAATTCAACATTAACAAAATCCAAGCACAAGGTGATGAAACATTCAGAACTTCACAGATAACGTATTTAAAACTACTGAACTGATGTCCAGAGCTAGTTAAAAGATAGCGTGGCTTACCGGATAATCCTTCATGTAGCAGGGTGTCGCTTATCCGGATCGGTGTAACAACTATCCGGATTTGTGCAACTACGAGTAGGTAGCTCAGCTTGCAGTGCGGTGCACGTTGTTATAGTTCTCAGGTGGCTAAAATCCGCCACAAAAAAGTTCTAGTTGCATCGTAATTAATGTATAATACTGTTAACTGATGGAAGGAATCTTTAGCAAGGGTTTAGTTTTTTTTATACTACTTAAGTGGCAACCAAGCGTACGGCTCACTTGACGATCAGTGGTTACCGTAGCCTATGACGTTTCAAAATGATCCTTGTGATTTTATTGAAATAAATCATTTTTGACTTTGACTTTATGTACGCATGAAACATGATAGATATCACTTGCGTGTTACCACCCTGAGACGTTAGATGGAAAGTCTCATGTGCCTGTAATAAAGAAACCATACCCTTCGAACTGAAACACAGCAATGCGAGCATTACTGCCTGGCGGCAGAAATAGGTATGGTAGTAGTCCTTCCCCGGACGAGCTCTATCACAAAGAACTCTGCTACTCTTAAAATCTTGGGAAAAAGGCTCGATCATTTTGTAAAAGCTCTTAAAATTCTTCCGATATCTAATTTTTTTTTCTAGTGGCTTGTCCCGGCTTCGCACTGGTGAACATGAAATATATGTTACTCAGTGATAATGTAGCATCCTAATGGTGAAATAATTTTTGAAATCGGATCAGTAGTTTTGAGCTTATTCTAAACCAACAAAAATATTAGAATACCAATAATTCTTCTTTATAATATTATTAGTATAGATTAGAAATAGTATATGCTAGCTACGAGTATTATAACGATATCAATTGAGAGTTCTTGCAAACAATGAGCTGTAGAGCGGTTGATCCCATTCCGTTGATACAGCGCGGCATTCACAATATTTGCGGACGTCTCAATGCACGGCTACGGCGCTGACGCGCGGCTTATCTGCTGGGTGTGCTTCTGAATTGATGTTCGGTAAATTGCGAGTTTCAATTGTATAATATTTTTCAAATAGTATCACAGAGTGTGGGAACTTTTGCGCTCTACACTGCTTGGGCGGATTGAACAGGCGTCAAATAATTCGTAATCATGCCAATCAAGAATAATGACGTCGAAAGTTTGGCGTTTTTCCATACGATTTTGAAGGCTAGCGGCGGCTCAAAGATGCGATGCGACTTCAAAACTTTATTAGCGTTCAATATTTGAGTAAATAAGTAATCTTTGTGATTTATTGAATAACACTATGGGTGAGTTGCACCATCTAACGTTAACGTCAAATTGTTCAATCGTTGTCGAACAATTTGACGTTAACGTTAGATGGTGCAACTCACCCTAAGTATTTTATATTCTTAATTTTGAGGTTATCAGAATCCGAAATTAAACTTCGAAAGGTATGCAAGATATACCGGTGGCGGTTGTAGGAATTCAGCAAGAACCGTCTTGGTGGATACCGCTGTAGAGCCAGATATTCTGCCTCCAAGCAGCAGTGTGGAAGCATTACTGTGTTTATTGGGCGAAAGAGCGCAGTGCAGTGCTAAGCAGAATTTAAAATTTAAAGCTTTGTGTGGTTTTACAACTATTTGCATTTATCTGTAGATATTTGGCACTGTATAGCATTGGTTTTTTTCCCGCCTACTGTGTAATTGGCATAGAAAACGGCGTGATACATTGTTTCTATCTTCTTTTGGCTATTGTTGGCTAGCGTAGGGAGAGGCGTAGCGCATCTATCTTATCTTATCTTATCTTTGCTGCTACTTTTAAATTATATTGTTAAAGGCAGGCGTATTTTTTCAACATTATAACCTCGCCGCCAATCGTGGTAATACGTTCGCAACCAAGCGTACGGCCCACTTGATGGTCAGCGGTTACCGGAGCCTATGTACGCATGCAACATCATAGATATCACTTGCGTGTTACCACCCTGAGACGTTAGATGGAAAGTCTCATGTGCCTGTAATTTCACCGGAAACCATACCCTTCGAACCGGAACACAGCAATGCGAGCATTGCTGCTTGGCGGCAGAAATAGGTATGGTGGTAGTCCTTCCCCGGACGAGCTCTATCATCAAAGAACTCTACTACTCTTAGTACCGAGACGATATTAAAAGTAACTGGTGTGCGATAAAGTATGCAGTTTCTTGTAAAAAATATCAGTAGAGTTAAGGTATCTTTGAGCTATTGACGTGGTCATAACCAAAAACACACGAATATTCACTATCATTTTAAACTAAAGGAAATGCAAGATTACATAAAACGTGCACCGGAAACGGATGCGGCGGGCAGACGTCTTTAGGATTACGATTTGATAGAGGCTGCGGTCGGGTGCAGAGTTTCTAGAAAACATTTTTAAATTCCAGCTACACCATCCTAGTTTTTGTAAAGCTTTATGCTTTAGGGGAGAAAATATTTTGGTATTTCGATGTGCTTTTGAAAATTCTTCGAAAATTTTGATGCATTTTGAGGTCGATTCAGTTTAGAGTGAAATGGAGTATAATAATATTGAAGGAATACTAAACCCAGAAGATCTGCAGTGGCAGTTTTTTGTTTTTTATTGAAAAATCTAATATTATTTATATTTTGTTTCAGGTACGTTGTTTATAACCTATTCATCACAATGAAGCTTATTCTTATTATTATGGTAAGTATGTTTGCCATATTGTAGATGTTTGACACTTTCAGTACCTATGTCAAGTTTTACTGCACTTTCATATTACACACACATTTCATAATTTAATCTATAGGTACCACTAGATATCCCCATATATATTATTTTTGAAACAAAAACATAAATAGGTACTCTCTTAATACAGCTAAAGAGAGAAAATGTTTCTAAGAACGTTAGGTATTAGAACTTATAGCAAATGGGTTTCTTATAACAACAAATAGCTTTACTCTATCCCGGATTCCGTTCCCAAATCCATTAATCAAAATGCATCCAACTTTCCAGAACGAACGCATCGATTCAAAATGGCGCCGTGTACAATTCTATTTTCCTTTAGCGAGGACCGAGATAAATCGTCGATCTTAGACGAAAACCTTGGCATAGCGTTTTGCCAATAAATTCTAAATCAATCTAGACTGGCTCGGTCCTCCGGGGCAGGTACACCAGGAGCCTGAATGTTTTATTATGCTGTCAGCTGGTTGTACACCAAACAGATTTCACTGGATTTGTCAATCAATTTGTTGAGGAACTGTTAACGCGTGTGAAATTAGGTGTTTGCATATTCTAGATATATGGAAGCCCGTTTTATGCCATATTTGTCCCGAGTTTTCGGCTCACGCTTTTAAAAAGTTTTTATCCGTCCCGCATGCCAAAATTATCGTAGTACAGTTAACATCAAAAGTATAATTTATCACCACAACTTAAACTGTAGTCATCAATCATTACACCCTTACAGCCTTACTGGTATCAAATTACAGTTGCATTGTGGTCTTTAGTATGGCAAAAGTGACTCAAAACATAACATAACAAATCACAAAGCGGTTATTTACGAATCATTCTAAATAGAAGCAAAGTCCCCACTGATCATCAATGCTGATGGGTCTGAGTAAAATGTATCCAATTATAACATTGTCTGGTCTTTCTAAAAAATATTTTAAAATTAAAATTATTTATAATTATTTAATATTTAAAAATTTTAAATAACTTAGGTCTCCATAATAAAAGCTTTACTGAATTTATGGCTGGAAGGCACTGTGTGAAATGCCCGCTCATAATTTTTTTTAAATTATTTATTTCGAGTTTAATTTGTTGAGTGGGAACGAACACACAAACATTCACATTATTATGATCACATAATAATGTGAAAGTTTGTGTGTTAATAATTCGTGAGATTTGCTGTAATGCCTAGTAAAATCCATTTCTTCAGTTACCAAGTAGAATCCCTAAAATGTAAAACTTAAATTGAAAAAGCTCTCTCAGTCACCGAAATGTGAGCCTCAAAACGAGGACTCGATCCTTAAAGGTTATATCAATTTCTCGCAGCAACCTTGAAACGTCATCGCTTCAAACCTTTCTTGAAAAATGAAAGAGAACTTTGTAATTATTTGAGCGGCAGAAAAACAATTTAATCATTACAGGCTTGATGGGCCTAGATAGCGATGTCTGCGCCCATTCTTGTTTTTTTGGCAGCCATCCAATTCAGGAAAAACAATTAAGACTCCTTGGAAGTGTTTTCGTTTCTTTGCTGTGGCGTTTTTGAACAAGGTTGTATTAAATTAAATTGTAAAGTGTTACAAAATTATAAGATTTTACAGACAATTATTATGATAACAACATAATAGGAGTTTTGTAATTACTTTATCGTTTTTGAAAATGGTTGATTGAAATCTAATTTTTATTTCTATGTAGATTAAAAACGGTTTAGCTTTTTACAAAATAAATTTTATATTTTTCCAGTATCCAAAAGTGTTTAACAAGTTCTGACGCGTAACTTTGTTTGTCTACCGAGATAATAAAGCCTATTATCTATTTAAAACTGAACTACAAACAAACACACAAACTGGTTTATAGTAGGATAGGCTATAAATTGTTCAATTACCACAGTAATTTGCAGTTTATTACAACCTCCTTTGCATATTCTCGACCTACGATAAAATAAATATCCCTTTAACAATTCCTTTCTCGACAGGGGGTTACATTATTTTGCACTTTGCTTTTGTCCGTAAAAAACACCCCCTCTTCATCCCCTCTGAATCATCGCGATGTCATTTGTCCCAAAAATGTGTGTAAGCGTACATATTTTATAATTGATCTAAATGTTTTAGGAATTGATCTAAATGTTTGATAATTTTATTGCGCAAAATACTTGAATTGTGTGTTTTGTACATTATGGTACATTATGGTACTAGTGTGTAACATTGGTGTTTACCGCTGAGGCGCCATTGAGACCTGAGCCGTAGGCGAGGGTCTTAAGATAGCCGAGGACGGTAATCATCAATACACACGTGTATCAGACAACGTTTTTCAACACACATGTGAATAAATTAACAAAAAAACTCATAATAAAATAACAAAAAAAATCTATAACTCACTAGTGAGTTATAGCAATGAAAAAGTCGTAGTTTGATTATGGGTGTCATTTTGTGCCTAATTGCGATGACCATAGAGCCACTATAACTCACTAGTGAGTTATAGCAAAGAAAAAGTCGTAGTTCGATTATGGGTGTAACTTTGTGCCTAATTGCGATGACCATAGAGCCACTATAACTCACTAGTGAGTTATAGCAATAAAAAAGTCATAGTTTGATTATGGGTGTCATTCTGTGCCTAATTGCGATGATCATGGAGCCACTTTATAAGCAAGTGTGTTGAAAAATATATTTGAACTGTCGGTACGAGTACTTTACTGTTTAAAAGTGAATGCATCAATAATCGATATTCACATACAATAATTCACTAACGTTATGATACATATTTTAATAATTCAGCCATAAAACTGACCAACATTTCATAAAAATACCTTTTTTTCTCTAACCAAAAACTTCTGAAAATTTGTAAAACATTCATAAATCAGTTGTATCGTGAATTTTGTATATATACCCTACAACGTACTTAAACGTATATAATGTACTTAGAAAATACATTTTATTTTAGTTTTTTCATAAAACAGTTATTTATATTTTTGAAACTAATACAGTAGATTTTTAGCAACGTTTTTATTACTGAAAAGTCGTAGAAAAAATATTTAAACCGTTTATGCAAAAATACCCCATTTTGGGATCCTAGTCATATTTTTTTAGTTCATTTTGAACAACTGTATAATTTGCTTGTCACCTGAGTACGTGCGTCTATTCTAACTAGATAAATCACAAATTCAACCACGTCTTCCCTTAAGTGGAGACAGCATGAGTGGATGTCCTAAACGTAGGTCGTCCTTAAAGCGGTCTTGATGGCCCATTAGCAGGTCGAGTTATCGTAAGTGACACTTTGTACAAATTGGGTGTTGGCCCGCGTTATGGGTGGCACTAACCGATGGCGCCTATCTTATTATAATTTTATGTTATAAATTCGTTACTTAACTGTTCTAGAGCCCTGAAGCTGACTACCATTTAAAGTACTGAATTGGACTTGCAAGTTGCTGCTTCTGATTCTGGCTGCTATAGCTAATTCATGATTGAGGTGTTAACAGCTTACTTACTTACTTACTGCTGTGGCGCAGCGACCCAAAGTGGATCTTGGAATCCGACATTAGAGTCCGCCAGGCAATTCTGTCCGTCGCTGTTTGCGTCCAGTCGGCGACATTTAGTTCGCGCAGATCTTTTTCAACTTGGTCGCTCCAACGGTACCTCGGACGACCTATGGGTCTCCGGCCACCTGGGCGACCCGTGTATGCTCGCCTGATTGCTCGATCCTCACCCGTGCGGACTACATGCCCGAGCCATCGGAGTCTGGTAGATTTGTTTCTCCTATAATATGAGGCTCTGACACTAGGTCTTCGATTTCCACGAAGTCTCCAGCTGTCATCTTCTCTCTGAACGGCTTACAATAAATAAATATAGATACACATTTTTACACTGCGCCATCTAGCCTTAAAATATACAAAACAATGAGAACCAGACTTTAGTAGGTACACCCAGACCAGGAACAAAAATTTAGAGATCATGCCAACATAAGGACCCGCAGCGGGAATAATAAGAATGCTGGACAACCCACACAGCATAATCTAGCCCTAAGTTAAGCAGAGCTAGTGTTCTGAGTACTAGATGACTGATATACTTAATACAATACAATACATAGATATTTTTGGTTATACATAGAAAATACCCAAAACACGCGGAACAAATATTTGTAGGTCGTACAAACATTTGTTCCAAGGCGGGAATTGAACCTGCAACCTCCGCGTCGCAGGCGGACCTTCGCCCGCCGCGCTACATCAGCCGTCTCGGTCGGGAATCGAACCCGCAACCTTTCGCTTCTCAAATGGGTACTCGCGACATAGGTCGTGAAATATTTGATTTTACTGGTACCAACAATGGCATCAATCAAGGTTTACGAAGATCCGTGAACTGTGAACACAATCAAGCAATTACTTTCTTTTATACTAACTAACTAAACTACCAAGCGTATTGAGTGTACTAACTGTAATATTACTTCTATCATGACAGCCTTCTAATGTTCCCACTGCTGGGACACTGGCCTACTCTCAGGCGAGAGTGATTGGGTCTTAATCCACCACGCGGACCCAATCCGGATTGCTGGATGGCACATGTCTTTCGAATTTTTAGTTCTTGGACATGCCGGTTTCCTCACGATGTTTTCCTTCACCGTATGAGAGCACTGGCATTGCGCACATAAATTTTTCGAACAGAAAAATCCATTGGTGCACGACCGGGTTTGAACCCACGACCTTCGGATCGGAAGGCGGGGTCACTACCACTAGACCACCGGTGCTCTCAATCAGTAATATTACTTAAATCTGACGATTCTTATTTCTTCTACATAAGAGTTAAGGACCTGTTTAAGGACGCGCAGGATACGCATCTGACACCTCCCAACTGTTTGAATCATGTTAACAGGTTTAAAGTTTAAAAAGCTATCCGGAACTGGTTTGTATTCTAATCCACCTCTTATAGAAAATGTTGCAGACCCATACAATCCTTTAATCGCAATTTAACTAACCAGGGTTATTCATAAAACCAATCCAAATAGTCCCTGGATAATATTTTGAAATTCGGGTTGCGTGATATAAATTTCTATCCGGTATTTACATTAAAATCGCATTATATAAAGCCGTGGACACACCAAATCCTGGTCAGGCTCAATCTGCCGCATATTATGACCTAATTGTAATCCTAGGCCCAATGGCATTAGAGAGAATACGCAGGTCATATTTGAAAAGGTTGAATATTATTATAAGTAAGGGCCTATATTTACCTAGAATAAATTAGGTTAGTATTTACTATGTTAAATGATTGGTGGTATAATGTATTTTCTGCTATAAATTGAATAATTTACTTTTTTTCTATTATGAGGTCAAAAGTCATAATTCACCACGTAAACGTTTGTCCCGCAGCGGGAATCGAACCCGCAACCTCTAGCATCTCAACCGATTCGCTTACCAAGGCACCGAGATCCTCAAATTGTTTTAAAGTCTTAAGTACTCTTCGTTTTACATAAGTACAAAAACTGTTGCATTTTAGAAGCACTGTAGTTCCTTCAGGCTCATTAAATTTGTACTACAACTATAAATAAGAACTGATTAAGAATTCAGCTGCACTTAAAATCTCTACAGTACCTTTACTAGTCTATTCTATTAGTCGGCAATTGCACAGTCTCTGCTTGAATAACTTTGACTTTACTTAGCTTT
The DNA here is from genome assembly GCA_951394395.1 of Colostygia pectinataria. Taxonomy (NCBI): domain Eukaryota; kingdom Metazoa; phylum Arthropoda; class Insecta; order Lepidoptera; family Geometridae; genus Colostygia; species Colostygia pectinataria. Next base: position 13,364,963 of record OX596352.1, on the reverse strand, counting down.
ACTTTAAAGATACTTGCTTTTACAGTTTTTAAAACTATTAACATATTTTCACTAAAAACGGGATATTTACCATGAGTATCGTTCGCAATAAAACAGAAAGAGGGTGGACAGATTTGTCTGTCAATAGTTATAAGACCTACCCGCAAAGACTTCAGTTCTCCCGTGATCATGGTACATGTAACTGCGCCGAAATATCGGGAATCAATAAAACTCACAAATCATGGTAAATAACCCGTTTTTACTAAAAAATTATATTTGCTTTTAGCAATAGCTTTTAGTGGATACTGAGCTTTAGGGTTAAATTGTAGTGAAGAAGAAGGTTGTTAGTCAAATTATGCATCTGAGCTCAGAGGAGTGGTATGTAATAAATGATGAGTTACTTATTGTTCGTTCTACTTACTACTTCAACACCGACTTTTTACGTGATGACATAATCATCATCATCATCATCATCATCATCATGACAGCCTTCTAATGTTCCCACTGCTGGGACACTGGCCTACTCTCAAGCGAGAGTGATTGGGTCTTAATCCACCACGCGGACCCAATGCTGATTGGTAGATGGCACATGTCTTCCGAACTTTTAGTTCTTGGACATGCCGGTTTCCTCACTATGTTTTCCTTTACCTTATGAGGGCATTGCGCACATAAATTTTTTAATAAAAAAATCCGTCGGTGCACGATCAGATTTGAACCTACGACTTTAGGATCGGAAGGCGGGGTCACTACTACTAGACCACCAGTGCTTTCCGCAGCGCATGCGATGAAAGACATTTTACGGCAATTTTTTTTACACCTCGGGTTACATTATTGAAGTTTTAGTAGGGATCCCTATTATTTTATAAATTAAAATATAGCCTATGTTACTCAAGGATAATGTAGCATTCTAATGGTGAAAGAATTTTTGAAATCGAACCAGTAGTTTTTGAGTTTATTCGTAACAAACAAAAATACAAACATGCAAATCTTCTCTCTTTATAATATAAGTATAGCTAAATATAAATAGTCCTTAAACTTTAATTATAATCAGAGCACGTACTTAGGACTTGCGATATAATAACCTTATTGAAAAAAGATATTAAACATTTTAACAAAAAACAAATTAGTTATCAATAGAGCTTCCATTCTGTCAATATTTCAATTTGCCCAAAAATTAGACGAAGCATTTTTTTCAATACAATTTTTATCAATACTTATAAAAGCTTGTAAAAATTCAATTACTGATCCAATAAAGTTGTCAAATATCAACACGGGGAGGAGGGTAGGGGGGGTGATTGAGGGTACTAGGGCATTATAAGGGCGGTCTCTCGCTTGCTGTGGTATTTCGTTCGTTTGTCACAGGTTTTATCATGGTCACTCTATGTTGAGTCCAGAATCATACCGGCTACTATGTGATTTGGTTGCGATCAATTAACTTATGCGTTAGAGGAAAACACTAGATGTGACAGATACTGTAATTATTTTCCATTTTAAACCAATGTGGCGCGGTGGGCGAAGGTCCGCCTGCGACGCGGAGGTTGCGGAGGGCGGGTTCGATTCCCGCCTTGGGACAAATGTTTGTAGGATCTGCAAATATTTGTTCCGGGTGTTCTGGGTGGTTTATATGTATAATAAAAAAATATCTATCTATGTATTGTATTGTAATAAATATATATCAGTCATCTAGTACCCATAATACAGCTCTGTTTAACAGCAGCTTACCTTGGGCTAGATGATGCTGTGTGGATTGCCCAGCATTATTTATTTATTTAAATCTGTGTTTTTCATATTCTTATTTATTTATTGTTTCAATTCATCAACCGTAATCCGTAAGGAGCGATATTATAAGCTAAAGAAACGTTAGAAACGTAGTTAGACAAAATTACTTATAAAAATTAGGGAACATATAATTTTTATAAGTAATTTTGTCTAAAACATTAATAGAAAACAATAAGGCAGAAAAATTAATAATTCCCAACCCTTTCAAATAAAAACGCGAACAAAAGAGAATACTTGCACGCTAATGAAATATTCAAACGCCAAAAACCTTACATCAAAGGTTTAATGTTTCCCAAGGAGTGCTTGTCTCGCTCTTTGTTTAATTGAGCAACAAACTTCGATGGAGGTCCGGATATCCGGCCTTTTGGTGTCCCGATTTTATTACAAAAAGACCCCCGGGAACCTTGTTATGCCGGAGGTGATGCCTCCTCTTTTGGTCCGAATGTAAAATAAGTATCTGTCTTACTTATACGTAAGTCTTATCCTACCAAAAACATTTTCATGTAAAATGTTGCCAAGAGGAGAACATGACTCGCACTGTTGAAAAATTATGAGATCTCATGTAGTAGAGCCAAGCTACACGCTCTAATTCTACAAGCCACACTTTTTTTTTATGTCAGCAAGTGACAAGACAATCAAGGCGCCCACCTGATGTTCAGCATCACGCCTGACTATTACAGATGCAGTGCCACCCAAAGCTTAAAGTTTTTAAGTGTTTGCGTGGCACTGCACTGCGCTTATCACCCCGAAATATTGTTGTTAAGTCTCCTTCGCCCAGTAATTTCACTTGCTACAGTGCCCTTCAAACCTAAACACAGTAATGCTTGCACACTACTGCTTGGAGGTAGAATATCTGACACTGCGGTGGTACCCACCAAGACGGACTCTTGCCGAAGAGTCCTACCACTAGGTAAAAGGTATTTATTCTGATCATGGTAGCCATTGCTAATTAGCTAGTGTTAATGGTAGTGAGGAATAAATTTTGCCTTGGACAGTGTCGAACCAAAATAAATTATCTACAAATTGTTTAGGACCAAATATAAAAGAGATTGCTGACAAATACTAGTTTTATTACGAAACGGAATCTTGTTATGCCGTAGGTAGTTTATTGAATCAAGGTGTTGCCGGAATGTATATTACGTTATGAAAATAGAGCGATTCAGTACGATTGAACTGATGCGGGCAATCAGTTTTGGAAGTACGCTTTAGGTGAATTTGCAAAGCCAGCTTTAAGAGTAGTAGAGTTCTTTGTTATAGAGCTCGTCCGGACAGTAGTACCACCATACCTATTTCTGCCGCCAAGCAGTAATGCTCGCATTGCTGTGTTCCGGTTTGAAGGGTATGGTTTCCGGTGAAATTACAGGCACGTGATACTTTCCATCTAACGTCTCAGGGTGGTAACACGCAAGTGATATCTATGATGTTGCATGCGTACATAGGCTACGGTAACCGCTGACCATCAAGTGGGCCGTACGCTCGGTTGTCACATAAGTGGTATAAAAAAAAAGCTTCTAAGATTTGTGAGTGTGAGAAAATAATGAAGAGTCATTATGCGCCATGAAAAAGCTACGCCAACCGTTACGTACGCACTCTAAAAAGGCACCTACATAAATGATCGTACTACCTAAAATTGCACGCGATGATTGTCAGTTAGTCGGTACTATGATTACGTCCATGTTCAGTACAGTGATGTCACAGATCAGATATTGTACTGCGACGATTTGATTTTATTACATAGGTCATTTGTAACGGTCTTTAGATGGCTCAACTGTTTCATATGTGTTTTGTATATATTGTAATGTAATGTAATTATGTACATATTTTATTTTGTTAATAAATTATGTACTTTTAATACAATCATGAATATATTTTTTTTATGTCAGCAAGTGACAGGACAATCAAGGCGCCCACCTGATGTTCAGCACCACGCCTGACTTTTACAGATGCAATACCAAAGCGTTTACTAACATAAACAGTTTTACAAAAATTTGCTTAGATTTTATGAATTCGAAATTTTTATCAATTCAGCAAACGATTTTATGAATTCTGAAATCGATTTTAAGCATTCCGTTAAATGCCATAGCATTTAAAATTCAAGACTCACCGTTTCAGATGTTACTAGATTTGCACTCGATTATTCTATTCTTAGAAATAATTCTGTTTAGTTCCTGTTTCTCGTACGTAATTCTGTTGAAGGTTTACCTGGTGGTAGGACTCTTCAGCAAGAGTCCGTCTTGGTGGGTACCACCGCAGTGTCAGATATTCTACCTCCAAGCAATAGAGTGCAAGCATTACTGTGTTTAGGTTTGAAGGATCACTGTAGCAAATGAAATTACTGGGCGAAAGAGACTTAACAACAATGTCTCGGGGCGATAAGCGCAGTGCAGTGCCACGCAAACACTTAAAAACTTTAAGCTTTAGGTGGCACTACATCTGCAATAGTCAGGCGTGGTGCTTAAGATCAGGCGGGCGGCGCCTTGATTGTCCTGTCACTTGCTGACATAAAAATAAAAATAAAAAAAAGGTTATTCAAAAAACTTCAAGTTAACAGCTCCGTTTTTTATATTATAGATGTATTTCTCAGTTTTTCTGTTTTCTGAAGCTTGGCATAAAAATCGTTTTAAATCTTTATTATTTTGATCCACGATATAAAAGGTACTTAAAAATCTAAAAAGCGAGTCACTGTGACCCCACAGAGCAGGCTCAATAGAGACCTGTGCAGGGGACAGAGCTCATCTGAGTACTATTAGATTTATGTGAACCGGCAATAACATCCACCAGACCACTGGCTTATTACCAGAGTTAGCCACTGACTCATAATACGAACGAACGAACAAACTGTTTTATTACCAATAAACTTTATTGTATTCTTATTTATTATAAATAATGATGATAATACACATAAAAGCAACTGTTTTGAAACTTGACTCAATTTTATTCACTGATCAGTAGCATAATTTTGCCCTGCAAATACAATTACAGTCCTAATTTAATTACTATTATTACGGTGTGAAAAAACGTAATGAGCTCCGTAATATATTCACGTTCTGTAATGGCAGTCGTAAATACGCCTGCCCGTGACACAGAATAATGATTAGCAGTAAATTATCTGGTTGATTTTACAGGGCTACAAAATTTTATTGGTTTCCGTGGGTAAATTTTGGGGATTTTTTACGGTTATTCAAATAGAAGAGAGGTTTTATCTGCGTGAAATGAAATATTATAAAACGTACAGCACCTAGATCTAACTGAGTGTGAATGAAGAACCAAGTGATAGTATAGATATTAAATAGCTACTAGACATTAAGTAAATACTTAAGACAGCAATCTATGTACCTAATCTTCTTTCATAATATAAAAATGAATAGCTGTGCGTTAGGTTCGCTAAACCTCGACAACAGCTGATCTAATTTGGTTGATTTTGGTCTTGAAACATTTGTATGAGTCCAGGGAAGGTTTAAACGGTGAGAAATTATGGAAAAATTGCGAAAAAAATAACGCGGATTAGTAACATTAAAAATTATAAAACTTACAGCAGCTAGTTAGCTAACTGAGTTAATCAAGGAGCCAAAATGATAGTATAGATATTAAGTAGATACTTAAAACAATAAACTATGCACCTAAATTTATAAATAAAGCAATAAATAAATGAAAAAATAAAAAAAGTGACTGACCTCGTGCAGTTATAAGTCAAATATCGTGATTAAATAAAAAACCGTTCAGTTCCTCGCTACATTGTAAGGCGTGCATAAAGGCTGTAGATAGAGGACGGAAACGCAGAGTGCGCGGCGACGGCTTCCGTTTCCCCTTTTCCCTCCTGTGCTCCGTTACACTGCGGACTCTAACTTTGTGAACGCAGGTTAATGAAAAGAGTCTTTAGAAAGGTATAAATAATGACTAATGCACATCGGGTTGATCACCTTACTCTGTTAACGACCAATCTCTGTAAGCGATCTCCATCTCAAACTGTCTAATAAGACAATAAGAAGAGCTATGATCAAACTGTCTTAGGCTGCAGCTGCTCTTCTGTCATAATAGACAGTTTGAGATGGAGGTCAATGGAGTTTGGTCGCTAACAGAGTTATGTGATCACGGAGATGATCGCGAGAGGTGTTTAATATACGCTGTGCTGTAACAAATAATATATCTTTTTTTTTTTTTTTTTTTATGCCACCAAGGTGGCAAACAAGCATACGGCCCACCTGATGTTAAGTAGTTACCGTAGCCTATGGACGCTTGCAATACCAGAGGTATCACTCATTGGGTTTTTACACATTACACTAAACATTTTGACACGGAACAAATTTTTGAACCGTACACTCGTCCACATGGGATGTAAGGGAGCTACATAACATCTCTAGCTCCAATAGTCAACCTACACCTGCACGCGGTACATCCTGCAGTAACAGACGAGGCTCTGACGACCGGTCGATGGCGGTATAGCCCTTCCCAATCCTGGCATAGCCAAATCCCCGACCACTGACGGGCAGCAGCGTCAGTGGTGCGAACGGCTGTGCCCTGCGATCGCCAACCCGCTTGCCCAGCGTGGCGATTATGGGCAACACCTCTCATGCAAGACACAAAAAGGAAACGGCCCCCAGTTCCCGGTAGCCCCGCTATTCCTGGCCAAGGCGGCGGTCATGGTAACGGTGGGGCGGGGGGTGCTAGGAATCCCCGGGTTACGGTAGGCTGCCAAAAACAAAAATTATTGACCCTGGCTACGTATAATGGACGCACTCTACGACTGGACGAACACCTAGCGCAGCTTGAGGTAGAACTCGAGAAAGTGAAATGGCACGTTCTGGGGTTATGTGAAGTCCGAACAGAGGGAGAGGACACCATAACTCTAAATTCGGGCCATCTCTTCTATTACCGAGAAGGCGACCAAACCTCTCAAGGTGGCATCGGGTTTCTGGTCCATAGGTCCCTCGCAGACAACGTCACTGAAGTATCCAGTGTGTCGACCAGGGTGGCATACTTGATAATCAAACTGACCGATAGGTACTCCCTAAAAGTCATTCAAGTCTATGCGCCGACCTCGACACACTCGGATGATGAAGTGGAGTCTGTCTTGGATGATATTGCTGAAGCCTTACACACCACCACTAAGGCTCACTTTAATATTATCATGGGGGACTTCAATGCAAAAGTAGGCGTCCAAAGTTGCAGTGAATCGACAGTAGGGCCACACGGATTTGGAAATAGGAACCATAGGGGGCAAATGCTTGTTAACTTTTTAGAAAAAGAGGGTCTTTTCTTAATGAATTCGTTCTTTAAGAAGAGTCCTCAGAGGAAGTGGACATGGCGAAGCCCCGACGCTATGACGAAAAACGAGATAGACTTTATCATAGCGGACAAAAAGCATATATTCAGAGATGTCTCTGTGATTAACCGGTTTAATACTGGTAGTGATCATCGAATGGTCAGAGGCACTCTGAATATAAATTTTAAGCTTGAACGCAACCGCTTGATAAAGTCTAAGCTCCGACCAAACCTACTCCAGACCGTGATGGGGTCCGATAAATTTCAACTTCAGCTTGAAAATCGATTTGCTGCCTTGGAACCTACAGATGACGTGGACCAAGATCTCGCCAATATTGTGGACATCCTCAGAGAGGAGGGAACACGATTATGCCAGCAAAGACGTACGGGTAAGAAGTCTAAATACTCGGAAGAGACCCTTCGGCTTATGGATAGACGACGAGAAACACCAGTAAACCCCTCGACGTTGTCAGAACACCGGGCTCTGAACAAAACTATAACGAAGCGCATAAGATACGACCTCCGAAGCGCCAACACTGTACGCATTGAGCAAGCAATCGAGCAAAATCGGGGGTCAAAAGTGTTTATGCAGCGACTCGGTAGGAGCCATCTGACACAACTTACAAAGTCGAGTGGGGAAACCGTCGTCTCCAAACCGGAGGTCTTGGCCGAGATCGAGGACTTCTACAGCCGGTTGTACGCTTCGCAAGCTTCATGTCCCGAAACCAGCAATGAGGATGCTAGAGCCACACTAACACGTCACTTTACTGAGGATCTGCCAGAAGTCAGCCTAGACGAGATCGAGATGGCGCTAAGACAGTTGAAAAATGGAAAAGCCCCTGGTGAAGATGGAATTACCTCGGAACTCTTAAAGGCAGGAAATACTCCTGTCCTGAAAGAAATCCAACGTATATTCGATGCCGTCATAAGCCAAGGGAGAACTCCAAAGGCATGGAGCAAGAGTGTTGTGGTACTGTTTTTCAAGAAAGGCAATAAAGCCTTACTGAAAAACTACAGACCCATTTCACTCTTGAGCCATGTCTATAAACTGTTTTCTAGGGTCATTACGAATCGTCTTGCACGGAGACTAGACGAGTTTCAAACACCGGAGCAGGCCGGGTTTCGAAGAGGTTATGGCACCATAGACCACATTCACACTATGCGGCAGATTATACAGAAGTCTGAGGAGTATAATCAGCCTCTGTGCTTAGCGTTTGTGGACTATGAGAAGGCTTTTGACTCTGTCGAGATCTGGGCTGTTCTGCAGTCCTTGCAGCGATGTCAGGTTGACTGGCGATATATCGAAGTGTTGAGATGTTTGTACAACGAGGCCACAATGTCCGTCCAAATCCAGAACCAGCAGTCTAAACCTATCCAGTTGCGCCGCGGAGTAAGACAAGGGGATGTTATATCCCCCAAATTATTCTCAAACGCACTGGAAGATATGTTTAAGACGCTGAGTTGGAATGGGTTGGGCATCAACATCAATGGCGAATACATCTCGCACTTACGATTCGCAGACGATATCGTCATAATGGCGTTGCAGAACCTACAACAGATGCTGAACAGCCTAGCTACTGCTTCACGACGTATCGGCCTGGGAATGAACTTAGATAAAACTAAAATTATGATCAACGATCGTATTACCCCAGAGCCGGTTACCGTCACCGGAACGCCACTTGAAGTTGTGCAGGAATATGTCTACCTAGGGCAGATTTTGCAGTTGGGTAGACACAACTTCGAGAAAGAGCTAAACCGGAGAATTCAGCTAGGCTGGGCAGCGTTTGGGAAACTCCGTCAAGTCTTTTCGTCGCGCATCCCTCAAAGCCTGAAGACCAAAGTCTTCAACCAGTGCGTCCTACCAGTGATGACCTATGCTGCTGAAACGTGGACACTTACGGTAGGGCTGGTTCACAAGTTGAAAGTCACTCAGCGAGCTATGGAGAGAGCTATGCTCGGTGTCTCTCTGAAGGATAGAATCAGAAATGAGATCATCCGACAGAGAACCAAGGTGGTCGACATAGCTCAAAGGATAAGCAAGCTGAAGTGGCAGTGGGCTGGTCATATATGCCGGAGAACCGATGGCCGCTGGGGCAAACGTGTTCTAGAGTGGAGACCGCGCTTAGGCAAGCGTAGTGTAGGACGCCCTCCGGCTAGATGGAGCGATGACTTGCGGAATGTAGCTGGCCGAAAGTGGTTGAGGAAAGCCGAAGATCGGGCTCAGTGGCGCGCATTGGGAGAGACCTACGTCCAGCAGTGGACTGCAATAGGTTGATGATGACACTCGTCCACAACAACACTGAGGTCGTCGAAATGCAACAAATTTGTTTGCAAATAAAAACTATATTTACTGATGCGACAAATAGTAGCGAAATAAGCCGTTCTTCGTTAATAACGTTACAAGTGCAAGTACCGTCGTTGTTTACCTTTACGTATGAGATAGATGCATGTGAGTTGATAGCTTTACGTTCTGAGTGATTCTACGTTATAAGAATAAGAAGATTATGACGACCAATGTGGCGCGGTGGGCGAAGGTCCGCCTGCGACGCGGAGGTTGCGGGTTCGATTCCCGCCTTGGGACAAATGTTTGTAGGATCAGCAAATATTTGTTCCGGGTGTTCTGGGTGTTTTCTATGTATAATAAAAAATATCTATCTATGTATTGTGTTGTATTAAATATATATCAGTCATCTAGTACCCATAATGCAGCTCTGTATAACAGCAGCTTACCTTGGGGCTAGGTGATGCTGTGTAGATTGTCCAGCATTATTTATTTATTTATTTATTTATGAAGATAATAATAATATACGTCATCTATAAAGTCATATGTAAAGTCATATGTAAAGTCATTATAAAGTCAAAGTCAAAACACTTAATGTAATGGCATCAACCATTAATGTTTTGAAGCCGTATTCGTCCCGAGTTTTCAACGCACGCTTTTAAAAACTTTTTATTCGTCCCGCATGCCAAAATTATCATTCGTACACTTTGCATCAAAAGTATAACTTATTAACTAACACTTTAGTCATTAATCATTTATGCTGAACACTAAGAAGTGCTATCTACTAACCAACCCACAACAATATCCTACTAATATTATAAATGCGAAAGTCTGTGTGTGTATGTTTGTTACCACGTATCTCCGTGACGACTTATCCGATTGTGATGCAATTTGAAATGTCGATGGCTTAAGTCCTGGAACACATAAGCTATTTTTTATCCCTAGATATTTATTGTTCCTGTGGGATAGCATAAAACCTGCAAAAACGCGGGTGAAGCCGTACGGATCAGCTTATTAAATAAATAAATATTGGTGGACACAGCACAGCACCATCTAGCCCTAAACTATCCAAAGCTGCACTACGGGAACCAGAAAACTGATAAAATACATAATGCATCGCAAACGTTGCGTACTTGGACAAGTCTATCACTCGCCTTATCCTTTCAGTGAAGGAAATGGAGAACATTATATTTTGCAGCGAGACAGTAAATAGAAAAGAAACCTCTAATAAAACGAAAAGCAAGCCTACCCGGAGGTATAAACAGGCTTTGTGCTAGGCACTTGCTATTGTGCATGCATTTCCATGAATAAATATGGTCGTTGGTCGCTTTGACACAGGCATTGTTAATGCTTCTGTAGGCACGAGTAATGAGCTCTCTGTTTTGTGAATTTGTTTTAATCTCGAAGAGACCTGTACCTCATCACAATTTACAGAATAATTTCAAAAACCATGTAACTTTTTTCCGCGCGAGCGAAGCGAGCGAAGCTCTGGCAGAATTTCATTTCGTCTGTCACTTTGTTATACTTTTCTATGGGTCTTATTTTACAACCAATCTGGACGAAACATGGTATACAGCTTGGTTACTATTTTAAAGATTTAATTTATTGTGGGGATTTATGATTGGAGTAGAACTTTTGCCAAAAACGGGAAAAAAAGGGCTACTATTATTATCTCCGGCTTAGGGCTACAATAATTTCCAGCTTAAGATTAAACGGTGTTTTTTTTTAAAGATAGTAAGTTGGACTCATTAAAATATGGTAAAAATCTGATGATTTTTTTTTGTTTGATAGGTGTAGGTAATACTTTAGAGGATCCCAAATATATTTTATCGAAATTGGTTTAGTAACTTTTGAATAAATCATAAAAACCTGTCAATAACTACATTCCCTCTTATCAAAACATCACAATAACCTATCGAAACATTTTTAAGTTTGAAGTCGGTTTTTTTTTCAAATAAAATATTATTGTAATTGCTTGAGTGAAATAGGTCATAGTCTTGATTTGCAACAAATAAAATTACATTAACAAAGTCATTATTAAACCAAATCGTTTGATCTCAAGCCGACTGGTATACTTTGATCCAACAGTAGCGGGCCGTAATCACTTGTAATGTGAGCAATTATGAATCTGAGCGTAAAGCGGCTAGCTGACAAAACAGACTTCGCCTTAAAACGGCCCTGGCTGAACAGCTTATTCATTATCTTCTTTATATATAAAAATAAATTGCTGTGCGTTAGGCTCGCTAAAGCTCGACAACGGCTGGACTGATTTGGTTAATTTTGGTCTTTTTTTTTATACAACTGAAGTGGCAACCAATCGTACGGCCCACAAGATGGTAAGCGGTTATCGCAGCCTATGGATGCTTGCTATACCAGAGGTATCACTCGCGGGTTGCCACGTTGAGGCTAAGATCGAAAGTCTCATGTGCCAGTAATTTCACCGGAAACCATACCCTTCACACCGGAACACAGCAATGCGAGCATTACTGCTTGGCGGCAGATATAGGTATGGTGGTGGTCCTTCCCCGGACGAGCTCTATCACAGAGAACTCTACTAAATGTCTTGAAATGTTTGTATGAGTCCAGGGAAGATTTAAAAGGTCAGAAATACAGGATGTAAAAATATGCAAAAAATATGACACGAGTGAAACCGCACCGGGCCAGCTAGTAATAATGAAAATGAAAGGAGTATTCGGAACTACTGAGCATATAAATAAAAAAAATTAAGTCTCATTTAAAATTCAAAAATCGAACGCTTCAAGATGGCGTCGCAACTTACAACAGCTTTCTAACAAACGAAGGTAGGTTTGTTGATTTCTTTCTTCATTTTTTTTCAATTACGCAACCGAAATTAAACGACTATGTTACGCGATTTCTCCGATAATTATGGATCGATTTTGATGATTCTTTTTTTGCTTGATAAATAATACTTCAGGATAAGTCCTATAATTTTTTTACTAACTGTGCCCTGCGGTTTTACTCGTGGTTTTGTAGTTATTATGCGAACCCACAGGAACGTTCATATTTAAAAATAAAAAGCTTGTGTGCTATACCAGGTTTCTTCATTAAAAAATCAAGTAAGTATTATTAAAATAAATAAATAAATAATGCTGGACAATCCTCACAGCGTCATCTAGCCCCAAGGTAAAGTGCTGTTAAACAGAGCTGTATCATGGGTACTAGATGACTGATATATACTTAATACAATACAATACATAGATAGATATTTTTTTTATTATATAAAGTAAATACCCAGAACACCCGGAACAAATATTTGTAGATCCTACAAACATTTGACCCGAGGCGGGAATCGAACCAGCAATCTCTGCGTCGCAGGCGGACCTGCGCCCGCTGCGCCACATCGGTCGTCAAATTACACTGTTTCTGTGTAAAATTTCATTTCGATCTGTTCATTCGTTGGCATTTTGAGTATGACACATCTATCCACTCAAGCTTTTCCATCTTTATGTCTAAGATTGTGTTTAAATTATATGTTTTTAACACAGCCGTCTGACTAACGGTAACGGTCGCGTTTTCAAAAACTAATGCATTTCAACAATCAAAGAGAATAATCTACAGCGATTATCACAAGTGACTCTGCCAGGAGTCTTCTTGAGAACGGGGAATTTTAATTAAAGGACTCTAGAAGTGAGATGTAATTGGAGTGAGTTTTGTTGCTTGCACGTCTAAAGGTCGGCCATTTTGATGTGATAGGAACCGGATTATCTTGGATTATTTTGAGTAGAATTTCAATTGATTATAGTTTTAGTTTATTTATTTTAAAACTGAATTGCTTGTCAACAAAAGATCTAATGGTAAAAGTTTTTTACCTGCCAAGTTCATGTGTTGATGGAAATGCTGGCATGCTATTAAATTATAGTTTTTTTTTTTTATACAACTGACGAAGCAACCAAGCGTACGGCCCACAAGATGGTAAGCGGTTACCGCAGCCTATGAACGCTTGCAATACCAGAGGTATCACTCGCGGGTTGCCACCTTGAGGCTAAGAACGAAAGCCTCATGTGCCAGTAATTTCACCGGAAACCATACCCTTCACACCGGAACACAGCAATGCGAGCATTACTGCTTGGCGGCAGAACTAGGTATGGTGGTAGTCCTTCCCCGGACGAGCTCTATCACAGAGAACTCTACTACTCTTATATTTATTTTTTAGTTATATTTATTTACGAGTAAGTTAAAGAAAACTTTGATATTAGGCCACTTTCTTTATTGATTTTTAAATAAGATTTAATTTATTTGTTTTAGTTCCGTTGTTTATTTAAACAATTATAATAACATTATATTAATTGCTTTTGTGAAACTAAGTATTATTTTTGTCACGTCACGAGAGTCTCAGTGAGTGAGTGAGATTTTTGAATGAACTGAATATACGACAATAACATTTCATAAGCTTTATGTGGCAAGACAAGTGGGTAGATAAAAATGATTGACTTATTATTTGAGTCAAAGCCAACTCAGCAAACAGCTTACAATAACCAACTGGTGGGTGGCAGTGGTCGAGTCAAAATTATTATGTTCAGCATTCAAATAATACTAGAAAGAAAGAAGAGCATAATGTATGTATTCTAATGTACTAGCTCTGCCCTTAGCTTTGCTCGCGTTTTACATAATGAGAAGTAACCTATTCCAGAACTATATTACTATTCCAATCAAAAATTCAGCCACCACAGCGCGAAATAGACAAACTTGCGGGTTTTAAATATAAGTAGGATACCTACCTATGGGTTTACATTGTTTAGATTATTCTATCATCACACTATTATTATAATTGCGAAAGTTTGAACGTTTGTTCGTTTGGATGTTTGTTCCTCTTTAAAACAGTATTTAATAAATATTGTTGATTTGTGATTACTAGTTTGTGTTTTACTTAAATCCTAAAAAAATATTGAGTCAAATTCTCACTACGCGCCCACTGACGTTACGCAAAAAGACGCGCCCACTCTAGGGTTAACTCGACAACCACAAAACCAATTTGGCTGATATTTAAAAAACAGATAGATAATGACCGGGAATAGGACATAGGTTACTTATCATCCCGGAAAAAGTACGGTTTGTGTGTTTCACGCGAACGAAGTCGCGGGCGACAGTTAGTAATTATGAGACTAGCAGCTAGTAGGGAAATGAACCTGTTTAATGATATACGAGCGAAATTTATTTTGTTTCCCGACTCCCAGTATCGGCCTTTGAAAGCCATAAATTCATTTCATTGTACTTTGCCGCGGAAATTGCGAGAACTTAATATATGAGTCAAAAAATAAATGTCCCGTTACATTACTTCCTCTTTCTTTCAATTAGGGTTCTTTTGAACTGTTTATTAAGGTCAACCTTTGGAAGTGCAATTTTGAGAATGGACCTTGTTTAGAAAACAGTAATGGAACGCCCCGCAAATTTTTTCGACGTTAACATTTTTTATGTAAACTTATTTTCGCTGTCTTCTAAGATTTAATTTTCGGAATTTATTTCTCACTGCACCCCTGACTTCTGATGATGATAGTCGCACATAATATGTAGGGACATATTTTTATTTTATTTAATAAACAACGCCAACAGTAAACATAGCAAACATTACATGCCTATTTCTGCCGCCAAGCAGTAATGCTCGTATTGCTGTGTTCCGGTGTGAAGGGTATGGTTTCCGGTAAAATTACTGGCACATGAGGCTTTCGATTTATCCCTCAAGGTGGCAACCCGCGAGTGATACCTCTGGTATTGCAAGCGTCCATAGGCTGCGGTAACCGCTTACCATCTTGTGGGCCGTACGCTTGGTTGCCACTTCAGTTGTATACAAAAAAAAAACATTAAATAAACAACATTACAGCTTAAATACTTTGAAATGTGTGCCAATTACAGGCATGCACAGCATTTTCCATAAAATTACAGACTGTTGTCTAAAAATTAAAATTACTTACAACTTACAACTAAAACGAGATAAAAAGATAAGAAATATTAATCAATAAATTATAAAAAAAAACATTAAATACAATATACCTATATAAAATATATGTTATAAAAAAAAATACAGACTAATACCTACCTAATGGTACACAAAATTGTAACAAAATTTCGTTAAAATACCTACATATACAAAGTACTAATAGGTAGGTAAGATGCATACATCACACAATAATATTACATAAAATAATTTTGATAAAAGACTTTACAAACGACTTCACCGCCTCGTCACCTGATGATAAAAAAAACATTCAAAATACCTTCATAATAAGCGGTATCGTTTACCAAAATCAAAAAATCAAAATCAAAAATTATTTATTTCAATAGAATCACAAGGATCACTTTGAAACGTCTTACAAACTAGGATAATTTACACCAATTCCAACGCGCCCATGCCGTAAAAGAACTGCCAACAACACCAGCTGGGTTCCTATTGCTTTTTTGGCATGACCCTTGCTATTGTTATGGATGCCGAGTAGAGTTGAAGCACATTCGTCCCAAGCTTTTTTATCATCTAGGTAATCGGTTGTTTTATAGTAAGCTTTTTAAGACAGTTTGGTTTAATTAAGTTTTTAAATTTGCCAATTGATAAATTTGGTATGTCGCCCCAAATCACAATGACTATTCTGACTAACCTGCGTAGGAGACCTAGCATTTTTTGCCTTTTTAAACAAAATGGTAGACTAACAGAATGTTATTAGCAGTCGGAAACGGCTGATGGATGATGAATTACCATTTACTAAAAGACGCTGTATTGTATAGTGGTGTAATGGATGAGTCCTTCCTCGTATAAAACAATGATCTATCTTGTGGCATTTATTGGTGTTGGTTTTGGTATATATGTTTTTATAGTGTTAACCACAAACCTGAATAAATAAGGGATGTCATCGGAGCTTCGAGAAAACATCACAAAGATTATTCCGAGCAAGCGGCATGGGTCAATGACTCAACTGGTAAAATAAATAAAAAATAAATAAATAAATAATGCTGGACAATCCACACAGCATCATCTAGCCCCAAGATAAGCTACTGTTTAAACAGAGCTGTGTTATGGTACTAGATGACAGATATATACTTAATACAATACAATACATAGATAGATATTTTTTATTATATATAGAAAATACCCAGAACACCCGGAACAAATATTTGTAGATCGCACAAACATTTGACCCGAGGCGGGAATCGAACCTGCAACCTCCGCGTCGCAGGCGGACCTGCGCCCGCTGCGTCACATCGGTCGTCAAAAAGGACCCGCTTGTTGAGAATTTGTATCAAAATTCTGTTAAAATAGTTGGTTAAGTTTATATCAATAAAAGCAATCCAATTATCAAATTATTAGAGTAGTAGGTACAGGTTACAGTCATAAAAAACTAATGTTTTTAGTTTTAATTAGTACAACAAGGTTCATAAAACAGCTTTCTCTTTCGAAAGCATAGTTTTCATATCTCCATCTCCCTTCATCAGCCGTAAAGGTCCAGAGCAACTAATTTCCAGCGAACATATATTAAATCCAACTTCATTAAGCATTGAACAGGCAATAACAGGCTGAATTAAGCTCTCTTTCTCGGCGGTGAGCGGGCCCCTTAATGATGGTAATGAAGAAAAACGACCACCCCTTAAGTTCAGTGATAATGTGAATTAGTTTCTGTTTGGTTTAATGCGCCATTTTTTTGGTCGAGTGCCTTCTTTGTTACGTATGTTTTAGAATATTTCTTCATTTTGTGGGAAGTGAGTGACCTGAATTCGTCATAATGATTGTAACATCAGGTGAAAAGTGCTAGCTGCTGTTTTTAGCTCGTATTAAAACAACAGATAATGATTTAGAACCATTATCTATTTACTAAATTTGAACTATCGGCAAACTTTGGTTAATTTTTACCTGGTGGTAGGACTCTTCAGCAAGAATCCGTCTTGGTGGGTACCACCGCAGTGTCAGATATTCTGCCTCCAAGCAGTAGTGTGCAAGCATTACTGTGTTTAGGTTTGAAGGGCACTGTATCAAGTGAAATTACTGGGCGAAAGAGACTTAACAACAATGTCTCGGGGTGATAAGCGCAGTGCAGTGCCACGCAAACACTTAAAAACTTTAAACTTTGGGTGGCACTGCATCTGTTATAGTCAGGCGTGGTGCTTAACATCAGGTGGGCGCGCCTTGATTGTCTTGTCACTTGATGACATAAAAAAAAAAAAAATTAAGATTATAAAGATTATAAGACCGATTATGCTAATTGTTATTTTGGAATATCTATAGGAGTCCAGGAAAGGTGAGAAATTATGGAAATAACGTGAAAAAAATTACGCGAGTGTAACCGCGCCGGGTCAGCTTATTTGTGAATAAAACAAACATTTGATAAAATCAGTGACTTTGGTATCTATTAGATATTATAGATAGTCTTGGGTTCAAACCCGGTCGTGCACCAATGGATTTTTCTGTTCAAAAATTTATGTGCGCAATGCACTGCTCCCATACGGTGAAAGAAAACCTCGTGAGGAAACCGGCATGTCCAAGAACTAAAAATTCGAAAGACATGTGTCATCCACCAATCCGCATTGGGTCCGCGTGGTGGATTAAGACCCAATCACTCGCGCCCGAGAGTAGGCCAGTGTCCCAGCAGTGGGAACATTACAAGGCTGTCATGATGATTATAGATACCTTTGATTGGTTGATACTGTAGCTAACTACATGGCCAAATATATACAGTGCACTTCTATGAATCATTTTGAGCCATTTTCGACCCCGCTCGTTCTCCGAGAATAACGGTATAAAACTTTTAAGGAGTGTAAGGATTTTCAGAGCCGTTAGGAATAAATTACATCTTATTAAAAACCTTCGTACCGCGTAAAGTTGTTCTCCCATCTGAGAAACACCACGTAAACTGACGCGAAAGATGACAGAAGTGGTTAGTTCATTTTTATTATATCAAAAACTTTTGAGTGATGACTTGTCTAAAACAAAGTGAAATGCATTTTGTTTTCCACGCTTTAATAGGCATGATAACATAACCAATAATCATTAAAATCACGTCTTCACCTTATGAAAAAGGATTCAAGGAATTAAAAACCATATTTCTTTTTACATTAGATGCGAGATTGATAATATTTTTAATACAATAAAACTACAAAATACATCAATCCGCCATAAAAGGCTAAGCACTGATCAGGAGCATCTAGGTTCTCTGATTAGTGGCATCAAAAATTATTTAGAATTTGCTAAAATTTTATATTGAAAACTGACTGAATGACGTCACCGCTGTCACTCCGCGACTCAGCGCGTTTTAGCGTGAATTTTAAAATTCAAATTTCAATCGCATTTTTTTACTACCAAATCATTAATTTCTAGAATAATAAATTATTTTTTGCCTAGAGTCGTTATTCTGAATACAATAGAATAGTTTTTCAAAATCAGTCATCATGCCTACTATCAGACTTTCACACTATCTTGCTATTCTTATAAATTCGAAAGTTTGGATTCGTTTAATTCTCAGTCACGCCGGAATGGCTGAACGGAATTGCATGAAATTTAGCATAGAAGTAGATTATAGTCTGGAATCAGTCTTGGAAAAATCTTTTAACCCTGGAAAAGTGTATGGTTTCCGTGTACACATCCAAAATTACCACGCGAACCAAGTCGCGGGCAACAGCTATCATGAATGTGAAAGTTTGTATGTATGTTGTTTCTACTCAACTCCGTAATGGCTGAACGGGTTTGGATGGAACTTAAAATATACATAGACTTGGAATAACTAGGCTATTTTTTACACTAATTTTTTTTACCATTAAGCCATTGAGCTAAGCTAGAAATAAATAAAGATAAAACAAACGTCTGAAGAAAGTAGATTTAACTTAGTGTATCATTGAGTCAACTTGGTGCTTTAAAGGTGGGCGTACCGCCTTGAGAGGCACATACAAAAACGCAGCACGCCTGTCAAGAGGCTGTTGAGATTGACGTGGGTGGACAGCCGACGCGTGGCGGCACCGGTGCTGGGCAACCTGTCCCTTTAACAGAAATCTTTGATTTTTCTGATTTTAACGACCTCGGCAGCGAAGTGGGCGAGTGGTTGAAAAACGAGAGGTTGCGGGTTCAATCTCCGCTGTGGGTTATTAAGTAAAAATAATAACTTAATAACTAATGACACCATAAAACCCCATTGTCAGCTATATTCAGTCCTATCAATCCAAAAGTTGTCTGGTAGAGATTGCTACTATGCGATAAGACCGCTCATTGTTATTACCTAAGTATAGTTAAACTGTTTCTGTCAAAACTTTATTTTATGGTAACAATAAATTATTTTCTATCTATCTAAAGGTTTGTATGAGTAAGTGGCCAACTCTGGTGACAGAGTTTCTAGGCCGCCTAGGCCGCTAGGTCTCTGTCATGGCGTATTGCATAGAAACAGACCAATAACAAACATTTGCAAATATAGGGACAACGCAAAATTATTTTTTGACATCCCACTGTTCCCATATTTATTTATTTATTTAATAACAAAGTCTCAACTAACACACCCAGTTTAATTGAATAAGTTTACAAGAGATTCAATTTTTTCAGGACTCTTCATAAATTTTTTGATTCCTTATCATTTGACATTGCGGACTCGTTAGAAGTTTGAAAAGAAAAGTCAGCGGCTTCATCGACGTCGAACGTAACTTCCAAAGTTCTACGTTACGATACTTGCTTATTTTTAACCTAAAATCATCATCACAACAGCCTTTTTATATTCCAACTCTGGACAAACGAGAGCTAAGCTGCGTTTCCACCAGAAATGTACAAGGATGTTTAGCGAGAAAAGTGTTTTTTGCAACCAATAATATCATTTCATTAAGGCTGTCAGAGCGAAGTTAGGTAAATGAAGTGATTCTATTGGTTTCTGACAAACACATCCCTCGCTACACATCCTTGCACATCTCTGGTGGAAACGCAGCCTAATTTAGTCTTATATTACCACGCGGACCCAACGTGGATTAGTGGATAGCACATTAATTTCGTATTTTTAGTTCTTGGACATGCCGGTTTCTTCGCGATGTTTTGTCACTGTATGAAAGCACTGGTATATGTACATAAACTTGTGAATAGAAAAATCTATGGCTACGCGACCGGGTTCAAACCCACATTGTAGCTATCACAGCAAGATAGTTAACGCGCAACACACACAGCTGGCGGGCGCGGGTCGGGTTAGATCCGCCGCGGGTGTTTTTAGTTTTAATTTGTATGGACGACAAGGATGACAACACACTGAACGCGGGAGCGGCTGCCGCGCTTCACCCGACCCGCGCCCGCGTTTAGTGAGTTGTCATCCTTGACGCCAGGATCTGCCGCGGGTGTTTTTGCGTGTGTGTTATAGTGTGTGTTACGCTTAAGATCAGTTGCTCTGGCAGTCTAAAATAAAGGCATGTGTTCAGCTGTGGACGACTTTTGGCTGATAAATGATGATAATGAGAGAAAGTTTTTTATAAGAGTAGTAGAGTTCTCTGTGATAAAGCTCGTCCGGGGAAGGACTACCACCATACCTATTTCGGCCGCCAAGCAGTCATGCTCGCATTGCTGTGTTCCGGTGTGAAGGGTATGGTTTCCGGTGAAATTACTGGCACATGAGGCTTTCGATCTTAGCCTCCAGGCAACCCGCGAGAGATACCTCTGGTATTGCAAGTAACGCGGTAACCGCTTACCATCTTGTGGGCCGTACGCTTGGTTGCCACTTTAATTGTATAAAAAAAAACAGAGTAATAGTCTACATTCTAGCGTGCTCTTAAAGCTTATAGTGTTTCGCTTGGCATCACAATATCAATTAAGGCAACAATTCAAAAACTTGAACAATTACAACAAAACTATGTACATCTTAATGCTGGAATTGGCGTATCGCCAACAGCCTTCGTTAGAGCCTATAACGATGACATCCTCGATCGGTCGTTACTCGTTATGTATCGAAACGACTCGCAATTATTATGTAAAAATGTTTTTGTTCGTTAGTTGTAGCGGGCAATCGGAATTGGCGCGAAAATTGAACCTTTTTGTGAAATTGATATGGATTGATAACTTTGATGTTTAATTTAATTCGTTTGTTTTTTATTTTTTTGGAAATTGTTAGGTCAATGTAGTACCTATAATAATACAGAGTATAGGAGATTATATTATTATCTATTACAGTTTAATAAAAATATAATATTTTTTTGTTACTGCTTAGTTGAATCTTGTTAGAATATAGTGTTTTATCACTTGACACTTGATAGATTCAGGCGTTACTTTGCGGAAATCCATTACAAGAAAAAAAAGGTTAACTGTGGTAACTGTGTGACCTCATTAGTTAAAAGGTTAAGCGGAATAGTACTAGAGATTTTTCGTCTGTTTTTTATCTTACATTGACACGTTTAAATTTTTATTAATGACCATGTTGTACGGTAGCCTTAAAAAGGGTTTTGCGAATGATGAAGAAAGAACTAGTGTTGTGACAGGCGTGAGTTGCTTGTTTTTTTGTGCTCGTGGTTAGTTCCATAAACAACTAAACACTTCTGTACTACATAGTCACCAGAGTTGGCCACTGACTCGAACTTACTTACTACATAGTTCATTTTATTTTAATTTATAGCGGTAAAGGGGGCTTATATGTAACTGGAACGACAGATATAGATCGCAATGTATATAATACGCGAGTGATACCTACCTCAGTATTGCAAGCGTCCATAAGCTACGGTATCTTTACTATCAAGTGGCTGTATGCTTTTTGCCACCACTACGCTTCATTTAGAGAACTACACACACTATTTAGCTACCACTACGTTTGGTTTAGAGAATATCCGCCTAAAGACTCCGTTAGCTCTATCCACCGCCCCGCTCGTACGAGCCTGCCTAATTTGTTACATTATTTTAGTAATAAAGTCATGCTGGCGGGGAGCCAATGCCGTGGGCTTTTCACTTCATCAGGATTATACAGAACGGCATATGATTATTGATTAGTAGAAATATGTATATTATTGTAGGTAGGTTTACCTGGTAGTAGGACTCTTCAGCAAGAGTTCGTCTTGGTGGGTACCACCGCAGTGTCAGATATTCTACCTCCAAGCAGTTGTGTGCAAGCATTACTGTGTTTAGGTTTGAAGGGCACTGTAGCAAGTGAAATTACTGGGCGAAAGAGGCTTAGCAACAATGTCTCGGGGTAATAAGCGCAGTGCAGTGCCACGCAAACACTTAAATACTTTAGGTTTTGGATGGCACTGCATCTATAATAGTCAGGCGTGGTGCTTAACATCAGGTGGGCGACTTGATTGTCCTGTCACTTGTCAAAAAAATGGTTAACTAATGTAATGGCCGCGTTATTTTCTTACAAATTTAAAACCGTGCGTGTTAAAAGCGAAAAGAGTTTTCAAGTCGAGTGCGTTTTTTTTTAATGAAGGTACCAGTTACTCCTCAGCAAAAGTGTTCCACCGTTCGGACCGAATGTGTATTGGTAGATGGCACAAAATGCCTGTGAATTAATTCTTCTTTATACTGCCATTCGACTCAAATAAAATGACTGGGCGAATGAGAAATGCCAATTATGTCTCAGAGTAACGAGCGGCTTTGGGTGACACTGCGACAGTGATTCGTGTGCTGCAAGTGTTCAGTGGTCCTCAACATCAGGAGCACGACTTGACCCTCGCGTCACTTGCCGACAAAATCCGTGCATCCCAAAAATGCACCCCACATTGTTATTTATCAGCAAACGAAAGCAAAAGTATCAGCACTCAGTCAGAGAGCGGACAGGACACCGTCTTCATAATGGAATAATTTAAATTATAAACCCTCAAAAGCACGGAGCTTTGGGAAACGCAATAAAACTGAATGAGAAAAGAATTTATCCGTCTTGAAGCTGACGCGGCTAATCCCGCAATGGTTATGCCGCGAGAATTTATTATAAAATGCGGTTTTGCATAATTCCCGGTTAATATCTAAAGCGATGGACGGACCTGTTAAGGACTTACGAGCACGGCTCTGTTGCGAGTGTTTTCAACTATTCTGATTAATTTGCTCATATTTATCCGTATCTTTAGTGCCCGCAGTTTAACCATCAGTTTTGCGTTATTTCAAATAATCATTCTGCGAAGTCAAACTGACCAATATAATTTTACGACAGCCATTTTTTTATATTTCACATTTAAGTGTTTCCATATTCTACATTTAAGTGAATCGTAGATACATAATTATGCGTAAAACCGCAGCAATAAAATGTTTTATTCATGCTCTGTCGTTGCATTAGCTAAACATAAACAGGCTTGGCAGGAAATTTGCGGTTAAATCATGCCCTATTGCACAGTTATAACCTGCCTAATTTTTGTTTCATTAGTGCGGTTTCACGATTTCATGCGCAAAATAGTCAAAAACATAGTAAAACTATTTCCATCAGAAGCGCAATCATGGTGGAGTGTTTATTAAATTTTGACAGTTCATCGTTTTAATGCTTCCACTGTTCGGACAAATGCTTACATGATCTGCAAATATTTTTCCGGTTTTGGGTGTTTTTATGTATTATTGGTGCAATTTATTAACATAAAAAAATATATGTGTACTCTATTAGTAATAAAAAAATTAATATAATATAATAATAATTGTACAATGGGAAACATCCCATAGTATATTTTTTTATTTAGGGCTATACGGAGTTGTGCAATAAATTCCGCCAATATTTATTTATTTATTAGTAGATCTGAGGAACGTCCAACGCTACGCCACGAGTTGACACACTGTATCAGCTATACTATATCACGTTTGCACGGTCCTGATTACAGAATTAGCCTTGCTTTGTGTCCAGTGTGTACAATTAATAATTTAACACGTATCTGCGTTCGCGTCACTGTTACAAATTAGGTTTGTGCTATTTGTTTTGTAATTAGCGATATTTACAACTGTGAAGCTTAATTTTATGGCACACGAAAGCTGTTAAGACTTACCCAGCTGTTAGAAGCTCGTTTGTGTTCTCGCTGTAATGGATATGTCTAATAATACCACCGGTGTACATAATTAAAAATCTATTAAAATCAGTGCCAATGCGATAAGTAAGTATTCGTATGAGTCAGTGACCAACTCTGGTGACAGAGTTGCTAGACCGTTCGAAGGCTATGTCATGGCCTAACTTTGAAAAAGCCGAGACCGCCTGCTTAACGTGCCCTCCGAAGCACGTGAGCGCTCAGTTGAAATTGCCACTAGCGGTCACCCATCTAAATGATGACTACGCGGAACAGTGCTTAACTTTGTTTCTTTGATCTGTTAAGAACAACTTCCAACCAGCTACGTCACGAGCGCTCCAATGCGATGTCATCTAAAGCTATGATAAGTCACATGCAGTTTAAGAGTAGTAGAATTCTTTGTGATAGAGCTCGTCCGGAGAAGGACTACCACCATACCTATTTCTGCCGCCAAGACAGCAATGCTCGCATTGCTGTTTTCCGGTTCGAAGGGTATGGTTTCCGGTGAAATTACAGGCTCATGAGACTTACCATCTAACGTCTCAGGATGGTAACACGCAAGTGATATCTATGATACTGCATGCGTACATAGGCTACGGTAACCGCTGACCATCAAGTGGGCCGTACGCTTGGTTACCACTTTAGTAGTATAACAAAAAAAAAGTTTCATACATTTCAACGTCATGGTACGCATAGGCATACGCAGCGTAACCTGACCAGCCCTTTAGACTGCGTCTCCACCAGAACTAAGCGAGAATGTGTAGCGAAAGGTGTGTTTGTTGGTCCAATAGAATCACTTCATTGAAGCTGTCAGAGCAAGGCTAGGTAAATGAAGTGATTCTATTGGTTCCTTACATCCCTCACGACAAAACGCAGCCTTAGAGTTCTACGTGACACTACGCTCGTCACGTCTAAATTGTATTTTAATTTAAATATTAACGTACTTATTCACTATTGACGACCGATGTGGCGCGGCAGGCGAAGGTCTGCTCTCCCGCCTTGTAACAAACGTTTGTACGATCTTCAGATATTTGTTCCGGGTGTTCTGGGTATTTTCTTTAGATAATAAAAAATATCTATCTAAGTATTATATTGTATAAGTATAATATAACAGTTATCTAGTACCCATAACACAAGCTCTGCTTAGCTTAGGGCTAGATGATGCTGTGTGGATTGTCCAGCATTATTTATTTATTTTATTTATTTACTGTTTAAATGTAATAACGTATCATCACTATAAATGTTGCTTATAGGGCACCTGTGTATAACGGCACTTGCCATCAGAAGCATACTTTTGATGGCAGTTATAAAAATAATACCACCATTTCACGTGGCTCCCCTCGCAAATGGCCGCCTTATACCGACGAGTGTCTTTTTATTTGACAGTTTGTGCTGAAGACGTCTGTTCTAGCGGTTAACGATAATGTGGCAGTTCTGTTAATATTTTGATGGTTTGCTTTTTATAGCAAAAAAAGGTTCTGTTTTTGTAAGTGGTTTTGTTATTACAGTACAAATTTAAAACTGGATATTAATCCATTCTTAAATTTGTTAAATTTTGTTATGTATGATTTTATGGTTTTGTGTTAAATCGGCATGATCAGCATTAGCAGTTAATAAATGTCTACCGACTGCTGGACATAGGCTTCCTCCAAAGAACGCCATGACAACTGATCTTGAGCCTTTATTGGTCTACCGAGTAGAGAGTACCTTTACCTCGTTTTCCAGTTAGCAGTCCCAGTGGTTTTCGCTGTTTTAAAAAAACATTGGAATAGCCTATTATTTAACTTGGTTATTTAAAAAATCACGCCTCCGTTTTTATCAATATATCTTGTCCCTCGGCTGAGTTTATGTCTCTCCAAAAGTCTTCCATTCAGAACTACAAGAGATTAAGAAGTTTGAATTTTGTTACGTTGATTTGAATGTTTTAAATTATTTATAAACTGGACTAAATAAGCATTGAAACCAATTGAACCAAAACGCCAACAATATTCGCGGTAGTTGCCGCCCCTCCGAAGAAAATGCTAAGTGAACAAAAATTGACTCCTTAAATATTCGTGTAAAAATTTTGCCATTAGAAAATCCAGCCTCTGAAGGCGTCGAAGCTTTGGCGAATACATTAAAAATTCAACATAAAATCCCGTACTTAGCATCGAGCTAGACGCATTAACAAACTGTTTAGTTACCACATAAAATACTCCACGGTAAATTTACTTTGGCTTTATGATTCTTTGTGTAGGTGTCTTACACATAGTAAAAAAGAGTAGATACTATGCAACAACTTATTTAGTATTTTTTTATTCAAATGTAATGTGATATTAAAAAACATTTATTTTATCATATTCTATTCTATTCCATAAACTTAAATGTAAAGGAATTTACATGAAGTTTACCACAATAGCTTTTTTGAGTTTTTAATTCGAGTAGCACTGCAGAGCAGCTTGTCATCCCAAAACATAGTAACTAATATCTGGGTGACAAAGCTATTGTGAAGGGCACTGTCGCAAGTAAAACTACTAGTCGTAAAATAAATAAATAATTGTTATTTACTACGTATTTACCTTGTTCATTCAGTTTTTTGATTAGTAGTTTCATTTGCGACAGTACCTTTCAAACCTAAATACAATTACTCCTAGATTTTACTACTTGGAGGCAGTATATTTGGCACTGCGTTGGTAACCGCCAAGGTAGAGTTTTGATAATGAATTATGCTACCAGGTGTAGTTCTTGTACATTATTATGTATAAAAGGTAGGTACTACTGGCCCATAGATAGTTGTCAACTCAAGTCTGATGTATAAGGCATACAAAATGAATGGTAAATTATTGGACGACCAATGTGGCGCGGTGGGCGAAGATCCGCCTGCGACGCGGAGGTTGCGGGTTTGATTCCCGCCTTGGGACAAATGTTTGTAGGATCTGCAAATATTTGTTCTGGGTGTTCTGGGTGTTTTCTATGTATAATAAAAAATATCTATCTATGTATTGTATTGTATTGTAATAAATATATATCAGTCATCTAGTACCCATAATACAGCTCTGTCTTACCTTGGGCTAGCTAGATGATGCTGTGTGGATTGTCCAGCATTATTTATTATTATTTATTTATTTATTATTACTACCAAAAGACAAAAGTAGTAAACCTCTTTGCCGTACCAGGTGCAGAATTAATTTATTTGAATACATCGGAAATGTCTACTAGTATGCCGTACTATTTACTAACAGTTGTATTGATGAAAGTCTACAATGTGGCCTGTCGTTTGCAGAAAAACGTTAATCGTTATATTATTCTGCCGAGGTGGTGGTCCGTTGATGATTACTTTATCCGCCCAAAGTGCAGTTTCCTGGGTGGGCGGATAATCGGGCAAACGTTAATGAGAAACAAAAAGAGCTGGGATTAGTGGTGGGTTAAAATTGGTTCTATAAAATGTAATTCAGTGATTTATAGTAATTTATTGGCGATTAGGCTGTCAGAGGTGTTTGATTTCAGACCTGGGTGGATCGTACAGAAAGTACAATAAAGTGTAAGTAGGTATAGTTTCTCATTTTTTTTTAGATATGTTGTGTAACGGTTTCAAGAACTTTATTAAACTTATGAAAAATGTATGTGTTGTTTTAATACTTATATTTATGTACCTAGTTAGTTGTTCATATTTATTTATTTTTTTCAATTAAGGTTTACACTCTGCTTGTGGTGAATTGAAATAAACATAATTTTTCTTTCTTTCTTTCTCACGAGAGCAATTAGGTAATCAGATGCATATTGGCAATGTTCAGGTAATGCTTCGACAATTTTTTTTTTTTTTTATACAACTGAAGTGGCAACCAAGCGTACGGCCCACAAGATGGTCAGCGGTTACCGCAGCCTATGGACGCTTGCAATACCAAAGGTATCACTCACGGGTTGCCACCTTGAGGCATAGATGGAAAGTCTCGTGTGCTTGTAATTTCACCGGAAACCATACCCTTCGAACCGGAACACAGCAATGCAAGCATTACTGCTTGGCGGAGAAATAGGTATGGTGGTTTACAATTACCAATATCATCCTTATTTAAGGCTTTCAGCCAAGAAATGCTGCATCCTTATTTTTTATTTGCAACCTGCCATGCCACAACTACATGTTGCAAGTTATTTCTACTTCATAACAAAAAGCAACAATCTTTCATCTATCATGACAGCTTTTTAATCTTCCCACTGTTGGCCTACTCTCTAATGAGAGTGATTGGATCTTAATCCACCACGCAGACCCAACGCGGATTAGTGAATGACACATGTCTTTCGATTTTTTATTTTTTATTTTAAGACATGCCGGTTTCCTCACGATGTGTTGTTATTTGTTCCTTCACCGTATGAGAGCGATGGCATTGGGCACATCAATTTTCAAATAAAAAATCCATTAATGCACGACCGGGTTCGAACCCACGACCTTAGGTTCGGAAGGCGTGGTACCACTAGACCACCAGTGCTCCATAAGCGAAATTTTCAAAAATACGAAAATACAATTCTCAAGACACTGCATTTAGTGACTTGGTAGTCCACAAAGACGGCTCGAAGGTTAGCAGCCTAAAGTAGCTGCCAAAAAAATCATTAATTCCGATCATTCAAAGTGGGTTAAAAAGGTTATTACTCGTAATAATCTGGGCTCCACACAACAGATTAAAACAGCCATTGTTCTAAAGCTAAGATTTTCCGTATTAGTGAACAACTGGTTAGACCGGACAATACTCGGCGATATAATGAGTTCACCCTTCCCTCCCCTTCCCTGCTCCAGGAAGGGGGTGGATAAGAGGAAATGAAATCCTGAACTTTCGATATTTACACGCTGAACTCGTTTTAAATACTGGACTTTGTGAGTTGAGAAATTTGTGTTTATGCGGTAAATATCGTACATACTTCCTACCTACCTACATATTAAATTTGTATACAAATTCTCCTCTTTACAATCTGTGTTGTGTTTTGGTCTATAATATTGGATGAGACGCGAAAGGTGCTGGTAAAACGGAGGTGCTTCTCCAATATTAAACCAGAGGCACCTGCCGCGTATGAAAATAATAAAAAATATTACAGTGGAAAATCACATGCCTGTGCCCACACTAGAATTTCGTAAAAGTAAGTAACATTGTTTAGAATCAACAGATCTTTCTCAGTACTAATACCACCAACAAATTAATGAGTTTAAAACCATCTGATTAAGGCTGGATTCGACCAACTTTTGGAATAACTATTCTATATAACTACGATTTATTTGGAAATTAGTGTCTATTGGAGTTTGGTCGAATCCAACCTTAAACTCAAAGTTGTTGAGCACCGTAATATAATGAAAACGTTGCTAACTGACTAACTTACTGACTGACTGATAAATCAAGGCACAGCCTGAACAGTAAGTTTTAGAGACTTAAAGTTAGAATTGTTTATTGAAGGGACCGCACGCTAATGTTTTTTTTTAACAATAGACTCGCGTTTGACTACTATCTTGCCGGAGACAAGCGATGATGTGGTCAACGGTGGAGTACGGTAGTTAGCTGGAGCTAATGCACGCGCAAGTCCAAGAAAGCTACTGCAAGGATATTCTTAATAATTTGTTGCTTTAAGTCGGTTGGTATATTACGTCTATTAATAAATTATAATATATTACACATTATTTTATGGTCGCAATATTAGTATTGAAATGAAATGAAATATATTTATTTGCTTGAAGTGTGGTAAAGCGGTACAAGATAATAGGGTAGGTTTTCAGTGTCTCACACTTCGTCGGAAACGACATGCAAAATTTAAATTACTATTCTAAGAAGCTACCTACTACATTTTACTATAATAATGATATAAATTAATAATATATTTAATAAAATATGTACATAATTATATTACATTACAAAATACATATGAAACAGTTGAGCCATCTAAAGACCGTTACAAACGACCTATAGATAGCTCAACTGATCCAAATCACTACCAGTAGGAAGCGTTCCCAACATGCTGGCTGCATTGCCACGTTGAATGGCAATGCTGATACGTTGAGCCAGATATGAACCAGCCTTTGCCATAAACCATAAGCCTATAAACCATTAATAATTAAACAACCAATATAGAGATAAATCAAAATTTCAGATTAGAGTGTCAAGAGTAAAATTATAAAAAAAGGAAACATAAGAATATAAATAATTAATAAAAATAACATTAGCAATAACAATAATAATTTTTAAATACATTTCAATTTAATTGATTATGTACACCAAGCCAAAATTATGGTAAATAAACTTGTATTTTTTAAGTTACATTCGAGTTGTTGGCGCCCGAACAACACTGTAGAACCTCAAAATAAAAGTGATTAAGTTTTAACACAAAACATGGTTTCAGCCAAAAAACTTTTTGTACTTTTGGAGATAGGTAAAAATTTCAAATGAACAAAAGATGTCAACTAAGCCCGAGCTATAACCAAGCACCGAAACAGGATTAAGTAATTATAAAGACGTAATGAGAAAATTGCAGACAGCGCCTAGGCATTCCCCTAAGCCTGACTGAAAAATGAACCTAAGCTCTAATTAATAAAACTGAGATTGGCGTGGCTCGTAATTAAAAAGTATTTAGAGCCTCAACTCTGGGATTCGTAATGAGTTTGAAACACGATTTTAATTTATGCACGTTTTTGCTAATGGAACAATGCAACTGGGGTGACATAAAATAATACAATTTGTATACATTAAGCTACGCAAAAACATACAAAACTAATTTTGAGCTGTGCAATATCATTAATAATTATCGGCCATTGTTTTTAACAAAACTCATTAGCTTATCATATTATTTCTGAGCCCTAATTATTAGTATAAATCTATTTGGTTTTAGGTTTAGTAATTTTAGTTTAGCATAATAAGTACTTTCTTAATATGCTTAGTACGGCTCATACGGTGAAATAAATAAATATTTTTTTATAATATTTGATCAAAATGCGTTTTTAACATTTCACCACTTGTAATAAGTTAATTTTATTAAAAAATTAACATTACTTCTTTTCAGTCTGTACCTATAATTTTTTTTAAAAGTCTATAAATACTTTAATATTTTTTAATACACTAAACTCAAAAAAATAATACACATTATAGCAAGTTTTTACAAACCCTTGATAACATTTTTGGTTATTAATAGTACCTACAACATTAGGGTATTATTGTTTATTCATAAACGTACATTAATCCTTTGTAGTATATAATGACGTGTTCATTTGGATTTTACGATAACGTGACTACAATCGAGAAATTACGTTTTGATTGGTGTTTAGGGTATTAGCAACCACGCGTTGGATAGCACTGGCTTGTAACATGCCTATTGCTCTTATCATTTTTTCTCAGCCTAAATGTCAACGTTCCATGACATTACGACTATCACAAAATCCGTTAAAATTAAAAATGACTTCATCATGATCATCATGACAGCCTTCTAATGTTCCCACTGCTGGGACACTGGCCTACTCTCCAGCGAGAGTGATTGGGTCTTAATCCACCACGCGGACCCAATGCGGATTGGTGGATGGCACATGTCTTTCGAATTATTAGTTCTTGGACATACCGGTTTCCTCACGTCACGATGTTTTCCTTCACCGTATGAGAGCACTGACATTGCGCACATACATTTTTCGTAGTGAAAAATCCATTGGTGCACGACCGGATTTGAACCCACGACCTTAGGATCGGAAGGCAGGGTCACTACCACTAGACCACCAGTGCTCTCTACCACTAGCCCTAAATGACTTAGCTAGAACTTATTGATAACTAAATAAGTTAATTTATCTTAGACAAAATTAACCCCATTCTATCTTTTGTTTATTGCGTTCTATTTTTATTTTTTTCCCAAATTTTAAAAAGGGAACAGAGAGAAAGAGGTTTAATTCCTTAAATAAACTTTTTCTAAAAAGCAAATAGTTTGCAAGCAAATCATTTCGAAATGGAATATCCCCAGACAATGTTAATGTGTGTAATACCTAATAAAAAAATCATAAAAAAAATCTAAACTTCAGCAAGCCACAGAGTCAGTTTTAAGAGTATTACATCAAGCATCAAACAGTAATTCCGCTACATGTAATTCTAAAACTCCTTATCCTTTCGCTGTCGTATTTTGAGCGAAAGGGGGCAAACTAACATAGGAGATTGTGCGCCCGAGGCTGATGTCGGAGAACTCAGCGTTTCCATCAAGCAGCCCTATGAGAAGCTTAGAGCGATGTACTCACTTCGAGTAGTTTTCTTAAGGTTTATGTTCATCTTCTTATATCGGGTGTCTGAGGAGTTTTATTGGAATTTTTATTTGTATGTTTTTATTGACGACGGATTTGGCGCGGCGGGTGAGGGTCCGCCTGCGACACAGGATGCAGGTTTGATTCCCGTGGTTTATTTTATGTATTTACAAAAAATATCTATGTATTGTATTGTATTATGTATATCAGTCATCTAGTACCCATAACACAAGCTCTGCTTGGCTTGGGGCTACATGATGCTGTGTGGATTGTCCAGCATTATTTTTCATTTTTTATTTATTTATCTAGCGAACGACAAAATGCCCATAACTTGTTTTTTTTATGTAAAACCACAAAAAGCTAAGCACTGTCTATACTTTAACTCTAAAGAATTTAGTTCGTATGAGTCAGTGGACAAGTCTATTGACAGAGATTATAGGACGCCTGAAGGCTTGTTATGGCCTAACTACAGTGGAAAAGCTAGAACCGGCAGCTCAATTTGTCTTCGAGCACCAAAACGCTCAATTTTGAATTGATACTGGTGGTCACTCATTTAAATGATAACCCCGCTGAAAAGCAGTTTACTTTTTTGATCTGTGATCAACTAAGTCTGCATTTCCACCAAAGATGTGCGAGGATGTGTAGCGTGGGATGTGTTTGTTAGGAACCAATATAATTACTTAATTTACCTTAGCCTCGCTCTGACATCTTTAATGAAGTGATTATATTGGTTCCTAAAAACACTTTCCTCTCTACACATCCTCGCACATCTCTGGTGGAAATGCAGCCTTAGCCAGCTACGCCACGAACGATTTGCTTGAACTTTATAACAATACGCCAACTCAGGTCACGTTCATCTAACATGTCCGATTTAAAGGTCCATGTGTATTTTTGAATTTTTCCCCGACGCGTCCGAATCAAATGAGGATCTTGGCGGTGCCACCATATACTTAAAGCGTATTTACAGTCGGTGTAACGTCACGTTCGCCACGTGGCAAGCACGTAATACATTTTGGCGGCAAGCCAAGCTGTTTCCACCGACGCCTATCCGATCAGCCTTCCCTACGATTTGCGGGACGATTCGCCAGCTCTATTACGTCGGCCTTTCGATTGGTTTCACTCTGTGTCAGCTGGAATTGGGTCTGGATTCATTATAAATGCGGCATATAATCCGGGCTGGTTTATTGTTTTGTGATACTGCAACCAACTGATTCGCTTTCTGCAAAAACGTATTCCAGAAATTAAAAAAATAACTAAAGCAATTTATTTCTACTATCTTTAAGAAGTTGCGTTTCATTACATGACTTGTGCATTTCGGAATCAAAACTTTTTTCATCGTAGAAAACTTGAGAATGCTCAGAAACTTTCGAGTTTAATGCAGCCATTATATAAATGGGTAAGGTCATCGAGATAAGTAGCGAAGTTTTTGTGACTTGATTTTTAGAAGTGGAGAGTATGTTAGAGGTAGCTTGTGTCAGGGGAAATCAAAGTAAACGACTTTCTATATTGCGGAGCACTAGAAGATCGTCATAAACATATCTCGTCTATAGTATATTCTTGCCATACGGTTGTTTAAAAGAACTTTCTAAAATAGCTTTTAAGCACTTTAACTTAACGATACATTTTGATTGCATCATAAAAGAGAATACTTGTTACACGCTAGTCTATTTATTTTTTTATGAGAGTAACAAGGATTATTATTGGGTGCTGGAATTAAATAAAAGCAACTGTTTCAATTAATTTAAGAATACCCTACGTCAGTTTTTTTAATATCAACCGACGACATAATTATATTAAGATTTTCAACACCGAAGAAAAATTTGTGTTGCTCTAAGATCATTTAATCTAGAAGATTCTAGTCCATACAATCTGACTTCAAACTTACACAAATTACTTACCACATTATCACATATTAAAATAATAATTTCTCTGGCTTTAGACGTTCACACTACATTGAATAAAGCTAAAACCTCCAAATGATTGGCGGTAAGCCACAGCCGCCCGCAATGAGGCAATTTACCAAAAAGCCTAAACAGATCCGTAAGTGGATGATAAAAATTGGATGCGATTCTCTTTCCTAATCGCTGCGGAACTCCGGGGAAATCATCTCTAAAAAGATGTACCCATAGCTGCTAAAAGCCAAGACTAGCATTATGGAAAGGTTATAGAAAATAAATAGTTCAAATCAATAGCAATAATAATGGTTTTCTCTGTATATTATACTTACAGATAAAAAAAAATACATCAGTCATTTTGTAATTCTACACATGTTTCCTCGTCAACGAAGTTGAAGGCGTTGAGTCTAATGTAGTAACAAAAGTATTCTAGTACTCTATCAGGCTTTTATAGAACAAGCTTTACATAGTTACTGGTTGGGGCTAAAGCGCTCAGCTAAGGCGGTGGATGGTGAAGGCAGGATTTTAGTCGTCATAACGCTCTTTGTCTATGCACTTTGTCTAGTCTAGACATAGGCTAGCAGTGGATGTCTATTGGCTATTTAACGATGATGAGTAGGTATTGAACTTTACTGCAACAGTAAAGCATATTTTATTAAAAATTTAACTAAATAGAATACTCATTTAAATAATCACAGGAAAATAAAACATCTGACGAATTAGACAAACTTACTCCTGTTTTTCACAGTCCATCTGTTCTAGTTTTAAAAAATTAAGAGTGGTTTACAAGTTAAACATACCGGTATTTTTTAGGGCGAGTAAATGAATATTGGCGCAATATCATGCCCTGTTGAATAAAAATTATTTTGCAAAATTGAATTCCAACCCGAACTTCCCCCAACAGTGAGAGGTTGAGAGCAAAACATTTAGGCCCCGAAACTAAACACAATCACGGCCGGTCCCGATGTGGCAATTATTAACTGGCACTCCAACAATTACAGATAGTGTGCAAAACACCAAACAAGCTCTAACTAGAGTTCACCTGAAGGTCAGGAGAGTCCGAAGCTTGACCGAAAACTTTGACTAAAAAATACAGAGTAGAAAAAAAATGGATTGTTTACAGGCCTATTTTATGATCTTTATGTTAGTGGAAAGTAGGGTGATTTCCAGTTAGCAGTTATTTGTCCCGCCATCCATCAGTGACTGATAGGTTTGTTAGAGAGAGACATTTACATTGACTAATTTGATAAACATGAACTGGACTTCAAAACTTGTCATTTTCTCTATAATAGATATAATCTATATATCTCTCTTGCTTGCTCTAACCAAATTAACATCTTAGTAAATCATTTTTTTTTAATGTTAAAAGACTATTTACTTATTTTATTCAAAACAAAAACAGCTCGTACTTTTAAAACAAAATTAGAAAGCCACATTATATCAAAGTTGTAGCCAAACCTGTCGTTACATTCCTGGCTGCCTATTATTACTTTAGTGTCAACGTGAGATTGTTCCAAATTGCCCGCCCTACCCAAGATGCACCCACTTAGTATGTTTTTTACCTGCATATTGTTTATATTTTATAATAGTGTTGCAATCTCATGAAGTGAAAAGTTTTCTTTTGATAATAAAACATTTTAAAAGTAGTGTCTTCGCTAATTTCTGGTTTATTTACTAAAATTACTTTCATGCCCATCTCCAAGTGTTTCTTACTCTACGTCCTTAATTTTGTCTTCAGAATTTAATCAAATCACTGGCATCTATGTTCAAAGCGAGGCCGAATTTAAAGCCGAAACTAGATATCCAACACTAGCTGCAACCTTAATTGAGTACAAAGATAAAGTTGAATGAGATCGAGCCACTGAGGCACCTTATTTAGTGGAAAGTCCCAAAGTGGTTAGTTTTGGTCTACAGCTAATGGTAACGTGTGTAGTGTCATTTCCAATTTAAAGGATTAAAATGGCTAATTTAAAAGGACTTACAGGTAAAATACTGTACTGGAGCTGAACAAATGTTAGGACTTTACTTTTATGTTTGAAAACTTTATAATTTGAGCTCTTATGGAAGCAGATACGCTGAAGTTATAGGCATTTTTTTAAACATGAGTTAATTTTTAAATCTTTCTAAAACACACACCTAAAAATTACAACTTATTTCCCAAATATTATCCTGCTCGTACATTTCAAGAAATTCATTACGTATATTATATTATATTATATTGTTTAGATAATTTGATTATAATTTATGTCATAACGCCAGTTTTGAAAAAAAACAGTTTATAATCAGTGATAAGTGCTCCTTTAGTGAACTCTTTCAAAAACAGATTTGATAAACATTATAAATTAGTGCACTGTTAGGATATACACGCATCAGTCTAATAGCTGTCAGTGTATTAACAAATAATAATAATAATAATAATGTCATTTTTCACCACGTGTCTTATCAAGACTGGTGGCAACACACCCGTAATCTAATCTTTATTTAAAAGAGACAAACCTCAAATCAGTATTGATCACAACACTGAGTGTCATTCTGCAAGATTAAACCCGTATCACTATCCCTAGAGAGAGAGTGGGTAAATTGAGATGTCTCTACTGTCTCCCGAATCTCAATATTGACGATAGAAATAATATTGTTGAACACATATCAATGTTACTAATCTAGTGACTCGGACAAAGATTTTTAACATAGTTACAACACAAAATTTTTGCTTTTATTAAGGCGCAGTCTTCCCTAATTAGGAATGAGTTTTTTTTTTAAGAAATGCAAATGCAAAAAAAGGATTAGCTACCTACGTTTAGATTATTTTTTTTAAGCTTATAAGCTATATAACTATTAGTTTCTAATACCCCATGACACAGATAATCTTAGTCTGGAGCCTGCATATCAGCTACTAGCAGTCTATATATATATTTTTTTTATGTCAGCAAGTGACAAGACAATCAAGGCGCCCACCTTATGTGAAGCACCACGCCTGACTATTACAAATTCAGTGCCACCCAAAACTTAAAGTTTTTAAGTGTTTGCGTGGCACTGCACTGCGCTTATCACCCCGAGACATTGTTGTTAAGTCTCTTTCGCCCAGTAATTTCACTTGCTACTGCAAACCTAAACACAGTAATGCTTGCAAACAACTGCTTGGAGGTAGAATATCTGATACTGCGGTGGTACTCACCAAGACGGACTCTTGTTGAAGAGTCCTACCACCAGGTAAAAGTTTTTGAGTTTATTCGTAACAAACAAAATACAAATCTTTCCTCTTTATAATATTTGTATAGATTATAACGTAAAAGAGAAATTCTAATATAAAGAACCAGAGATCACTTGCATCACAACAGCTTCAATAACGTCAAACTTTGCCATACCCAACAATAGAAAAGTCATTGAAACCGGATTTCGTAGCTTCAACTTGCTACAAATCCTTTTATAAAATGTTTTCCGCATGCATCGGCAAAGGTATCCTCAGACATTTACATTTAGCTATTGAATAATAAACGTTGCGACAACCCTGAATATGGCACAAGACGTGAGACGACTTAAGTAGAGCTTTTCCCACGGCAATGCACAAGTCACATCCCCTGAGCAACCCAAATTGCACTTTATTACCCACTGCCTAAGACCGTTTTTATCCTCATCTAATTTGGAGTCGAGCCACTCTGAAACGTGCCGTTGGAAAGTTTTTTAAGACCGGTTTTTCTCAATTTTCTGGGTAATTTCCAGGTCCCTTTCATTGTCTGTTAAAAATGTGTGCAGGAAATAGTCAAATAGGTGTCTTGATGTAATTTATTACTGTTCAGGTTACTTCCAGCGTGTGTTTGACACTGCAGAAGTTTTCATTAAATAATTTGATGCGGACTTGGAAATGATATATTTGGGAAGTTGCTTTACAAGATTTCGATTTAATTAAAGTTTTCCAATTATGAGAGAGTGTTCTATTAATATATTGTTCCTGATCATCTTCGCTAAATTTTAATTAATTTGAACATTTTAACGACAACAAATGAGCACTGATTCAGCAAATATAACTTTATTTACACAATAGTAATAAAAATAAAATAATTAGACAATTTTAAATGTCAAAGAAGTAACATTACATACTCGTATAACATTAGCAAATGTCTTGCGACTTTACTCACGCTGATTTTTTTAAATTAGACAATGCGGACATTTTACACGTAGATTCTGCTGCTAAGCAGTAAAGCTCAAATACTTGCTTGTAATCAAACATGCATAAAATTATACATAAAAACAAATTGAAAAGATTTACCTTTTCATAATATTAATGCGAATCAATTAACTCGTAAAATCACGACTTCTACATGCAACGAAATTAGTAAGTTCTGACATGAATAATTATTAATTTAACTAGCTCCCCCGCGTGGTTTTTATACTTTATTTTTCCATGTTTTCTCGTCGTTTAAATCTTTCCTGGACTCCTACATATATTTCAAGACCAAAATCAACCAAATCAGTCCAGCCGTTATCGAGTTTTAGCGAGACCAACGCACAGCAATTAATTTTTATATTTAAGAAAAAAAAGAGAAGAAAAACAAGGTAAGTAAGAGATAAGAAGAAGAAGAAGATTAGACGTATTACGACGGCGATTTCTAGCTAGTACTATTCGACTGAACTTTCTAACTAGCAAAACAAGAGAAGCATTAATTCATTCATTAATTAATTCATTCATTCATTCATTCAGTCTTAACTAGAGATTTATCTTCTATTAATATATTTTAAAGTTTATCTATAATTTTAATGTTTTTGAAGTAGCCTGAATCAACTGGCGTAAATTCACCTAGCTTTAAGACGTTTCAAAATGATGCTTGTGATATTATTGAATAAATATATTTTTCAACACACTTGCTTATAAAGTGGCTCTATGGTCATCGCAATTAGGCACAGAATGACATCCATAATCAAACTATGACTTTTTTATTGCTATAACTCACTATAATGAGTTATAGTTTTTTTTGTTATTTTATTAAGAGTTTTTTTTGTTATTTTATTCACAAGTGTGTTGAAAAACTTCGTATGATACACGTGTGTATTGATGATTACCGTCCTCGGCTATCTTAATACCCTCGCCTACGGCTCGGGTCTCAATGGCGCCTCAGCGGTAATCACCAATGTTACACACTGGTACCATAATGTACTATTTTACTTACTTACTTACAACTTACCATGTCCTTCGTCAACAAGCGATTTTATAAGCGTTTCTCGCTGTATCTCGTAGCCATGAAATAAAACATAACGTCATAATAACGTAAAAATACACACAAGCAACGCGGTGGGCTTTCAACACGACAAATATTTGTACAAGTAATGGCTGTAACCCGCCGAAGGAAAATAAAATACAAATAAATGGAGTAGGTATGTTTTGAAATAACTGAATACGCTTGTGCAAAATAAACATTGTGATGGATGATACCTACCGATGTGAGTAATAAGACAAGTGTGATTTACTTTTTTTTTATACCACTAAAGTGGCAACCAAGCGACCCACTTGATAGTAAGCGGTTAGAATTTTTAGAATTTATTTATTGCTTACA
This sequence comes from Colostygia pectinataria, assembly GCA_951394395.1. Taxonomy (NCBI): domain Eukaryota; kingdom Metazoa; phylum Arthropoda; class Insecta; order Lepidoptera; family Geometridae; genus Colostygia; species Colostygia pectinataria. The sequence goes on along the minus strand of OX596352.1, from coordinate 13,325,084 downwards.
TGTACATTTATACAGCTTAGATCTAAATATTAGCATAACTATGCACTCTGTAAGTTAATTTAGCTTAGAGATCACTTGCGCTTTGCCATCCTGAGACGTAGATCTAAAGTCTTATGTGCTGTGATTTCACTGGAAACCATACCTTTCAAACCGGAACACAGATTGCGAGCATTACTGCTTGGTGGCAGAAATATGGTAGTAGTTCTTCCCCGGATGAACTCAGCTTCAAAGAACTCTACTAATATTAAACTCAACTACTCTTATTACTAACATTTTTAATAGCTGGGTTTTAACAGTTGTAGGAACGCCTCAAAACTTTTTACATGTAAATTTTTTGCCGTTGCGTCTGGGAGTTAAATTTCGGGATTTTTTCAAACGTAAAGCTCTTGAATTAAAGTTGAAATTGGAAAGCGCTTCGCCGCGGCACTTGTGACAATCGGGCTATGCGGTCCGGAATAAAAAAAACTCAGTAATTTGCTTGTTTTTAAAATAACTAGATTATTATTGAAAAAACTATAGACCTCGCGTTAAAGCTTCTTAACGTTAAGGCTGTGCGTTGATTGTCAGTCAGTAACGCACCAATTTCATATATTAAATTTGAATTGGAATAATTATTGTCACAGTAACATGTTCAGTTCTACTGGACCTATAAGAAACAAACTGCATCCGATATAATGTTGCAACACAAACACAGCGTAAACAATTTGAGCGCGCTTCGCTTGTGTTGTAACACAAAGTTATGCTAACGCTCGACTCCGTGCGGCTTACATTATCGTAAGCGGCTTAGCTTGCTCAGCCGGCTCGCTCGATGCAAATGATTCTCTGCGTTATCAACTATTTGTAGCTGAACGAGTCAGTTTTGATGGTACGCGTACTCTCTCACGCACGACAAAAAATAGTTTAACAATCTTAAACGTTATCTTATCGTGCAACTGCAATACAAAAATACAAAAATACAAAAATACTAAATTTTATTTGAATAAATGAATTTTGTATTTTCGTATTTCTATTTTAACTGTTACCAACACAGTACAGATACCAACCAAATCCAATACCAATCTACTTGCCAAATACAAGTTTATAACTTAGTTTGGTAATAAGGGCTAATAATCAATTTTAATGTGTTATAAAGAGAAACAAACATTTTTTTTTTAATTTAATTTAACCAAAATGTTTTTTTTTTTAAATAAAGGAATACAAGTTTGCATGTACTCGTAAGTCGCGGGGAACTCCTACTAGAATTTGATTTACTCATAGCTAACTATTCAGTTTTAAGTGGCCTTTCCAAAGCGAATCTAGAAGAGACTGCACTCGAAACACGAGCCAAATACGTCTGTGTTTACGATGTACGAATGTATTTTTATCCTCTCATGCAATAGAAAATCAACAAAACTTTACCTGAAGTTGATCGGCAGAAATACTAGATTTGGAGCTCCGATATACTTGTTTATTATGTTCGGGAGCAGATGTTAAAGTTTCAAAAGTTTGAAGTGAAACGAAATAGAAAAATGTTAAAGCTGAACTATGTCTCAGTCAAACAACGTCGTAAAGCGTATCTCTATTGACGTTGCAAATACTCACGTAATATTTTTGCGAAATTAGGGGTTTTCGTCTCAAGTTATTAAAAAAAAAAGCTGTAAGCACTACGTTTGGCGAGCTATGGTGAATGTGTAGAGAATTCAACATTGGTTGATCCTGCTGACACTGTCTGTCATACCTCTGGCTGGTGTCAAAGCCATAGTACGTAGGTACTACGTAGTACATTAACTTTGTCGTACTGGAGTTAAATTATTTTGCCTCAAGCAGTACATGAACCCACAACTTTCCGCTTGACACGAGATGAAATAAAAACGGAGTTAACAACTATTTTCTTGTTATTAATAACCTTTCCCAGTATGGCAGTAGGGCAGATAGCGCTATCTGTCAAAGCAATCGGAACTACTTTTCTCGAATCGAAAACATCTCATTATTAACAATGATGACCAAAAAGGTGAGGCTGGTGAGTGCTTTGACGAGAAGCAAGAAGTTGCGGGTTTTTTCCACCGAGGGAAATGTTTGCATGCTATAGAAACAATTGTTCAACAGTAAACTAAAAATATTAGTTCAGTAACTCGTTTATCAACAGAAAAATCTATAGTTTTTTTTTTTTGTACAACTGAAGTGTCAACCAAGCGTACGGCCCACGAGATGGTAAGCGGTTACCGCAGCTTGCAATACCAAAGGTATCACTCGCGGGTTGCCACCTTGAGGCTAAGATCGAAAGCCTCATGTGCCAGTAATTTCACCAGAAACCATACCCTTTACACCGGAACACAGCAATGCGAGCATTACTGCTTGGCGGCAGAAATAGGTATTGTGGTAGTCCTTCCCTGGACGAGCTCTATCGCAGAGAACTCTGCTACTCTTACCTACATTAAAGAAACCATTGAACTTCATATAACCTCTTCTATAGCTTAACTTACTGGCTTCCGATAATCTTCAATAGATTGAGAATATTATGTTCAAGTTAAGTTGTGCATTTCTAGAGATTTTCTCAAGATATTCGGTTTCTGGAAGTTTCAACTTTTAGTTTATGACTAGAGCTGTTTATTGCAAAACCACGATTTACAAGCTTTGTGCCAAGTTTTAATACTGTAAACTTGTCGTAAGTAAATGATTTAACAAAAAATATTACTAGTAATGTGTTAACTCTTCTCGGAAAAACATAATAGCAGCCTATACAAAAAAAACAAATTACTCTCTCATAAATAACAGAAAGGAATTATAACGATACGAAATCGTAAGCAATATTATTTTATTATATTTTTTCATTGGCTCCGCGTGGTGGATTGAGAATCACTCTCGCTGGAGAGTAGGCCAGAGTCCCAGCAGTGGGAACATTAGAAGGCTGTCATGATGATGATGATGATTATTTTATTTTCACAATAAGTACCTTCTATTCCTTTACAGAGTGGCAATAATGAATAACGTGAACGTAAGATAACTGTAACGTAACGTAAAGAAGAATATCTATCTTTACTAAACTTATAAATAATATGACCCTATCACTATCAAAGACAAAATGGAATGACAACGAAAAGAGGATTCGATGCGACAATGTTTCTTTTAAACTTTTGTTTATTTTTCAAGAATTTAGTTGACGGCCTACTACTACGTCCACTCTGGACATAATAGTAGGCTAGTGACCCAGCTGTGGGACCATTAGAAAATAAAAATGAAATAAAATTAAATGCTTTTATTTGACACACACAAGTACAAAGAACAGACCGAAGAAAGAACATTTTATAAGGAACAATGAAAATACAGGTAGGTAGAGGCAGGTAACTAAATACATCATTAGTATAAAAAACGATAAGTAGGCATAGGCAGCCACCGACTACTTACCAGAAACCAATCAGACTCTCTATGCAGCGTGCGTCAAACAGGCCGTGTCTCAGCATGAAGCTGCATTAAAAGGCTAAGTAAGTAAGTAAGTTCGTGTGAGTCAGTGGCCAACTCTGGTGACAGAGTTTTTAGGCCGCCCGAAGGCTTCTGTCATGGCCCAATAAAAGGCTGTCGCTTGTACTTGGAAGAAAAACATTTCTCTGAAAGTCAAAATCGATTCAAATTTAAGCATGCTCCCTGCTTATTAATAGTGGGTATTATTAGTTGTGCTTCGAGGCGTCGGAGGCGGACCCTAGGCAGAGCACGCCCGGGTGGGCCCGGGATTTAATCTCGTCCAAATTGCCTCGGACCGCTAGCTTCAGGGTAACTTGGACGCATTTTTGTGTAAAACAGGCTGGCGCTTGCTACAAATGAAACCAAGTATGACCATAAGAATCAACGCTCACTCAACGTATTCCAGATACCTTAGGCTGCGTTTCCACTAGAGATGTGCGAGGATGTGTAGCGAGGAATGGGTTTGTTAGGAACCAATTGAATTTTTTTGAATATAAAAACCCATTGGTGCACGACCGGTTTTGAACCCACGACCTTAAAGATCGCAAGGCGTAGTCACTGTAATTAGACCACCAGTGCTCTAATTGGGCACCATTTTAATTTAATTTATTTATTACTACAAACATGTCATTGCAATTAACTCAAAGCGACTCAGTTAACTGTTGAGCAAAACGACACATCTGAAATTTTAGACTAGCTTGGTCACACTTGCTTACTTTGAAAGGTTGAAGCCGGTTTTAGTATTATATTTTCATTGGTATGACCATGATTTCTACTAAGCACGGCGCGCAAGGCTGGTGCCAGTCAGGTCTGTTACACATGAAACACTATGGAGCTTTGTCCACGACGCTATCGATAGCTCCGTAGTTTGTAACGGTACCGTGCCTTTGCCCGATGCATAGTGTACAGCAGTCTATGAGTCCAATTTTAATCAAATACTACTTACAAAATATATAACCTTTTATGAGGTTATACCGGTAACAGTCACTGACAACATGTTTTCTACTTAAAACCAGCCGGAGGCCTGAAGACATTTCATGATTTTTTCCTCCTCAATTTAAAGCGTTTTCTTATTACCGTGTGTCAAGCGTTTTGTTAGATTTGACTTTTTACAGCTCAACGAGCTCAGAGAACCTTTTTTTATTATTAGAATAAGCATTTCCATCATAAATTTAAGACCGTTCTGTAGCACTTATGTATTTTGCTAATCACAACAAATGTATATTATATGGGATTTGGGAACAATCAAACAGTTTCGTCCAACAGTAATGTATATTAAAAACTCTTTTTTAAAAATTACAACACTTTCTCTAGTAAAAATGCTATCTTATTATCTTATCTCATTCATTCCGTTCATCGCGTTTGAATTCTGCCATACACATTTCTCCTAGATATTATTACATTCATAAATAATCAACAAACATACCAGACAAAACCATATCCCTTAAAGCAATTCACTGTCGGACAAAGCCAGCCAGGTATCAAAGCACACACAATTACATCGCTCTTCAACCAGCCGAAGCGAAACTAAAACCAAATCAATAGGTACCGAAGCCTAATTGCGCCAATACTATCCAAACTTTACCAAAATACCGTTTCAAACCCTATTAACTGCCTTAATTTTATTTCCCCAAGAGCCTCCGAGAGCTTTGGTATTACAGACACGTGCGGACCCACCTACGGTAAACCTGAGCTTTCTACAAAGCGACGAACTTCATATGACCGTCGGAAAATTACATCGCTGTGATCAGGCACTGAACAGATATTAGCTTGTTCCGGTTTGAAGGATGATTGAAATTATAAGAATAATTTACTAATAGGCGTAAGGCAGCGTACCATCCGTATCTGGTCGACATCCCACCATGCCGGACTAAACGCTTTTCATCTTATTTTCTCATTAGCACAAGTAAAGAATGGAACTCGTGGCGGGGTCTGTTTTTCCGGACCAATATAATAGCTCAGCTGGGGCTGCGTTTCCACTAGAGCTAAGCGAGGGTGTGTAGCGAGAGATGTGTTTGTTGGAACTAATAGAATCACTTCATTGAAGCTGTCAGAGCGAAATTAGGTAAATGAAGTGATTCTATTGGTTCATAACAAAAACACATCCCTTGCTACACATCCTCGCACATCTCTGGTGGAAACGCAGCCTAATGCTAAGTTGCAGCTTAAACTTTAAACGCTCGTGTTGAACACAATAATTATCTTTATTGCATAATATTGACAGTTGTACCAAATAAAAAAAATAAGGCGAGTGGCCTTCACTTCGTATACTCCCAGCAGATCTACGGTGTGATACACGCACACAAAATAGGTATTTTTCTGCTTAGCTCATATAAAATTACTGTTTGAGCGTTGGGTTAGAAGACATAGCACTACCACCGCTTTAAGACGTCCGCCATAACAGTCGCTAGTTTCCAACAAACCATCGCTTTTTATATAAAGATCTAATTCCAGCTTATTATCTTACTTCATAGCATTGGGGGTTTCTTTCTGTACGTGTTCATTTGATAATGCTGTGCGGGTTATATGACTCATATCACGCTTGCCTTATCCATTTTTTAGTATCTACTTACAAAAAGAAATGCTGTGGTGCCGTCTGTTTCAAATCTCAATAAAAATTCATAGCCTTTTGTTAACAATTCTTTGTTTGTTCAGCATTACGACAAGAGTGTGAACTTTTTTGAATAATACAATTTTAGATTGTACGGAAATTGGGAAAAACTGACTGACTATTTAACTGACAATGCACACCAAAAACGGTAAATCCTAGAGATTTAAAAATCCTAGTGTTCTTTAAACTAAGCCGGGGTGCAGGGGTAGTGTAGTGTCTGGTAATAATTTTGTTAATGAATACGCTGTTAGTTATAAGTACCTACTTACCTTATTTACCAATGTAGGTAAGAGTACCTTACCTACTCGTAGATAGACTCGCAGCCAGCTCAAACCTTAGTGGTTTTTAGGTGTTATTATTTCTAACTATAAATATATTATGTAATTATTTGTTAAAACGGTAATAATAATGAGAAAAAAATCGATCGATCGGCATCGTCGAGTGTTTTTTTTCTCATTATTATTACCGTTTTAACAAATAGATGCCTTACATTTACAATGTCAAACGAAAGATTTTTTTCGCCCTTTGCATAGATAAAACCGTGGGCGCTCTGCTGGTAACGTTATATGTGTTCACTTACTAGAAGTTACTCGGAGATGTAAGTAGAGACGTTAATATCAGGTTTGTCAGGTTTAGCAGGTCGAAACTCGTGTAGGTTAAACTCCGCGAGTAATAATAAGCATTAAGCTTCATCTTAGCGGTGAATAATGTTTATGATTTTAATCCTCGCTTTTACTAGCTCTAAAGTAGCTTACGTTGCACTTCAGTGCTTAAGCCCCAACTTATTTGAGCTTTATGATAGACTTTTTGTATACTACACAGACTTTGGCTAGTCTTAAAGTAGAGCTCCAATTTCCGATCTAAGATGGGGTTTGATACCTGTCGTGTACTAATGGGTTTTTCTGTTCAAATAATTCATAAAATGTGCGTGCTATGTGGGTAGAAAGGGTAACTTGAATCAAATATTTTGGGTCAAACGGAGCCAAATACCTATTGGGTAGAAAATTCTTGGGTCGAACGGGTAAGCACTCCTATGTACGTATAAGCATGTCTTTTGAATCTTTAGTTCTTTGACATACAGGTTTTTCACGATCTTTTCTTTCGCCGTTTGACAGCACAGTTGCACATTCGCAATTTTTATAAAAGAAAAATCTATGGTGCACGACTGGTTTCGAACCCACTACCTTAGGATCAGAAGGCGGGATCACTACCACTAGACTAACTAGTGCTCCACCACCAATCTCACCTGTTTCGTCCGTAATAAAAGGAAAGGATTTTTTTACTGAACTTTACGATTCAGAAGGTAAATAGTAAATAATAGTCGTGACAAGATTCAGTACATCTCAGAAGGTTCCTGTAATAAAATTAGCGGTTTCCTCTATTAAGGCTCTCAAGGAATGCAGTAACAAAGTCTTTGAGTGGCGGCCACGTCTTGGCACGTGTCAACATGTCGCTGTTTGTGGAACGGAACGTACAACGTGTTTGTTTGTGGCTGATAAATTTCCTGTACGTGCGACTTTTTCTGGATATAAAATGCCAAAGCTACGCAGTGCGTAGATATGCGATGGGTGATCGATCGAATAATACACGAAAGTTTTAAGTTTGATTTTGGGTTCTCATGGCCGGTAATATTATTTTTCTACTAATATCACTAAACGACACACATTCGTTTAGTTTTGCGGTTTTGGTTATTTTTTTTATTTTTTTTTGTTATATTTGTACTTCATGTCTTTTTATTTAGTTAGATACCTAACTATATTATTCTGTTTGTGTTGTGTTTCTACTATTTAGTTTTAAACCTTTTGTTTCATGTACCTATCTACTGTCACAAATAAAAGTTTTTTCTTTCTTTCTTTCTTTCTTTCTTTCGAACGAAGTGTAGTAGAGTTCTTTGTGATAGGGCTCGTCCGGGGAAGGACTACCACCACTCCTATTTCTGCCGCCAAGCAGTAATGCTCGCATTGCTGTGTTCCGGTTCGAAGGGTATGGTTTCCGGTGAAATTACTGGCACATGAGGCTTTCGATCTATGCCTATACCCGCGAGCGATACTTCTGGTATTGCAAGCGTCCATAGGCTGAGGTAACTGCTTACCATCTTGTGGGCCGTACGCTTGGTTGCCACTTCAGTTGTATAAAAAAAAAAAAACTTTGTTGATTTGGTTGGAGAGATTTGAGGGAGACCTTTGCCCAGCTGTGGGACAAAATAGGTAAAAAAAAAACAGCGACAGCCCCGCGACCTCGTTTGCTTCGAGTTATTTTATTGTTAACTTTGTACTTTTTAGTATAAATAATTATACACACCTTAAATAAGATGCCTTTCAAATGTTCAGCCGATTTTTATCTATAGCACAGAGCACCTAAGTGTGTCTGAAATATAAGTTTGTCTGTTAAAAATGTAATTGTTCAATATTTAAATGTTAATCTTAATAAAACACCAGCCTAAATGTATTTCTTTACCGCCCCAAACGCGGTATAAAATTTTAAACTCATCATGGTTGACGCGAATTATCTCTATAGACACTTAAATTTACAGCTCTTACATAAAAGACCGCCGTTTGTAGACTTGCTGGGGCTTGCTCATAGACCATCGAGGTAGCAGCTGGTTTACTTGTATCTATTAAAGAGATAACGCTAATGTATGAAAGAGACGATTATTTAGAATTACTTAATAATGTGTACTCATCAAGCGTAGTGTGTATTGCTAGAGAACTTGGCTCTTAATTTTTTTACTTTTTTTACTTACTGTAAGGAGTACTTGTGTCACTAGATGGCGGTGTGCTGTAAATACAGTGCGGCGCGCAATACGCATGCTCGGTCGTGTTACCTGGGCAATATATCTTGTGTAAAATAAACCTGATATTCTTTCTATAAAACCCCCTCTAACATTACCTACTTATATTCTTGGCATGAGCCTCACCTAGTTCGATTGGCACCACACTGAAGCTTTATGATGAAGAGTGATCATCAAAAAAAAGCTAGGAACCCAACCAAGTTTGTTGCCAGATTCTTCTAGGCTGGGGCGCGTGGAACTGGCGTAAATTCACTTAGCTTTAAGACGTTTCAAAATGATCCTTGTGATTTTATTGAAATAAATCATTTCTGACTTTGACTTTGAGACAGCGGCAAACATACAGTAACATACAGTACTGTGTAATTAAAAAAAATATCTCATACAGTTGATAACGATAATGATATTGAGATTTGATACCGGAAACAAAATAGTTTTACAAAGTCATATAGCACAAGACTAAGGCATAAAAAAAATATCTTCAAAGTTATTGAATTAAATTTAACCTTTGGAGTTGGAACGTTCAAATGTTAGAGTTATTTATGTGGGATAAATAGAAAATATAAAATTTATTTACGTATAAATTGTGTTTTGTATAAAAAAATATTGTAGTAGTAGTTTTATAAATAAAACGCTTAACAAGTAGTTTGTTTTTACATTGTAATTCAAATTTTATTTATTAAGTGATCTAGCATATTTAACGTTGGGCTGGGCCATGATCTCGATGTTATCTGAGTTGGAAATAAAGTCAGTTATGATTATAAATCAGTTCGTTTAGCTAAGTTACTTTACTGACTGTGAATATAATCATTGACTCTTTTTCTGTTCAATATTATAATTGTACATAAGTTTTAGATCGTTCTCATCCTGTTCAAAAATAATATATGTTTAATAACTGTCTGACATATTTTTCTTTTTTTGCAGGTATGTCGTATTTTCTGGTTACATCGTTGTTTTAAAACAGGTGAGCTTTGATCTAGGTTTTATCACTTTTTTGATCACATGTTATAATTCACTTCACAAACAGAAAACGTTACCAACATTAAGGTAAATTATTTTAAAATAACATGAAAAATATTTTTTATTTTTATTTTATTTATTCGGGATAACAAACAGTTATACATTTATGGTTGAGTAAATGGTAGATATGAAACAGGCCTAATTAATATATAACCAACAGCGTTATCCACAACTTACTATAAAAACTAGGTTGAAGAGATCTTATGTTATGCTGACTACTACAATACTCGCTACGCCACAGAGGTTTTAGTTTGTAAATAAATGTATATCAATTTAAGAACACTAACAGAATAGAATTGTATATTCTTAAGAATCTTAAAAAACAAAGTTTGCTTATTTCAAGAGCTCATTTAAAAAAGTCTTCTCACCTATTTATTTTAAAAGCGTCAAGTCAAACAAACCGTTTCTCTAATGTAAAAAGCAGGTCCTAATTACGTCGTCAAGGAGACGAAGACATCGAAAATGCAGTATTTTCGCTTTAGAATTCCTACGCTTTACCGTTGCCAAGATGTTGGGCAAAGCGTTTGGATTCTAAAACAAAATAACTGTGAGACTACGGTGCTACGCTTCGGAGCTACGAAGGTCTACGTGGCTACGAGACACTACGTAGCTACGAGACACATCGGACACAGACTAGTGTACGGACTGTTAGTTGCAGCAGCTAATAAATATAGTAATAAAATGATTCAGAACAAATATTTTTGTTCCACATTTTTTACGCACTATAAATTTACTAATAATGTTAGAAATTGTTACATTCTGTTAAGAATTGTTGGATGATGAGTGCTCCTTCACTGTCGGATAATGTTTACAAACATTTGAAAACATAAACATCGGCTCGCAGAACTTTAAGAGTTAAAGAAACGAAAATGCAAACATAATGGTAATAAATCTTTTATATGTTAAAATTTGTTAGCTAAACTTTTGTTTAAAAATGTACAGCTAACATTGCCTGACATGAAAACATTTTCTAACATTACGATCAAATGTTTATAAAATGTATGTAAACATTTTTTTAAAGACAGTGTCGGAGCACCAATTATGTATTATAAAGTTTTTATGTATACGTGTATTTCGTCGGTTATATGGTTTTCATAGCTTAGCTTCGTTTGCGGCTAAATGAGTAAATGTCCGGCAATATTTTTTTATTTTGTTTAAATCTATGCTTCTTGGTGGTGTGTTACGATTACGATAGTAATCGTAATCGTATGGGACTATCGTAATCGTAGCCTGTTGTGTACTTGTGTCCCATCTGCTGGTCAAAGGCCCCTTGATCTCTCCAGTCATCCATCTTGATGGTGTGCAGTCAGCAATTTAAATAAAACGTTTTAAATTACTTTAAGAACCTTGCTCATCTTTTTTAAAAACCCTCTTTTCGTTACAGTGACATGCAAATGCGTTAATTGAACAAAGACTTTGTTCTTCCTTTTCTTGCTCTTGCAAAAAGAAAATGTCGTCAAGAAAACCCAAGTCAGGAAACCCACTAAAGAGTTCTGATGTTTTTCAGTATTTAAAAGCACTGCATTTTTCTACATCTTAACATTAAAAGGAATTGGTAAAGCATCAAAGACTCTCTACAGTGGCACTTTTCTTCTCTAATAAGACAACCGATGTGGCGCAGCGGGCGAAGGTCTGCCTGCGACACAGGAGGTTGCGGGTTTGTTTCCCGCCTTGGGGCAAATGTTTGTACAATCTACAAATACTTTGTTCTGGGTGTTCTTGGTATTTTCTATGTATAATAAAAAATATATATCTGCTTATTATATTGTAATAAATATATCAGTACCCATACCCCACACAAGTTCTTCTTAGCTTGGGGATAGATGATGCTGTGGATTGTTCAGCAATATATTTTATATTTTTTTATTTAATTGTTGTATTTACCATTTTTTTATTTAGTTTGTATTATATTCTGTTCTACGGTTCCCATAGCTTTGTTTAGTTTAAAGTTAGATGGCACTGTGTTAAAATCTCTGTTTTTATGGCGTTGCAGCATTAATTTTCAAAGTATTGAACCGCTCGTGTTGAGGTGACGTTGAGCTGATGTCGTGTATTTCGCGGCAACCTTAGGCACTTATACTAAGGTATTAAAAGACGTCAACTGTAAGACATTTAAATGCATTAAGGCCCACCTAGTCGATTATTCGCGGGACATTTCCGTTTTTATGGCCCGTCCGATTGTCGACCAGATTACTTCGCTCGTTAGAATGGTTTTATGGCAGGCTTCGCGATTTAGGTGTATTGGTTCTTAAGTTTATGATATACTTATTTTTTAAGCACTGGTGGTCTTGTGGCTCTTTCCGATTCTAAAATCGCGGGTACGATTCCCGCTTCGGACAAAATGCTGGTATGATCTCAAATATTTGTTCCATATTTGAGTGTTTTTCTCTGAGCACTGAAAAAGCTGAACACGCGCCACGAGGTTGTCATTAGTAATTATTAAAATGTAAAGTAGAAGCTCTTTAGTTTAAAAAATTACTGCTTGAATTTTCTTCTAAGCTCAGAATAAAATATAACAATATTGTCTAGAATACATTGTGCAGTGTGCAACAAAGTTCCTACGTGCACATGTTAACTCATTAACCTAATTCCAAGTTGTAAACCTAAATCTTGCTAAGCAGGTTTATGTTACTAAAGAGTAACATGAGTGTAGTTGCATCAAAGTTACCTTAAGAAACCCCAGAACACTTGTATTATGGTTTTTTTTATATCAGCAAGTGACAAGACGATCAAGGCGCTTGCCTGGTGTTAAGCACCACGCCTGACCATAACAGATGCAGTGCTACCCAAAGTTTAGTGTTTGTAAAATTTTAGGTGGAATTTATAAGTAAATCAAATTGGTTTTAACGATATCAATGCTACCGATATCGTTAATATTAACTATATTATAACTATATAAGATTAAGTTATCTTATTATTATTAGAGCACCGGTGGTCTAGTGGTAGTGACCCCGCCTTCCGATCCTAAGGTCGTGGGTTCAAACCCGGTCGTGCACCAATGGGTTTTTCTGTTCGAAAAATTTATGTGCGCAATGCCTGTGCTCTCATACGGTGAAGGAAAACATCGTGAGGAAACCGGCATGTCCAAAAACTAAAAACTCGAAAGACATGTGCTATCCGCCAATCCGCATTGGGTCCGCGTGGTGGATTAAGACCCAATCACTCTCGCCGAGTAGGCCAGTGTCCCAGCAGTGGGAACATTATAAGGCTGTCATGATGATGATGAAGATAACTTAATTTTGCAAAAAAAACCATTAAAATGTTTTTTTTTCATTTATTTATTAAAAAAACATAGTGTTTTTTTTTAATTAACGCTACAGATGTCGATAAATTATAAAAACCCATCATTTTTATTATATCTAGAATTTTAATTATAATTGGACTTAATATTTCGTAATTATTTGACGAATCACCATAACTATGATAATTAGGGAACGATCAAAAACAGTTTTAGCATAGAGATGTTCAAAATATTCAGATAATTAGGTAGTATCTTAGTAATAACTTTTAAGATTATTATTATTATTTATATTATTATTATAAACCTGTAGTGTCCCACTGCAGGGCAAAGGCCTCCCTTCTCTTTCCATACCTCTCTGTTACCGGGTTAGTTTTAAGATTATCTATTATTATTATCTTGCAACAAAGAGTAATGTAAAACATAGGTCTAATTAAAAAATGAAAGGTTTTAGCGATGTTACTTCTAGATAGATAAATATATAGATAAATCTTTATTGTTACACCAAATAAACAGTTAAAGCTAAAATAAAATCAAACAATTAGATAAATTTTATATCACGTATCCTATGATTTCACTCTCGTAAGAGATTTTAACACACATATATTTCTTAACTAAATATCTATCTATATTTTGTATTGTATTAAATATATATCAGTCATCTAGTGCCCATAATACAGCTCTGTTTAACAGCAGCTTACCTTGGGGCTAGATTATGCTGTGTGGATTGTCCAGCATTATTTATTTTATTTATTTATTTTAACTCGGAAATAATTTATGAATATGGATACTACGGTCACCAGTAGTACTAAAACTTTTCATTTTCCAAGAATATTTTTACTACAATCAGTAAATTATAAAACCTGAGCAAAGGTTCTTCATCTGTCTACTACTTAGTATTATAACTAATTTAAGTACTACCTAATGTAACGACTTAAATAATAATAAATTTGATTTGATTTGATTTTGATTTTGTCTTGCTATTTGGTAGCATGGCACTATTTTTTTGTTTTAGAATACGATTGTAGTGTGGATTGTAAAAACAATAATATTATTATGAAACCAAGTCATATTATTTAGTGCACAAATTCATATTAATTTTTTTTTTTTTTTTTTAAGAATACATTTTAAAATAATGTATTCAATAATATTACAATCTAGCCTTACGTTTAGGCTAATGAGTAATTTTAAGTTGACCTACTCTTATAAAATAAATTAGTTGCTAAGAATGTGTCCATTGGCACTTTTCTTACTGTCTCTATTTATTAAGGGGAAGCACTTTGTTCATGTGTTTATTGTTGTACATTATAATAAATAAATGATAATAATATTGTTTTCGCACGATATTTAAATATAAACAATTAGTTTTCTAACAAGAGCTCCTGAGTTTATTTACTTCAAAAGACAGAACTAAGTTATATTTTTATAAACTTGTCAACTCAATTACTTTGAACTTAAAAGTTAGAAAAACATTCGAGTTTGTTCATTCGTATCTTTGTAGTCGTTTGTACAAAAATAGATTAAGTGCTCCCAATTTAATTATAGCAAAAGAGAAAATAAACAAGTTTATTTTACAATACAATAAACCAAGACACTATGCAGGCAGTACCTATAGTACGTTTTTTTAGTTTTGACAGCTGAAAGAAAATTGTCAAAAATATTGTGAATAAATTATTGTTTATAGAATATTGTTTGTACGTTAACTGGTAGAAACTAGAGAAACTGATTGACAGAAATGTTAAATTGTTACCACGTGTACCATATTTAATTCCATTGCACAATTTGTAACATATTTTTTTGTAAACAGAATTTTTAATTAGGTATTATTTATAATTAAATCACCTATACAACAATAACCTCTGTGGTAGAGTATGTAGGCATGTATAAAGGTAGCTAATTTAATGTCAAAGTAAATACTACTTTATATGAAATTGCTACCAATTATAGCTTCACGAGCCTCCGATATAATTTAGCAAATTATGTAATTTAGTTCGGGTCAATAGCCCATAACCTACTTCTGTAAAGGTTATGGGCTATGTCTAACGGTACCGGAGTTTTAATGACAATGTGACTTTGATCTAATGATTGTCGTCTTATTGCTTGCGCGTGTTGTAGTAAAACATAATAACCCTTAAATAAATATACTTTTTAACCCTGAAAAACTTCTGCATAACCGTAAGCAAAGCTGTAGGGCACAACCGTTATAAAAATAAAATGTGTTCTAAAATAGTCTTTTCTCTCCTCATACCGTAAAATTTTCCAGTTGTTTCACTCATATACCAATTGTGGAGCAAACCGTACCGTTGCACTGCCAGATATAAGCCGCACTGATTGAGGGATCGCGCAGCTTACTCGGATAGAGCGACTGATGTATACCTAACGAATATTATTTCAGAAATAACAGGAAACATTCTCATTTCGTACTGTTGTCAGACATGTTTGAGGGGCGTGTACTCTCAAGGACTACGCGTATTTTCTGTAAAAGCCAGCTCAAAGGCTGAGCAAACAAAGTTATCATTTAACATGTAAAATCAGCTATTCAGAAGGCACTACAGAAGTTTCGACTTCAGTTTAAAGGTTCTGAAACAGACCCTTTACTTAGATTTATTTAAGACTAGCTGACCCACGCGGCTAACTCGCGTTATTTTTCTCGCAAATTTTCCATATTTTTTCACCGTTTGAACCTTCCCTGGACTCCTACATATTTCAGGACCAAAATTAGCGAATCGGTCCAACCGTTCTTGAGTTTTAGTAAAACTAACGCACAGCAATTAACTTTTATAAAAAGTTAAGTAAATTGGTGTTGAATTTGCATTCGAAATGGTGACCAGTAGCATTTCTAATGCAAAATGTATTTCAATTCTATCTGCAAAATCTATACGTTTTAAAAAATAGCAACTGAGTCGGGTTATTTGCGGATAGTGATAGGGGTTTGTTTGCGCTCCAAAACTCGCTATAGATTATAAAGTACACAGACTACAAAATATAAGCTAAACGTTGTTGACTTTGTTCTGAGGAGTTGTTGCGCTAAATGTATCAAAGTGATTTTTTTTTAAATACAATCAAAAACATAAATAGAAGAACGACAAAAAATACCTCAAGATGCTCTTGATAAAACATTTTTCACAGCACTTTTTCAGCGCGTCGCTAAAACGCCAATGTTTTTTTTCATTACTCTTTAGGCACAAGTTGCTGACCTTGAAGCTTTGAATCTCGACCAAAGAACTCTCTGCGTTAATTTTACGTCGCCTTTACTTAATACTAGGTTTATCTATTTATGTCGTGGACATAAAGAAACTACGATTTTTACGGCACTATAAAACCTAGACTCAGAATAAATCTTTAACAAACTATGGCGACGCGAGTATCAACCCGCATTTTGAATGTCTCAGCTGATTCTTGCATGTTCAACATAAAAATCATCAACAGTAGATTTTCTAGTGTGGAATCTTAAATGATTTAAAACAATAGGTCAATAATTTGACGACTGATGTGGCGCAGCGGGTGAAGGTCCGCCTACGACGCGGAGGTTGCAGGTTCGATTCCCGCCTCGGGTCAAATGTTTGTAAGATCTGCAGATTATTTGTTCCGGGTGTTCTGGGTATTTTCTATATTTATAATAAAAAATATCTATCAATGTATTGTATTGTATTAAGTCTATACCAGTCATCTAGTACCCATAATACAGCTCTGCTTAACAGCAGCTTACCTTAGGGTTAGATGATGCTGTGTGGATTGTCCAGCATTATTATATAAAAAAAAATAGTCATGATGACTGATTTTGTAAAACTGCTCTATTGTGTTCTATTGTGTTTAGAAGTATCGACTAGTATGTATGTATATGTTATACAAATCATTCACGCTTTCCGAGGGCACGTCAAAAAAGTTTTTAAAATCACTGTATTACTTGCATTTCTAGACTATAATATCTCAAAGGACTAGATGGCTTAAAGAATAATAAAAAGTAATTACTAACAAACACTTTTAACTTTTTATCACGGCGACCCTGCAGTGTTTAAACTCTCCTAAAAATATCAAATCCACTAAAAATCCAGTCCCAATTACGCTAGTTCTAACATGGCCCATAAATATTATCAGATCAAAACAAAAGCCGGGCCATATATCAGACGGCGGACACGCGTTATTCTGTCAAAGATACTGCTTTTTATTTATGTCCTTTGTTACCCGCGGGCTATCGGTTATGTTAGAAATTTCTAAATAGGATATTTCTAGAAAAGAAATTCCTCAAATTTTACGCGCAATAACGTCATAAAGTTTACATGAAAGAAAGGCTAAATGTGGGCAAAGTAGCAGGTTAGGTTAGGTGATGTTTTTATTGTTGTTGTTGCTCAGTCAGTTTATCAGAACAATAATTTTGCAGTTTACCCGCGGGCTATCGGTTATGTTAGAAATTTCTAAATAGGATATTTCTAGAAAAGAAATTCCTCAAATTTTACGCGCAATAATGTCATAAAGTTTACATGAAAAAATGGCTAAATGTGGACAAAGTAGCAGGTTTTTTTATTTTTTTATTTTATACAACTAAAGTGGCAACTAAGCGTACGGCCCACAAGATGGTAAGCGGTTACCGCAGCCTATGGATGCTTGCAATACCAGAGGTATCACTCGCGGGTTGCCACCTTGAGGCTAAGATCGAAAGCCTTATTAGGTTAGGTTAGGTGATGTTTTATCGTTGTTGTTGCTCAGTCAGTTTATCAGAACAATAAGTTTGCAGTTCAACGTGCCTCAATCTTACAGATTTCGATCATTTCCTGTACACATAAAACCAAAAATACCAAATCATTGCCGGAAATAAGCCTCATACAGCCTCCATGAAGGCATGTTTTGATATAAAATAGTAGATACCATTTCCGGAGGTCATATTGTATTGTAACTTCTGCTTGTTACGTTTTATCGTCAATCTATGAAGATATTTATAGTTTTCGACAAAGTATTTGGAATATAACTTGCTGGGAGGAAGAAAATGGCGCGCCACGATGTAGGGCACATTTTGTAAACAACTCAAGTATTAAACCTAAGTTCCGATCATATCGTCGCTGGTTCAAAACCGTGTATTATTAAAGTACGAGCTGATCCGCGCGGTTTCACCCGCATTTTGCAATTTTTATGCAATCCCACTAACTATTTTTTTCCGGGATAAAATTTAGCCTGTGTTATTCTACGACTTCAACCATCTACATTCCAAGTTTCATCACAATCGGTTAAGTCGTCACAGAGATACGTGGTAACAAACATACACACTGTCTTTCGCGTTTATAATATTAGTAGAAAAATTCACTATTTTTCTATTAAAAAAAACTTATACACAATTCCAGTGCCCTCGAACGGTGAAAGAAAACATCCACCATCGTAAGAGAACCAGCATCTCTGATAACTAAAACTTTGAAAGACATATTCATGTTGCCAGATCTTTAAGAGTAAGCCAGATTTAAGAGTAGTAGAGTTGTTTGTGATAGAGCTCGTCCGGGGAAGGACTACCGCCATACTTATTTCTACCGCCAAGCAGTAATGCTCGCATTTCTGTGTTCCGGTTCGAAGGGTACGGTTTCCGGTGAAATTACAGGCACATGAGACTTTCCATCTAACGTCTCAGGATGGTAACACACAAGTGATATCTATGATTTTGCATACGTACATAGACTACGGTAACCGCTGACTATCAAGTGGGCCGTACGCTTAGTTACCACTTTAGTAGTATAAAAAATAAAAAAAAATCTAATACAGCAGGGGCGTTTTGGAACCGCGTTTCAAAGTGATCCTTGTTTTTATAAACTATATTATAGTATTGGATAAAAGTCTTTACTTTGATTTTACTTTGATAAATTTGATCCATTTAGCGCGTATGTTGGATCAAGAGCTAATCAGCACTAGCTACTCTCGTGTAAGAATAGATCCATCGTGCTCAATTTTAATATCGTACCGATAAAAGGGAAAAAATCCCAATGCATAAGTAATATCGTAAGAAGCATCTTCTTGAGTGGGCGATCCCATTTAATATTGTTTACTTCCTCTATCTAATAAAATACCGGCTTTGGTAACATTAAAAACCTACTAAGTACCTAACACTTATTACGTAGGTGGGTAATGAAAAGAATTGTGGGTGTAGACGAAAGGTATGAAGAAATTTATTGCTAACAATCTTTTGCCAAAAGTATTTTTACATCATTAAATAATAGGCATTGTGGTACAGCCAACTTCAAATATAATTTGAAGTTTAAAAGATCCTGCACTATCCTGACTGTAATATGAAGTTATTAATAATAGTTCTAGGTTTAAGACCTATACTATAGTATAGATAAACCATTCTGCACGAAAAACTGCACGCCCCTCCACCGCGTTTGTCATAGATTTGAGTGTGACAATTATAGTAATTTTTAGAGTAGGGCGTTCATTTTTAACTAGTACTCTACTTTCTTCGTCTTTCCACCCGAGCCCAAAATCATACTTAAAATCTACGTTAGCTAGCGTCGTTATATATGTTTATTGACATAAGAATACCAAGGAAAGACTTTCTTTAATTTAGCAAACCGCTAAAATAACAGTGTTATTTATTTTATAACAAAAGCAGTATGAAACAGAGCAGAATTTATATTTTGAAAAATTTTGGATTCCCACAGTGATATTAACATCGAAACTAAGAACAAACAGACAGACTGATTGCGTCACAGTTACGTCGGAGCTGGAGAAAATTTTCAATGTGTGTCGACAGGAGCTCTGGCGCGGCGCCAACGGTAGTTCGCCTTTTATACGCGACCACCAATCAGATTGCAGCGCGGTTAGTGCAGTGGACTCTCAGTAGACATTCAGTTAGTCTTTGAAGGTGGAAAACAATTAGACTCTTATCTCGGAGTAAGAATATCTATTGATTTTCTGCGGAGTAAAAACAAAATTCGTTTAGCGACAAATCACATAAAAATTTTAACTAAACATTTTTTTTGGTAAAAGTTGAATTAATCGTGTAAGGCTAACATTCGTTTATTTATGTACTTATATTTATGTATAATTTACTATGTCTGTTCGCTTTTTTAATAAACTTCCAGTAAATGTATCTGAAATTTAGATATGAAAATTTAAAATATATATTGAAGATAATCTTCTAAAAAGCGTACCATATTATTGCAATTTTTATAATATTGTATCCTTGTTTTTATTTATTATTCGATTATTTAGAACTATATTGCTAACTTGGCTCTTAATTTATTTTTCTTTTTTAAATACTTACCTACTTATTTTCTTGGCATGAGCCTAACCTAGCTTGATCGGTACCACACTGAAGCTTTATGATGAAGAGGGATCATCAAAGCCAGCCGAGTTTGTTGCCAGATTTTTCTAGGCTGCAGCGCGTGGAACTGACGTATTAACCTAGCTTTTTAAAATGATCCTTGTGATATGACTGAATAAAGAGATTTTTTACTTTGACTTTGACTAAACACAGCCATGCTTGCACACCACTGAATGGAGGTAGAATCTGTGACACTGCGGTGGTACCCACCAAGACGGACTCTTGCTAAAGAGTCCTGCTTTCAGGTAAACTGTTTGGTGTATTTTGTATGTTATGACAGACGGATTATTTTCATCTGTCACGCTACTGCTCGGTGTAAAGATTATACTTGGATTGTCTTTGACTATCTTGTCAAAACGACATGGGTCTTCCCATTTTAATTATTTTTCTCGTGTTTATCCAATTTAACTTGTTTACTTAGCACAAGTGTAAGTAATTGAAATGTAGGGGTAATGTTGGTTGGTAATTTAGTCAAAGACTTTCCAGGAGAATTTTGTAAGAAAAGTTATCGTTTCTTTCCAAATTTCGTTTGTTTACGTTGCTAAGCGACAATCAAACTAATACACTTGACACTGGCAAAATTGTGGCAAACTAGCCACATAGGCCATTAAACAAAAGAAGAAGAAGATTATACTTCCGATATTCTGTTAACCCTATAGTTTCTCGACGTCTTTTCAAGCCGAGATTCTAGTCTGCTCTACTAAAATAACATTTCCAATAATGTAGCACGACCATCGAAGGCAATATCTGTAAAACACCGTGAAGCATCATCATCATATCAGCACTAAGAGTTGGCGGCTTGCCAGCTCCAGTTTTATGTTATACTAACTCCTGTTGACGGGTTTGCTCACGTGGCATTAGGATAAAATGTGGTACACGGTCAGGGTCTATATATATATATATATATATATATATATATTTTTTTTTATACAACTGAAGTGGCAACCAAGCTTACGGCCCACAAGATAGTAAGCGGTTACCGTAGCCTATGGACGCTTGCTATACCAGAGGTATCACTCGCGGGTTGCCACCTTGAGGCTAAGATCGAAAGCCTCATGTGCCAGTAATTTCACCGGAAACCATACCCTTCACACCGGAACACAGCAATGCAATATTTTTTGTTTTATCTAATATGGACTGGTCTGTACGGTGAATGCAGTAACATGTTTGTTACTGCATTCACTAACAACTAGCTAAGTTTTTGGTTGTTACCAAAACTTAGTTTATTAGAACTCTAATTTTAATTTCACTTTAATCATTATAACAATGAATTAATTATTAGAGCAAGCCTATTGTGAAAAAAAAAAACAATTATAAATGTCCGCTGTTTGCATAGGGCCTATAGAGAGTGAGATGACGACCTTGAGCTTTCACTATACCGACGATCTACTATTTTAACCACTGATTTCCTGCGATTGTTCTAAACATCGGTTCGTCGACTGTATTTCCGTTCGTACACTTCGGATCCAGTTAGTGAATTTTTGTTTGTTTCTTAAGCTAACTATTTGTACTAATATTCGCTGGTTATATTATTCACGCAAAACTCAAAGAAAATGCAGTTGTTTAACTATTCCATTATAAAATGATTATTTAAAAAGGTTCTGTAAAAGCGGCCAGCGGCGAAACCAAACAAACGTCCATTACATCCACACAAACTCATTTGTTTTCTAAACTTTTAAATCTTGGTAGTTGACTTACCTTTTCCAGGGAAATGGAAATACAAGGAATTTGTTGCCACAGTTACGTGGAATTTCCAACTGGCAGTATTTTATTTATGCCGTCAGTGGATATAAAGGTAAAAGAAACTCAATAACAGCTACTCACGTTTGCAAAACAACTTGGTAAAAATAGAAAGTGGCTTGAAAGACGAACTTTCTGCAAAGTGATCCATTATAGAAATAGAAATGGACTCCCCGTTGGAATCTCTATTCATGATAGGAATACTCATAGATCAAAGGCAAATTGAGAAATGAGCGATTCAGAGATGACCAGCTGGGTATCCTGGTATCGTTCCGTTTTTGTAACGCAAAATATATTTGATTGAATAAAACCTTTTTTTAACATCAACTCTGTGTTGGCTTATAATTTAGTAGGATATAGTCCTAATTCTTATCTTGTACTATACGTTACAGTTGAAATAAAATATGTTTGTAAAATATAATAATGTAATAGACTTACCTGGTCCAGAAAAAATATCTACCATTGCTTTTTGTATACTAACTTGTTTAAATACTTTTTTCAATATAACTCCCATGGAATTAACTACCAGGACCGTAGAATTTTATTTTGTGCAGGCTTGTAAATCATTGTCCGTTTCCTGATTATATTTTTTTATTAACTGTTTTACGATTTCACAATTCAATATCATGTTGTTTTGTTATGACTGTATTTAAGCACGGTTTTCTGCTCCAATTAAATCATGCATCCCTATTGAACATTCGGAAACGGACTTGCTATTCGATATTGTCAGAAAACGGTGCTAAAAGTATTGTTAATTTGCAAATACAATCCCACCTCTTCAAACCCGTCATTTCGATTCACGACTTTGGAATAAAATAAATTCGGAGAAAAAAGCAGAAGGTCCTTTTATGGGACAAGTTGGGCCATAACATCAGTTGATGGCGATGTGGGCCGTAATGTGTATTTGATTCCCTCTGCCGGGTCGGTCGAGGGTTATATGACTGTAGAGAGGTTGAATGTTAAATAATTAACAAAAAAAATGGTGATATTCCCTGCTTACACGAGAACACTAAAAATCCTTTGTATGGAAACGGTATTTTTTTAAACTTTTGCGATTAAAACTCATGTTTTAGAAATAATTTGCGATCATTTTACTGCGTAAAGATTGTTGCATGCAACACAATTGAAACGGGAGGTATAAATAATAAATAAATTCCACGCGAATTCCCGCAAAAGAATTTTCGACAAAGATTTGACAAATTTGAATAGGCACTAATATCTGAATACAAGTAAACTGTCAGTTTACTCGCGAATAACAACAATTTACTCGGAGAATAGTGCTTATTCGAGTTTAGACGAATCTAGCCTTAGACTGGTAGTGAGTTTTTTTTTACTCGCAATTTATTATTAATTGATAAAAAAAAACGATTTTCTTAGTTGAAAAGTTCATGACTGGTTTTGTAATTATAATCCATTCCACTTTGACGTATTCGTCATCCAGAAAATTAATTATACGCAAAGATTTAAAATCTACGCAAAAACAATAGCAGACCAACGTTTTAGCAATCATCGTAATGTCTAACTTTAAAAAAAAGGGAAACAAAGTCCCAAAAACGTTTTTACAATATAAGGCTGTGCGCACACCGACTTAGCTCTAATGAGGCTCGTTAGCCTCGCTCACTAATCCGAGCGCAGGAAAAAGACATTTACGTATTTCGTTAATAAACGCACAAAGACAATGATGACATGTGTGTAAGCCAACACACGATTCTTCTCTCTATCTTAGGTCCTTAGCGTTCATTTTGCATTGTAAATGTGCTCAGTGCCGCCATTTTAAAGTAACTTTAATTTACGGGTACCGTTTTGGCGTGTGCTTTTAAAAACTAACAGCTGTTGAAATGTAGTAAACATGTGGAGTTATTAGTGCATTATGGTTGGTGCTAATTTGCATTATAATTTAGGGGACACAGTTTTTGCATTCTTTAGAAGGTGCCGAGGTGTGACCAGCTTTTAACGAAACTTTTTAGTAAAATACTTTCAAAGCTTTTTAAACCGTATTTTTTATTGTTCTCAGTGTTTATTTAGCTTAGTTTATACCATACATTTATTCCAATCGGTATCTATTTGGCCATTAATTTTTGACTTATTTTCAGTTTCAATATTCAGTTTATTTTTTAAAGTTGTCGTGAAACGGCTTCTACTCACGCGGTAGACTCTCCATCGATTGGGCACAAGTTGCTAATTGAGCTGCATCTACTGTAGAAAAACGAATATTTCGCTTCAATTAGAAACTTGCGCAGGAGCACTCTGGTCTGGTGGTGGTGCCGCCTTACAACCCTAAGGTTGTATCCCAAGTGTAAACAGAAACAGAAGGCTGTCATGGTTGACGACGTGGCGCAGCGGGCGCAGGTCCGTAGCGACGCGGAGGTTGCGGGTTCGATTCCCGCCTTGGGTCAAATATTTGTACGATCTACAAATATTTGTTCTGGGTGTTCTGGGTATTTTCTATTTAAAATAAAAAAATATCTATCTATGTATTGTATTGTATTAGGTATATATCAGTCATCTAGTACCCCTAATACAGCTCTGTTTAACAGTAGCTTTGGGGCTAGATGATGCTGTGTGGTTTGTGGATTGTCCAGCATTATGATGTCATAAGAAATTTGCGCAGGTAGATAGAAAAAGGCGCTTCGTGTTTTTACGCTGATTGACAACCAACACAAAGTCAATAAACTCTTCCTTGTCAGTCGGATAAAAAGATAGAGCAACTCCTCTCTCAATTTTAAGTGCTTGAAAATTCCCAAAACTCTATCATTGTAAAAGTGCAGCGTAGCAACAACTATGCGAAGTCGCAGCCACTACTTTAAAGATAAGGAACGAGTACAAGCAAACCAAGTCCACACTTTAAAAACAGTGCTGAATCTCGGCCGTTATACAGAAAAACAATGCAGTATACAAGGGGGGATTTCAAATTGATACAAGAGAGCTGGCGGCGCGCCAGGCCCCGTTTCTGGAGTGCTCGGGAGCTCTTCAGCAGGCGGCTTTAGATGATCTTTTTGATGTTTGACCGTGACGTGACGGAATAACATTTTTAAACATCTTGTCTATCAAGAAGGTTACGACTCAAACCCTACTTGTCTATCATGAAGGTTGCGTACGATTCGAACGTTATTTAAATATTTAAGATCGTGTTAACTGTTCAAGAGGTTTCGTTAGTTTTCGTTTAGTTTTTGTAATCTTATGGAGAAACGTAAAAAAAATATATTTATTTAGTTAAAACGGACAGAAGTTTCAGTTACATTAATTAAATATTATAGGTAAGTGATATTCTAATTTACAATAATAATAAGCAGCAAATACAGATATAAATAATGACAAGTTACCATCAATTATTATTTAGTTTTAGTATTTGGGCGTTACTGCTTCTAAACTTTTGCTTTTACGAATGTGTTCATTTGAAAACAGAAGTTTTCATTTGAGACTGATTTATTAGTTTATTGCCCGTGGTCGGATGGAAGTGCTGGGCTGGTTTATTCGTTCATAACAGGTCAACAAAGTTAAGCAATGTTCATCATGCATCAAAAAATATTATTTAATATTCTTCAGTAGAGTAAACTTGCATTTTTTATTTAATTATTACCCGTAAAGAAATACCTTAAATAATAATACAAATCTATATTGCGTGCCCTATTAAACCATTTTTCCTCAGTCGAATATAGATAGCTCCGCACGATACACATTTCATTTGCAAAGAAAAAATATTTATGCAATTCAGCCTAGCATTTTGATGGACGCTCTGACAAGAAGGAGTGTATTTTTTATTCAGTAGACCGAGCAAGATTGATATCTTATTTGTTTCGATTTAGGACAGCAAGCGAAATCAAATGAAAGGGTTTGGCAATAAAAAAAGATAAAATAGCCAATGGAAAGAGAACCATAAAGTTGGTTAAAAACAGGATAACTTTTTAAATGCTAGTTTCAAGAAGCTTGTTTTCTTAACATTCCAATGCCTAATAAAGTCTGGGTAAGTTCCCAGACTGGGACACGTACACGTTTACACTACTTATTCAAGACTAGAGGGTCCCTGCCCCGGGCGGTATTTACGAAGCGTTCCATAGCTCGCATACAAATTGTTACATAAAAATGCTATTTTGAGAAGTATACATTATGTTTTACGAAGAGATACTACGGTCAATATGTTTTCAGTGTGTGCTTTAAAGTAACTCACACCAAAATTGTAGCTAAATAGAGATGAAAAGACGTGTTTTCGATACGCGTTCCGATAAATAACCGATATAGGGCTGGCTAGGATGAATGAAAGATGGGATAGGATGTCTGTGCAAAGCACTGGGATCTATCCAATATATTTGATATCGAGACTGTTTGCCGCCATTACTTTACCAATAGCTATGACAAAAAGTCTGATGTCGCCGACCAAAATCACAGACAACTCGTTAACAAAACGACACCTCATACGACTTAGATTTACGATCATCTCGTCACAAAATATGAAAAGCGACACCTATAAACCACGCCACACAGTTCACTAAGCCATAAAACTTTATGAGTAACGAATAAAAATCGTGCGGTATTTCATCGAATGCTGTGAGCACCGTTCCTATTGAGTTATAACCAAAATCCAACGTTTGAGCTTTGAAATTTCTGTAAGATCAAACGGGTGCCATCTGTAAGGTCACGAAATACGAAAGCTTTTGAAATAGTATTTTCTACGACACCACGCCTCCTGGCGCAATACCAAAATTCGTTTCATGTTAAAAACTGATATTTTACAGCAATTTGCTATGGTATTCAATTATCACCTGATGGCACCAGTCGAGTTTGTTGCCAGATTCTTCTAGACTGGGGCGCGTGGAACTGGCGTAAATTAACCTAGCTTTAAGACGTTTCAAAATGATTCTTGTGATTTTATTGAAATAAATCATTTTTTACTTTGACTTTGACTTTGACACCTGCTCCAGCTTATTATGATGGACAAGCTGATGGGTAAAAGAGGTGTCGGAACGAGAAGAACTTCCTGGCTTCGTAACATCAGACAGTGGACAGGAATTGTGAAAGTGCAACTACTGTTTAGACTAGCTCTAGACAAAGAAAATTTTAAAAGGATGACTGCCAAGCTTCAGTAATGGAGAGGCACTTTAAGAAGAAGAAGAAGTGTTAAACTATTTAGGACCATAAAATTAGTACTTATTAAAAAAGACAGAGCTAGTCAACTATCAGTTTCAATTTCAGCTGCGCCATTAACGCCTAAATTACGAGAGATTGTAAAAAACGTATACGAGTTCAATGGGAAACGTCAAAACGATATATT
This sequence comes from Colostygia pectinataria, assembly GCA_951394395.1. Classification (NCBI taxonomy): domain Eukaryota; kingdom Metazoa; phylum Arthropoda; class Insecta; order Lepidoptera; family Geometridae; genus Colostygia; species Colostygia pectinataria. The sequence goes on along the minus strand of OX596352.1, from coordinate 13,297,677 downwards.
TGATCTAAATAGTTTAATTTAATTACAGACCTGGTGGTAGGACTCTTCAGCAAGAGTCAGTCTTGGTGGGTACCACCGCAGTGTCAGATATTCTACCTCCAAGCAGTAGTGTGCAAGCATTACTGCGTTTAGGTTTGAAGGGCACTGTAGCAAGTGAAATTACTGGGCGAAAGAGACTTAACAACAATGTCTCGGGGTGATAAGCGCAGTGCAGTGCCACGCAAACACTTAAAAACCTTAAGCTTTGGGTGGCACTACATCTGTAATAGTCAGGCGTGGTGCTTAACATCAGGTGGGCGCCTTGATTGTCTTGTCACTTGCTGACATAAAAAAAAAAAAAGACCAATGCTCAGACTGTTGAAGCGAAATATCAAAAATTTAAAGAAAGAAAGAGAGAAAGAAAACTATTTATTCAACCACCACAAAGTAACAGAGAATTAAAAAACAAGTATGGATACCAAATGCCTACTTATAGCTACCATCTATCCTATCATACTTAAACCTAAACAGATAATATACAGTTACAATAACAAGAAGTTAGAAATTCAATTCAATTCAATTCAATTCGTTTATTTCACATTAGGCACAACTACAATGCACTTAGAAATGTCAAATCAGTAATTTTGTAAACGATAAATTTAAATTTAAAACTTAACAGCTACATGAATATTATCTAATTAACATAAAAAAATTATGAATATAAGAAATTAAACTAAACACAATAAACATAATAACTATGTAGATATCTATTGACATTAAGTATCATTGGTCACTCACTGCTTACAATATTATTCCAAGTATCCTTATCTAAGAGAAATTCGTCAATTGTATAGTATGCTTTTATATAAGTTAATTAATTAATATAAGTATGATTTAATCTTTAGTAGTAAGGCGTTGAGTGATAGGGACCTTAGCTCAGCATATGCTACTGCATGTTGTCATGCTGCAGCGCTGATTTTCAGCTAAGATGACCTCACGCTACTTATTTTTTTTATTTTTTTTATTTTTTTTTATTTTCCAAAATTACACATGTTTATGGGTACCAGTATACAAAATATTAAAATTAAAAAATTAAAAATTACAATTTGTAGGTGGACAATTTTGAGCACAAATTATCATAATAATAATAGTAAGTATTATACCACTATCTCCCACCTTAGGTAAACCTGTGTTGTGGGAAGATAGACTCCTTCGTCCATGTCCAATAAAAGTAGAAACCAAAAATTCTTATTTTAGCATGCATAATTTGATAGATTCCTATAGTGTACATACATCATAAGTTCAATAGATTTAGAAACATGCATTTAATTTAGATAGCATTTAAGCAAATGTGTAAAAAAGTGTAAGAATTATAGTATTTTTTTTTTTTTTTTTTTTTAATGTAACAGCGATACTAATTTAATTGTGTTTTGAATGTTTGTGGAAATTTATGAGGGTGTGTTAGGGAGTAAGAGTGAGGGTGAGTATGTTTAGGTGAGTGGGTGTGTGTTTGTAATAGGGTGTGCGTGTGTGCATGTGGATTTCCTTGTTCCTCCCAGTCTCGTAAGAGTCTGGTTATCACAGCGGGAAATCCACAGCGTGTGTGTGTATGTGGGTGTGTGTATGGGTGTATAAAGGGGTGTATTGTGTGTAATTAAATATCAAGTACCTAATAACATAAGTTTTAAATCAAAGCTAATTGTTTAAGTAAGTGTTTTTCCTACTATACTATACTATACTATGTTTAATCCCATAGTATTTGTAAATATTATATATATCTTTGGGTATACATTAGTATGGATGCATGCTAAGTTGGTGTAATAAGTAATCGCTCTGTTTCATTGTAATTTAGTGTAACCAACCACGCAACCAAAGATCTCTTGCATTTGTACCTGGAAAGTTTTAGAATTTTGAGGTTATCATTTACTTTAGAATAAATATATGGGGCTAAATATCTGTAGCTTCTTTTGTCAAAATTTGTATTTATTCTTGGTAAGTTCCATCGAGTACGTCTACTATCAGGAGGAGTAATTACTGTTGACAATGAATCTTTATGGAACCTAAGAACTGTATTCAAAGATAAAGTTGCCTAACAGTAAGGTGATTAGTCTCTCTGTATAATATCTCAGTTGAGTAGCGGAAAGGCTTCTTGTATGCAACTTTTAGAATCGCACGCTGCGCTCTTTCGAGTTTTATTAAATACGATTTACAAGCTGCACCCCAGGTAACACATCAGTAAGATAAAATTGATTGGCATAATGCAAGGTAAATAAGTTCTATAGTTTCCTGGTCAACGATGGAGCGTAATCGTTTGAATATATATATCATTTTTCTAAGTCTGGTATAGAGAGAGTCAATTTGCTTCCTCCATGTTAGGTTTTCGTCTATGTATATGCCTAAGTACTTATATTCTTTAACTTGTTTTATAGTTGGACAGTCACAGTTGGGTTGGGAAGAATCATTTGAATTACACTGATGTAGCTTTATTGTGTTGTTTATGTTTGGGGCAGTTCTATCGGATATACTAAAAGTCACAAATTTTGTTTTGTCCACATTGAGTGTTAGGAGGTTGTATTGTAACCAGTCAGATATAATTTTAAGATTTGTTTCAGTGATAGTAGCAACTTCTTCCCATGTGTTTCCATAAAATACCACAGCAGTATCATCAGCGAAGGCAAACACTTTTGATTGCGGTAAGTCAAGTGAGCACAGAGAGTTAATATATATGAGAAAGAGTGTAGGTCCCAGCACACTTCCCTGTGGTACACCAACCTCGACCTTAGTAAAGTTGCTGAATTTATCATTGACTTTTACTCTCTGTAGCCTATCACTCAGGTACGATTTGAACCATTTCAGAGTAATACCGCGAATTCCCAGATACTCCATTTTTGTAAGCAGTATAGGTCTGGAAACGGTGTCAAACGCTTTGGCTAGATCCAGGAAGACGCCAGCGCATTTGGATCCACTATGAATTTTTTCATTTACAAAATTTACTAGATTTACTACGGCGTCTTCCGTAGAGCGGCCATTTCTAAAACCATATTGGTTATCTGACAACAGACCTTCCTTCTCCAGGAAAGATAAAAGGCGTCTATTTACTGCTTTTTCAATTATTTTGGATATTGAACTTAGAAGACTTAATCTAGTATTTTTCGAATATCACAATTTTTGTTTGCTAAAGTAAAAAAGTTTCTGCAGCAAGTTTGGTACACAAAGAGATAAAACATACTATTTTCAACAGAATACAATCATTTTTAAGCTCATTGTCTGTTTCAAAGAGTACAATACAACTATTTCCAGAAAAAGGAAATAAGCTCAAGAGTTCTTTACGCAAAGCCTTTGAAAGCGGTCGAGTCTGGTGTTTCTGTAACGTAATAACATTTGGAAAATATATCCAATAGCTGTTATACCAAAAGCACGAAGTACAAGGTTATATTTATAATCATCATGGTCCCCCCCCCACCCCTAACAACTTTGATAAAGCCGGGACCGACTGTTTCACGTGCTCTCCGAAGCACGGGAGCGCTCTGCTTAAATTGTCACTGGCGGTCGTCTTCCATCCAAATGATAACTACGCGGAACAGTGCTTAACGTCGTTGATCTGTTAAGAACAACTTAGCCAGTTACGTCACGAGCGATCTATGTCCAGCAGTGTACGTCTATTGGCTGATAATATGATGATGGTCAATTTTCTAATCATGGACTGCCCCGCGCTCGAACGAAAGTGATTAGAACACATGTCCTTTCAATTTTGTGTTTGGACATGTCAATTTTTTTAGAATGGTTATTTTCCTTCCAATCCTGAGGTCGTGGGTTCAAACCCGGTCGTGCACCTATAGCATACCGGCATGTCCAGGAACTAAAAAGTTTAAAGACATGCGTCATCCACCAATCAGCATTAATATGTGATGGAATACTGTCCCAGCAGTAGAAACATTACTGTCATGACTGATGAATTGAATGTGTCGAGGGTTCCGCTGAAGGATTAGTGGAAAATAAAATATAATCTCAGTGCTTTATCTTACAATGGGTCAGTGCCAAGTTGGGACGGCAGCTGTGCTAACCCTCATTTTTTTTCTTTGCGCGGCGCGAGTTTTATTATTTCGGATGAAATATAAACTGGCCTTTTTTACCTTTGCATTTTTTGTTATTGAATATTGAATAGGTTTCAAGAGTTGTTTTGTTTGGCCCACTTGATGATCAGCGGTCACCGTAGCCTATGTACGCATGCAACATCATAGATATCACTTGCGTGTTACCACCCTGAGACGTTAGATGGTAAGTCTCATGTGCCTGTAATTTCACCGGAAACCATACCCTTCGAACCGGAACACAGCAATGCGAGCATTACTGCTTGGCGGCAGAAATAGGTATGGTGGTAGTCCTTCCCCGGACGAGCTCTATCACAAAGAACTCTACTACTCTTAAATTGTCTATTTGTATAAACATTGATAATATTATATTATATAAGAAATTTAGATATTTTATATCAAACTTCATAAACTTTTTCTACAGCTAATAATACCACTATCGCTTCAACATACAATAATACAGTTTTATGCCTTACATACACCGCAAAAGGTTCAAATTACCCTGTAGATACCCTTACTATAAAGGTGTGTGTACAATGCTTATGCTCACATAATTATGTTTCAACTTGTTTGTTCTGTAAACACTTTAATAGTCTGTACGCATGTTAATAGCGGTATCGTTGTTAGTGCTACACTATTGCTCATTTTGATAATTTCACATTAAAAAATATAACAGCCTTACAAATAAACGAGGATTAAAGTTATTCCTTGGAATAAACTAAGAATAAGCATAGGGATTCTTAGTTTATTCCAAAGAATAACTTTAAACCACGTTTACTTTTAAGGCTGTAAATATTTTCTCAATTTTATCCCATGATCTACGAATGTTTGTTTCGGGACTGACTGTTTTTATCTATACTAATATTATAAAGGGAGAAGATTTGTATGTTTGTTTTTTTGTATTTTAGTTTGTTACGAATAAACTCAAAATGTATATTAAGTATATGTAAATTTATTTAAAAAATATTTATTATTGTATGTGTATTTTATCAGCTATCTGATTTCCATAGTAGAAGTTTTCATTAGCTCAGGAACAGTATATTTTTTGGGATAAAAAGTAGGTAGACCAGTGTTACTCCAGAACTTTAGAGCCCTATTCTTGACCATACTTGAATTATCTTGTAGCCCGAGAAGAATCGAACACGATTGTGGCTCGTGTGTTGAAAATATTTTAACCTAAATAAAAAACAAAAAAAAGCTTTATCCCTTAAAATTTAAGAAAAAAACAGCATGTTAGTTCAATATATTTGAAAAAAGAATTCCCAATTTTACGCTTGTTATTTTTGCTAAAGCTAAAACAATAGAATTACACCTATTAAATGAAAGTTGAAGTTTTTATTAAATGAATACAACGAAAAAAATAGTCTAATAACATTGATTTTTTACTGCGCACTTATACACGCTATAATCATATCGCCCGAAGCACCGACTCTCAAACCGCGCTGAGCGCTTATGGAGGGAGGACGTATCGCTCCTCGTCGCGCGCGCTATTACTTATACCATATAAAGATACATTCAGGCGAATATTACAAATTATATCGCTAAATCTTGGAAAGGCCTCTTAAATCTTCTACATTAAATTGTCACGGTGATACGTAGTAACAAACACACTTTCGCATTTATAATATTAGTAGTATACCGTGTCAGTCAGTCAGTTAGGTTAGAGTCATAAATACTTGTTGGTATAGAGCGGCAAGGGGTAATAGGTTTCCTCGGCTCATTATCATTTGATGTTTGCGATAGACCCAAACAAGATGAAGACGGGTATAAAAACCCATAAATTCCCCGGATTATTTCCATCTGTCACCTAGTTTTGTTCCCTTGAGGTGACAGATCGCCCTTTTATTTTTTCAAAAAGTGCGATCTGTTACCAAATCAGTAACAAGAAGCGGTACTGAGGAAATATTAGTCTCAGTTAGAACTATATTCTTAAGCTTCCGAAAACGCAACTGAGGAAAGAAACGACGAAAAATAAGACGGCTTAGGGCTGGCACGTTAGAGATAAATTATTAAAAAATAATAAGGTTCTTATTATTTTCAGGTTTTATCGAAAACAATGATCGATATGCATAATAACGACTTTGGTGGCGCGGTATACAAGCGGTTGAAAAGCGAGTGGTTTTTGGGTCCATTCCCGCTGCAAGACAAATCAAATATCTAATTCTTAGACATGTCAGTTTTCTCACGATGTTTACTTTCGCCGTCCAGAGCTATAGCTAAAGCTTATAAATGTTTAGAAAAGAAAATACATTGGTGCAGGGCCTGTATAAAACACACACTTAGGATCGGAAGCCGATCACGTGATCGCTTGAAGAATTTCTGGTGAATAGCACTGGCAGTACTACAACAAGACCATTTTTTTAAAAGGTTGCAGATAAATTCTGGCGTATGGTTACCCTAGGTCAGAAATAAAGAAAAAAAAAGAAAATATTTCTATTTTGACAAAGCACTGTACAGAATAACAGTAAAAGGGACATGATTTAAAATTAAAAAAAAATATTTAAGAGGTGTGTTAGTGCTGCCATGATTATATGTCAGAAAATGTTTGAAGTCAGTATGGCGTTTGCCGATTAAATGTATGCGTACGGCGCGTCATCGAGTTGCTCGCTTGTGCCTGCGATTCATTCGGTCGGGGCCGAGCAAGGTAGACGGTCGGGTGCACGTGTTTAAAACAAAAACAATATTGAAGCCCCAATGTTTTCATATCCTGTAGGATACAAGCAGAACCTCAAACTCAGCTTAAATTGAGGATAAAATAACACAACACTGATTTTTATAACCTTAGGATCGGAAGGCGAGATCACTACATTACTTCGCCAGTAGGTACTTCCCGGGCTTCGGAGGGCACGTTAAGCAGTCGGTCCCGGCTTAAAGTTTCTAAGCCACGACAGAGGCCTTCGGATAAACTCATACGAACTTACTTACTTTACCAGTAGGTACTATTCTATGTTTTTTATAATATTGTAAATTATATTGTATACCGTAGGTTGGTAACCCTAAGCAGTAAGCGACACAGGACTAAAATGAATTCTGGACCGTTCATTGTTTGAAGTTGCGACGAAGGTTCTTTATTGTGTCCGTAATGAGGCGGACGACGTGTGTTGGATACATCGAGCTCTTGTGCTGAGATGTTCTACTGATAGAATCGTTGAACAAGCGGTGAAACTTGAACTATTTTATAACTCTAGCTTTAAATCGCTAAAGTATAATTTCATGGTACCACAGAACGGATCAGTAAATGTACTCTACTGTATACTTTTTAGCTCATTTTATGCTTATTTTTAAATATATGATAGGGTTTTCTATACATCCAAAATTGAAGTCCAATTTGCATTGAAAAAAGAAAAATAAGTCGGATTTTGCCGGCATAATAATGCTTGTTTTTGAGTTTATAATTATAGGTTATGTGATAGAAGTTCTGCTAGTAATATAATATTTATTCAATATCTTTCATTAACACTATAATTTGTTAATAAATCATATTTTTTTGCTGTACTTTGTTAAGATTTATAACACACAACTGGGAAAACTTTTTTTTTATTTAAGATCCGTTATTTAGTGTAATAGTGTGTGAACAGGCTATGAATGAGGGTAAACTTTAAAATGGTGGCTTGTACTATGTGTAGAGGTAGGTAAGTTTGTCACCGTGAAGACGTGTTCAGAACACGCGGTAAAAGACAATTGGGGTAATTAGGTCACTGATGGCTTCCTTTTGTTTATGGGTGATTTCCAAATTGCCATAGTTTGTTGTTTGGTATCATCATCATCATCATCAATCATGGTCAGTCTTCTTATGTTTAGCCACTGGCTATTCTTGAGTGAGAGCGGGTATTCAAACATGCGGACCCAATGCGGATTAGTGGATGGCTGCATGTCGGCGAAGAGACGTAAACCTGCGCATTGGTGGAAGACAGATTTCTTTACAATGTGTATTTCTTGGACATACCGCTTCATTGCGATAGTTTTCTTACATAACTTTCTCTCACATAACTTTTTTGAATATAAAAATGTATTGGTGGTAAATTAAGTTTTAAAAGACAGTAGTAGAGTTCTCTGTGATAGAGCTCGTCCGGGGAAGGACTACCACCATACCTATTTCTGCCGCAAAGCAGTAATGCTCGCATTGCTGTGTTCCGGTGTGAAGGGTATGGTTTCCGGTCAAATTACTGGCACATGAGGCTTTCGATCTTAGCCTCAAGGTGGCAACCCGCGAGTGATACCTCTGGTATTGCAAGCGTCCATAGGCTGCGGTAACCGCTTACCATCTTGTGGGCCGTACGCTTGGTTGCCACTTCAGTTGTATAAAAAAAAAAACAAAGTTCTATTTCCTAAGTCGAAATGGAAACGTTCGTGCACCAAAGCAAGTGACATTCAACAGTTCCAAGATCGCGGTTAAAAGTTTTATCGACGCTCGGTGTTGCTGCCGATCCTGCGGAACTAGTGTTTTATAGTTTTTGAAGCAACTTGATCGAACTGTTTCGTATTCTCATCGCTTAAAGAAATCTTTTCTAGCTCTTTCTGTCATTGATACGAATATTCTTGCCTTACTCTTTTTTTTTTTTGTGGGGACTCCCTTTTACGCATTTGGACTCGATGGTTGGTGGGTTTGCCTTACTCATAATTTTACTTTAAGCCGCTAATGACGACCGATGTGGCGCAGCGGGCGCAGGTCCGCCTGCGACGCGGAGATTGCGGGTTCGATTCCCGCTACGGGTCAAATGTTTGTACGATCTGCAAATATTGGTTCTGGGTGTTCTGAGTAAAAACTATGTATATTAAAAAAATATATATTTATACTACTATTCTAATATAATACGTATTATAATTAAGTATATTAGTCAATAAATAATATCAATAAATTTCAATTTCAATTTCAATTTCAATTTCAATTTCAATCTAGTACCCGTAATACAAGCTCTGCTTAGCTTGGGAATAGATGATGCTGTGTGAATTGTCCAGCAATATTTATTTATTTATTGGGAATGAGCCAATGTTTTATAAGCCTTACTCAAAATCTTACTTTAACCCGCTAATTTAAATCAGATAGTGTAAGCACTGGTCGTCTAGTGGTATTGACCTTGCCTTCCGATCCTAAGGTCGTGGATTCGAATCCGATCGTGCTACTATTCGAAAAACTTCTGTTCGCAATGCCAATGCTCTCATACGGTGAAGGAAAACATCGTGAGGAACCGGCATGTCCAAGAAAGAAAAAACTCGAAAGACATGTGTCATCCACCAATCCGTATTGGGTCTGCGTGGTGGATTAAGACCCAAATCCCTCTCGCCAGAGATTTATTAGAACACTGTCATGATTAGTGTGAAAATAGCAAGGAAAGACTAGGTAGGTTTTTGCTTAAGTTTTTTTACTCGCATACATGAGATGGATCTCAGGTACAAATTAAACTGCACGCTACTTTTAGCACGCTCAAAGTGACAAAGTGGTATTTAAAAACCGGATGAAACCTGCACCCGTTTGCAAGCAGTAATCCAGTCGTGGCCGGATTTAAAACTCGCGTGAAATGACCGGAGCCACTTATTTCTGGTGACAGTTTTTGAAACATCACTTTACTTAGCCTGTAAACCTTGCAAAAAGAGGTCACGCAATTGTACGTTTCACGTTTCTACTACAAAATCTTTAAACTCTTCTCACATAATTGCAGAGTCATTGTTAAAAAATAATGTACCACAATGCAACATACAATTACATTTCGACTATGTAAATAATAATGATATTATCAAAGCATTTAAACTAATAAATGTAAAAAAAACCACTGATCTCTGGGGCATTTCTGTTAGCGTTGTGAAATCATTCATTGAAATCATTGCACCTGACCTAGCTTTTATATTTAACCAATGTATTGACTGTGGTGTGTTTCCTGATTTAATGAAACATAGCAAGATAACACCTCTTTTCAAATCAGGTAGTCATTCTGACCCTGGTAACTTTCGGCCTATATCAGTATTGCCTACATTTAGTAAAATTTTTGAAAAACTTATTCTTATTCAGTTACAAAGACATTTTAGTATGAATAACTTACTTGATAGTAAACAATTTGGGTTCACAAGAGGTCGCTCAACAACTGATGCCGGTGTTGAGTTGATATCACACATTTTTGAAGCCTGGGAGGAATCGCAAGATGCCTTAGGCATTTTTTGTGATTTATCTAAGGCATTTGATTGTGTACATCATGAGACACTAATTAGAAAATTACAACACTATGGAGTTAGGGGTGTTGCTCTAGACCTTCTCACTTCATATCTAAGTGATAGAATACAAAGAGTTGACGTAAATGGAAAGCGTTCTCCGGGATCAGTGGTAACAATTGGTGTACCACAAGGATCAATACTTGGGCCATTCTTGTTTTTAATATATATAAATGATCTACCCCGGCTTGTTAGGAACGATCATGAGATTGTACTGTTTGCTGATGACACGTCACTTTTATTTAAATTAAAGCGACAAGAGACTAACTTTGACAAAGTAAACAATGCAATCTCTAAAATTGTAGGGTGGTTTAATGTAAACAACTTATTGTTAAACGAAAATAAAACGAAATGCGTTCGTTTCATACTACCTAATGTAAAACAAAACCAAACTAATATAAAAATAAAAGATGAAAAGCTAGGCCTTGTGGACACCACAGTTTTTCTAGGCATAACCTTAGATAATAAACTGCAATGGGGCCCACACATAGATAAATTGTCGAAGAGACTTAGTTCTGCAGCATACGCAGTCAAAAAGATCCGTCATTTCACCGACGTCGATACAGCCAGACTAGTTTATTTCAGCTACTTTCACAGCATTATGTCTTACGGTATTTTGTTGTGGGGGAGTGCTGCAGATATTAACACCATATTCGTGTTGCAGAAGAGGGCTGTTCGCGCAATTTATAACATGGGTCCCAGAGAATCACTTAGAGATAAGTTCAAAGAAATTAATATTATGACAGTACCCTGTCAATATATTTATGAAAATCTTATGTATGTTCGCAAAAATATTAATCTGTTTAAAAAAAATTGTGATAATCATAATGTTAATACTAGAAATAAAAATAAACTCGCTGTTCCCACAGTTAGGCTCACTAAGGTCAGTAAATCTTTTAAAGGGCAATGTGTACGCTTCTTTAACAAAGTCCCAAGCGACATACAAAATTTATCAATTGTCAAATTTAAAAACTTAATTAAACAAAATCTGTCTCAAAAAGCTTACTATAAAACAACCGATTACCTAGATGATAAAAAAGCTTGGGACGAATGTGCTCCAACTCTACTTGGAATCCATAACAATAGCAAGGGTCATGCCAAAAAAGCGATAGGAACCCAGCCGGTGTTGTTGCCAGTTCTTTTACGGCATGGGCGCGTTGGAACTGGTGTAAATTTTCCTAGCTTGTAAGACGTTTCAAAGTGATCCTTGTGATTCTACTGAATAAATAATTTTTTATTTTGATTTTGATTTTGATTTTGTAAAATTTTTTTTTTTTGCTTAGGTTTTGTTATTTAAGTTTTAGTTTATTTGTTTTCGTTTCTGTTTGTTTATGAATAAAGCCCTAAGGTCTTAAGATTGATCTTAAAATTGTCTGTCAATAATATTTAATATTTATTGTTTCGTTTTAATAATATTATTTATTTATTTTCTCTCTTGCAAACTTAAAATGCAAAAACATGAAGTGTGCTCAAAAGATAAACGACTCACGACCCATTTCTTCCGTGCAAAACCAGTTCAATGATTACGTTACTGTAAATGCAATGTAGTGCAATGCAAAACACACATGAGTTGGCTACATACACATACATGAATAACTTCATTTTTCCCATTCACTCATTCGGTCATGTTTCATTTCATTCGTTCGTGTTTTATTTCACGGCGATTATTCACTCGAGTTGATTGAAATAGATTCATATTCATATTGAAACGATGCACGTTTGTTTTATTGGTGAAGCGTAGAAGTCTGTATTCAGTATTTTTGTTGCTTTGGTTTTACCATCATTATTAAAAAATATTAAACCAAGAGCACGACATGTCAGCACTGGTCTAGTCCTGACATGTCGACGCAGTACGCAGTTTCTAAACTGTTATCATCGTAAAGGTACAAGTTCGTAGCCGACCGCAGGCAGCAGCTGCAGGCGACTTGTCGATGTCGCCTCATTACGTCATAGCGACTCGTTGTGTCGCTGTAATCATGTTTTCTACTGTCATAATCAATAGTAAATTCATACTGATTTGTGGTTGGGCGACACGTCGTCTGCCGCTACGGGCCTAGCAGCAGACGAAACTGTCGCACTGGCATAACGCGGCAACACGTCACTTGCAGCTGCTGCCTGCAGTCGGCTACGAACTTGTGCCTTTATACTTAGAGCAGTACGATGGGCTGTGCTACTTTCAACTTTTTTTTCATCATCATCATCATCATGTGCAGTGCAACACGGCAGTGCAAACATTATTGCTTAGCGGCAGAAATCGGCATATAGGCTTTCCCCGGACGAGCTCTATCACAAAAACCTCTACTACTCTTATTCTGTATGTTCTAAATTAGAAAAGCAAGAGTTATAACTTCAATTAAACTGGAACCAAAAAAAATATTCCATTGAAGACTAGCGCAGTGATAACCCAGGATGTGTATCGACTCCATCCAACGCAGCCGGCACTCGGTATAAGTAAGCAAGTACCTCTCCTTATATAACTTTACAACAAAACAAATCAAACAAGCATTCCCACCGATTTAATCTTACAAATAACACAATTACCGCGCAATTCAGTCTTTTAGCTCCAAATAAGGTAAATTTACTACGACACGCCATTTTGCGTGTTTAAGAGTAAACAAAGTATTTGCACCAAGTTAAGATGTTGAAGCCATGTTTGAGTTGAGTGGGATGCTTACTTACATGCGACACATTTTAAGCGTATTAATGATTTCTGTAGATACGCTTGCAAAGATTTCTTTACCTCAAAGATGCTATTGTTGGAAGAATTGTGTAAGGAGACAAGAACATTTTAAAAAGACGAAACGTGAATCAATGCAGACTTTTTCTTTTGGAACCCCTATTGAATGCAAAACAGCTCATTATCTAACCACAATAATATAACATAGCTTAAGATGCCTTTCCAAGATTGAGCGATATAATTTGTGAAGCCTTAATGTATCTTCATAAAGTATATGTAAACAACCGTGTTTGATTCTTCAAGGGCTACAATAAATTTCAAGGGTGGTCAAAGATTGACTCTTAATACACCTGACAATAACATTCTAACTGGGCCCCACACTTAGGATTCCCTATGTCGTGGAAAACTACGAGTACTATAAAAAAGATTTATTAGCAAAATCGCTATTCCGTAATAATATAAAGAAGTTACTGCAAAACTTCCTCGAAATCATAATGGAAAAGTCACAAGGGGTCCAATAAGTTTTACATAATGAACTCGAAAATTTTGAAGGTTCCCGTTCTGGCTCAGTAAACATAAACTCAATCTTGAGCGACCTTTGAACATCGCCGAGGAGTTCTTGAACTCTGAGCCAATCAAGGTGACATTAGGTCCTTAGTAATCAGTATAATTGGACTCATTACGCGTTTCAATCGGATTTAATGAAAAAAACTCATTTTGTTCATTACAGAATCCTTTTAGAGATTAACTGGAGACGACTGTCTTCTTGAGGGTGTAGTGTCGTCTACTCAAGATAAATAGAGATCAGTTAATATGATATAAAATACTTTTATAACTGTTATAATTGGAAACCTACAGAGGTGTAAACGTAAAGTTGATTAGATAATTCACACTGGTTTATTTAACAGGAGACTACGCATAATAAGTGGCGCAGCCACGTCTACCTAGCTAGTTATACCTAAATACATAATAATAACTTTTGTAGCAACAGGATAATAGCGGATTTTATAGTTCGCACAGCGGATCTAGGCTTCCGTGAAGTTAGCCGTTTGTGATGCGCAAAGACAATTTAGTTTGAAAAAGCCCCATTGCACATAGAAACGGCTAATTTCACGACGGACGACATCCGGCTTCCGTGAAGGTAGCCGTTTGTGATGTGCAAAGACAATTTAGTTTGAAAAAGCCCCATTGCGCATCGAAACGGCTAATTTCACGACGGCCGAGATCCGCTGTGAGAACTATAGCTAGTAGTAGACTCAACATTAATCCGTTTTAGTAGATACTACCGCAGTGCAATTTATTCCTGAGTTCGTTCGTTGTGATTCACGTCTAAAGAATAGTTCTACCATACCTACATATAATTCTACCACCAAGCAGTAAAGCTCACATCGTTGTGTTCTGGTGCGAAGGGAATAGTTTCCGGTGAAATAACAGGCACATGATACTTTTGATTTACGTCTCAGGGTGGCAACATGCGAGTATTGCTAGCTTCCTTAAGCTGCGGTAACTGTTTACCATCAATACGCTTGGCACCACTTTAGAGTCTTCATAAAGTAGTTTTTATTTATTACGAGCGGGAGCTGTTTGTGATTTTATATTTTTGGCATCGTTTTTTTTAGAAACCCTAAATTATATTTAGCTAGTAGGTACATAAAGTCCTGAAGTTGCTTCGTTAAAAAAAAATGTTTTTTATATAATTTCTGGACCTTTGCAAAATTTCACCTAAATCAATTATTTCGTTTATTAATTGTCTTACTAAGTACAGAGTTGAAATATAGACTTTAAGTTCGTATGAGTTCAGGTCTGGTGACGGAGCTTTTATGGCTTTAATACACAGAAAACTAGCGCTATGGCATGAGTTGTTCTGTCATAGCACATGCTGAGTGGTGGCCATTTTTGTTACTCTATATTTTTAGTAATAGCTGATGTAATGTTTTTAGTTGGTAACGAAATAAACGTTTTTTATTATTACTATTATTATTATAATACATTTTTATAAACTTTGAAAAGTTGTTTTGTTTTTACAAAAGTTCAAGTTTAATAAAAATACCCAAAAACGTTTAAATCGTAACTAATATTTCAAATTAAATATAACAGTAAAAGTGGGCCAAGTAAGCAAGGTTCTGTTCAAGTTTTAATGAAACATCACATTTAGCTCACCGAGGTACTCCTGCCCTAACAAAATCCAATTTAGAAATTGCTTACGACCGTTCGAATCATCCCCCTTTCAATATACCATCTGTATGATAACCACCCCGAATAATGGCGCAGGCGAAAATATGCTTTACTCTAACAACGGCATGATTCAAAATGATTTGTCAGTGGAAACGCTCGTCCCTATTCTGTGAATTGTAATGTAACCGAAACGATAATGTAAAATTATTCAGTAGAGTTTTATTCCGAGGATATGATATTGATATAACTAATCTGAGAGCCTCGATCTAATCATAAGCTTTGTTACTCTGGGGTTACACCCAGTTACGTCAGAAGATGGTGTAATTTAGTGCAATGTGACACAAACGTTTATATTAAAGTACGAAATATATTTATTAACAAAATAAAATATTTAAATAATTACATTACAAAATATACCAAATACATATGAAACAGTTGAGCCATCTGAAGACCGTTACAAACGACCTATACATAGCTCAACTGATCCAAATCACTACCAGATATATAATAACTGACCCGCAAAGTTTCCCCTGCGGTACTGACTATTTTAGATAGTCATTTATTTGCAACTTCAAGCACACATACAAAATTAATACGCAGAAATAGTGATGTAACTAAAATAATAGGCATCATCACATCACATCATGACAGCCTTCTAATGTTCCCACTGTTGGGACACTGGCCTACTCTCAGGCGAGAGTGATTGGGTCTTAATCCAACACGCGGACCCAATGCGGATTCGTGGATGCACAAGTCTTTCGAGTTTTTTAGTTTTTTGGACATGCCGGTTTCCTCACGATGTTTTCCTTCACCGTATAAGAGCACTGGCATTGAACATAAATTTTTCAAACAGAAAAATCCATTGGTGCGCGAAAATAATACAGTGAAATTAAAAAAAAAGATATGAGTGTGTGATGCAGTATGACAAAAAGGATACCTACAGCTCAGCGACAATATGCTCAAAAAGCAAACACTGATTTTCAGCTTACCCTTCGAGACAACAAGTTGAACGAGATGCATAGAACCAGCTTTTCCACTAGGATCAATAATTTAGTACATTCTAAACTTTTATTACTTAACGTGAAGAATATTATTACTAAGACTAAGTTTGAAACAAATCGCACGACGCGTTACAAAGTTCTCATACAAACTTTAACATTACGTGTGTAATGTTAAAGTTTGTATGAGAACTATTGTATGTAAGGGGTTTTTGGGGAAAATAATTTTCTTAGAGTCATTATCACTTAGTGCATCCTATAAGGGTAAGTTCCGTTATAGATAGTGTTTATTTATTTATTTATTTTTTATACCACTAAAGTGACAACCAAGCGTACGGCCCACTTGATGGTCAGCGGTTACCGCAGCCTATGTACGCAAGCAACATCATAATATTACTTGCGTGTTACCACCCTGAGACGTTAGATGGAAAGTCTCATGTGCCTGTAATTTCACCGGATACCATACCCTTCGAACCGGAACACAGCAATGCAAGCATTACTGCTTGGTGGCAGAAATAGGTTGAGGTTATTTGATCAACACTACATTCTAAGAAATAAAAATCTATATAAAAAGCCAATTTAATTAGACAAAGGTGTTGAGGACCTGATTAGCGGTTTAATTCTACTATAAATAAACACAAAATTACCTTAGCAAAGGTTTGATAATGAACCTTTAGGAAATAGCGTAATATGATATCAACCAAACCTTTATTTTATAAAATAATGTCCGCAATAAGGGGCTGTAATATAACGACAAAGGGGCAGCATGAAGTACTTAGGAAGTATTTATACAATTTTATAATAACGATTACTGGTGGTTGGCAATCACATATAAAAACTTCCACCTAAAGATTGAAAATCGGACAGTAAGTCTTAAAGTACTTAAGAATATTGTAATGCATTTTTTTATCATCATTAGCAGCCAATAGACGGCCTCTACTGGACATAGGCCTCTTCTCAAAGATAAATTTATATTTATTTTTTATTTAGAGGAGCGCTCGTGTCTTAGCTAGTTGTTCATAACGGATTAACATTTATATAATATAATGAAATGTTTTTTTTTTATAGAAGAAAGCATAAATAAAATAAGGAAAAAGAGTCTTCCTTATCGTTACCTACAAAAATCCTACAAAAACATTCCTCCCCTATCTACAATACGTTGTTGATAGGCGGACAAATCCGACTGAACATCCCGCGCAGCGAAATTTCAAATAGAACCGAAATTTCTCGATATTGACACATCAACAGAACATAAAACAGGGTATTGAGACACCATAAAGGCCGTGCAAGAGGAGCGGCCACCGGCCCGCGTTAGTCTTGAGTGGAGACGTTTGTTTCTAGTTTGGTTTAATCATACTTTGGTCATCCAACCTGGACGGCAATTCTGTAAACAAACTTTTTACCGATCGTAAACAAAACAGAACATAAGTGTAGCGTTACGTGTACTGCTATGGGTGTTTTCGTATTCTGTTGACTACAATGTTACAAGATTTTAACAATAATAATAACAAACTTATTTCAGGCACCCGGTTGTTGCAACTCTGGTTGACTGAGGTTTAGATACCTACAATAGTAGTGTCAACTTTAATATATGACATAATTATTTTTTTTATAGATGGATGGATGTTACGAAACCACGACAGAACAGCTGAACGTATCTAAATTACTTTAGACACAAAGATAGATTATAGTCTGGAATAGCACACGGGTATTTTTTATACCGGAAAATTTACAGTTCTCGTGGGATAAATTCGACGGGAAATAATGCCATAGAAAATAATCAACTCAGCTTCATAAAAATTGCAAACATATCTTAGCTGAACGGCTGCTTCATAATATTAGTGTGATTTGATAGTCAACCTCATTCATAACCGGTTTAATGCTAAGACGAGAAGTCCGGTTATTCATCTACCCATATATCCGGGTCAGTTGCCCTCAAGCGGTCTGCTGACATAGTTACGAAGTTTCCCGGTTTACCCGGTTTCAGCGCAATTTCACTTGGGTTTCGAGGTGGCGTTTTTGAGGTTAAGCTTCCAAAGTGTTAAAAAACTCTTCACTTTATTTTTAAAAGGATTACAATTAGAGATAACCGTAAAACTGGAGAGATGACACAGTAACAGTAAATGCGGTATTTTGTTAAAAAACTTACATCTTCCACTTTATATTCAAACGATCATCATAAAACAATGCAACATGAGTTTTGGTCGAGAAAGATCTAGGTACACCCAGAAATAAAGGCGAAACAGGAAAACTCGTTTGACTAACGTAAATGTAAAGTAGTGTATCTTATATTTCTAGTTAATTTTACGCACTAAAGAGGCGCTGTAAAAATGTCCATACAAATTGACAGCTGGACGTTTTCGTTTTCCGTCATTCAACCCCCTGGAGCTTTATCCGGAAATGAAATGAAATGAAATGATTTATTTTGCTAGAAGTACACATAAGTACATAAGGTCTTATTGTTTACGTAAGTATAAGTGTCACACACTTCACCGTTTAACTCGGCATGCAAAAATACAAATTTAAAATGAAAATACAATTTAGAAAGAACACAACGAGAATTTAGAATGATTAATTAGTAGTATGACAAGTTATATAATAAAAATGTCAAGTTTTAAAAATTAAATTATTATTTTTCACTATAGTTTAAAAAATCGTTTACACTATAAAAATATTTTTCAGTCAAGAACACTTTTAGCTTCTGTGTAAACTTTTTTAGGGGTAAATTAGTTATGTCAACCGGTATTTTATTAAATATTCGTCCACACATCACGAAACTGTTGTTTTGATATAAAGTGGTTTTGGGTACTCTAGACAAAACAATTCTGTTAATCTGGATTCTGGAATAATGATTTTGCCAATCGTTAACGTTAACGTATCGTCCAGCTGTCAATGTATAAGTTTTTTTTTTGTTTATTTTAAGCACTAAAGAGTCTGTAGTTAAAGATTGTCAAAAACATTGTCCCGGATACGGCCTCTGAATGAAACTTATCATGGTGCAGTTGGGTTCAGATTACGGAGTTCGACTTCAAAGTTTTGGGAATACATTCCTGTGTTGACCTTTTTATTAGCCGTGGCAGTGGTATAGTTCGCACAGCGGATCTAGGCTTCCGTGAAGTTAGCCGTTTGTGATGCGCAAAGACAATTTAGTTTGAAAAAGCTCCATTGCGCATCGAAACGGCTAATTACACTACGGCCGAGATCCGTTTTGAGACCTATAACGTCTAATAAATACTCGATATCGACACACGTTGGTCTAGAAGGAAGCCCCGGGTTTTGGATACGACATCGGTCGCAAATTAAAAACTTTTTGTTAAAAAGATATAACCTTAGAATTAATTTTATATTACACATTTTTAGTAACGAATCTAAAAAATCAGTGTGGCATCTTGTCACTTCCAGGCACTATCCTCCTCTCAAGAGTAATTAAGTGAGTTCATATGAGTCAGTGGTCAACTCTGGCTCTGGTTTCAGAGTTTTTAGGCCGCCCAACAACCTCTGTCATGGCCTAACAACTTTGAAGAAGCCGGGACCGACTGCTTAACGTGCCCTTCGAAGCACAGGAGCGCTCAGTTGAAATTGCCACTGGTATGCCATCCTAATACTACCTACGCGGAACAAAACAGACGATAAGGATATAACTATTTTCGTTGATCTGATCTTCGTTAAACAACTTAGCCAGCTGGCTAAGTCACTAGCGCTCTCTTAGTTCTAAGACATGCCGGTTTCCTCATGATGTTTTCTTTCACCGTTTGAGAGTGTTGCGTTATATTTTTTCGAGTGATAAAACAAATTGATGCACGAATAGTTTCCGACCTACGGATCGGAAGGTCATTACAACAAGTGTACAAACCTTGGGTGGAGATTGCCACCTAATTAAGTACATGTACATGAATCGTTTTATTTGACATGACTTATGGATTACCATTATTAAAGAAGGCGTAATTATAACACACTGTACTAAGTATACCTTGAAACAACATCCAAATCCGTTTTTGTAATTACACGAAGGCTTTCACGGACGTGACGTGGTTCTGTGGCAAATGAGTGGGGGGTGAGAGGGGGGTGGTAGCTGGGCAGCCTATGTCTCTGAGATTTGGCTTTTAATGTAAAAATGTGCTCTAACGCTTTAGATTCAAATAACAAATTTGGTGTCGTTATTTTTTTTTTATACAACTGAAGAGGCAACCAAGCGTACGGTCCACAAAATGGTAAGCTGTTACCGCAGCCTATGGGCGCTTGCAATACCAGAGGTATCACTCACGGGTTGCCACTTTGAGACGTGAAACTAAACCACGTTTTTGTCAAATTATATTCCAGTGCTTATTACAGCCATATTATTTTAGGAATGATAAAACAAAATTTACAAGTTTTTAATAAAACATGGCCTGGGCCTGGCCTGACAAAACTCTCTTCTTTTAGGAAGATTTCATGGTTTGTAACGACCAACCTAATCACTTTGCTGAAATGCATTGATAGATAAATAAAGTGGACTACCGTTTAGTCTGTGATAGGGGTGGTGGGAGGGGTGGGGGTGATTTGCTAACTACGCCCGACGGCTTTCAATCGCGCTGCTATGGAAATACTCCTTGTCGTTTTGACACACTTGACCTATGATAGGGTTAAGCTGGTACGATTGAATGGGAAATGTTATGCAGGTATTTGCAAGCTTATGGGTCGTATTCATCAAAGAAGTATGCTTAGAATGAAGAGATACGTTATTAATCCTTATTAGATTTTAATATAATAATATAAATATAGATTTTTTTTATTATATTAATATTTATTAAACAAAATAAAATATGTACATAATTATATTACATTACAAAATATACAAAATACATATGAAACAGTTGAGCCATCTAAAGACCGTTACAAACGACCTATAGATAGCTCAACTGATCCAAATCACTACCAGTAGGAAGCGTTCCCAACATGCTGGCTGCATTGCCACGTTGAATGGCAATGCTGATACGTTGAGCCAGATATGAACCAGCCTTTGGATCACGCGTCGCTTCGACCAGACGCGACGTATAATATAGATTTAATAGAAATGAGAAGTGAATTTTAAATTAGATTCAATCGTCGGTGAATCGTCGATATAAACTCAAACTAAAAAATGAAAAAAGGAAATTACGAGTATTAAGCGATAAGTTGCTGGTTCAAGTCTAAGTAGTTTTTGTGATATCTTTAAACATTGAAATAATCAGATATTTTAAAAAAAGCTGCATAATTTTAAATAATTTACGAACTTGGGATTTTTGCGGCCAAGAAAACTTATTTAGCTTTTTTTTTTTTTTTTTTTTTTATACAACTGAAGTGGCAACCAAGCGTACGGCCCACAAGATGGTAAGCGGTTACCGCAGCCTATGGACGCTTGCTATACCAGAGGTATCACTCGCGGGTTGCCACCTTGAGGCTAAGATCGAAAGCCTCATGTGCCAGTAATTTCACCGGAAACCACATCCTTCACACCGGAACACAGCAATGCGAGCATTACTGCTTGGCGGCAGAAATAAGTATGGTAGTCCTTCCCCGGGCGAGCTCTATCACAGAGAACTCTACTACTCTTAAAAAAAACTTGATCTCATCATCATCATTTATCAGCCAAAAGTCGTCCACAGCTGAACACATGCCTTTATTTTAGAATGCCAGAGCAACTGATCTTAAGCCTGATAAGCGCAACACACACTATAACACACACGCAAAAACAACACCCGCGGCAGATCTGCCGCGGGTGTTGTTGAATGCTGAATCCTATCTTTTATAGTCCAGTACGAGTTTCAGGGATTGCGAACTATGCTACTTGTCCGTTTTTTTTTTAAATAACTCGCTATCGTGTCTTATAGATAAAGCTTTTCCGCCTAGCAATTTTTTATTTTTTTTTTAATTATTTGGTTCACAAATTGAAATTTTCACATGAAATACATTAGCTTACATAAGAAAGTCAAAACACTGTAATTTCTTGAACAGTGAACACAGCATGCATTGTGTGGACATGATAATAATACCTACCTAAAAAAAAAACAAGTCATCATAAATACTAACTCAATAATTACAGTAGCTAGTTACTGCGTCATGGAAATAGTCCTAATATTAATTACACATCTTACCGATCCTGGTGCGATGTTGTTGTTGACTGTACTTGCTTGGCATTTTATTGGCCCGGACTAACCCATTAAGTTTAAGGATGCCGTTGAAATTACAGGCACTTGACATTTAATTTTGATCTATTTGTGTGTCCACTGTCAGACAGACTGTAATTTTTTAATACCTAGGGTGGCAAGACAAGTTATACAATGTGGATACGATCACTTTTCTAACCTAAAAAGCTCTTCAGCTGAGTTCCTGCAAAAACTCTGAAACAGCGCTCTTCAAACACAAGAGTAGTAGAGTTCTTTGTGATATAGCTCGTCCGGGGAAGGACTACCACCATACCTTTTTCTGCCGCCAATCAGCAATGCTCGCATTGCTGTGTTCCGGCTCGAAGGGTATGGTTTCCGGTGAAATTACAGGCACATGAGACTTTCCATCTAACGTCTCAGGGTGGTAACACGCAAGTGATATCTATGATGTTGCATGCGTACATAGGTAACCGCTGACCATCAAGTGGGCTATACGCTTGGTTGCCACTTTAGTAGTATAAAAAAAAAGACAAGTTATACAATGTGGATACCACTTTTCTAACCTAAAAAGCTCTTCAACTGAGTTCCTGCAAAAACTCTGAAACAGCGCTCTTCAAACACAAAAAGCCGGTGCGTCAACAGAGCCGCCAAAACTCGCCAATCAAATTACGATTTACCGTCCGTCCGGTAAGCATGTTCAAATTATTAATTAAATAGCAACGTGACTTTCGCACATGGGTCGCGCCGCAAAATTTCGAGAATCATGGCTGGTAGGCTTTGAAAATAGCTGGTTTATTCTAAGTTTTACGACCTCAATACCAGTGATGGGCTTTGACTCATACGAACTTACTTACATCCATTACGACCTTAATAAATCAACCACGACAAGATACTGGCAAAATCTATACATATTGCTACGTTTTCTTAGTTTTTAAGCAACTTTTAAAACGAAAAACAAACTAGAACTGAAACGTTTCAGTGTAAGACAAAAAAATAGACTAACGCGCTGGCTGCCCTGGTAATACCCGTATATTTTGTCTAGAGTGACCCAGCGTTTTAACTATAAAGTGAGGTCAAAGTTCTTAATTTCATCAACCCTTCGTTTTTGCGGTGTAGCCAAACTAAAAGTAGTTATGTGCAATTTGTTAATGTCTGCTGCAGATAACCGTGCGGTCAGGTTGTAGCGCGCCGCCATGTTGTTTCTTTTACATCTTTTACTCGGATTACTCCATGAAGTAAGCAAAAATACGA
The DNA here is from genome assembly GCA_951394395.1 of Colostygia pectinataria. Taxonomy (NCBI): domain Eukaryota; kingdom Metazoa; phylum Arthropoda; class Insecta; order Lepidoptera; family Geometridae; genus Colostygia; species Colostygia pectinataria. The sequence continues at coordinate 13,274,177 of OX596352.1, read as the reverse complement.
TAGTTTGTAAATAATCTGCAAGTTACTTAAGTGCAAATCTTTAATGTGCCACCAAATTATCAAAAAATAATATAACGTTTAATACGCGCCATTTTGCAGCAATGCGCGACGTAACGGAAACGTTTCAGTTTTCATCTAGTGATACAATTAAACGTATCCAAACTTTATTTACTTATTAACTTATTAACTTGACGACCGATGTGGCGCAGCGGGCGCAGGTCCGCCTGCGACGCAGAGGTTGCGGGTTCGATTCCCGCCTCGGAACAAATGTTTGTACGATCTACAAATATTTGTTCCGGGTGTTCTGGGTATTTTCTATATATAATAAAAAATATCTATCTATGTATTGTATTGTATTAAATATATATCAGTCATCTAGTACCCATAATACAGCTCTGTTTAACAGCAGCTTACTTTGGGGATAGATGATGCTGTGTGGATTGTCCAGCATTATTTATTTATTTATTTATTATTTCAACGATGTTATGTCCTTGATTTAGTGAAACAAATGTCATAACGTAGGAACATTGGAAGATTCGTTCAACGTTTATATTGTGGATAGAGTTCTGGCTAGTTTCAAGCGTGACTTGACAGCACTCCGTACTGAAATCGAGTTACGATGTCCAATATTGATACAATTGTACCAACAAAACGAACCCAACATAACTATGGGAAGGTTGGTAACTTGATTTTGAGACGATACTTTCTTTGAGTTGCGCGTGGAGAATGAATTTTATTGTGGCACGCATTCTAAGTGAGAATTTGGTCACATGTAAAATTTTACAACTGTTGACAGCTTGACAAAAACTTTTGAGTAGTCTTTTGTGCCCAGTGTTAATTTAAGGCTAAATTAACAGTTTTAGGATTTCAAGTTCCGTATACTGTTGTCTTGTTGCCTTGCTTGCCCAATTTGTTGTCTACAATTTGCCCGATTTGTTAATTTTATTTAAATAAACAATCAATATTATTGATGGTTTTTCAAAAACAGCTGTATTTCAAAGTAACATTTGTTATTATTAACACTAAAAATGCTGAGTTTTTATTTTATTTATTAAATATCCATTTTCTACCGACGGATTTTCTTATCTTAAGAAAATAGAAAAGTTATTCCTTCAACACTTTTACCGCATTTAATATTTATAAGATCACACTTTAAAAACCGCTGCTTGTTTAACTTGAGGAAAAATCTTCTAGACTTGATTGTTGCGTCAGAATAAATAAAATCTCTACAAAATGTCCGCGCATTTTTTGTTTAAACTTTGCTTGTATCTGTAGATCATTACCAAAATGATTGTATGTTGTTTCTATTGATTTAATATATTGGTATTTTGTGAAATACATTTGAAATGTCAAAGTTTCTAGTTTTTTTCTCGTTTTTTCAACAGCATGGGCTCACTGAAACTGGCTTAGATTATCTTGCTTGTAAGTTAATAATCTTTGGGAAAGCCTTGGCCCAAAGCTCCGATTGTCCCGTCTGAGTCTAAAAATGTTGGCATACTCATATAAAAACTTAAGTATTTCTATAATGTGGTACACTATAAAAAAACCAATGGCTTTTTTGTTTAGTTTTTTATAATAAACATTTTTACATCGTGGCGTTATGTGGTTTTTTTCTACGGACCCTCATGTTTTATGAACCATAGTCAGATTAGTAATTGCCCAGTAAACGCAAAACCTCATCTGTATTCACAGCGAAAAGCTTAAATGATGTGGGTACTGCGTTTTAGGTGCATTTTATAAAATGCTGTGTGGAGATAAGCGGCTTGGCTGGATTAGGTTGGGCTTAGTTTGCGTTGTCCCGACGATTAATAATACATATTTTACATACGGAAAATCCACAAAATTATAAACAAAACTACTAAAGAACATCAAGCGTAAAAATATGTATCTTAACTGGTTAGTGAAATATTACCATACAATTAATTGTTACTCCAGACAAAAAATCACAAGAAACAAATTCTCACTCCAGAAAATTGCAGAGTTGTAAAATCTTTAAAGTAAACAGCACAATACATCCAACATTTTGAATTGAGAATCAGTAAAGTAACCATGAGAGCACCGGTGGTCTAGTGGTAGTGACCCCGCCTTCCAATCCTAAGGTCGTGGGTTCAAACCCGGTCGTGCACCAATGGATTTTTCTGTTCGAAAAATTTATGTGCACAATGCCAGTGCTCTCATACGGTGAAGGAAAACATCGTGAGGAAACCGGCATGTCCAAGAACTAAAAATTCGAAAGACATGTGCCATCCACCAATCCGCATTGGGTCCGCGTGGTGGATTAAGACCCAACCACTCTCGCTTGAGAGTAGGCCAGTGTCCCAGCAGTGGGAACATTAGAAGGCTGTCATGATGATGATGATGATGATGAAAGTAACCATGCAGCTAATATTTGATACATATATAGTAAGGGAAAGTTAGTAAACTTTTAACTACAGTATTTTGTTTAGCTTTCAAAACAATGTAATAAAAGGTATGATAAATTGTAAGACAAATTAACAAAATAACAAGTTAACAACTCTATGTTCCCTCATTTTTTTTGGCAATTTATGTGAAAGCGTTCACTCTTGCTACAATTAACTCCAATGAACACAACTAATTAAAATTAGAAACAATCTTTAAACAGGAGAAAAACATTATAATAAAATTAAATGTTAACTCGCAATTTAACAATGACTGTGAAAAAAAAAGAAAAGATTTGGGAAAATACTATGTAGGACGTTTGGACGCCAACATGATCAAATTACTAGCTTTTGATAATATACAATGATTATTGGTTTACTAAAATTATGACTACCGTTTCCTTCAAAGTGTAAACTGTGAACACATAATAGGTAAGCAATATCGCGAGCCCCACGTTAGGGCGCCAATACATGCATGCTCTAAATCACTTCCGGTGTCCAGCAGTAATGGCGAGAGTACTTCCGCTTTGACCCAACTGACCTGGGAATAATGTACTTGCGATTAATTGAGTTCTCGAATACCTTGAGCAGTGAACTGAACACAATATCGTTCAGGATGCTTTCAATAATTTGAAAATGGATGTTGTTTATCAAAATATTACGATTTTGAACTATGAACTTTGTTTTCGTGGTAATAGGTTTCATTTGTCAGTGCACGTATTTGCTTCCTTAATTGTACCTATAAAAAATAATTAGTAGAAAAGGATAAATATATACCTAATCATAACGCCCAATGCACCATACAAATTATAGCATGCAAGAATTGCCTTGTCAAATTCATTTTGGAACGTCCTTGTCAAATTCTTTCTAAAACAAAAATGTTATTAAAATATGTGTTTTTGCTTGCAGATACAGGTCAATATACCCACTTTATCTACTGTACTCCAAAATATTATGACATAATTTATGACTAAGTGGAGTTATCATGATGAACAGTAACTGTAAATTGCAATTCAAATATTATGTACATACTTTTACTATCGCTGTCCAAAGACATACATACATACTTAGAATCGCTTAACATCAGGCGAGATAGTGGTCAAGCGCAGTCAATCAAATCAAATCAAGTTAATTAAAAAAAAAAACACGCCTGTATCCCGTAGGGGTAGGCAGAGACCACGGATTTCCACTTGCGATCCTGACACACCTTTTGCTTTATTTACTGTCCAAAGACAAAGACCTACGTCAAAATCTCATCAAAACGTCATTTGAACCGTTACGATCAAGATAATTAGTACAATTCTGGTTAATCTCAATCTAATTAGTAATTATACCGTTAGTTGACGATCACGCTACGTGTGCATGAGTGATGCCTTGGAGAGCTGTTGACAAGGAAATTATATTAAGTGCCTACTCCTATCTGTCAAATTGTACTTCTCGTCAATCAAACTATTCATCGATCGCCTCATCCTCTTACCAGATTAGTGTGAGACAAATAATGAAAGAAAGCAAATAATTTATTGTAGGTGGTATGTAGTTATTTGAATGAATGAATGAATGAGAAATGAATTTAATTTATTATTATTATACCCGTAAACGGTACCTATCCAGAATTACACCCAACAGTCATACATAATAATGCTAGGATTTTCTTTGGCATGGATATCAGATAGAGCGAGTAACATTGTAGGTACCAAAACACTCAGACCTGGCACAAATGTTGGTAGGTTATACACAATTTGATCCACTAGCAGGAATCGAACCAAATCCACTCGGTTCTCAACCGAGCATTCGCTTTCCACGAGGTCATCTTGCGCACCAGATACAAATGTAGTTTAAATAAATCTTTGCAAATTTGCTTCTTTTCACAGTTAGATTGAAAGTATTTCAAAACCCTGCTCAGTGGCGTAATAAAAGAATAAATTTGTATACCCCGATCGATCCCATCTTAATTTACTTATAATCACTTTACTTTTAATTTTTTTATTATCACAATGTTTTAGGTATATCAAAACCCTTGCATCGGACTATAACAAGCTACAACTTTTCTAAAATAGAGCTCTCTAGCTTATTTCGTTTAGCTCCAATTTGTCTGTGTGCCTGTGCATCTCTATGACAGACATACACACAATTGTTGATCATTACAAAAATGTCATGCAAACTCAAAATTAAAAGCTTTGTGTCATTAGTATGACAATATTTTCGTTAAATCACCTACCATGCTCTTATTGTGTCGTAAAAACAAATGGCAACATTCCTTTATCATATTGTTTTTAGGGCTGCCCTTTATAACGCGAGGTTATAACGTGTTATGTGCAGTACGATGGTGTTTATAGGAGCGACAATGTCTTTAATGAGCTTTCCAAGTATCTTTTCCTCGACCTTCAATTAGTATATTATGAACTACGGCTCTGAATTATGGCCATTTTCTTCGAAATATTTATTTTTAAGCCTGCATAGAACTTTCTAATTAAAACATGGAGCTATTACCATCAGGTCAAAATTGCCAGCGCCCTTCGGCCATCAAACATAATTACGTTTTAATTTATACACTTTCACACGTAAATTTTTCAGTAGCTTTTGTTTCGAATCCACTGCCGGGTAACGAGGTAATTACAATAACAATGGCGGTACCCACCCCGCGATGAATGGGGAAAAAACCAGTCATTCCATCGCGAACACCCCATTGTGTAATTTATTGTGGCAATGTCACTACCGGTAATTGTTGTTTTTTTTGCACGCCTTCACATTTTGTGTTGGATTTTGATTAATTAGTTGCTGGTTGAATTGATTTAAATAGTTCTGTAAGCCGATACACGTCCACTATTGGACATAAATATACCATTGTTTAATATTATAAAAGTTTTCTCCATCCAAAGGTTGTCTGGAAGAAATCGCTCATAAGCGATAAGACCGCCCATTGTACCTTGTGTGTTAATTGGTAATTTTAAGTTTTTTCTTCGGTGTACAATAAAGAATTTTTCATTCATTCATTCATAAATAATCAAAGAGCGCCACGACGACCGCGGGATCCGTTAGGACAATACTTAATTCAAAATAGCAGTTGCAATGCAACTGATAATTGAGATGATCCATTGAGAACTGTTTATATGATCAGATGGGAATAACCCATTTTGATTCTTCACTATCCACTGACTTACTGCGATCGCTTTAGTATTTTTTTTATGGGTATACATTTTTCCTCCTATTGTCTTGTAATTATAGCCAATTTGAGTGTTTTCCGGTATCTTATTAAAACCTCTATACAAAGATTTAGCGTCTAATTTCTTTCCACATGACATCATAATCGCAATGCCCTATTCATTTTAATAAACGCCCTATTAGTAAAACTGACGAGATATTTTTCTATTGTCGCAGAAGCCGATTATACACTGGACGACTCATTTTGGAATGAAGAAAGCCCAGTTGGTGAGTGATAAATGAATATTCCACGATATAAATCCCTCAGTAGATATTCATGCTCACCGATAACTTAACCATTACACAGTCACCCTATCATTAATCAACGTTGAATGGCATTCTTCCAACCAGTGTAATAAAAACTCCTACGAGAGCTTAAGCGTATAGCTTGTACGTAGAACTTCGTACATTGTTATTTAAAAAACATAGCATACCATATCTGAAAATCTACGCGTATTTTTGTATTTTACCAACTTTCTTCAGAACAACGACAACTTAGTTATTACATGCAAAACATTGGTTATTTTTGTTTTTATAGTGTTAACCATCACACTAGGCGAAAACTAAAGATTATAATATCCCAAAAATTATTTTGCCTCAAGCGGGATTTGAACCCGCAACCACCGCTTGATACGCGGGCGCTCTACCAATTGATCTATCGAGACATATCTCGCTTGGACGAAATAATCATTGGATGTTAAAAAGTAAATGAAATAATTATTTACTTTGAATCATTAAACGAGACGTGTGCGAAGTAATCCAATTCCTATAATTTAGGAAGCATCTTTCGTTGTAAAATAGGACACTTTATTTGAATCTTGAATACCAATTAAATGATCATTGAATAAAACAGCAAACAAACGTCGTTTTTGTTTGATACAACTCAATGGTGACAGGCAGTACACGAACATCATGTTTTGACCGAACTACCGTGCAGTCACAGTGCCGTGCACTGTGGGACGGCACATATGGCCTTTTATATTTTTAAAATTCAAATTTACAAAACCTCGAGCATTATCGCCAGCGAGTTGTAAAAACATCTACCGGACGCGGGCCCGTCGTTTATCACAAGCGAAACCGGGAAACGAGCCATAACTGAGCGGGCCATAGCGGGACGTTGTTATGAATTTTTTAACCACCTCTTTATTGTAACAGGTAAGGAGTATTTTTATTGTAGGTAAAGGAGTTGGGAGCTTCTTTATAAATTGTTGTGGGCTGCGTGTGGCATTAGGGAAATTGTTTTTTTCTGCTCTCGTTCTGGTAAAATTATTAAAGTAATTTTAAGATTAGCCACGTTAAGTTGCGAAAGTTAAATGGAATGGGACAGAGTGATATTAATCTTAAAAGAATTTGGGTGGCATATAGAGCTTTTTTATTTATTTTTCTGTGAAACGAACTGAGTCTTTTTATTAAACTATTTCTTTGTCAATGGGTAAGGTTTTTCTTTGTTACTACACCTTTTGGTCACTGACCTAAAGCAGTGTCAAGGAAAAAGACGTATGAGTTAGTATTCGTAACGGATGAGTTTTAAAACCGACTGGAGTTGTATAACTAAGACAGATAGTTTATTGTCTCTCTCACACAAACAATAGTTCCTAAGTTGCCGGTTACTGGTAAAAGATAGTCATTGTCCTTTACGGTGAGCGCAGAACATAAGTTACATGAAAAGTTGAAACAACTGAGCTAGCAACACCACGATGTTTGAATAACACACCCAGATTATTTTTATTACGTAACACTTTTTTTTCAAACGGGCGACGGCCGCGTGGAAGGCCCAGAAGGAGATGGAGGAACGAACTTGATGTATACCTCAAAGAGTGGTACCAACTAGCCGGTAACAGAGAGGTATGGAAAGAGAGAAGGGAGGCCTTTTCCCTGCAGTGGGACACTACAGGTTTATAATAAATAAATAACACAATTTTTTCTATTTTATATTTCGAATTTACTGTCGGGCGAGAAATAAATATTGAGTGCTTTATTTCATACATACTAGCGCTTTGTCGGCGTTGAGTTTTTTATACAAACTTCTTCTTCCTGCTGCGTTCTGTAGGAGTTGAATTTCGGAAATTCCTTTCTTAGCGCACCCGTAACGATAAAAGCAGCACCCATCATCCATTTTCATGTTCTTAGGACTTATGGTTCAGGCTGTGCGTTGATCAGTCGGTCACAAAAGCCTTTTATTATATTCTGACTAGTAGAAGTTCTCCGATTTTGTCAGTGGTGTTTTATTTCATGCAAAACATATTTAGAATTTGAAAACGTTAGTTGGTTGGTATTCCTGTGTGAATGCTGCTCTGGAGTCTACTTTTTTAAATATAGATGTAGTTGTTTCTAAGTCTGTCTTGTCACTTAGTAAACAGGCTTATCAGTCAAATTGTCTGTTATTCAGCGCCACACCAGGACCAGACATTATTTAGAAAGGTTACATAAAACACCTTTTAAAATAATATTATATCAAATTTTGTTCTCAACTATCCAAACCTTAGCTCTGAGGTCTAACAAAGAGAAAACCAATTGCGGTCTTTTTCATGCACATAAAATCCAAAGTGATTTCATACGCAGAGCCCTTTGAGGGAACAAAAGTTTGCCTCCGCAGAAGTAGATGTAGCTTGTGTGTTGTGTAGGTATGTTTGTAGTGTTTGAACGTGGGGTGCGTTTGATAAAGCGGTGATTTATTATTTAGTAGGTCTAGCTCGTGACTAGACTGTATTTTGTTTCGAAGTTTAGTATGCTAGCAAGTGTTTAATAAAGGTAAGTTAGCAACGCTTACCTACACTTTTAATTATGAAAGCCTTGTGAAATAGAAAACGCTACAGTTTCGCATTGGGATTTACCTTGTATCAGAGCTAGGTCTCTAAGCAGTGACGCTAAAATTTACAGCTATAACGCTAGCTTTGACGTCGCTCTAAAAATAGATGATGGGGCTATTCTTAGCGCGACGATTAAACGTCATATGCCTAGCGAGGCGCTACGATATTTTTATTATTATTTGGTCTACCAACAATTGTAAGTAAGCGTCTATTCCAACCATAATGAAATATTATGTAGATTTTAATTTTTTTTTACATATTAAGTGACATTTTGTTTTGATGTAAGATTATTTGGTATGACATACTTTTGTTATTGTAAAGTAAGGGTGCTTTGGACCTGTCCCTTGCTTTTTTTTTTTTTTTTAATGCTGGACAATCCACACAGCATCATCTAGCCCCAAGGTAAGCTGCTGTTAAACAGAGCTGTATTATGGGTACTAGATGACTGATATATACTTAATACAATACAATACATAGATAGATATTTTTTATTATACATAGAAAACACCCAGAACACCCGGAACAAATATTTGCAGATCCTACAAACATTTGTCCCAAGGCGGGAATCGAACCCGCAACCTCTGCGTCGCAGGCGGACCTTCGCCCACCGCGCCACATTGGTCGTTGAAAATTGAACAAAAATTTAATAAAATATACTATATGAGTATGTGTGAATGTTCGTTGCTCAGATATGCCGTGATTGCCATGAAACTGATTTGGTTAAACTTAGAATAAATAGAGAACATTTTTTGAACGTTGGTGTAACAAACTAACATTATGTTTGAATGGACAGCTTGCTATATATAATAATAAGCACGGAAAGATTACTATCTCATCAAAGAACAGGATTTTACTAGATTAAGCAAGTTCGCACTAGCCAATTCTGGTGACAAAGTAAAGCCCGAAGGCATCCATCATGCCCACGTAAGCACAGGTGTAATTTCCATTAGCAGTCATCCATGGTGTACTAGTCACCAACCATTTCTGATTGGTACGTAACTTAGTTATCGAGCTGAATTGACTAAGCTAACTATAACACGCTTGCTTAGTCTACAGGGCCGTAAGATCAAAAGCAGTTAAAACTATGGATCTCATGATTAAATTTGATCCATGGTTTAATCTATTGTCGTAAGATCAAACTGTTCAGTTCAGTGGCGCGCTTTGGGAGAAACCTACGTCCAGCAGTGAACTGCGATAGGTTGTTGATGATGATGATGAAGATCAAATTGTAGATAAACTTCCATTAACCATAAACACCATAGCAACATTCTTCTATTTCGTTCATTCTTTAATGAAAATAATGGCAATAATAAGTCAGTTTGACACATTTAACAATATTGACATTGACGTCTTGTTTTGTTATACAAGTAAAAGAAAAAGAATAATTTTGTGTCAGTGAGCGTCGATCGTATTTTCTGATGTTTTCTCATGCATTATTTCGATAAGTGAATCAGAGTCACTGATAAAATGTTCTATTACAATACAATAGAGTTGATGTATTTTTAAAGCAACAAAATAATATACTACAATTCTACAAGAAAAAACAAACAGCTGGCAGGCGGGCAGTCATATTGAAAAATACGTCAATATTGAAAGTTTAATCTAATGGAGGTTTAACCCTACCTTGGGCCGAGTTTAAACTAATCGATAGTTTAAACTATTCATGGTCAATTAACTACCATTGATCTTATGAAATAATCGGAGAACGGAGATTAAACTCTCTCATATGGTTTAACAGACAAACATATCTACAATAAGTTCGAGATAAGCGCAAATATGTAAATATTTTATGAAAATAAACAGTTTTTACTTTTACTTACTTAAACTACCTACTATTGATCTTACGGCCCTAGACGATTTCGGGTGCCCGGTTGAAAAGGTCGAAAGAGGGTGCAGATTCGCTTCCCGCTTATGGACAAATGTTTGTATAACCTGCCGATTTTTGTCATGGCTCTGGTTGTTGTAGTGCCGTAATATCTGTAGCTTCTGATACCAATGACGCGACGCATAACTGTACGTTTATTTCGTGTAGGTTTAGAATTATAGCTTTCTTTTTTTTTTAACTTATGTGGCAAATAACTGACCACCCAGTGGCAAGTGACAACTGTAGCTTTTAAATGCAAAATTCAACATTAACCTGACGCAGATAGAATTGTTTTAAATGTTTATTAAAACTACACTAATACTTAAACGAAAATTTCTGGTAACCACATCAAAGAGCTCTATAGTTTAGATTAGAACTATTTGGAACTGGTTTCAGTCAGACGCCATTGTTTACGTATTCATTATGTTTGTATATTTACATTACATCTCGTAGTATAAAACAAAGTGGCTTCCCTCCATCTGCCCCTCTGAATGTATGTTTGTATGTATGTATGTACGCTTAGATGTTTTTAACTATGCAATTAATTTTAATGCAGTTTTCATCATAAAGAGTGATTAAAGAGTGAGGTTTTTTTACAGTTTAAACCTGTGCGAAGTCGGGGCGGATCGCAAGTTACGAGTACCTATGTGCTCTTTCCTCCAGTTCTGCACGTTTTTATCAAATATTAGTACAACATCAATAAGGAAAATCAGGATTCTCGTCACACAGATGATGTCCGTATCAACTGAGCCTTGAAATCCAATCTACGATATAGTTCAAACGGCGAAATGGAATCGCACTTCGAAATCCAATCTTACGCAAATTATCTACATGATAGCTCCGTAGAGTAAAGGCACTGTTCAGATAATCGAGCAGTTACATTTATGCTTAGGTACATTTGCTATTTTTTGTCAGCAAATGACAAGACAGTCAAGTCATTCGCCGAAAGTTAAGCGCCATGCCTCACCGGCTGCTGCAGTGACAAAAAAAAGTTCTGCGTAGCACTGCAATGCCCTCAATACCCTCAAGTTATTAAGTTTTTTCAGACACTGAACATTAACCAACACAGTGTCTGAAGACCCGATTATATAATCAGTGTGTTTTGCCCACCATGACTTACGGCGCCGAGACATGGACGCTCACACAGGAGGCTGTGTACAGGATGAGAGTGACACAGAGAGCCATGGAGCGTGCCATGCTCGGCATCAAGCTTATAGACCGTATTCCCAACGTCGAGATTCGAAGACGAACATCAAGGATCACTTTGAAACGTCTTACAAGCTAGGAAAATTTACACCAGTTCCAACGCGCCCATGCCGTAAAAGAACTGGCAACAACACCGGCTGGGTTCCTATCGCTTTTTTGGCATGACCCTTGCTATTGTTATGGATGCCAAGTAGAGATGGAGCACATTCGTCCCAAGCTTTTTTATCATCTAGGTAATCGGTTGTTTTATAGTAAGCTTTTTGAGACAGTTTTTGTTTAATTAAGTTTTTAAATTTGCCAATTGATAAATTTTTGGTTGGTGAATTTTTGGTGGAGTAAGGCGTTAACTGAATGGCGTCCGAGAAGTGGCTATAGGAACTTTGGTAGCCCGGCAGCGCGATGGGCAGAAGATATAACAAAAATCGCGGGCTGAACCTGGATGAGACTAGCACAGGACCGAGAGGTGTGGCACATACAAAGGGAGGCCTATACCCAGCAGTGGGTAAAATCGGGCTGTGGATGATGATGAATAAGTTTTTCCGCCCAGTAATTTCAGTTGCTATTTCAAATCTTAATACAGTAATGCGTACACACTACTGCTGGGAGGCCGTTTTGGCACTGCGGTGGTACCCACCAAGACGAACTCTTTTAAAATATACATCATGATAGTTTATATTCATTTAATTTTTACCTTTTATTTAGGACCTTTTAGCAAAAGTTAATTTTAGTGGGTATCATCGCAGTGTCAGATATTCTACCTTAAAGCAGCAGTGTTTAAGTAATACTAATAATAATTTAAGAGTAGTAGAGTTCTTTGTGATAGAGCTCGTCCGGAGAAGGACTACCACCATACCTATTTCTACCGCCAAGCAGTAATGCTCGCATTGCTGTGTGCCGGTTCGAAGGGTATGGTTTCCGGTGAAATTACAGGCACATGAGACTTTCCATCTAACGTCTCAGGGTGGTAACACGCAAGTGATATTTATGATTTTGCATGCGTACATAGACTACGGTAACCGCTGACCATCAAGTGGGCCGTACGCTTAGTTACCACTTTAGTAGACTAAAAAAAAAAAACTATGGTTTATGTCTTTGGGTGAAGAAAGTAGTGCAATACCTCGCGATACGTTATCATTTACGATAGTCATACGGCTTTTTCGTGATTTGCCCTTAGAACCATGTTCTTCAGAGGTACCATCGCACCACTGAGGCCGTCAATACAGAATGGCGCCCAATTTAGTAGAGTTCAGGAGTAAAACGATTGAAATTCAGATGGCAAAGGACGTCGTTTAGACATGCACAATGCAAGGCTTGAACACAGTTTGAGGCCGTTGTGGCAACTAAATAAAAATAACTCATTTATCGCAGTGTTAATAACTATGTAATATGTACACAGAAGACCGATAACCGGCAAATTACAAATAGAAAAAGTAGGAAATCATCATTTATATTTAATTATATTTTATTTAGGGTTATTACTATAAATTGCCTGTAAGAACCTGAAATAGATTTACGTCTCATTTTCATTACCTTCGGTAATCTTTTTATAAAAATAAATGTATAATTTTGTATAGATGATTTCCTACTTTTTCTGGAGTAATGTTTGTATATTGGTCAAATTACAAAAAATATTTGGATCCTGTGGGGTAAGCAGTTTTGTTAATATTTCGACGGACAGTGATTTGCACGAAATTTGAGAAGTACATATTTCTCAAATTTAAAATATAAGCTCAATAGCTTATTGTTTTCGCTACTCTCTCAAAAACTTGTGTATTTTTAAATCCGTTTTTGAGAATAAGAGTTTTAACAGACCGACGGACAACAAAACGGTCCTATAAGCTTCCGTTTTTACCTTTTAAAGTACGGCACCCTAAAAATACTAACAAATCGGACGATTGCGTCCTCTTCATTCGTATTGCTCCGCGTCGACTTGTGATCGATTAGCCGACGAACCACGTGCGCGAGCGTGGAAGTTAGAATTTACATGTCGAATGCATTGATATGGAAATTTGAACACAAGACGCTCTGAGTGTCGCGATGAATGCTGACAGCGTGGTCAGCAACGTGCTGTGTGAACGACGATAGGAACCCAGCTGTTTTTATTGTTATAATTACGGCTGGTGGAACTGCCATAAATTCACCTAGCTTGCAAAATGTTTCAAACTGATCAGTGGGATTTTATTGAGTTAAACTATTATGAATTTAGTTTTTTTTGTTTTTATTTAAACTCTTAGATTGTCCCACTGTTAGGCAAAATCTTCTCTTTCTCCCTCTATGTAACGCAATCCATTGCAATTTCCGTCAAATCTGATTCGAATGCATCCCTCGCCACCGCTTCTTGGGCCTCCCAACAACATATTTATAAAACATTAGAAGCATGATATAGCTTCTAATTTTTTAATAGCACATGTTCAAAGGCCTAGCTAATAGCTAGAGCTTTGAACATTAGCTATTATGCTCATAGGTTCACCTAAAACCTTGAATTGCTAAAATTTCATTTAAAATGATAAAGATTTTTCGTGCAAAATGACAAAATACTATTTTGGCGTGTCGAAACGACTCACAGTCGGAACGCCTGAACGTCGTAAAGGGTTCACCACGCATGCTTGCGTATCACGCCCCTTGATTGCCACGCTCCGGTGCCACTGTGCTACCCTGTGTACTCGGCTACAGTGCAGTACAAATTAAAGCCTTCTAATATTACCATTGCTGATACCTAGAATACTCTCGAGCAAGAGTGATTTCCGGACTCTACGCTACACTAGACGACTGATAACTATGGCTTTCGAAAAAGATGTACTGTAATACAACTTAAAGAAGATGCATCGGCAATGTTCGTTATACAATCAATGCCTGGCTGTACCTCGGCTTGTGTCAGCTCGTATATCACCTGCGAGTGAGGTTGGACAGGTAAGCTCTGTTTAGTTTGGGGCTACATGGCGCTGCGTAAAAATGAACGCCAATATTTATCCATATTATGCATATTATTTTTTTATCACAAATTGAAAACTGCGTCACTGCTCAATACTTTTTAGGATCGGAAGGTGGGGTTAGATAAGAACACTATTAACAAAAAAAATGGGATGGGTGACCGCCAGTGGCAATTTCAACTGAGCGCTCCCGTATTCGGAGGGCACGTTAAGCAGTCGGTCCCGGCTTTTTCAAAGTGGTTAGACCATGACAGTGGTCTTCGGGCGGCCTAGAAACTCGGTCACCAGAGTTGGCTACTGACTCATACGAACTTACTTTTTTAACAAAAAAAAAACAATATATGAGTGCATTAATTTAGTAGCTCACTGAATATTAGCAATACATTTAATAATTGTGCGTATCTAGCGAATTATTTCAAGATACTTAAACCCAATAGAAATTATGTTTGTTTTCGCAAAATTAATTCAAAACATATCTACACTGTAAATGTTTGCTCTAACCAGTACAGAAGTTTATAATTTAAATATTTCTAGTAAACAAACACCCCGAAATAATACACCACGCATACTAAATCTAGGCGTTATTGTAATATCTAGGAGTTATTAGGAATCAAGGCATTTATTCAGTGATGTTATGAAGTCGTTTGATTTTTCTACATTTTTATATATTTAGAAAACGTTCCACCTTAATTGCTTGGAAAATATCGTTCGCGTAAAAAATAATAATAAGAAATCAAAATAATAGAGACCATAAAAATGATTCTGAGTAGCTATCCTATTTAATATAAATCCTTTATTACACAAATGGGGATCTTTTCTGTAATAAAGACCCACTTTTATAACCTCCGCATCGGTTCCCAAAATGGATTAGAGTGCCCTTCTATTCACAGAAAAAATAAATATTTCCTTGTTATCCTCAACATCATTTACTTACATACCGACTCATCATAAATTGTAATGAGGGGCTGTCATGTCACGCGGTAAATACACAACAATTTATTCAGCAAGCTTTCATTGACTCATCACGCCGCTGCAATCTAATTCAGACAGTCTACCACCACGATAGAGCTGTTTATCCTACATGCGAAGCTGTATTAGCATCTCAATAGCTTAGGGGAGCGCTCACGAAATCAATAAATCCGAACACCCTGCCTGATTTACTTGCTACGCCTGTGCTACGAGTGCTACGCCGTAGACATCCTACGAGCTATCATTTGTTCCACCGCTAATGTTTCAGTAATTTATTAACGGTTTGAGGTTATGTGCGTATTAATTAAATTGGATTCAATTTAAAGCCTTATTGCGTTGTAATAGCTGCTATTATGGCCTGAATATTCATTACGCATTTCGAATCGTCGACACTAATGTGTGATAGCATCATCAAATTGATTTTACTTAATCAAACTTGCATTTGAGGTCATACATTTTGCGACCTAGTTCATCACTTCAATGAATATTTAAACAAACTGAGTATTTCACTAATGTTGTTTGCAGCAAGATGCAAACAACATTAGTGAAATACTCAGTTCAGTTCAGCAAAATGGTCCTTACAAACTTGATTTTAAAATGCTTTTTGCAATAAGTTAAATACCTTGTAAGGTCAATTACCCTAATTTATTTTTGAAGGGTGTTTCAACTATGATCTACCACGAGAGTAAACTTAATATAATGTAATAACGCTGTGACAGACTGAGACAGTCAAACTGACTAAACGATTTCGTAAGAGCTTTATCAAGCCAGGGAACCCTAAAAAGCAATTATGGCAAAGTCAAACACACGATTTCTAACGAAAACCTCAACCTTACCTAACAAAATACATGTTTTATTCTAAAAAGAGTTTTGTAATTTACGTGTTGACTCCAGAACTCGGAACTTTTGAATTTTTCCACAAGTTTATTGAGGTCAGAGAGTTTCAGTTACTTTGTGTAAGTTAAGCAGTAATATGGTAAGTACGTAAGTAAAATAGTAAGTAAGTAAGTAATATGGTACAGAGTGTACTCCTGAGCTTATGACTAATTGATTGAGACTGGAAATTTTATTTTATTTTATTGTAAAATTAAAATATGTACATAATAACATTACCTAAAATATACATATGAAACAGTTGAGCAATCTAATGACCGTTACAAACGATTTATAGATTATTGTTGTATTTTATTGTTTTGCTTGAGACTTCGTTCGCTAATTGATTGAGACAGGAAATTTTATTTTATTGTAAAATTAAAATATGTACATAATAACATTACCTAAAATATACATAAGAAACAGTTGAGCCATCTAATGACCGTTACAAACGATTTATAGATTATTGTTGTATTTTATTGTTTTACTTGTGACTTCGTTCGCGTAGAACTCGGGAACCACACTTTTTTCTAAGATAAAAGTAGCTTTATGTCTTATTCGTTTGTTATTATCTATCTATGTTTTAAACTTTAGCCAAATCGGTTTAGTGGTTATTGAGTTATAGAGGATCAAACATCTATCCAAACAAACAAACTTGCAAACAAAAGCATCCAAACTTTTGCATTTATAAATTACCTAGTCACATCACATGTGATGTGATAAGTATGATACCGACGATCAACGTGCGACGGTGGGCAAAGGTCCGCCTGCGACGCAGGAGGTTGCGGGTTTCATTCCCGCCTTGGTACAAATGTTTGTACGATCTGCAAATATTTTATCCGGGTGTTCTGGGTTTTTCTACGTATAATAAAAATATCTATCTATGTATTGTATTGTATTAAGTATATATAAGGCATCTAGTACCCATAACACAGCTCTGTTTAACAGCAGCTCACCTGGGGCTAGATGATGCTGTGTGGATTGTCCAGCATTATTTATTTATTTTTATTATTTATTTTCGAAAAACTCAACTTGAGGCAAAATTCTTATATTTTAGCAGAGAAAACTTTGGTGACACCTCAAATCTTTCTTACAAATATTATAACACCTCATTAAACTCGAATAAACCAGCGCACACAAGCAATTCAACTTTAAACAGGGCAAGTCACCGCATAACTTTGGTTTGAACCGCGTCGTGAACTTTCTTACTTAGGGTGTTTTTAACTTGTCATTCACAAAGCCTGTCGCGGGCAGAAAATGCTCAATAATTTGCAGAATGGGGTAAGGATTTGTTTTTGAAATAAGTTATTAAACTGAGGTTGAGGGCTGTTATGGATAGATAGGCTAGCTATAAATCTCGGTAATTCTTCGCTATTGTAATAATGTTTCAAATGCGCCTTTAACCGAACGGATCAAAACACAACTTTGAACATAAAAAATCTCAGAAAATGTCTACTTCATGGCTGCTTCCCCAAATTTTTATCTACTAGTAGACCTGGCGCGGTTTCACTCGCGTTATTTATTTGTAACAAATTTATACATCCTGTATATTTTCTCACTGTTTAAGCCTTCCCTGAACTTTTACAAACATTTCAAGATCAAAATGAGCCAAATCGGTCCAGCCGTTCTCGATTTTTAGCGAGACTAACGCACAGCAATTCATTTTTATATATAAAAATAAGAATAAGAGAAGATAATTCAGAAATCAGTGCAAGATGAATAGCATAATTTTAATAACATAATAACATAACATAATTTAGGGGTCGGCAAAGCGCGAGTGATGCCTCTGGTATTGCAAGCGTTCATAGGCTACGGTAACCACTTAACATCAGGTGGGTCGTAAGCTTGTTTGCCACCTTGGTGGTATAAAAAAAAAAAAAATGATAATAATAATATGTATCATAGGTTTTCTACTTCGCTCTCTTGTTTACACTTAGCTGTTTTTTTCTGACATTTCATATTTTTATTCAACTATCAGCCATAAGATATTGTTTTAAGACTTTTTAATGATTTAATTATTGCCTCTTTTACCTGTTCGTTGCAACTCGACCCATAATCGATTTTTAATTTCTAATTATAATTTTGTTATATTTTTTTTTTTATATGGAAGAGCAAGACCTTCTAATACAGGTACTTCTAATTAAAAGTAGGTCTTCACAATTTTTTTTTTTTTATACAACTGAAGTGGCAACCAAGCGTACGGCCCACAAGATGGTAAGCGGTTACCGCAGCCTATGAACGCTTGCAATACCAGAGGTATCACTCGCGGGTTGCCACCTTGAGGCTAAGATCGAGAGCCTCATGTGCCAGTAATTTCACCGGAAACCATACCCTTCACACCGGAACACAGCAATGCGAGCATTACTGCTTGGCGGCAGAAATAGGTATGGTGGTAGTCCTTCCCCGGACGAGCTCTATCACAACGAACTCTACTACTCTTAATGAAACATTTTGTTTTTTTTTATTTTTGACCCTAAAAACGTTTCTGCCCTAGTGTACAAAAGCATAACTGTTCGGTTTTGGCACAAACTGCAAGTACACATTTAGGTTACGGAAATTGCATGAGCACATCTGTCATAGAAATACATTAGTGTCATTTTCTAACCGGAGAGGCGCATCCACAACAATATCGGGTGTCATGCGTGCCTGCTTCTGTTAAACCACGCTTTCGCATAGGGCTGCTACTTCTCTAACATCACACTTCACATCACACTAATAATAATAAAATATTTTAATAGTAGAGTTCTTTGTGTTAAAGATCGTCCGGGGAAGGATACCTCTGGTATTTGAAGCGTCCATAGGCTGCGGTAACCGCTTACAATCTTGTGGGCCGTACGCTTGGTTGCTATTTCAGTTGTATAAAAAAAAAAAATATTATAAATGCGAAAGATTGATGTTCAGATGTTTGGATGTTTGAATAAATGTTTATTCCTTTATAACTCGATAACTACAGAACCGATTTGGCTGAAATTTAAAACATAAATAGATAATAGAATAGAATACAAACCTTCATTTATTCCGAAAAAAGTACAGTTTCCGAGTTCCACGCGAACGAAGTCACGTGCAATAGCTAGTCGGTTTATAAGTCAAACGCTCGAGGCGTGGAGTTATAGAGCTCACTATGAGAACCGTCGCAAGCAATCCATTTAGAGTTGTGCTGTGTGGATTGTCCAGCATTATTTATTTAGTTTTATCTCAACGACATAAAAGCCACCTGCACCTGACGACGATTTTCTTGTCAAACAGACTATCAAATAAGTTTAAAAAAAGTTTCGCATTGTCATGGGTCAGTGGCATTTAAATCTGGGAAATCTAAATGAAACTAAAATGGCCACATTGTACACAAGACTTTTAGCTGTCTTGTGATATTGGGCCATGTTGCGCAATTTATCTGATATCCAATACTTTTCCCACAGCCGCTTAAAAACTCCTATTTCAGAGTTGGTAAATACGTAACAAGAATATACTACCATAGTTTTATTTGTTTTCGTAAAACAATAATATTTAACTATATATGTTTTTATGTATTTTATTGCTATAAATGAATGGTAATTTGACCTTATACATTTATTACGCGATTTCCAACAATGATAGATAATAATTGACCAAAAAACGATCGATTTACTAGAGATTTTCCAGAGAAAATATTGTACTAAAATATTATTTTGAAATCTCTAATGAATGGAATTGGAATTTCCTTTCGTTTTTGTTAAAGTAATACAAATAAATTAAAATAAGATCATCGTGACCTAAATTGCTAAGCCTTGTCAGAAAACCAGTGGCCTGTAACATAGATACCTTCGCATCCAACGCTAAGTTCAATGCCCCAATAACTCTGTGACAAAGACCTATAATACATAGAAACACTTAAACCCGTGACAAATATTTGCAGATCGTGTAAGTCGTCACCAAAGTCAAAGTCAAAGTCAAAGTCAAAGTCAAAGTCAAAGTCAAAGTCAAAGTCAAAGTCAAAGTCAAAGTCAAAGTCAAAGTCAAAGTCAAAGTCAAAGTCAGAGTAAAGTCAAAAGAGCTTTATTCAGTAAAATCACAAGGATTACTTTAGTTTGTAATTTAATCAAAGGCTATCATAGCGACTTTTGAAAGCAACGCCGCCATTTCTTTAAAAATTTTGTTTGTTTACGTTGCCATGCGACAATCAAACTCATCTACTTGACACTGGCGAAATTGTGGCAAATATGCCACAGAGTCCATATATGAAGAAGAAGAAGAAGAAGAAACTTCTTACAAGCTCGGTAAATTTACGCCAGTTCCAACGCGCCCATGCCGTAAAACAACTGGCAACAACACCGGCTGGGTTCTGATCGCTTTTTCCATGACCCTTGCTTTTGTTATGGATGCTGTGTATCCCCGAGATCGTCAACTTATAATCGCTGAGTTAATAGCAAGTGATGCGCAGCCCTGCTCATCCCCCTATCACTAAATGCAGCACATGCATTATGCACGCGTCATCTGCGCGCTGCCTCGGGCAAGCAGGGTGCGGCCGGTGTACTTCCCTAGCGATTTCATAGCCTATCATAGCGTGGCAAAATGTAAGTGCATATAATTTACTTAAACAGTCAAGCTATTATCTATACTAATATTATAAAGAGGAAAGATTAGAATTTTTGTATTTTTGTTTGATACGAATAAACTCAAAAACTACTGGTCCGATTTAAAAAATTCTTGCACCTTTAGAATGCTACATTATCCCTGAGTAACATAAGCTATATTTATTACTAGCGACCCGAAAAGGTGGGTGTGATGCAAGTCTGATGCCATTACTTACAAAATTTTTCGTCAGTTTAGCAGGAGACAGACAGTTATGTTTAGCAACGTTACGTGTTGTGGTATCATAAGTTACCCGTTTGTGCCTAGTGACGACTGAGAGGCTGTAACGTTACGTGTTGCGCAACGTCATCAATCTTATTGAGTTTCAAGCGGCAACGAGTTTAAAGGCATTACTTTATGAGTTGTAGCATTACGTTGTGGTGCAACGTCACCAAACAAATTGAATGTTACGCGTTGCACGTCAGTTGTCGCCAAGTGGGCTGCGAATTAGTAGGTATTATTTTATGGGGCTCTGCTCTGGTTACTCAGCTCCCAGCATCTAAATGCAGTGGCATGCATTATGCACCTGTCTACGTGTCGCCTCGAGCGCTAAGAATGTGGATCTAATTGTAGCGGGGATGATAGCGGAACATATATTCAATCAACAATTATTATCACTATTTAATTTTTATTCTATGCCAGTATATCAGTTCAACTTTCGATCACATTACAATATAGTGTCATAGTTACCTTGTGATTTTGTTTACGAGTTTTTTTTTTATACAACTGAAGTGGCAACCAAGCGTACTTCCCACAAGATGGTAAGCGGTTACCGCAGCCTATGGACGCTTGCAATACTCGCGGGTTGCCACCTTGAGGCTAAGATTGAAAGCCTCATGTGCCAGTAATTTTTGTCATATTACGACATCAAGACAAGATTGGAACTTGATTATGACTATTTCACATCACGGGAATTGCCTTTCTGAAGTTAGCTTGATGAATTCAAACACGTATCCACTTCAGTGAGTGCTCGGTAGTCCAGTAAGTCTAACTGCAATCCCAATGATTTGTTGTTATACTCTCGTTCGTGTTTCGTCCAATCTCGCCGTTTTATGAGCGGTTAGCGCTTTATTACTCACTCGAAGCGTCGTGAAAGCGCTGAATAGTAACAGACTGCAATGTTCATAAGGCTACAACAGAACTATTTCTATTATTTCATCCTTTGTCTAATGGTAGTGACCCCCGCCTAAGCTGCGCTAAGCGAGGATGTGTTGCGAGAGAATGTTGGAACCAATATAATAGTTTCATTGAAGCTGTCAGAGCGAGGCTAGATAACTAAAATGATTCTATTGGTTCCTAATAAACACATCCCTCGCTACACATCCCCACAAATTTCTGGTGGAAACGCAGTCTTAGATCCTAAGGTTGTTGGTCGTTGGACCCGGAACCAAGGAGATTTTTTATTTGAAAAATGTATGTACGTGCAATGCTTGATCTTGTCCGAGGAACTACCACTTTACTATTTCTGCCGCCAAGCAGTAATGCTCGCAACGCTGTGTTCCGGTACGAAGGGTATGGTTTCCCGTGAAATTACAGGCACATGAGACTTTAGATCTACGTTTCAGGGTGGCAACGTGCAAGTTATATCTCTTGCTGCAAGCATGCACAGGCTACGGTTGCCGCTTACCATCAAGTAGGCCGTACGATTGGTGGCCTGTATAGTGAAAAAAAAAACAAATAACTTAATATACAGGCATGATATTCCACAGGAACTGGCAATTTATTGGGATAAAAATTAGTCTATATATTGTTCGAGTTCAAGTTATTTATTGGTACCAATAGGTAGGTTGTGTTATATTATACTAGATCATCAACTATGTATATTTTAATCCGATCAGCCTTTATTTTATAATTCTTGGTGATTTTAATGACCTACAACGCAGAGCCTAAGCCGCTGGATTCTAAAACTTTAAAAGACAATGCCGGATTCCCTAGGGACGGTGGCGTCTTTGTTTTACCGCGTCCATCAACCAAATCTTGTTTTTCTAGTACAGAATAGTTTAACAAACGAAACTTATTTAGCATGCATGTCTCTATCCTCAGTCCGAAATGAGATATAAGAGTTAGAAGTTTGTATGTATTTATTACGTATCTAAGCAAATATCTTTTTTAGATGCGCGATAAGTGTTAAGTTACCATGAAATAGATAGCTGATAGCGGATGTACTTGTGATATTATGTTCGAAAACATTTAACAGCTTATAAGCTTTATTAAACGCGGACAAAGTCGCATGAGCCTTCTACTAGTTACGTTATATATACTCCTATAGTTATATCGTGATAAGCCTTTTATCGTTCCCACTGTTGGGCCACTGGCGTACTCTCCACACTGGCCTATTCTTGTTATAAGTTGCCTTTAGATTATGCTCAAAGAAGCCTCTACAAGTCGAAAGAAAAGTAAGTTATTAATATTTATTGACCTTGACCTACTTACAAAATCAAAAATCAAAATAAAAAATTATTTATTCAGTAGAATCACAAGGATCACTTTGAAACGTCTTACAAGCTAGGAAAATTTACACCAGTTCCAACGCGCCCATGCCGTAAAAGAACTGGCAACAACACCGGCTGGGTTCCTATCGCTTTTTTGGCATGATCCTTGCTATTGTTATGGATTCCAAGTAGAGTTGGAGCACATTCGTCCCAAGCTTTTTTATCATCTAGGTAATCGGTGGTTTTATAGTAAGCTATTTGAGACAGATTTTGTTTAATTATGTTTTTAAATTTGACAATTGATAAATTTTGTATGTCGCTTGGGACTTTGTTACAGATATGACTGTGAACCTTTGAACAATTAACCAACATAAATTCATACGATTCATACGATTTTCATAGATTCATACGATTTGCAAAACTCTATCGACTATTTGAATTCCCAAACCTATACTAAATATATAATCAAGAGAAAAGATTCGTCGATAAACAATAACTACTGGTCCGATTTCAAAAGTTATTATTTCACCATTCGAGAGCTTCATTATCCCTGAGTTACATCAGCTATAATATTTTATGTCCACCTGTGCAAAACCGGGACGAGCCGGTAGTAAGGTGACCAATAAAAAGGTTCTAACTATTGTAACTTTTTTTTACAAAGATGAATAAGTAAGTAAGTAAGTAAATTAAACTAAGGTATCTTGTTAGTAAATTCAGTAAACAACGCCTACGCGCAAAGTTATAAAGAGATAGTAAAATTGTGTAAGCTATCTGAGTATTTCACAAATCAGAGACCAGTCTTAAGCAGGGTTGCTGGACTAATATGCGCTGTAATTTACCCGTAACAAGCTTACATACCTCTGCATACAAGATCACTCTGGTTATTGCAAACGGGTGCAGCGAAGTCATTATTACATAGAACCTGAGTTACAGAAATTGCATTTAAATGAACATAAATTCACATAACTTGTTAAATATAAATAAATTGTTTTTGAATCTTTACTCAAAGCTTTACTTTCGCGCTTCAAATACGATGCCAATTATATCTTTAATTAAATATTGGAATGCCATAATTTACTCTAAGTATAATAATTTCAGATAAAACTGATGACGCAATTGGAAAACCGCAAATTGAATCACACAGACCAGCGGCGACTGAATTCACAATGAATAAACTTATACACATTCTACGGCACAAGCAACATGCGTGAGCACCCACGCAAGTGACCCATGCTGCATATATCATCATCATCACAGACGTCTTCTGCTAAAGGCCTCCCATAAAGAGCGCAATATCAACCATTCTTGTGCCTTTACCATCCACCGATTTCCTGCGACCACTTCAGTGTCGATCGGTCGATCGAGTGCGGGACCGTCCTATGAATTAAAAATCCTAATTCTTGTTCTGTAAATACGTAAATACTCATACCTACCGTACATATAATACTTAGTAGTTATAGTTACTTAGAAAAACCCTAACCTGGAACAAATATTTGCAGATCATGCAAACGTTTGTGTGTACCACAGCGGGGTTCGAACCCGCGATCTCTCGCTTCTCAACCGGGCACTTGTCTGATGCGCCACCGAGGTCGTTATTTGCTTAGTATATATATTGAGTAACTAACGCGGTTATTCGCACAGTCGCTTATATATAAATCCACACAAGTGCTGCAAGTATTTGCACCGTGTCCACGCACCTTTAAAATGAATTACACAAATAAATAGCGCAACACGATGTGTAATGAGCAACATTATTAGTTGTTTGCAAGCGCAATGTAAATACCCGTATGGCCTCGGACATAATATTGGGCTCGTCGAAGAGCCACGCAAAATAGTATATTTTTATACTGGCCTACTTGATGGTAACCTATGGGCTCTTGCCAGAAGAGGTACCACCGCAGTGGCAGATACAAATACAATACAAATATCTTTATTCGGAACAATAACATATGATAATAAAACATTATGGAAGCGATGGTATCTGCAGGAGTGAAACACTGTGTCGCAAATATCAACGCCCTCCTCCTACCTTAAGTTAACAGGGTTCCAAAAGAAATAAAATCTAGGGTTTGAGAAAATTAAATAACGTAAAAACACAAATATGAAATTTAAATAACTAAGGTAAAAAGTCTATATAAAAAGTGAGTGTATATTATGTAGTTACAACTGTTTGGAAAAAGTGTGTACTTAGGATTGTGCATGTATGAGATGCGCATGTGTGAGTGTGTAGTGTGAGAATGTGTGTGACATGGATGGTGTGTGAATGTTTTGTGTGTAGGTGTGTGTGTGGGTGTGAGTGGGTGTGTGTGTGTGGGCTTCTATGTTAGTTCCAGTCTCAATAGATAATAGTTAGTATGTTTTTTTTTCATTATCTGACTTGAACATGGAAAATATAAGACCTACTTTGGGTGCTGAATCAAAGGAGCACAAGCGAGTAAATAAATCATAATCCCTAAATCTGTAAAATATGACAAATTTATAAAAAAATGTTGAGGTGGAAACAATTGTGATAGGTTTTGTTCTTTTAAATTAGTAACTCTTTCTTCTGTGTTACTTTCAAATATAAACTGTATAATACTGTAATAAGGTTACAAATAAGCAGGTATGTTATATATCTGTAACCATAGTGAAGTTACCCTGTTTAAATGTGGCGTCACTTAATGGATCTCCACGTAACCATGACTTCCACCAACTCATCATAAAACATTCATCAAAGACTGTCATTAGAGAAGTTGCATTTAGAAGCAAGCATGTTAAAAATCCCTTACACGACTTAATTAAGTTAAGCAGATGGCGAATAAAATACATACATATCTTTACGGAGCGTTTTGACGAACAACCAGCTTAATCGGACCTATAAGAAACAGCGACTGTAGCTAAATCCTCACCGCTCTGCATCTTTTGAAGGGTTTTAAAAGATCAGGCAGTATTGGCGGCAGTTTTGTAGGTAACTTTTAGAAACTTAACTTGAATGTCGGTGGTACCTTTGATGTATTGCTTGATTAACGATAAAAACGTGAGTTGAAAACGACATTGCCATTGTGCAAGTTTGTTTTTGGGTAATAAAGCAATTGATGTGCTTTGATCAGTTTAAAATAACAAAGTTATTTTTATTAAAATTCTTGAGTTATTATTAGAAAATGCTTATAAAACTCGCAGACTGATAACATAAAGTTTCTTCGATAGCGACTACGAATTGTATTGAGCGCTCGTGAAGTAGCTGGCTAAGTTGTTCTTAACAGATCAACGAAGTTAAGCACTGTTCTGCGTAGTCATTATTTGGAAGGGTGACCGCCAGTGGCAAATTCAACTGAGCGCTACCGTGCTTTGGGGGGCACGTTAAGCAGTCGGTCTCAGCTTTTTCAAAGTTGTAAGGCCATGACAGACGCTTTCGGGCGGCTTAGAATCTGTCACCAGAGTTGGCCACTGACTCATACGAACTTACTTACTTAACAAAGAGTGAGGGCCCCCAACTCGATGGACTGATGATATTGTAGCAGTCGTAGGAAGTCGTTAGATAATTATGGTCCGTTAAGATTGGTCGATTTAGCACTTATTATTATTATTTATTTAGCGAGAGGCCTATGTCCTATGTACTATTATTAAGAGATGATAGCGGTGATCTCTAGGAACGCGTAGGCGTGGCTGTCGTAGCTGACTGTTTAAGTAACTATTTTTGCCGCCAACCAGTAATGTTCCGATTCGAAGGGTATGGTTTCCGGTGAAATTTACAAGCACGCGCAAGTTATATCTTGGATGTCGCAAGCGTGCATAGGCTACGGTGACTGCTTACCATCAATTGTCCGTACGCTTGGTTGCCACTTTAGTCGTATAAAAAAATCAAGTAATCGCCAGTGGTATTTTTATCTGAGTGCTTCCGTGCTTTCGAGAGTACTTGAAGCTGTCCCGACTATAAGATACTTTAGGCCTTGACCATTGGACAGTCTATAAACGTTACCAGCGATTTAACCATTGACTTTTACGAATTAACTTTTTTTTTTTTATTATTATTACCATAATGAATTCAATACATTCTACGAGTATAGCTGTTTTTTACTTATTTTTCGCAAATTATATTGAATCTCAGTAACTACAGACCTTACAGAGACCACAGAGACCACTAAAAATGAAAGGTAGACATTTTTTGAAATTTTCTGTTACAAACTAAAATGTTTACTCGAAAAATAGATTGAAATGTATCTCACCGCTTGAAACTACATACTGCCGATCTAAAAGTTCCCTCTAAAAACGATAGTGTTTCAATAGCTTCTAAAGTTACGTCAGTGTCATAATTGAAACTAAGCCTCGAGCTCAATTAGTTGAGTATAGAAATAATTACTAGAGCCTCTTGTACCCCCTTTTTCACCCACTTATACCCTTTTTACTCCCTCTAACCCTCTTGTGCTATTGTCTCGTATCACAAAAGATTTTAACCATTTGAGAGCAAACTTAAATGAGGTAGATATAATTTGTGTGGGAGAGAACAGTTGAGATGTGACACTTCTTGTATGTAGCTTACTTACGAGTAACATTCAAAATCTACCTACTCAAAGTCAAGGTTACGGTTATAAATTGACTGGTCAGTAGTAACTGTAGTGATCTCGCTTTCCGATCTTAAGGTCGTAGGTTTGAGCCCTGCCGTGTGAAGTTTGCATTATCTGATTTTTTTTTAGAATCTGGGTGTTTACTTATAATATAAGTACTAATATAATTACGTATATATACAGGGTCATTCATTATTAACCTGACAAACTTAAGGGATAGAGTAAACAAAAAAAAATCGATTACGTTTTTCTGCTCAATTATTATTTATCATTGTTGGGAATCGAGTTAAGCGGCGTAATAAAATAATGCGCGCCCCGTAGCGGGTCAAGAACACGCGCAGGTCAAGGACTTGCGGGTCACTGACACGTGCCGAGCGTTGCTTTTTCAATTTCTAACAAGGATAACTAATTATGAAGCAGAATTACGTAATTTTTTTTTATTTAATAAAAAAAACGTTTAGAAAAAAAAAAGTGTAAGTATTTTTTTTTTATGTGTGGAACCTACCTCTTAAGTTGGTCAGGTTGATAATGAATGACCTTATATATTATATATACGTATTACAGGAATGTATTTGCAAACATGGATGTAAGTATTTTATCAGATATCTGGTACAAGCTTTGTTTAGTTTGGGGGCTAGATTGTGCTGTGAAAATGGTCACCATTGTTTTACATATTTATTTATTTAAGCTAGGATAAAAATAAAAACTCAACGAAGTATTTCTCATTATAATAATTGTTTCAATGCAAACATTTAAATTGCCGCGCTAAACGCTCGCTAATTGCTTACGTAATAGTAAAAGTTCTACCGTTTTGGGTGAAGCCCAAACGAATTCAGCAAACAGAACCCTTTTACATTAGAACCCAAACTAATCATCAAGTTGCCTCCCTAATTCTAAACAAACTGTAGCTTTAAGAACAACCGAGATAGTAATCTAAGTTTTAAAGAAATGCTATGTGTTTTGAAAGCTGGAAGAATATGAGATTCGCTAGACAAACATAATAGACTCGACGCGAATCTAAATAAAATACTTTACTTTATAATCATCTATTAGACAATAGACTAGGACTCTCTTATGAGTGCCAGAACAATCTAAGTGAATATGAATGCTACATGCATCAATGTGGATTAAGACTCGTATAAAATGGATTGCGTAGCGATAATATATATACGCTACGCAATCCATTATTTCTGTAACAAAGTCCCAAGCGATATACGAAAATCAATTGGCATATTTAAAAACTTAATTAAACAAAAACTGTCTCAAAAAGCTTACTATAAAATAACCAATTACCTAGATGAAAAAAAAGCTTGGGACGAATGTGCTCCAACTCTACTCGGCATAACAATAGCAAGGTTCATGCCAAAAAAGCGATAGGAACCCAGCCGGTTATGTTGCCAGTTCTTTTACGGCATGGGCGCGTTGGAACTGGCGCAAAGTTTCCTAGTTTGTAAGACGTTTCAAAGTGATCCTTGTGATTTTATTGAAATAAAGCATTTTTTATTTTGACTTTGACTAATGCTTGATGATCCGTCAATAAGCGCTAATACGCTTATTATTATTACAGAATTATTATTATGATACATGAAATTTCTAGTTTTGGTTTTGTTTTCTATGTGGTTTTAACGATTTAGGCTCACTGAAGTAACATTCCTGTCGGAGCTCTAAAAAAAAACAGTATTAGATATTTAAATTTCATGATTTCATGGATTTCATGAAATGAATGTCCAGTCTTGAAATATTCAAACACTTATAATCTTACTTCAGAGGAACATACCCCATGAGCCTGCTCTAAGTTTAGTAACAAAACGATTATTGACATTTCTTGTTCAAGGCTGTACCAACATAAAGAGCTTTATTAAGAAGCCCATACTTCAAAGAAGCATAATAAGCGTACCGGAACTCCTAACTCTTGCCTTGATCTGACATTTGATTTCCAATATCAACTAGGAGCTATAAATTAACAGTGTTCATAAGTAATGATTAATAGCTGGCACGCGTAAACTGGCACGACTTTGGAACTTTGCTGTTTGATAATTACCGAACGCGTCGTCGGAATTAGTTTTAGAGTAATCGATATTGTGACTATCGCTTGGGATATTGCTTTTAGAGTTATCAACTTTAAAGTTTAAATTAAACAACTAGTTTATATTCAAAGTTTCTTCTCGCTGCGATCTTTATGTACGTTGGTTGTCAATCACTCAGCAACGCAACGATATTCTTTAGTTTATAGTTATTCAAATTTGAAATGTACAAACGCAAAATACCACTAAATAAAAAACTTGAACATTTCAAAATAAATAAACCGCTGCCTGTTGAATTTCCTGAATATTGTTTCATATTTTTGTTGAAACATTTTAATCCGAATGGAGCGCCATTACACAAATAAAACCACCACGTTTAATCCAAACAAAGGCGCGAGCGACATAATATCAAAAAATGAAATGCTCAAAAAGATATAATATCAAAAAACATCGGAGGCACAATAACAAGTCATCAAAAACGCGAGTTTGAAAGGCACAGTGCGAACAATCAGGGCGTGAGTAAAGTCTGGGATAGCAATTTGGGACAGTGGCAGGAACATTGTGGCTTGGATCTAGAGCGTGCAAGCATCTTGTGCTGCGTAATCAGATTGATGTCGAGTATACGGGCCTTGCTACCTAATATCTGTTCCGTGCTACCCGTCTGAACGTTTGCGGATTAGTAGTGAGATTGTTTCAGAGTGGTTAGCACAAAAAACTCGTTTGAAAATCGTAAATGCAAACGTATCGTCCAGCTTTTCAAAATGGCGCTGTTCTACTGTTGTTAATCATCAAATCAAAAATTATTTATTTCAATAGAATGACAAGGATCACTTTGAAACGTATTACAAGCCAGGAAAATTTACACCAGTTCCAACGCGCCCATGCCGTAAAAGAACTGGCAACAACACCGGCTGGGTTCCTATCACTTTTTTGGCATGAACCTTGCTATTGTTATTGATGCCGAGTAGGCCCAGTGTCCCGGTGTCAACATTATAAGGCATGATGATGATGCTTGTTCAACGCAAATCAATCATGTTCAAATTAGGTAATTATTCATTCGTTTCGGTCCGAATATTTTAGTATCATGCGGAGTCCGCATTTCACCATTGATAATCGCACCACATAATCCTGTATATAGCCTTTACTCGGCATCATAGCACTCATTGAAAGAGCTGCCAATCACACAAATTAATCACCGACACATCATCGACGGTAAATTAGTTTGTAACATACATACGTTATTACATAACTTTTGCCATAAGCCGTTCGATTGCCTGAATTATGAGTTGAGAATGTATTAGTATGTTTACAGGTAATTGTGCTAGTTTTAATGGGAATATGTATCGTAAATTGTTTGTAGATTGTTTTGTTTGTCTCAATCAACTTGAGATAGTGAGGCGTCTAGGTCTTTGACCATCATAAAAAGTTCATAGGGTTCATAAAGGTTCATAAAGGTCATAGAAAGTTATCATAATCCATCATCAATTAATTGGGAGGAGCGCTCGTGACGTAGCTGGCTAAGTTTCTCCTAACAGATCAACGAAGTTAAGCACTGTTCTCCGTAGTCATCATTTAGATGGGTGACCGCCAGTGGCAATTTCAACTGAGCGCTTCCGTGCTTCGGAGGGCACGTTAAGTTAGGTTTGAAGGGCACTGTAGCAAGTGAATTTACTGGGCGACAATGTCTCGGGGTGATAAACGCAGTGCAGTGCCACGCAAACACTTAAAAACTTTATGCTTTGGGTGGCACTGCATCTGTAATAGTCAGGCGTGGTGCTTAACATCAGGTTATCAGGGCGCCTTGATTGTCTTGTCACTTGCTGACATAAAAAAAAAGTAGTCGGTCCCGGCTGTTTCAAAGTTCTTAGGCCATGACAGATGCAGGAGGAGAGGAGAGGAAAAACTCTGTCACCAAAGTTGGCCACTGACTGCAACACTATGTTAGGTGTTACAGAAGCGTTGCCTACCTGTTAGGAAGCTCTTAACTTATTTTATACGAAGTTGTGTTTTGTTTTGTCTATTCTAGGAAATTCTGCGCGAGGCCTTTTGCAAACGCGCGCTTTTGCTTCTTCCTCTTCAAGTTTCAAGTTTATTATAAAAATGTAACATTACAGTAACTCTTAGCCATTACACTCCTGCCAGAGCGGTCGTGGTCAGGAAGTATTTTTGTCAGGGGCGGATTTGGTTCGTCTCCCGCTATAATTTGTCTCGATTAGTAGAAATTCTAGTGCACTCATGCAAAGGGCCAACCACAGCGATCTGGTTCGTCCAACGCATGGTTGACCGCGCGGTCTAGTGCCCTCTACTCTACCTTGCACAAGACGCTTCATGGAGTGATTATCTCGCCTCGAGACGTGACTGATGATTAAGTATTTACTAAGGCCGATAGACGCTGTTGTATTTGTCGCTAGTCTTAGAATCGTAGATGAGAAAAACGTTGAGAAACGTTGCTCGACAAAAACTTCTCAAACGAGATATCACATAGAAGCGCGCTCAAAAGAAGCAAACTACCCACGCTCAAATGGCTACAAAGATGGCCATAAAGCCATGGTCACTATCACCGGGCTGCATTGAAGGCATTCACTATCGCCCCTATTGAGACGTTGATCGATAGCTATAAAATCGAAGGATCCGTGGATAAAATTTTAAAGCGTCGTTTCTAAGTTGGAACTCACCTTTCGCTGTAAGATTGTCATTGAAGTTGGTTTATCGGCTTTTTAGATGAGATTTTTTGGTCTGGTAGCTTAAGATTTATGATTCAAGATCATTTAGGAAAAAGTTAGTGAATTTCAAATTAAAAGTAATAATATACATATGAAATCAAAAAGATCACTTTTTTGTCGTAAGGTCGGGTTATTCTCGTTCGTGCTTACGTCTTGCTCCACAGGGGACCACAGGGGACCAAAAAGTTTTTTCCCGCTCGTCCCGTTTTGATTTACAAAAGAAAAAGCGAAATGTTTTGTTCTTGCTTATCCTTACTTAAATTTACTAAAGGCCGAGAAGGAGTTTAATTTCCCGCTAGTCCCTTCTAAAATATTATGAATTATTTTTCAAGTCAACGTCTAAAATAATAAATAATATTGGCTGACATTAGTACACGCTATCCAGCCCTAAATTAAGCAAAGTTTGTACTTTATAAACCAACCATCTGTTAAAATACGTACATAAAAACACCCAGACCAGAAAATAGCATTTGGAATCGAAAACGCAGCTTCTCGCTTTACAAACAATCACTCGTCTACCGCGCTATTTGAGGTCGTCAATATCACCTTGGCTTTAATTTAAAAAATCCAAGATTGTCTGAACAATGCACACTTTACAACCTCCGCACTAAAACGTTACCATAACGTCATTTTTCAGTGTCGTATAAGCTGGACGTAAGTGTAACACTCATGACCTAAATGAGTTTCAATCTAGACGGCCATTGTTGGGTTTAAGGCTATCGTAAAACCAGGTTTACGTCCAGAGCGACGGATCCTGGTTTATTACTTCGAACCTTAAAGTGCAGTTGCACTGACTTTTTTAAACATCAAAGAATAGTTTTTGAGATGATTGAAAAGTTTTGAAGAATAGTTTAAGGAGGTATCAACCAATTTACTATTGAATCCAGGTCCTATCTTTAAACTAAATTTTAATCGAAAAAGCTTCACCTGTTAAGTAACAAACATTTCTTCTTAGACTTTCCATCTAATGTCTCAGGGTGGTAACACGCAAGTGATATCTATGATGTTGCATGCGTACATAGGCTACGGTAACCGCTGACCATCAAGTGGGCCGTACGCTTGGTTCTAAATAGTTCGCATAGATCGAAAGCCTCATGAGCCAGTAATTTCACCGGAAACCATACCCTTCACACCGGAACACAGTAATGTCAGCATTACTATTTGGCGGCAGAAATAAGTATGGTGGTAGTCCTTCCCCGGACAAGTTCTATCACAAAGAACTCTACTACTTGCTCTACTGCATGATGTAGGCCCTGCGCCAACACGTAAAGTCGAAGACTTACATGATTAAGAAATATTTCATTTCAAACCATTCAAAAATATCAAAACGTTCCGCACACCAACTTTTCATATGTGCGAGATGTTGTGTTATTAGTTTTTGAGAGTAATGTTGTCTGTTTGTTCCAGGCGAAGTGGAGCGGTTACTGCGCGAGTACAGACAAAACCAGGAGCTGGTGCGGAACATCGGCGCGCACTACTACCAGATAATATACCCGGTGCAGCTGCGGCACCACGAGAAGATGGGTATATCCACCAGGGAGGTCAACACGCAGAAGGTATGTTTACCATTAGTAACTCAAAAGAACCAAGGTCACAAAGCTTTTAGAATGAGTAAGTCAAAATGGCCGTGGGCTAACACCCAACAAAGTAGAAGAATCAAGGTCACCGAAATAGCTCTTAGAAAAAGGAGGTTGAAGTGAGAGAGTCCAGGCCATATAGCTCGCAGGACTGATTATCGCAGACGAATAAAGCTTCTGAAATGGCGACTAGGAACTGGAAAACGAGGTATAGAACGGCTCGATAGTATTAAAACAATCGCAAGAAGTCGGTGGATGATGAAGGCTCAAAATCGGTCGCCATGGCGCTGTTTGGGGGAGGCCTGTCTAGCAGTGGATGTCTATTGGCTGATATGATGATGATGAGTCACCTATTATAGTCCAGAGCCCAATAAAACCCTGTACCATAAGATAAACTTTTTTAAAGAAATTGGAAAGGACTTTTGCATTTCGCATCTCACAAAGCTTAGAGTTAGAGTCACTGACTTCAGAACAAAATCTTCTATATAGTAGCG
Organism: Colostygia pectinataria; assembly: GCA_951394395.1. Classification (NCBI taxonomy): domain Eukaryota; kingdom Metazoa; phylum Arthropoda; class Insecta; order Lepidoptera; family Geometridae; genus Colostygia; species Colostygia pectinataria. The sequence goes on along the minus strand of OX596352.1, from coordinate 13,239,523 downwards.
CTCTTCACCTACATTTCCTAAATAAGACAAGTTCAAAAACAACGCATCAATTCGATAAATCTTGTACGCAGAACTTCACAACTCGAGATTAAAGTCCTTTTATAATGATTGGAACAACTCGGGGTGTCTCTCTGGAGTTGATTCTGAGTCCTAAATTCTCAAAAAAGGGACCACCATCATGTGGCGATCGTACATTTGCATAATTTATTAATTTAATGTAAATTTTTCCGCTTTTTTTGCTATATATATATATATATTTCGATTGGTTTTATCTAGCGAGGCTACTAAAACTGTGGCATCATGGCAGCTTTCTTATGTTCCCACTGCTAGGTCACTTATCAACTTTCAAGCGAGAGGGGTAATAACCCAGTACGCGGACACAATGCCTATTGGTGGATAATGACTTTGACTATTTTTGACATGAATGTTTAATTCTTGGACATCCGGTTTCTTCACGATGTTTTCCTTCAACGTTTCAGGCAAAAAACAGTGGAAAAAAAAGTTTGCTTCGTCTCAATAATACAGCCACCGTGATAACAGTCGCTATTTACGAAACCAACCAAGCGCTTTAAAATTGTCTTTCCGTCTTTGCTCTGAATTTTGGGTTGATTTCAGCGAGTGTTGTTGTTTCGTAAACCTTGGAAAGTTTCCAGACTTACATAAACCGAGTTTTAATTTTGAGTTGAGTAGGTTTTGTTCTCAATTTGTGAAAAGCGTGAGAACACGAGTGTTGTGACGAAAGAACGTAGTGCAAATTGGTTGACTGAATGCAAGAAAACAAGATTTCTTTAACTCAGAGATCACATGATAAATAAATTTATAATTTTACGATGCGGTGTTTTGTAACATAACGACCATTTTCTAAATAGCTTTGCTTTACTAACCTAACAAATATAATAATAATAAGAGTTCCCAGGTCGTCTTATTCACACTTGTCCATTTTCATCACAATCTAGCCAGTGCACCAATGTCGTAAATAATGACGCAAATAACCATAGAATCCGCAATATTCTTATTACAAAATGTTTGCACCAATGCAATTCCTAACCTCTCAGCACGTCGCGCAAAAATAAATTCTTATTCAAAGAATAAAAGTCCAGTTTCCAATATAATGCCATTCATAACAACGTATACCCGCTAGCCACGATAGCTTTTATTAGCCAAGGATTTGTGTTCTCAAAAAGCGGCGAACGGAATGAACATTAGAATAAATATTTTGAAAATATATTTTTACAGTGTATAATACAATCATGTTTTTTTACCCCCTGACTTGATTCTTATAAAAAAGTATTTGTTTTAAATGACTGAGTTTTAGCCGATACACACACATAAACTCGAATTGGGACCATAAATAAGAGTTCATGGTTATTATTTTTGGGTTCAAATGAAAAACAATGATATGTGGGGTCAAATGATAGACCCCACATTGTCATTTTTATGTTAATGAACAAACAAAGGCGATATTACGTCTACGTCTTTACTGTTACGCCCGGGAAAAACTGACACCGTTATTTCAAAAAAACTCCGGTTTAGCTCAAGACCGCAATCGGGGGATCGCTTGCATTAGATCAGATTTACTAGTGGCATCCACCGGTTTACGACCCATGCCGTCTCTTACTAGTTTCAGTCAAAATGTATGTTCCATCTCGCTCGGTTCAGTTGAATTCAATGGTTCATTGTTTGCAGTAATCATGTTGAACACTAATCTTTTGGTAACGATGTTAGAAAATATATTGGTATCTTTGAATTGTTTTCTGCTCTGACTTTCAGTATTACATTATTTTTAGTGAAATTAATAAAATTTAATATTTCAAAGAGATTAATTATTTGAGTCATTCTTTGAGCTATAACCACCTCTTTTTTATAATTCGGCTTAAAATAAAAATAGGTAACATATTTAAATTAAATACATAATTATAAAACATTATGTAGTTTTTGTCCTACTACTCACTTTATTTGCTACTGTGAAAAACCTTCTGTACATTTTAAACCGATTAGATTAATACATTTGAATTCTTCCATAAAAAAAAATTTAAAGTTTAGCAAGTGCCATTTTGGACAACGAATATTTTTCTTTAGGCTTTTCTGATAACTCTGTTTATACTCAGAATCCTCACTATTTCCCCACAATATAAAACCATATTGTAGAACTGAAGAAACTTAACCATAGTTCGCGTTGATAGCTGCTTTTATAGTGACTTTTTGTATGCATACCTGCCATGTTTGGTACATTATGTTTTATCTGCTTTAATTTACAATATCAAGATAAAATCCTAAAAATGTTACCATATCCACTTCTTCACTATTTCAATGGATCATAAATCATCACAATGTTTTCTAAGTCGTTTTATATGAATGTTGTATGTGAATGAAATTGCATTAAGTAAGCAAGCATTAATCTTGTATTAATTAATGGAACCTTTTTTGGGTCACGCAATCTCAGCACGGACTAATTGGCATCCCTAACTTTAGTACCTACCTGGTCGGAGGCGCGTTGTTTAGGACTGTTTGTTGCAAAACTATGTCTGAATTATGATTTTACTAGCGACCCGTCCCGGCTTTGCACGGGTGCGGAGCGCTCGTGACGTAGTTATGTTATTCTTATCAGATTAACAAAGTTAAGCACTGTTCCGCGTAATCACTATTTGGATGGGTGACCGACAGTGGCAATTTCAACAGCGCGCTCCCTTGCTTCGGAGGGCACGTTAAGCAGTCGATCTTGCCTTTTTTTATAAGTTGTTAGCCATGACAGAGGTCTTCGGGCGGCCTAAGTAGTTAAAAAAAATGTGTTCAGCTTGGAAAGTTTTATGACAATGTGGTATGAAAAATCTTATTTACAGAAGCCTTTAGAATCTTGACAATTATTATTTTATCTATGAGCTTATGGCATCAAATAAAGTCATATTGTGTAGTTGAGATTATTATTTTCTGTTATACGTCGTTACTTAAAACAGTAGACAAAAATAAACAGTATACAATTAAATTTACTATCTACGTTAAAATTTTTGAGAATAGTATTTTTGCACCCAGTACAAACAATATACTCACTGCCTATTCTGCATTAGCATCGAGCCAAATTCTTATTTATAGCTACCATCTCAATCACTGTCCTACTTCAATGGCTTTTCCTTGGGCAGAGTAAAAATAATAGACTTTTCTAGAATTAGTATGAACGGTAGCAGGTGTTTATAATGCAAAAAAAAAATATAGAAAACACCAAATTTGTGTTTGTATGTTTGATGTCATACCGAACAGCTTGTTTTATGATTCTAAAAGTTATAGTCATTTAATATGCAAAAAACTGCTTTAAATTTCTCGTGACATTTGCAGAGGCATAACTCAGTCATGATTGTTAGCATTTTATCAGCTAATAGATGTTGCTGGACATAGGCTTCTTCTAATAGTACCAGGAAGTTCTACTTCATCATCAACCAGCTTCCTGTAACTGCTACAATTATTTTTGTCATCGGTCCAACTAGTGGGGGTTTGTTTACACTTTGATTTCCAGTGCGGGTCGCTAACCTTTATCCTCAGCGGTTATCGGTACTACGAGCTATTCTACGGTTTGCCCACTGCAATTTTAACTTGATAATTTTGAGAGCTATTTAAGTGATAATTATATAATTCTAGGTACTCACTAATATAATTATTCAGTGACCATAGTTATACAATTATTACTCAGTAGGTAGTATATTTTTACTCCACGTAGCATGACCTTGAGTTTTCTATTTTCTTTGGTCAAGGGGTCGTTATTTCCCGAATATACGAGTCTCAACATAATAATCCCGAGTCTAATGCATTATGTATGTATCCCGAAATTTAGGGTAAATAATGATTGGCTGAAGACGTATCCGATAATTTTTGGTAAGAACCCTTGTTTGTGACCTTACCTCGAATGACAGTGTGAAAAGAAAACTCCATTGTTTTTGAAAGGTAACGAATTCCGGTAACTGTTTTTATATACGCTGTATTGTTTTTTGGTAAAGTAACATTTATTAAATATCGTTGTTGTTATGATGGTAATAACTCCGCCTTCCGATCCTAAGGTCATGGGTTCAAAACGCTCCAGTGGATTGTCCTCACAGAAATATATATAGGTAGAATGAAAGAGTTCGTCGATTTGTATGGGAACCGAGCGTGTAAAATTTTGCGTTCTGTATTTTGCACATAAATGTATTTTAGTGATGGGAAACAAAGGGCGCGCGAAAATGAATTATTTAAAAGCATCGATAAGCACGCGGCAAACCGATTCTAGGCACTGGCACACCACCACACCGCCCCCGGTTTAAAGTAAAGAGGTTACTCAGCCCTTACTGAGCCCGTATTTTTGGCACGTAAGGTACATACACTCACTCTTTCTGTTTAAATATAGTTCTGTGATTGTTCTATTCGAAAAATGTATGTGCCCAACGCCAATGCTTTTAATCTTAAACAGAGAAAAAAATATTGCGAAGAAACGTAAGCTCCTCTGTCTTGTGAAGCTGACTAAGCTGATAGGAAAGTTTAGATACAAGCATACTTATTTTTTTTTATACAACTGAAGTGGCAACCAAGCGTACGGCCCATAAGATGGTAAGCGGTTACCGCAGCCTATGGACACTTGCAATGCCAGAGGTATCACTCGCGGGTTGCCACCTTGAGGCGAAGATCGAAAGCCTCATGTGCCGGTAATTTCACCGGAAACCATACCCTTCACACCGGAACACAGCAATGCGAGCTTACTGCTTGGCGGCAGAAATAGGTATGGTGGTAGTCTTTCCCCGGACGACTACTTCACCAACTTTACACATCTAGTTTCAGAAAAATGTGTAACCAACTTGGCACTAGACGTATTCACCTTCAATCCATGCTGAAATAATGCAAAAGTAACAATCTGTTTATTTATTATTATTATTACTATTATTTTATACCACTAAAGTGGCAACCAAGCGTACGGCCCACTTGATGGTCAGCGGTTACCATAGCCAATGCATACCATAGCATGCAACATCATAGATATCACTTGCGTGTTACCACCCTGAGACGTTAGATGGAAAGTCTCATGTGCTTGTAATTTCACCGGAAACCATACCCTTCGAACCGGAACACAGCAACGCGAGCATTACTGCTTGACAGCAGAAATAGGTATGGTGGTAGTCCTTCCCCGGACAAGCTCTATCACAAAGAACTCTTCATTACTCTTACTTATTACTCTTAAAAAATCTCTACTACTACTCTACTATCTTAACTAATTTTACTAATCTTAAATTTTCTTCTCTGTCCAAACCGCGCAACTGATTTAAAATAATAATTAAACTCAACAATATACAGGCAACATTTTTATGTATGTAGGTACCTCGCGAACGAAGCCTGCCACGGCTAGTAGGTGATAAAAGTCTTGGTTGAGTGATTACAAAAGGCGTAGTGAAAGATCTTACTACGCTACACTCCAGTTAGATCAAAATCAAACACAATCAAAACAACTTCGTTAACATGAAGTTTCAGAGCTCGAGAGATGTTTGAATAATTACTTCAATGCCTTTAAAAGGTAGAACCGATCGAAGTCTTCGAGTTGGAAGTTTCGAGCAAGTTAAATTGGTTTAGAATATTTTGAGTGTGTGGGTGTGCGATGATCTTTACCTTAAGTTTCGTCACACTGCAGGGCAGTAAGTAAGTTCGTATGAGTCAGTGGCCAACTCTGGTGACAGAGTTTCTAGGCCGCCCGAAGGCCTCTGTCATGGCTTAACAACTTTGAAAAAAGGCAGTATAATATATTACTTACTAGAAATCTATGCTTTAGGTACAATCCACTAAAATTAGCCAATAATCTCAATGGCGTAGTGGATGAATGCTCTGTTGGGAATTTAGAAGTTTGATATTCCGGACAATGTTTGCATGATTTGCAAATATTTGTTCCTTGTCTGGGTGTCGTACTATAGTGCTCGTAGTTTCTGATACACAAGGAATTCTAGTGAGTGATCGAGACTATGTTTCTAATTGTTTTTTATTTTAACTTGATAATTGATAGATTCAGGCGTTACTTTGCGGAAATCCATTACAAGATAAAAAACAGACGAAAAATCTCTAGTACTATTCCGCTTAACCTTTTAACTAATGAGGTCACACAGTTACCACAGTTAACCTCAAAAGAAAAATATCGACACGTGTTTCATCCCTCCACGGGACATCTTCAGGCCCATCGACTTGTGGCTCCAGCGCTCGACGGAGCAACACGTCTGCCGGAGAACAAGTCGATGGTCCTGAAGATGTCCCTTTCTTCTGTTTTTTTATCTTTTAACTTGATTTATATTCAGCGTACTGCATTTTTTGTGTTCACTGTTCACATGAACAATGGTCTTGCAGTGGCAATGGAAATTAAATATTCAGTGTTTGTAAAACTATAAGATGTAAGATTCAAGTTTAGAGAAAATCCACAGCCACACATAGCCCACATAGCCCACGTACCCCACGTAGTAGCACGTAGCTCATATCATGTGTGTAAATACCTTTACGTAAGCTGCCGAAGTATTGCCAAGTTGTTTGACGACAATTTAGTTAGTTAAAGAACTTAGTTTAGGTCGCAGAAGGGGTCGCTTATAATATCATTAATGCTATTTTCCACCAACTCGTTAAACAACGATTACTATAACCAACGTTTAGTTAACAAAGCAAACTGACAATCATTGATGTGATTTTTAGATTTTTGTATGTTTGCTAAATTGATTTTCAAATCTTTTATAAAATTAAGACTTTTGGATTAGTTGATTCTTGTTCTTCAATCCCTATTGTAGAAAAGATAGTCAGGGTTTTCTTCAAGTTTTTTCCTAACTTACGCAACGCTCAAACAACTCAATTCTCCACGGTAAATACTCATCATAAAAATAACAGGACTCAAACAATCGTATTGAAAATCGTCTTATTCTATTGACTCTCCAAATATCTCGAACAAAAAAATCGACCTAGCGATCCTATTATTCAACCACCCAAATGAAATCATCGGATATGAAGTGATTTTGTTTTAATTTTGATTTAAATTAAACGTGAAAACAATTTTAAACGTTCTTTTGACGAGGGACAAAATTTTTGCATGATCTGCAAATATTCCTGCAGCGGGGATCAAAGTCCTTCTCATTTCTCAACCGGGCACTGTCCTATAAGCGCCACCGAGGTCATTCTACTAATATTATAAATGCGAAAGTCTGTGTGGGTTTTGGTTTGTAAATGTTTATTACTACGTATCTCCGTAACGACTCAACCGATTGTGGTGAAATTTATGGCTACTAATTAAACTACTTTTTATCCCGGAAAAATTTACTGTACCTGTGGGATAGCACAAATTCTAAAAAAAGCGCGGGTGAAACCGTGCGGGTCAGTTAGTCATTTATAATTGAAGTATTTTTTTGCAAAAAAAATCTTTTACAGATCTCAAGTAATTATATTTTATGCGTATATATTATACAAGGCGGTTTTCGCTTACCGAAGACTGATTTTGTTTAATGTCTGGATCGATAATATGTAGATTTTTTCGCATGGCACAAATGTAAGCGGTTCTTTCATTCGACGTTAGCAGTTTTATAAAAAAATATGATTTGAATAATTAGCAAACTTTACAAGGTCTATGTTTACTCTCTTGCTATTCATAACTCGTTTTGCTACTACTTCATTTGCATGAAAGAGACTTGAGAACGTCTTGAGCTATCGTACCTTACAGAGATAAGATTAACTCATTTATAAAATACTAGTGACTCGTCCCGGCTTCGCACAGATAAACTTAAAATATAGTCCTAATGTAGCATTCTAGTAGTGAAAGAAAAAAGATTTATAGTAATAGGACTAGTAGTTTTGAGTTTATTCGTTACGATACCGACAAAAATACAAATCTTTCCTCTATAGAATATAAATATTGATGTTAAACCTAATCGTATAATCAACCAATATCAATAATAATGGGCACCAATATCATTATGAGGCTCACAGAGAGTTCATGATTTGCACCGTCACCTACCCTTGGGCGAAATAAATATCATTCGGAAGGACCATTTTCATGGATTTACAATCGACGTTGCTTACACAGAGCTGTTTGCTAATTTTACATAAAAGATCAGTGTGTATTTTCCGTTTGTGAAAATTATGAATCTGGTATGAGGAACGGAAATAATTATTATTTTTGCGTTACGCAACATTTAATACGGAATTTTAAGTTGTGATTGTACAAAATTTAACCATCAACTTCATATTTTTCATTTTCTAATATGAAAGCTGTTAAAGCACTGATGGTTTAGTGGTAGTGACACCACCTTCCAATTCTAAGGTTTTCTAAAAACTCATGATCAGTTAGTAACTCGACGATTATTTAGATAAAGCCACCGGTGCAACAGTTTAGGTAAAGTTTAACCGATAAATTTTCAATTTAAACTTTAAATAACGTAAAACTTAACCTCTGTTTACAGCGAAAGCAAACTTCTTTAAAATGGTTATGGCTTTTGTGTAAGAAAATCTTTAACGGCGCTACAGTAGAAACTAAAGGTAGGTATAGTAGTTTATCGTGTCATAATAATATTTGTTAATCGCTTACAGATCCTACCACATAAAAAAAAAGGTTTTTTTACTATAAAAGGCCTCATTAGCGCGATGCGTTGCGTCGTCACAACTCAACAACGCGTTGTATGCTATTCCTGCATTGCGGTGACGCACGACGTGGCTACGCAAAAGGGCGAAGCACGACAGTTAGTAGTAGTAGTTTGCCCCTCTAGCAGTGAAGTACTGTCCGGTCCGACGTCGCAACGCGATGCATCAACCACAGGACGCACGACAGAAACCGGGTACAAGCCGTGTTAATGTATAAATAAGCTTGCCCGAAGTCTGTACGGCGCCGTAGTCGCCTGGTAGAAACCGAGTTCATTTGCGCCCGCATAGTTTTACTTACACAAATTTATGCTAAAAGTAAGTAAGCTCGCATGAGTCAGTGGTCAACTCTGGTGACAGAGTTTCTAGGCTGCCCGAAGGCCTCTATCATGGCCTATCAACTTTGAAAAAACCAGGACCGACTGCTTAACGTGCCCTCGAAGCACGGGAGCGCTCAGTTGAAAAGTTATGCTGATATATTTTTATATTTAAAACCCAGTCTTGTGACGTCTCTAGCAACTATAAACAACCTTGCTCTATGGCTGAGAAACCACTTTAATGCCGTAATCTAAGCTTGTTGATGTTTATGTAGTTCAATTTAACTTGCACTTTACGGAATATTTAAGTATTTTAACTCCAGTGCTTCTTTAGGTAAAGTTTGTTTTATCTTTTCTTTTAGTTTTTCTATAGACTATGTGCTTTACAAATAAACTTGGTATAAAGTTATTCCTTGGAATAAACTATAAATATGCATCGTCGTTTAAATCTAGTGCCCTAGCAAAACGTAACGACGCTAGCTTTGATGCTTTGACATGATGCTCAAAAAGACTAGCACCAGTTTTGCAGTTTAGCAGACTTTTGTAGCGGATTGCACTACCAAAATTAAGAAACAAGCAATTGGGGTTCAGATACCAGTCATTTTCGATATCAGAAGCTAACTTTTGCTACTTACTCATACTGGAAACTGGAATTGGGACTAAGTGGTACTTAGTTCATGTTAATTATTTTTGGGCTCAAATGAAAAATATAAATGGGATCAAATTCGTGGGATCAAATGATAGTTACCCATAACGCGGCGCTACGATGCTTTGACGTCGCACGAAAGACCGTGTCAGATAACGAGCACACTCAGTGTGATGTTCTAGCGCTATACGCTATATCGCAACGCTATATAGCTCTTTATTGGCGAAGTTTTTAGTATTGATAATGATAAATGAAAATTATTTTGCCCGTGGTCCACTTTTAGTCCACCTGGGTGAACCACGGGAGAATTAATGTGCCCGTGGTACGCCTAGGTGACCTAACAAGGTGGATCACGGGCAAGGACCGTTTTCGTTCTTATTTTTGTAATGCCAATGAACTAAAGTGACTATGAATAGAGAGTTACTTAATCTAACTAAGTAGGTATTCAGTAACTTACTAAGTAGGAATTAGTTACAATTGGTCTGTAATTTTAAGGACATACATAAACAAATTTCATTTCATTTCATAATTACTAAATACTTTTATTTAGCTTTTAGCCACGTCACAAACACTATAGATAATAATATAATTAGGTTAAGTATACATTATCAAGTTGTTACAACTTGATGACATAGTTTCAAAACATCTCCTGACGTCATAACCGCAACATTTCAACCTAAAGCCCATCTTCCAAGAACTTCAGTATATTATAATTAAATAATTGAGCGGTGAGAGTTTACATGGTCGCGCGTTGATGCAAGGGTTAAAATGAAGATGTACAGTAAGTAAGTTCGTATGAGTCAGTGGCCGAAGGCCTCTGTCATGGCCTAACAACTTTGAAGAAGCCGAGACCGACTGCTTAACGTGCACCCCAAAGCATCACCCATCTAAATGATGACTACGCGGAACACTGCTTAACTCCGTTGATCTGTTAAGAACAACTTAGCCAGCTATGTCACGAGCGCTAAAAATGAAAAGGTATTAAAAATGATTAACTTTATTTTAACTTTAACTAGAAATCTGGGTGATCTGCTTGTTTGTAACTTTAGTTGTTTTTTTTGTCAACCTATTTTCCCACAGCTGGGCAAAGGTCTCCCCTAATTCCTTCAATCTCTGTCCTTGGCAGTACCCCAACATTCTACGTCAAAAGCATTAACGTCATCACGCCAGCGCTTCTGTAGTATAAAAAATAATGTTTTTTTTTTACATATGAAAAAGATAGTTCGTGTAAATCAGAATACCCAAAACCGGATCAGATATTTGCAGATCATGCTAGGATTTGTCCTGCCGCGGGGATTGAATCCGCAACCTCTAGCTCCTCAACCAGGTACTCGCGCCACCACCGTCGCCAAGTCATAAACCTCGTAAAAAATAGTTGACTAAATGAATGTTTTGTCGACAGGGCCGCGGGTACGACTACCAGCAAGGGACGAGATCACGTGCTCGGGTAAGTACCTCAATTATTATATCCCATATCTTTCTTATGCGGCTCGTGACTGATGTCTGTGAAAAAACTTAAGAAAATGATTTAGAGTAGTGTATATCATATAAATATTAGGTTATCTATGCCCGATTCCCGCTATGCTCAGATTCTAAAATACTTACCTATAAAAGTACTTAAAAGGGCCGCTTATAAGCGTTGTGTACTGGAATTTGTTTCTAGATTGTTATACAATGTTGCACATTGTTGATATTTGATAAGTTTTCAGCAAGTCAAAGGCAAAAATGATTTATTTCAATATAATCACAAGGATCATTTTTAAACGTCTTAAAGCTAGGTAAATTTATGCTAGTTCCACGCGCCACAGCCTAGAAGAATCTGGCAACAAACTCGGCTGTGGGTTCTAATTCGATACTCGGATTTTTCAATTAGGAAAAAAAAATGTGCGCAATGTCAGTCATTGAAAGACATGTGCAATCCACCAATCCGCATTGGGTCTGCGTGATGAGACCTAATCACTTTTGCTCGAGAGTAGGTCAGTGTCCACAGGGAACATTAGTAGGCTGTCATGATGATGATGAGTTAGGTGGCTCGTGTTAGACTAATTTACTGTCGCATAACCACACTTATTATAAAAACACAACGTTATATAAAATAAGAGTATTTATCAAACCCGCCGTTACAAACTTACTTTCTCATTTATGTTCGACTACCACGTTAGTTGAAAACTGAAAACCAGCCCTGCGTAGACCTTGTTTGCGCAGAATTAGTGCCGAGTCTACTCCATTTGCCAAATTGTAAAATCCTATCTAATTAAATGAAGTGCATTTTGTATACCTGCTATTTATTTTGGCAGTAAACTCATTTGTATCTGTACTGTATTTGAAACAGATATTGTCTGAACCTTGTCTAAATAAGAGTAGTAGAGTTCTCTGTGATAGAGCTCGTCCGGGGAAGGACTACCACCATACCTATTTCTGTCGCCAAGCAGTAATGCTCGCATTGCTGTGTTCCGGTGTGAAGGGTATGGTTTCCGTTGTAATTACTGGCACATGAGGCTTTCGATCTTAGCCTCAAGGTGGCAACCCGCGAGTGATACCTCTGGTATTGCAAGTGTCCATAGGCTGCGGTAACCGCTTACCATCTTGTGGGCCGTACGCTTGGTTGCCACTTCAGTTGTAAAAAAAAAAAAAGGTCAACTTATCACTTTCCAAAGTGCCTCTTAGCGTCACGTATCGTTGACGTAGGCGGAGGTGTTATTTTCCGTTATGACGTGCTTTTACGAAATGTCCTGTTACGTTACAGTTATAAAATATAACGCCTCTGTTATTTTTGTAAAGCAAAATGTGAAAATAACATTACATTTCGACAAAAAGTCCTTGCATTTTGACTTACTAGTACAATACGTTTAGCTATTCTTTAAATAGTATAAATATTATTTAATAATTTATTAGCAAATTAAAATAGGTACATAATTACATTACCTACAAAACATACAAAATACGTATGAAACAGTTGAGCCGTCTAAAGACCGTTACAAACGATTTATAGATAGCTCAATTGATCAAAATCACTACCAGACGGAAGCGTTCCTGACATGCTGGCTGCATTGTAATGCATGCAAATAATCCACACAGCATCATCTAACCCAGGGGTGCTCAGACTTATAGTGTCAGCGATCTACTAAAAAATATTTTGAAAGCAAGAGATCGACAAAGCTACTATGAAGGTAGGAACAAAAACTTTTTTTAACTACTTTCAAACTACTTTTCAGATCTTGTAATTTTCGTCTTCTCAATTCACTCTTTTGCGGGAAATCAATTTTTGCGCGGGATTTAAAATGTCTTTCTAAGTTCCCGCGCTTCGGCAATGCTACTGAACTTCAACAAACAGGGCACATACACTTATTTTTTACCATGGTAAAAAAGAAGTCTTCCTCCCAATCATTATTAAAATGATACGTTTTACTTTTCTTCGACGCACTCTTTTTGTATCAAAAACACTGAGAACAACGCAAACAAAAAGAATAAAAACACACCATTCTAAACGTATATTGCTGGCGATCGACCCGAAAAGCTTTCGCGATCGACCGGTCGATCGCGATCGACCGTTTGAGCACCCCTGATCTAACCCCTAGCTAAGCAGAGCTGAGTAAGTTACTAAGTACCTACATTACATTTTAGAAAATCATTATTGTATTTACATTTGGGTTGAACCATCATCATCATCATCCACAGCCTGACTTCACCCACTGCTGGGTATAGGCCTCCCTTAGTTTGTGCCATCTACCACGATCCTGTGCCAATCTAATCCACCTACGGCCCGCGACTTTCACTATGTCGTCTACCCATCTCGCCAACGGACGACCGACGTTTCTGTAGCCACTTCTTGGCCACCACTCAGTTGTCGCCTTACTCCACCTGTCATCACCACGTCTTGCCATGTGTCCTGCCCAGCTCCATTTGAGTTCCATTATCCGATTCCCGATGTCTTTGACCTTGGTACGTCTTCGGATTTCTGTGTTTGGAACTCGGTCAATAAGTTTGATGCCAAGCATGGCTCGCTCCATGGCTCTCTGTGCAACTCTCATTCTGTACACAGCCTCATGTGTGAGCGTCCATGTCTCAGCACCGTAAGTCATGGTGGGCAGTACACATTGGTTATATAAACGGGTCTTCAGACACTGTGGAGTATCAACTGATTTCAAGATGTCATCCAACTTGCCAAACGCAGCCCACCCCAATTGTATCCGCCTTGAGATCTCCTTTTGTTGATACCCTTTTCCAAAGGATAAAATATGTCCAAGATAAAGATATCGGTCAACTATCTCCAGTTTCTCATTTCCCACTATTACAGTGGGATTTGTGACACTGGAAACATTCGCCAACACCTTCGTCTTGGACATATTCATCCTGAGGCCAACACTCAAAGAGGCATCAAAAAGATGTTGTAGCATTATCTGGAGATCATCAAAATTATCTGCGAACAATACAAGATCGTCTGCAAACCTTAAATTAGACAAGTTGACACCGTTGATGTTAATTCCGAAATCTTTCCATTTAAGGGTTGAACCAAAATCGAACCAATTACCAAATTAATAAAAAAACATACATTTTTACATAGCGGGGTGGCAACCCGCGAGTGATACCTCTGGTATTGCAAGCGTCTATAGGCTGCGGTAACCGCTTACCATCTTGTGGGCCGTATGCTTGGTTGCCACTTCAGTTGTATAAAAAAAAATACACCTAAACACAAACAAGAGTAGTAGAGTTCTTTGTGATAGAGCTCGTCCGGGGAAGGACTACCACCATACCTATTTCTGCCGCCAAGCAGTAATGCTCGCATTGCTGTGTTCCGGTGTGAAGGGTATTGTTTCCGGTGAAATTACTGGCACATGAGGCTTTCGATCTATGCCTCAAGGTGGCAATCCGCGAGTGATACCTCTGGTATTGCAAGCGTCCATAGGCTGCGGTAACCACTGACCATCTTGTGGGCCGTACGTTTGGTTGGCTATTCAGTTGTATAAAAAAAAACACCTTATTAACAAACCAAAACATAATATCAATTACGAATGTTGTATATACCCAGTAGTAGATGTATGATGATAGTAGGGATGTTGGAGTTTTAGATAGAGAGTAAATTGCTACACCCTGACATACAAACAATACGTAGGTTGGTGACGAAATTGCCTGCCCCACGTGCAAGCCTGGCGGCGTGTGAATACTAAGCGTGTGCAGACCTGTGATATAGATACGACAGAGCGAGGAATGCTACATTTGCAAAATCGATTGAATACTTGATATAGGTCATACTAAAATATCGTAATACACAAATTCAAACAAAATTATATTGTTTTTGTTTTAATATTGATCAAAGATCTCTTTGTTGACTCTGGTGTTAATATTTTATAATGTGACGACCGATGTGGCGTGGCGGTCAAAAGTCCGCCTGCGACGCGGAGGTTGCGGGTTCGATTCCCGCCTCGGGACAAATGTTTGTATGATCTGCAAATATTTGTTCCGAGTGTTCTGGGTATTATTCATAAAAAAATATCTATCGTTCGTTCGTTCGTTCGTATGAGTCAGTGGCCAACTCTGGTGACAAAGTTTCTAGGCCGCCCGAAGGCCTCTGTTATGGCCTATATAATATCTATCTATGTATTGTATTGTATTAAGTATATATCAGTCATCTAGTACCTATAACACAAGCTTAAATAATCACTTTTCAAAACTACTACATCCATAAACTTTGCGCTACGTAAACTGTAGCAACTAATTCACCCACTGATTCAGGGGCTACGAATACTGTAGCAACTGCGACACGCATTGCTTCTAGTGCTACAAGAATCGTAGCAACTTCTACAAGCACTCCTACAAGCGCTACGGAAACCGTAGAAATCGCTACGCGCATTGTTTCTGTTTATACAAAAAGTATAGCAGCTGATACACTATCTTATGAGTTGTGAAAACTGTGGTAGTCATAGCAACATGCATGCATTAATACTATAATATTATATAAAGTAAGTTGTTAGGCCATGACAAAGGATTTCGAGCGGCCTAAAAACTCTGTCACCAGAGTTGACCACTGACTTATACGAACTTACTTTTAGTTCAAAATAAATTTTAATACTGATCAATCAAGTTGTTTCAAAAAATTATATTTTTGAATTAAAGACGGAAAACTATTTTTTTTTTTAATCAGAACCTTGAACATTCCTCTCTTTGCTAACATTTTAGCAATAACTAAAATGATGACCAAAAATATCTAAAGAGCCTTCACTTTCCCTAGACCTATCATCAGACAAACATACCCCAAAATTATATATTAATAACCCTTATCAACCTCCGATTGAGATCATTCACCCACTATGATTGAATCCCATTCAATCCTCTTTTTCTACGGGAAAATACGTAAAGGAAATAATTACGGGAAGGCTTTGCCCCGATCACGTAGGGGTGTAATTAAGCTGGGATAGGGGGGGAGGGGATTCAAAGCATTTCCCCCAGGAGCACCCTCGGAAGACTTGGGTACTCCAAAACATCCGTGTTTTAGCCAGGAATTGGTTTTGTGCAGGATACAAAAAGACTTGCAACTTCGGTAGTTCTCAACAACAGTCATAGACAAGACCTTATTCCTTTAAGAAATTTTCATTTTATTTAAATAATGTATTTCTTTGTCATGCATATGTCAAAGAAAAAAGACAGTGACAGATTTGAAAGACACATAAAGCTGACAGAGGTTTATACTATGTTTATGAATAAGTATAACATAAATATATTATATTAATAAATGTATAATCTTCTTTATCTTATTCTCCTGTCTTCTTCTTCTTATCTTCTCTTATATGATATTAAAATATATAAGGTTTATTTAAAATTCCAAAATTCCAAAATCTGTTTATTTTGTCTTTAGAATCAATAATTCTTAATAAGGTTTGTCATTTTATTGAAAAAAGATGCATTTTTTTTTAATAAATAAATAAATAATGCTGGACAATCCACACAGCATCATCTAACCCAATAAATAATAATCCTTTGAAGGCTTATTAGCTGGTTTGTCTAGTCATAGACTTTTATTCAAATCACATTGATAAATTTTAAACGTCAAGTAATTTTATATATTTATAATATTTATAGATACTTGTTCCAACATACATCTTCAATTCAATTCGTTTATTTAAGCCTAATAAGATGCAAGGATATAAATTACAGCCATAGATTAATAATTAATTAAAATATTATATTTTTTTTCAATACTAAGGTGTCTCTGAATTGTATATATATATTTTTTTTTTATTTGTTACGGTTAAACTCAAAAACTACTGAACCGATTTCAAAAATGAGTAACATAGGCTATATTTTATTACTAGCAACCCCCCCCCCCCCGGCTTCGTACGGGTTCGGTTTCGTTGCACCCGTGCGAAGCTGGGGCAGATTGGCTAGTATTTTATACATCTTTTAGACACCTGAGTAAGGCAGCGTTTCCACCAAAGATGTGCGAGGATGTGTAGCGAGGAAAGTGTTTTTAGAAACCAATAGAATCACTTCATTAAAGCTGCCAGAGCGAGGCTAGGTAAATAAAGTGATTCTATTGGTTCCCAAAAACATCCCAACACATCCTCGTATATCTCTGGTGAAAACGCCAAATGCTGTAAATATAAGAATAGTTAGTAGGTACCAACAAACTTTTGAAAGAAAAGTATATAACCAGTTTCGTTTAGAAGCCACTGACAAAAGATCCCACGGATCGTTTTACTATAACCATTGTTAAAAGAAATGAAGTACGACCTTATCTGGTAACCGATTGTGGATTGGAATCGACTGTCTTCTAGGCGTTTCGCTTCTTCAGCCTTATTCACAAACGTACCTCGGTTCCTTTCTATAAAATCTGCGCTATCTTAGTTTATTGACATGAGAATGACAAAAAAAAATTTACCGTAAAATTTTACTAATTATTATATTTTAATTATGAATATACAATTTTAATATTATGAATAAAATTGATCAAAGTTAACTACAAAAAAATCTGTTAAGCGTGGCGAAGCTTTTGTGAATAAGGAATACACTGATATTATTTTTCCTTTTTGATTGAAACCCGGTACAAATGGAAATGCAAATATTGTGCATAAAATGTGCCCAAGTAATCTCTTTGCGATGTTTTTTTTAATTAAAGGTATGGCTTTCCGGGACTGAGATATTATATTTTTCGCTGCGAAACGCTTGAGTAAATTGTGAGCGTAATATTGCGTCTAAATTGTTTTGTATTTAAAAAAAATATTTTCAACGTTTGTTTGTGTTTGTGAAAATATGTTTAATATTTAGTAGTATTAAATAGATAGTGGGTTTAAATCTGGGCGTGCACCAATGGATTTTTCTATTTGAAAAATGTATGTGCGCAAAGCCAGTGCTCTCATACGGTGAAGGAAAAGCATCGTGTGGAAACCGGCATGTCCAAGAACTAAAAATTCGAATGACATGTGACATCCACCAATCCGCATTTACCAATGCGTCCGCGTAGTGGATAAGGACCCAATCATTCTCGCTTGAGTAGGTCAGTGTCCCAGCAGTGAAGCAGTGAATCAAACTCGCAATACCTCGCTTCTCAAGCGGATATTCACCCACTGCGCCATCGAGGTCACCTATGTGTTGTTGACATAGAATACTTACCGTTCATAGCGAATGTGCTTATAAAGGTTTGAACGATCATGCGTATTAGGTCGTCGTTTAACAGTGAAGGGCATCCCTAACCTAGTAAAGTTCATGAACCTTCTATAAAAGGCATTGCTAACAATATTTTCTTAAGCACTTTGCCTGTGCAATAAATTACCAGTAGTTCTGAGAACATAAACCTCGCGAGCACAAAGTTTTAAAAGTGAACAATTTACTGCATTTTGAGGAGCTAATCTGCTCATCAAGCCGACGATCCTCATCAAATATTCACCTTTGGATGAGAGCAACTTAATGTTTAATATAAAAAAAATAACTATTGAAATCGAATCTCATATTATAGCGGAGATATTCAGCCTGTTTCTACCTCTTTTTTAAGGAAGTAGCCGTGCAATCAAAAATTGTTCAAAAGTAAAGTAAAGTAAAATCTCCGATTTTACTCAAGACAGAATGAACCCATCAAAAATCAAGCGTCAAACCGTCAATTTGACGCGTAAACAAACGTCAAAGATCGTCACGCAGCGTCATTTTCTAGAACATTACGCCCGAGGACGTACCGAGCGGTTGTGTAATGAAGCACGGACGTTTCCCACTCGCTCCGTTAGTTCGTGTAATTGACGGCATTAGCCGTCGCACGCTCGCATCATAGGTGTGCACTAGACTTTATCTGTAAGCGTCAGGTGCAAGATACCAACTCAAATGAAAAGCTAAAAATACCAGTGCTGTTCCGCTACCTCCTGCGTACGCGGTGCAGCTTTTGCTGAGAGGACCTTTTGACCCATAAGCGCAATTTTCATTATACATATACCATTTATACATATTAAATATATATGTACCTATAATACCTAGTTCATAGTGTGTTTGGTATTGTTTCCTTATGTATGATTTTGGGGGTCAACAAACATGTTTTCTTTCTTTCTTTCTTTCAAAAGTTCGTATGAGTGTGTCAACTCTGGTGACAGTTTCTAGGCAGCCCGAAGGCCTCTGTCATGGCCTAATAACTTTGAAAAAGTCGGGACCGACTGCTTAACGTACCTTAAAACATGTAAGTTAATTGGAATGAGGTATTGTAGTCCATAAACTGATAATTTTTTTCAAATATATATTTTTTACCCTAATAACCTCTATTAAACTCCAAAAAAAAATAATATAAATATATACAAAAAAAATGGTAACGCAATTTTTACATGGATTTACAAACATCGAGAATCGAGTGAGCAGCGTGCAAAAATCAGCTGCTACACTCAATTACAACTATTTTCAGTGATTTTTGAAGTTGAACTACTCATAAGTGCAGTACTAGTTTTAAAGTAGTTCCAAAGTTTGAAAAACAACTTATTTATGGACGTTTCACAAACAAAAAGCATACAACAAACCCTAATAAGGGTAAGATATACATTATTTTTTTCATGAAAAAAATATCTTTACAACTTACATGTTTTAAGGCACGTTAAATGAGTTGACAAAATCACAAGTACAGAGCAAGTACTCGCAGGACTGCGCGTCAGACAACATTATTATGAAGGTTCACAACCGTCGATTCAGCTGCCTCCGACAGACTTCCAATTAACGGCCTTTGTGCTATATCTAGCTCAGCTTCTTATTGACATTGAAGGTTTTGTAATCTCAGGAAATTACCTCGCTATAATGGCAGTATCTCAGAAACTATAAACTAGTGACCCGGTTGTTATTGGCAAATAATGTTAGTTAACTTATTAACTTTGGAAATATAATAAGTAATTCATTTTAAAAACGGGTGTTTTCACGTACCGGTATATCGATGAGTACCGACACTATTTCTACTCAATTTTGAGAGTCTTCATCAGGGTTGAGTGACACGGCGTGCTTCTTCCTCCGCGTCGCGATGTGGCTGCAGCTCTAGTATATACCGGTACGTGAAAACACCCGTTTTTAAAATAATGATATAGTTTACGATAGTTTTATTAAAATATGTAATGCTTACATAATATTGTATTTACTTTAACAAAATACAAATGAAACAGTTGAGCAATCTAAAGACCAATACAAACAATCTATCGATAGCTCAAATAGTATCTACTAGTTCACACCTGGCTCAATGCATTAACATTGCCATTCAACATGGTAAAACCCCCAGCATGTTGGGAATGATTTCGTCTGCTAGAGATATAAAACATTATATTTGCAATGTTGATGTATAATTAATTTAAACAAAACCGCAAAAACAGAACACTAACATGTTTCAATACGTTGTGATAAGAATGAGTGATGGTAAAATAGTTGACCACTCTGCTAGCGTGGATAGTGCGTAATAAATCATACTAGTACTGTTGGCAAAGACATTCGTATCCGCGGCACACCGATAGCAAAAGCAATCTACGCTTAAAGCCTCGAAACTAGATACGTAATTTCTTCAGATAAGAAAGTAGAAAATGGACGCTTGCAAGCCGATTGAGAGCATTAATAGTACGATACAGAATGTGTTTAGGAATTGTGAAAATCATCATCATCATCATACGAGTAACGAATGGAACTCGTTGCCGGGGTCTGTTTTTCCGGACCAATGCAATTTAGGAGTCTTTGAGGCTAGAGTGACAAAGTTATTTCTAGACAAGACTTGTCTATAACCAACAAAAAAAATAAAAATAAAGAATCAACGCACAGCCTAAACCGGTGGGTTTTTTAAAATTTGTTATTTGTTTATTTATTTTATTATTTGTTTGGTACACTAAATAATATTCAAAATAAATAACTCTTAGAGATAATAAATAAAAATATAAATAATGCTTGACAATCCACACAGCATCATCTAGCCCCAAGTTAAGCAGAGCTTGTGTTATGGCACAGAGTCATAGTTATGGGTACTAGATGACTGATAAAATCAATTCGATACAATACGTAGATAGATATTTTTTATTATACGTGGAAAATACCCAAAACACCTTTTTTTTATACTACTAAAGTAGTAACCAAGCGTACGGCCCACTTGATGGTCAGCGGTTACCGTAGCCTATGTACGCATGCAACATCATAGATATCACTTGCGTGTTACTACCCTAAGACCTTAGATGGTAAGTCTCATGTGCCTGTAATTTCACCGGAAACCATACCCTACGAACCGGAACACAGCAATGCGAGCATTACTGCTTGGCGGCAGAAATAGGTATGGTGGTAGTCCTTTCCCGGACGAGCTCTATCACAAAGAACTCTACTACTCTTAAACATATATTTGCAGATCGTACAAACATTTGTTCCGCCGAGGTGGGAATCGGAACCGCATTTTCCGCGCAGGCGGACCTTACCCGCCGCGCCACATCGGTCGTCTCTAAATTATCAATGCCAGTTTAATCATGATAATAATTTTTTTGTTATGTTCCTTTTAATGTGTATGTTTTAAGAGTAGCAGAGAAGAGTTCTTTGTGATAGAACACGTCCGGGGAAGTACTACCACCATACCTATTTCTGCCGCAAAGCAGTAATGCTAGCATTGCTGTGTTCCGGTCCGAAGGGTATGGTTTCCGGTGAAATTACTGGCACATGAGGCTTTCGATCTATGCCTCAAGGTGGCAACCCGCGAGTGATAGCTATGGTATTGCAAGCGTCCATAGGCTGCGGTAACCGCTTACCATCTTGTGGGCCGTACGCTGGTTGCCACTTCAGTTGTATAAAAAAAAAGTATAATAAATAATTCACATCCAATCATTTTTCATACCGTACCATATGATGTGAGTTGAGAAGCACATCTAGTTTGCTGACGTCAACTTTAGTCTCAGAAGATAAAAGCTACTGGTAAATCATCACTGTATTATTTAGCAATTATTATTACTGCTCCACCAAGAACTATTTCACCTCGGGAATTTCATTAGCATTCATTTAACCAAATATTATTGTATCCGTTACTACTGACCCAAGTTGAGTGAGCACAGCGCCTTCTCTTGATTGATAATAATGGACTACGCTATTGTTTTATATTTATAGCAGGAATCAGGTTTTATTGAGGTAGAAAGTAATAAATAAACCTGTATTAGGGTTAGTTTTATATTAAGGACTTCGTTTTTGTATTCGATGTTGAAATGACTTCAGAGAGTGAATCACGAAAAACCCGTTTGACAATCGCATACATTTCGTCTAGCTGTCAATGTGAATAAAAAAATTAACAGCATCTCATATGAACTACCAAAAATCCATACAAATTGACAGCTGGACGATACCAGTTTTAAGAGTAGTAGAGTTCTCTGTGATAAAGCTCGTCCGGGGAAGGACTACCACCATACCTATTTCTGCCGCCAAGCAGTAATGCTCGCATTGCTGTGTTCCGGTGGGAAGGGTATGGTTTCCGGTGAAATTACTGGCACATGAGGCTTTCGATCTCAGCCTCAAAGTGGCAACCCGCGAGTGATACTTCTGGTATTGCAAGCGTCCATAGGCTGCGGTAACCGCTTACCATCTTGTGGGCCGTACGCTTGGTTGCCACTTCAGTTGTATAAAAAAAATAACATTCTTTATTTTAATATGACGAATTGGAGCTTTTAGTGGCAAGGATCTCAATTTTTTTAAGCAATTACTTAACGTATGTAAATGAAACTTTATAACCTGATTCTTCATTTCAATCACTTCATTTTATCAGTTGCAAAAACACGATTCGTTAAGTTTTATAACAGAAAAAAAATATCAGCGAAACCTCTTTTTTTAACAGAGATTTGCATTTTACAAGCAAACTAGACCGATTCAAGCCTCTAAATTTTTTCGAATCGAATATCGAAAAGTGTTTATTTAATGAAATTTGAACATTTGACAGCTTTTAAGCTAGTTATAAAGCTAAGCTTAGTTTTCAGGTATAATCATGTACTAACTTTTGAATGCTGTCGCGTCCCCGAACCTTCACCTATTGGTGAAGGTTTGGCTAGAAGCTTTGAACGTCAAACTAACACTGCATGATAATGACGTCACGTACGCATGATTCTATGTCTAGCTGACTGTCACAATACTTGACATCCATATTATTTGACTGACAAATTCAATAACAAGAGTTCAAAAATAAGAGTAGTAGAGTTTTTTGTGGATTGTCTTTGGCTATCTTGTCAATACGACATGGGTCTTCCCATTTTAATTATTTTTCTCGTGTTATTTTAAGTTTTATTGCGTAAATTTGATGGCAGTTTATCCAATTTTACTTGTTTACTTAGCACAAGTGTTAGTAATTGGAATGGAGGGGTAATGTTGGTTGGTAATTTAGTCAAAGACTTTCCAGGAGAATTTTGAAAGAAAAGTCATCGTTTCTTTCCAAATTTCGTTTGTTTACGTTGCTAAGCGACAATCAAACTAATACACTTGACACTGGCAAAATTATGGTAAACTAGCCACAGAGGCCATAAAACAGAAGAAGAAGAAGAGTTCTTTGTGATAGAGTTTGTCTGGGGAAAGAATACCGCCATACCTATTTCTTCCCCTAACACAGGCAGACACAGGCACATGCTACTTTCGATCTAACGTCTCAGGGTGGCAACACGTAAGTGATATGATGTTGCAAGCGTACAGCTTGCTGGTTGCCACTTTAGTGGTATAAAAAAAATATAACAGCACCTTAACAACCTCGGTGGCACGGTGGGCAAGAGCCTGTTGAAAAGCAAAAGGTTGCGGGTTTGATCCCCGCTCACAAATGTTTGCTTGGTCTGCAATTAAAGCTCTGCTTAGTTTTGGCTAGAAGGCGTTGTTTTAGTGTCTGCCAATATTTTGTCCTAATTGAAATAACCAATATCACTGGATTTCTTGCACCGCGAGCAATGTGTTAAATTATTGTCCAGCGACATTTAGCTAGGTTTATAGCGTGATCCGCATTGGGTCCGCGTGGTGGATTAAGACCCAATCACTTTCGCCTGAGAGTAGGCCAGTGTCCCAGCAGTGGGAACATTAGAAGGCTGTCATGTTGATGGATAGCGTGAAATACGCGTAAAGTACTGCACAAACCATATGATTACGCATTGCTCTCCTTTTTGTGGTCATGGCAGATGACCTATCGAGTAAAATGACAAACTAGTTTACCTAAAACATAATTACCAAGATATAATAAACATTACAGGTCCACAAATTTGTACAATCAAAATCTACAAGTATTTCTAACAATTGTAACGCCCAAAAATTCGTTCAATAAAGATTACATAGTAATTGTAAAAAACGCACGTAAAATTTTAGATAATTACATTTAATTTTATTTTACAATTTGTAATGTTTATTGAATAGGGGCCTGATTGCATTAATCAATAAACAATTACCATTCTAAATCAATCGCGGATAAACATCGATGTACACTAAATTATAGTCCGTCCGTCGACTAGGCGCGCCAATGATTTGTGGCCTGTTGCTAACAATTTTTCATCCACCCTGCCATCACTAAATCATGCTGACAACAGCGCCCGGATCAACTATCCGACCCAAGCACCCGAAATCAAACCTTACTCCTCGCTATTAAAGCTGTTTCTCCCAATTCATGGAGATTTAATGCCGATGAAGCCATAATTTTCGGTTGTACAACATGTAGGTAATAAAATTGTACTTGAATTTTATTGTGGCAGTACTTCGCGATTTCGCTCATTGGGAATTCCGGAATAAAATAAAGCCATCAACGGCACTTTGAGTTCTGAAATGACGTTTGACATGACATGCCAATTATTATTATAGACATTTGTGCCTAAGGTGGTTTGCCAATCTAAGAAGCATCAATTGATATGACTTGGTAACCGACAAAGGAATTATTACTTTATACCGATAGCTGTTTGTTCAATTTCATTTATGGAACACTTTCAGACGTTTTAAAGTGATCCTTGTGATTTGAAGAAAACTCTTTTAACTTGGTCCTTGACTTTGACTTTTACAAGCGTAAAGTGACGACATGTCGCGTGATAAAGCGTGTCTATGTGAAGGGGGCTATTAGGATTAAGCTAAAACAAACTATTTCACAAAGTCAAATACATTCACAACACAGAAATAACTGAAAAAATATCTTAAATGTGAAGATGACTATAATGATTAAATCAAACATAATAACAATGAGAAAACAGTCTAAGTAACGTCATGTGCTGATACTCTTTTGTTCAATATTAATCTTTATAATATATATATATTATAATATAATATAATATAATATATATATATATATATATATATTAATCTCTTTTGTTTAATATTAGACGCTGTCATCGAAAGTCTCTTCCAAAACTAACACGTTTGGTTAATTTTTATTACACTTACACTTGTTTTTTTATTTCGAACACAGTAGGTATTCGTTGATTTAAATTTGAAATTGGAATACGTTCCACGAGTCGACAGTTTTGAATAAATGCGCAGTTCAAACTTTAAATAAAATATTTCGCTTATAGTTCGCACGGCGGATCTTGGCTTCCGTAGAATTAGCCGTTTTGATGCGCTACGGCTGAGATCCGCCGTGCGAACTATACGTTACATTTAACGCAGTGCCAACTAGAATGAAACTTAACAAATACACTTCTTGGTTTTTCAACGTCTTAGAATAGTGTTGCTATAAGATTTAGGGACGTGTTCTGTTTGACCAATGCTTTTCAGCGCTAAAGCCTCATGGTGCTGCGATATTGCGCTAGATTTTTCATAGTCATAGTCAAGGCGCGACATGAATGAAAGTAAAATTCAGTAGCCAAACTATGATGACGGAATTTATAAGTTATTCGAAAGCATATGAAGGCCTAGCTGCTGTTGTAGCCAGGACCAAAAGTTAGAGTTCCTTGACTTGAAGCACTTGACGTGAAGCTAAGTCGTAACACTATGGACGCTATATCTACGGACAAAGTGTTTTCTTTGTTCGTAGCTCTTTAATGATATCTATTCAAAAATACTTTTTTAATAACCCAAATATGTAGTCTCCGAGTAACCGAAAAGTTTAATCGGTCGGAAAGTGATTTAGATTCATAAAATAAATTAAAACAATAGCATACCATAAAAAAGTTTTACCAGAAAATATTGTGGTTGGACCAAGAGTTGGGTGTGAGAGTGTATTGTGTTTTAGCAGCTATCTAGCTGCCAAAAAAAACACTAAATTAAATAAATAAATAAATAAATAATGCTGGACAATCCACACAGCATCATCTAGCCCAAGGTAAGCTGCTGTTAAACAGAGCTGTATTATGGGTACTAGATGACTGATATATATTTATTACAATACAATACATAGATAGATATTTTTTATTATACATATAAAACACCCAGAACACCTGGAACAAATATTTGCAGATCCTACAAACATTTGTCCCAAGGCGGGAATCGAACCCGCAACCTCCGCGTCGCAGGCGGACCTTCGCCCACCGCGCCACATTGGTCGTCAATTATATAAAATTATACTGTGACTTCGGGAAGATAACAGAGACAGAACAAACAGACAGACAAGCCTAGCCCTTCGACTAGTTCTTAAGCCTGACTTCTGCCGACACGTTTACGCACATTGCGTGTTTATAAAATTAAATTTGCGCTATAAAGTTTTTGTAGTACAACAACTATAAAAGTTAAAGTGAATTTTGCTAAGTACTACGCTTTACCAGAGTAATAGAGTTCTATGTGGCACTGCATAGTTATTCTCAGTGACGTAGCTAATAAGATTCATAATCAATAATTAATTCGCTACAGTGCCCTTCATACCTTTTGATTGTAATCTAAACCTAGGCACAGCTGTAGAACATACAGAGTAAAATAATGCTTCGTGTTAGCAGGTTGTCAAATGTCACCATTTTCGGGTCCAAACAAGCAAAAAGTTCAAAAACCTCGGTAAAAATTTAATAAACAAACCACTTAGTATCGTCGTATTTTCGTGCAAATTAATTAAATCTCGGGACTGATTTCTTTACAAGAAGCCTTAAACGTATTTCGTGGTTTCCGGTTACACAGGAAACTCTTGTCAGGCAATTTCCGGAATGATTAGATGTAGTTAGCGAGAGGTTTAAATTAAGTTACTCCTAAAATCAAGAACTAAATGAGTGAGTAAAGTCAAAGTATATTTATTGCTGAATGAGTTGTAAGTACAAAGGTGTTACAAATTTTATTCTTGATTCAATGCATTCTACCCTATTAGAGGTTGTAATGTTTCAATTTATAATCATTTACATATATAAAATATTGAATTGATTCATGACAGCCTTCTAATGTCACGACCTTAGGATCGGAAGGCGGGGTCACTACCACTAGACCACCGGTGCTCATTGAATTGAATATATAATTAATTTAAAATGTCATAATATAAAATTACATATTTATAGTCAAAAAAAATATTTATTCTAACAAAAGTATCTATCTATGTAAAACCAAAACATATAACTAGTATAACTATCTTTATCTTTATCAAACAAAATTTGCTGTAGTCTGAGTCGATAGCTTAGCGTGCCTTTTAAAGCCCTCAAGCACTTATTTTGAACGTCACGAGCGGTTAGCTATCTGAAAATATATGCAAAAATTATTAAATGCATCATTATATCAGTCAATGCACGTCCACTGCTGGACATAAGTCTGTCCTATAAAAAGTCATAATGGTGGTCAACTCCTAGTACCAGTCTGGTGTCGATATCTTATCACGTAGGTAAAATTACAGTCAGCGCCTAATCTTGCTATGCCAATCCGCCGACTTCCGGCGACCGATACAATGTCATCGGTCCATCAATAGAATCTGCTGTCCACTTTGTTTTCCAGTTCGTGGTCGCTCTAGATCT
Organism: Colostygia pectinataria; assembly: GCA_951394395.1. Classification (NCBI taxonomy): domain Eukaryota; kingdom Metazoa; phylum Arthropoda; class Insecta; order Lepidoptera; family Geometridae; genus Colostygia; species Colostygia pectinataria. The sequence continues at coordinate 13,211,648 of OX596352.1, read as the reverse complement.
TTAACCGAAAAAAAGCAAACAATTTGCGAAACTTTAAACTCATGTTATCTTAAACTGTCTCTCCACTATTAATTCCCAATTCCATATCGCGATAAGCTAATAGCTTAAGCCGTAGCTAAAGGATTATTTACGTTAACCCCGGGTTTATGTTTCGACGATAAATTTTAATATTATTGCCGAAAGTAAAACGTTGGTCGGTCGATTTACGATTTTTGGAACGTTTTGGGGTTAACGTGTTATTACATAATCCAAACGTTTTGTGGTATTGTAGAGCAATGTTGCGCGTTCAAAATTACTTTTAGATAGATACAGCGGCTGTATCGTCGTCGTCGAACGTATCTGCTAAATTCGTACGCTAAGACAATGTCTTTCTTATTCACCTAGCTTTAAGACGTTTTAAAATGGTCCTTAACATAGATAAGATTTATTTCCAAAAGATACACATGTTTATGTGTAAAACTAAGCACAAAACAGCGTAAATGTAAAGGTTCCCCGTATGTAGATTAATACCTTCCGTGCAAGTAAAATTCAAAATTCAAAATTCAAAATTATTTTATTTGTTTGAATGTGGTACATACATTGCAGTTCTTATACAGAAAAAAGTGGCTCACACTCCCCATAATCAGTGATACAAATATTATATTTATTTACCTACTTACATCAAGAGTCTAAAACAGTATTATTTTTTAACCTACATTGTATAATTTCTAATCATTAATTATTACATAATCTATATAAATAAAATGTCAAAGAAATTAATTCCTAAATGATAAAAATAAAATAAAAAATAAATAAAAAAAGTAATAAACTGTGTTACGGCAAGGTAACGCCTTACACCCCTTGATTACCAACCTGATCATTTTTATTTAATACTTTATTTACTTGTGTTAATATTGAATAAATAAATATTTACTTTACTTAGGATGAGTTGCACCATCTAACGTTAACGTCAAATTGTTCGACGACGATTGAACAATTTGACGTTAACGTTAGATGGTGCAACTCACCCTTAATTTACTATTATAAACATAACATCGTTGAATTGAAGTTGAATTCGTTTTGCTGAAGCAGTTTTGGAAGCTCCGTAAGTGCAAAGTTCAAGCATGATTCAAGATGTGTGTATAGTTCGCACAGCGGATCTAGGCTTCCGTGAAGTTAGCCGTTTGGGATGCGCAAAGACAATTTAGTTTGAAAAAGCTCCATTGCGCATCGAAACGGCTAATTTCACGACGGCCGAGATCCGTTGCGAGAACTTATACCTGCCTATTATGGTTCTTATTTTTATTTTTTAGTATGGTGTACCTTGATTTAAAAGGACTCCTGTTAGACCATAAGTAGATACGTACAATTAGTACCTACCTAATGTATGTAAAAATGTACCCAATAAAGTGTTCTTTCTTTCTTTATTTCATTCATGACTAAAACCATTTTTTTTCATGACGCTACGTTAAACACAATAACTGAGTGCCGAGCACAAAAACTCGTTTGACTATCGTAAATGTAAATGTATTGTCCAGATGTCAATTTGTATAGGATTTTTAAAAGCGCCTCTCTAGTGCGTTAAATCATCATGACAGCCTTCTAATGTTCCCACTGCTGGAACACTGGCCTACTCTCAGGCGAGAGTGATTGGGTCTTAATCCACCACGCGGACCCATGGATGGCACATGTCTTTCGAATTTTTAGTTCTTGGACATGCCGGTTTCCTCACGATGTTTTCCTTCACCGTATGAGAGCTCTGGCATTGCGCACATAAATTTTTCGAACAGAAAAATCCATTGGTGCACGACCGGATTCGAACCCACGACCTTAGGATCGGAAGGCGGAGTCACTACCACTAGACCACCAGTGCGTTAAATGAACTACCAAAAATCCATTCAAATTGACAGCTGGACGTTACGTTTACTAGTCTGTTCCGAACAATGTTTTAAGGCGAATTCTTTTAAAATTCAATTCGATACCACAACGAAATGAACATTTAATTTTAAATTCATTATTCCGCGGTATTTGCGGTTGTATATGGATTTGCTGCAAAAACAATGACTATGTACTTAATTAATTTAAATGAGATTTAATTTAGTTGAGGTATCTGAGCTCGGGATCATGAGCGCAGTGAGACACGCACTTTAAAGCTTGTAGCTATGGATGAAAAAGTAATTAAGTTCGTATGAGTCAGTGGCCAACTCTGGTGACTAAGTTTTTAGGCTGCCCGAAGGCTTCTGTCATGGCCTAACAAGTTTGAAAACGCCGGGACCGACTGCTTAACGTGCGTTCCAAAGCACTAGTTGCTATTGCCACTAGCGGTCACCCATCCAAATTATGACTACGCGGAACAGTTCTTAACTTTGTTGATCTGTTAAGAATATCTTACCCAGCTACGTCACGCTCTCTTTGAGTAATGCTGCATATATTATTAGTAAAGCGGTTTTTTTTTTTTTATACAACTGAAGTGGCAACCAAGCGTACGGCCCACAAGATGGTAAGCGGTTTCCACAGCCTGTGGACGCTTACAATACCAGAGGTATCACGCGCGGGCTTTGATCGTTTTTGTTAAAATTACAATAAATTTTATGGTGTATTTTTGTTTCATCGCATAGTTTCAACCACAGAACTATATTTGAGTAGAATGAGTGAGTGTATGTACCTCGCGTGCCGAAAAAACGGGCTAAGTAAGGGCTTAGAACCTCTTTACTCGCCGCGAAACTCAGTCTGCTCCCAACCGGGGGCGGTGTGGTGGCGATGCTTTTAAATCATTTATTTATGTATCCCATTACTAAAATACATTTGTGTGTAAAATACAAATATGTCGGCGTTTCATCCATATGAATAATACTTTAAGAGACATAAGTTGTCATTTTAAAAATCTCATCTAATTTGCAAAAATATTGCCATGGCCCAATTTTTTTTAGTAAACTTTAGCCTTCTTCCCTTTGACTACAGAAACGTAACTACATACGCAGTAGTTCAGCTTTAATAAGTATAGTGCATTCTGCGGGCTAAGTTCGGTCGCTCCCTCGGGCACAGCGCTCTTGTAAGTATCAAACTTTTGGTTACCCTCCCTACTCTCCTAGCGTTCTTACAAGTCGTTTGTTATATTGTGATATATGTTTTTTTTTTATACAACTGAAGTGGCAACCAAGCGTACGGCCCACAAGATGGTAAGCGGTTACCGCAGCCTATGGACGCAATACCAGAGGTATCTCGCGAGTTGCCACCTTGAGGCCAAGATCGAAAGCCTCATGCCGTAATTCACCGGAAACCAAACCCTTCGCACCGGAACACAGCAATGCGAGCATTACTGCTTGGCGGCAGAAATAGGTACAGTGGTAGTCGTTCCCCGGACGAGCTCTATCAAAAACCAAATTATTTTAGCTTCGAAAAGCATGACGGATTTAGCATGTCGAGATGTTCCAAACTTGTCTTATAATATTATGTAGGTACATACCTGCCTACATTATTTTATTGAAATCATTCTAAAAGAACCGTTCACATCACAACGCACAATTCAATTTCGCTTGCATCGCAAAATCAGATAGCTTAAATTTTGCATCCTTATTTTCTCCGAGCGTAACAAGATTCAGTTTTCGATTCGAATTGCCTAATCAATCGTACACACGGGGATAGGATAATCAGCCGTAATGTTGTGAGGAAAGGGCGTATTTTTGCGTGTCGTCAATTTATGTGTAAAGGTGGAGACGCACTGAGCAGGTGTGTCGCTACACGGATTCAGTCGAGCATCCTCTGTTGGACTGCACGCTTGAATGAGCGCGTTCTTATTGGAAAAATATAAGGGAATAAAGGTGCTTTCACATTGAAACCATTTATAGCTAAATATTGACAATAGCGCAATAGAGCAGATAACTGAGCATAAGTACAATACCTGTAGGCTCAAAACCTGTAGGCAACCAAGATACTTTGCAATACCGGCCTAATCCGAAACAAGAAATTCGTAAAAGAACCAAGGTCACTGAAAAAGCTTACGAGCTAATATTCTGTTCTAAGAAATAAGCAAGCTGAAGTGGCAGTGAATAGGCCATATAGTTCGCAGAACCGATGGCCGCTGGGAAAAGAAGGTTCTCGATTGGCAGCCACGAACTGAAAAACGAAGTAGGATGGCCTATAGGCCTTTAGGCCTATAGAACGGCCTCCCAATCAATGGACGCATTCAGTGGATAGTAATGGCACAAGTTCAGTTGTCATGGTGCTATTTGAGTGAAGCCAACAGTAGACGTCTATTAACTGATTATGATTTTGACCATTTTATACTGAAAACTATTTCTTCTCAGTCGGGCACTCTTTGCAGAGTGGTCGTGGTTATGGGTGAGTCCTGATGAATGACGGCTCTTGCTATGCGTCTTCATTCGGTTCTATTTGAAGCACTGTGAGAGCAGTCAGTCATGGTAGATATGGTGAGAGATTTAATAAGATCCCCCCCATCTGTTCGGAGAGCGGCCACGGGATCTCTTGCCCTCCATTCTGCCTTGTACCACAAGACGCTCCATTGAGCCTTCATTTCGGGTTACGTGCCATAAAAACTATTTAGATCTTTATTATTAAGTCTAGTAGAGTACTTTGTAATAGCTCTTCCGGAGAAATAACTATTACCAATTCTCTGCCACCAAATAGTACGGTAACGCTTGCAGTTGTTCAGTTTAAGGGTATGGTTGTCGGTAAAATAACAGGGTCTTGTGATTTTTGGATCTATGTCTGAAGGTAGTTTTTTCGCACGATGTTTTCCTTCACCATATGAGAGCATGGGCATTGCGCACACATGTTTTTCGAATAGAAAAATCCTGTGCAGGTTCGAACCTAGGAAGTTCAAAGATGGAAGGTGAGTCATTGCCACTAGAACACCAATGCTCGTAACTCTAGTCAAAAGGTTCTAAGCATAAACTTTAACAAAAAGTTACGTATGAAAATACAGACAGATAGACAGACAAACGGGCAACATAATAAATCTTATTAGGGTTTAGTTAGACCTTCCCTTTTATGGTGCGTAACCCTAAAAACGTGCGTATCGACCCAAAAAGGTAAGCCCCTAAAGCCCTGGCTTCATATCAAAAGTTCAATAAAAACTTGTCAAGCACTGTTTGCCGTGAGAAAACGTCAAGTGTACCCAAATATACGGCCGAGTGCACACCGGTGACATTTGAAGCGTCATAAAACCGTGTTTACACTGAGTCCACACGAGTGTGTTTGCAAAGGATCCGGTAAATATATTGCTCATAATCGGCAAACGACAACGCGCGGAAGGGTAGCGATTGGTTTGTGGAATTCGCGCAAAAAAAAAATGGGAAATAGGCTTGAATGAATTCAAGATAACCGCGACTTTGCTTGCTTGGTATCAGAGTAAAAAGTAATCATTATTTCAATGGCCCCTATTCAATAAACATTACAAATTGTAAAATACAATTAAATGTAATTATCTACAATGTGACGTGCCTTTTTTACAATTTTTATGTAATTTTTACTTTTGGGCGGTACAATTGTAAGAAATATATTGTAGATTTTTATATAGGTTTTTTAAACAGCATTTGTCGTAAATTCGAATCTATAAAGTTGACACTTTTGTATAGTTCTCACAACGGATCTCGGCCGTCGTGAAATTAGCCGTTTCGATGCGCTATGGAGCTTTTTCAAATTAAATTGTCTTTGCGCATCACAAACGGCTAACTTCACGGAAGCCTAGATCCGCTGTGCGAACTATACAAAGTGGACTTATAATGTTTATTAAATAGGAGCCAATAGGTAGTCTTAGTCTAACTGTATACACAATCTTTATCGGAATCGGTTCAGCTGTCACAGCGTGATTGTGCGATTCCCGCCTCGGGTCAAATGTTTGTACGATCTACAAATATTTGTTCCGGGTGTTCTGGGTATTTTCTATATACAATAAAAAATATCTATCTATGTATTGTATTGTATTAAGTATATATCAGTCATCTAGTACCTATAAACACAGCTCTGATTAACAGCAGCTTACCTTGGGGCTAGATGATGCTGTGTGGATTGCCCAGCATTATTTATTTATTTATTAATTTATCAACCTTTGTAATGTCTTTTAGAGCTATTGTACATTATTTCACATGACTGTTGTGTTGACACACGATGTCGAAAAAAAAACAGTCTTACAATACAACTCTAAGACACAAGCTCAAGAGTAGTAGAGTTCTCTGTAATAGAGCTCGTCCGGGGAAGGACTACCACCATACCTAGTTCTGCCGCCAAGCAGTAATGCTCGCATTGCTGTGTTCCGGTGCGAAGGGTATGATTTCCGGTGAAATTACTGGCACATGAGGCTTTCGATCTTAGCCTCAAGGTGGTGCGCTCTCTCACTCGCGAGTGATACCTCTGGTATTGCAAGCGTCCATAGGCTGCGGTAACCGCTAACCATCTTACGCTTGGTTGCCACTTCAGTTGTATTACGATTACGATTAGCCTGTTGTGTCCCACTGCTGGGCAAAGGCCTCTCCTTGATTTCTCCAGTCATCTCGGTTTTATAAAAAAAAAAAAAAAAACAAGCAGTCAAACCACCCAATAATTACTGCAGCAGTCAATTAGCAGTCCTGCATACTGATTGCTATCAATTAACGCGCGAACTTTGACAGATGAGTCGCCTGGTTGCAGCTGTGATGTTATCTGTGTTTCCATAGTACAAAATGAGTCAGGCAAAAACAAGCCGGCTGTGCACACGTAGACGTACGTAAAGACGTGCACGTACCACTGCGTTAATGCATGGAACTATATGAAATATAGCCCACCACTTGCGTCATGTGCCATTGCACGTAGACGTAATGCGTGACAGCTCCCAAGTTACAAACAGGCTTCCTGATTCTTTGATGGATTTTCTAAAGTAAAAAATAATAATTGTTTAATGTATTTCACTATAATTATTTTATCTTGTAGTAAAACTCTTAGCATAGCTCTTTTTATTTGTTCAAATAACACACGGAGAAGAGTTTTTATGGAAAAACCTGGGCAAAGTCGCGGAGCGTTTCATTGTTTTTTTATAGTCATCTGATTCTATATAATAATACTAGCAGTTCTCCGAACAGTAGACCTCGAACTGTGACGCTTCGCTCGCTCGATCAATGAAACAAAGTCTTCCCACCGTCTGTACGCTTAGATCTTTTGAATTTAATAAAGTTTTCATCAATAAGCAGAGTGATTCAAGTGGGAAGTTTATAGTATAGTTTAACATTAAATTTCTACGCAAACGAAGTAGCTGGCAACATCTAGTTCATTATAAAGAACGTTACACACGCGCAAACAAACGCGGAACAGAAATAACAAGGCACCGGGTGACCAGTCGATCCGAATAAATACACCGAATCGATAGTTTGCTCCAGTGAATGCGCTTCTTTATTGTTTTTCTTTGTCGTTTATTTTGTATTGGCAATTTAATAGCCGCTATAGAACGCCCACTTTAATGAATAATACCCCGTTTTGTTTATTTACTAAAGTTTGAACTTATTTAAAACACTATTCTTGGCATTAGCCTCACCTAGTTCGATTGGCACCACACTGAAGTTTTATGATGAAGTGGGATCATCAAAAAAAAAACTAGGAACCCAGCCGAGTTTGTTGCCAGATTCTTCTAGGCTGGGGCGCGTGGAACTGGCGTAAATTCACCTAGCTTTAAGACGTTTCAAAATGATCCTTGTGATATTATTGAATAAATTTATTTTAAACTTTTACTTTTTTACTTTTACACTCTCGCTTAAGGGTAGGCCAATGCCCCAGCAGTGAGAACAGAAGGCTGTCATGATGATGATGATGAAGGAGTTTTAACGCTTACACTTCAAATTTTTTAATACGGTCTGTTTGTCTGATTTTTATTTTCCTTTCAATCAATGGTGCAAACCAAACTAATCAGTTCCGTTTACCTCATTAATGGGGCAACTCAATGGTGCAAACGTAACCACAGGATTTCTATGTAGTATATAAAAAATCTGTCTCTCGTATGTAGGTATTTTACAACACTACACAACGGATTTCAATGCGGTTTGCATCATTAGATAGAGTAACTCAAAAAAAGGCTTTCACTTAACACTCGTAAAAAGTTGTGGCAAGCCGCTAGTAAAGTAGTAAAACAAGTTAATTTATAGATAAGTAACTGTTTTACTGACAGAGGCCTTCGGGCGGCCTAGAAGCTCTGTCACCAGAGTTGGTCACTGACTCATACGAACGAACGAACAAACAGGTTTTTAGATTACAAACTATAAATTGATAACTTCTGCCCGCGGCTTCGTTGGATGAAATCTAAATAAGAGTAGTAGAGTTCTCTGTGATAGAGCTCGTCCGGGGAAGGACTACCGCCATACCTATTTCTGCCGCCAAATCTATTTCTGCGGCCAAGCAGTAATGCTCGCATTGCTGTGTTCCGGTGTGAAGGGTATGGTTTCCGGTAAAATTACTGTCACATGAGGCTTTCGATCTTAGCCTCAAGGTGGCAACCCGCGAGTGATACCTCTGGTATTGCAAGCGTCCATAGGCTGCGGTAACCGCTTACCATCTTGTGGGCCGTACGCTTGGTTGCCACTACAGTTGTATATATAAAAAGTAGCCTATCTGCTATTGCAAGTTCAGAACTATTACTAATTTAGGTTTCATTCAAAATGTTTCAGCCGTTACAACATGATAAAACACAAACACGTATTTTTTTATAAATTAAAATTTGACGACCGATGTGGTGCAGCGAGCGCAGGTCCGCCTGCGACGCAGAGGTTGCGGGTTCGATTCCCGCCTCGGAACAAATGTTTGTACGATCTACAAATATTTTTTCCGGGTGTTCTGGGTATTTTCTATATATAATAAAAAATATCTATGTATGTATTGTATTGCATTAAATATATATCAGTCATCTAGTACCCATAATACAGCTCTGTTTAACAGCAGCTTACTTTGGGACTAGATGATGCTGTGTGGATTGTCCAGCATTATTTTATTTATTTTATTTATTTATATGCATACTGGTTTATAATATTGGTTCAACCTAAATAACACCAAAAGAGCACTTAATTTAGTCTAAATGATGTTACAAATCATTTTTGAGCTATCGCTGTTTGATCAGGTATGCTTTTTATACGGGTACAGTCAACATCAAAAGTATCTAATAGGTATGTTCAAGGTAACAAAGAATCCGTAAAATTGTGTGAAAAGGGACATGACGTCATGAACTACATATTTTTTGTATCAAATTATAATATTTTTTATAAAATAAAACTACAAATAATAAATCTGTCATGATACGTTGAACACGATTTGGACACGATTTGAGCGAATGACGCATCAAACAGAAACTGTAGAATTTTTAATTTAGAAATTCGCAGTAGTACCGAAATGCTACATATTGTTGCTATCGAAAACTAAAGTATGACACAATAACATAGAGGCCAAGACAGAAAATATAATGACATATTTTTAAATTACATACATATATACATAGATAAAATCACGCCTGTATCCCGTATTTTTAAATTAAATCATTATTTTCTGCAAAAATAAGTTATTCTTTGCATATTCAAAATCAGTCACTAAGATTTATTTTATATCATAGACGTTAACCAGTTGGAAAACGTTTAAAATTCTTGTAGGAATAAATTAAGTAAGTTCGGTTGAGTCTGTGACCAACTTTGATAATAAGAATGATCAGTTCTACTCATTTTGCTTATTTTAGTAACTAATAAAATTATGATACACATGTCAATTGTCTATTAGTTAAACTATAATTAGCTTAAAAAGTCTATACTACATCCAGAAAAAGTCATTTTCTGCAGCTGACTGTACCAAACGAAGTCATGGAACTGAAATATAAATCTCAATAAACTCATTTAACATGCTACGCTTCTGTAACCGTGAAAAACTCCCGTCAAGTTTCCAACACCAAGTCGCAAAAAAGGTTTTAATTAATAAAGTACGTATTATCAACGAGCCCACGAGGCGTGAATTAATAAACCCGACTTTTCCGCGGGAAAAGTTAAACAAAAAATTTCGCCGCAAACAATCAAAATTATTTCCCGAAAAACGAGGGTAAATAAAAACGCGGGGGCCCTGGAGATGCGTTATGTTTGGGGTCAGACCCAAATCTGGCCCAAGATGGCCATAGAAAGCGTTTTGGCTAAAACGCGCAACATTTCACATGTACACTGTTGGCCACGCAAAGAGTACCTCGCACAATGAGTTGCCCTCATCGAGAATAGGTATCCAACGTACGACGTTTATTGTTTTCTGGGACGTCAGCGGCGGGTATTTTCGCGATGATATATCGTCCCGTAGGATATTGCAATTTAGTTGCAATAGTGAATTATTGTTGTAAGACAGCGACAAATTATACTTGGGACGTGGATTGTGTGAAATTATCTTTGTAATATGGAATTATATTTTTTGTTCATCATCATCATAACAGCAAAAAGATGTCTACTGCTAATCATAGCCTCCTCATAGAGTACCATGACCACCGACCTTAAGCCTTCATCATCTACCGACCTCATGCGACTGCTTTAATGTCATCGGTTTATTGGTTTTTATATCACAGATCATGGATCGTAAATTATTTATTTAGATTTCTATTCAAGTATGTAAACCATTCAATGTTTTTACCTAAAACCCTAATTATACCCGAGTTTAGGAGGTAGGTGTATATAGCTACGACATAGATTTTTTTACTGAGCTATCATTATTTTTTCTAAATGTGTGACGAATCTTGTGCTTTGTTCCAAAATAAATTATTCTTCACTAAGCAAATACAAAAAATTGAAAACGTTTTGTTGTTGACGCGTTTATGCGACTCGCTAGAGGTATTTGGCTTCCATTTTCTATATTACCTACATAGGTAAGTAATAGTAAGGCTTAGTAAATACAAAATACACAAGTTTCTTTGTTGTCTGGGTTAGCATCTAACCATTACACTAAAAAAGAAAAAGGCAAATGCTCACCATATTTCACTCCATTCCAACTATCACCCACATTTTTCTCCGAAAAACGGTATAAGACATTATCGCGGCCGGCAGTGTACAGCTCGCATTAGCGCCGAGCAATATATTACGCTAAGTGTTCACATGTTGTGCTGACTGTACACGAATGTGGATTTAGCATTTAGTTATTTATACTGTCTTGTTGAAACAGACGAACAAAAAGTGAGCACTAGTATAGTTCGCACAGCGGATCTAGGCTTCCGTGAAGTTAGCCGTTTGTGATGCGCAAAGACAATTTAGTTTGAAAAAGCTCCATTGCGCATCGAAACGGCTAATTTCACGACGGCGAGATCCGTTGTGAGAACTATAACAGGCTTTATAAAGGCGCTAGCGTGACACAAAATATTAGCCAACACAAAATGTGTACAATTTCAATTTAAAAGTAACAAAATGTTAATACTCACAAAGACGGACTCTTGCTTAAGAATCCTTTTGATATAAAAAGTCCTTGGTTCTTTACTATTTATTGAAGATTATGTAAACAGCATCTAGTGGCAAGTTGGCTGTACTCTTGTTGCCCACACTGAATGTGTGAAGTGCAGATTATTTTAGATGTTAATTAAAGACCGGAGAAGGACTACCACTATACCTATTTCTGCCGCCAAGCAGTAATGCTCGCATTGCTGTGTTCCGGTGTGAAGCGTATGGTTTCCGGTGATATTACTGGCACATGAGGCTTTCGATCTTAGCCTCAAGGTGGCAACCCGTGAGTGATACCTCTGGTATAGCAAGCGTCCATAGGCTGCGGTAACCGTTTACCATCTTGTGGGCCGTACGCTTGGTTGCCACTTCAGTTGTATAAAAAAAAAGAAAAATGAGTCCACCTGGTAAACTTTTCTAAAAAAAATTTCGCCATCTTAGCAACATCTGAACTAGTGCCAAGGATACAGAAATGCCGATTCAGCAGTCTTTCGGTAATAATGCTTATGGTTGAGACTCAAGTTTATTACTTCTGTGGGAACTTCATATCCTACGTGCATACGAGTGTTTCTCGATTTGTGTTCAAGCTTGAAGTAGGACATAGCTTCTAATAAGTAGCTTTTGCCAAGATTCAAATGTGTCATGTCGGGATCATGTGCTAATACATAAATAAGCAACGTACTAGCAATCAACTCAATATTCTTGAATAAAATTATGACATCAATGCGTCTTTTTTGCAGTAGATCTCATAGCTTTTTTTTTTATACAACTGAAGTGGCAACCAAGCGTACGGCCCACAAGACGGTAAGCAATTACCGCAGCCTATGGACGCTTGCAATACCAGAGGTATCTTTCGCGGGCTGCCACCTTCAGGCATAAATCGAAAGCCTCATGTGCCAGTAATTTCACCGGAAACCCTTCGAACCGGAACACAGCAATGCGAGCATTACTGCTTGGCGGCAGAAATAGGAGTGGTGGTAGTCCTTCCTCGGACGAACTCTATCACAAAGAACTCTACTACTATTCGTCAACTCACACCAGTTGGGACAAGATTTATGGTGTGAGTTGACGAACGACTCCTTAATTAGGCCTTATTTAGCAGATTTAATATAGAGTTAAAATTTATTTTCATTTTAAGTCAGTGCAATAACAATGACATGACAATACTGTAAATAATGTCCGCCTGCGACGCAGAGGTTACGGGTTCGATTCCCGCCTTGGGACAAATGTTTGTAGGATCTGCAAATATTTGTTCCGGGTGTTCTGGGTGTTTTCTATGTATAATAAAAAATATCTATCTATGTATTGTATTGTATTAAATATATATCAGTCATCTAGTACCCATAATACAGCTCTGTTTAACAGCAGCTTACCTTGGGGCTAGATGATGCTGTGTGGATTGTCCAGCATTATTTATTATTTATTTATTTTATTTATTTATCTTGGTTTCTTCATGGCAAGCGTGCTCCACCGTAGACCACATAGTCGATTTACATCAGGCGAGATAGTGGTCAAACGTTATCCTATTATAAAAAATAAAATATTTGGGTTCCTCTTTTTTTTTTATACAACTGAAGTAGCAACCAAGCATACGGCCCACAAGATGGTAAGCGGTTACCGCAGCCTATGGACGCTTGTAATACAAGAGGTATCACTCGCGGTTTGCCACCTTGAGGCTAAGATCGAAAGCCTCATGTGCCAGTAATTTCACCGGAAACCATACCATTCACACCGGAACACAGCAATGCGAGCATTACTGCTTGGCGGCAGAAATAGGTATGGTGGTAGTCCTTCCCCAGACGAGCTCTATCACAGAGAACTCTACTACTCTTCCTCTTAAACAGTAGTGGTCAAATAACTCCAGCAGGATGGTCGAACAATGCCTGTAGACTTGATAAATAGCCCAGACCTCTTATGTTAATTAAAAATATTCACCATTCTGGCCCAGTGAGGTCTGTGAGATCATGCGTATGAATAAATCTACATGGATTCATGATTGGGTTGAGCACTCGTTCCGAAGAATGGGGAAGTAGGCTGGCAGGTCTATTACGGCTTATTCGCTATGACATAGAAGATTCCTTACCAATAACGTGTAACTTAGTAACGTGTTCTTTACGTGCCATGGTCTGAATTTGTAAAATTGTTTTCGGTATCTGTGTTGTTTCAATAGCGATAGTTTTGCTATAGATAGTAGACCTTGAAAAAACAGTTAGACGAGCCCTAAAACGTGGCAAGTCGACGACGATTCCACGCAGATATCGTAACGACCCGCGTTTCGTTATAGCGAATAAGGCACCAGCTATTTACCACTTGTTTTTGCTATTTATGCTGACGTTTTTGAAGCTGTCTTTATGAGCACCGGCGAATATCGTTCGTAGCTGCGACAAAAACAAATGTTTTTTTTTTTTTTTTTAAAAAAGCCGTTCGTATTTTAAAATGATTTCTAACTTCTATTATTTTATGTCTCTGCTTCGGTTTTTAAGCAATCTAACTGCACCATGTTTTTATCTTCACTGAGTAACAACGAATAAATAGAATAATGGAAATAAAGCCATTGCGACGAATAAAAAACCCATTGCTAAAACATTCGTACCTAATCTAATTATCCTAATCAAACCCGTCGAGCAAAAGCGAAAGGTCTCCGAAACCTAGCCTGTTTTTATTCTCCGGCATTTTTTTTAGAAAATCGTGCATCCAACCCTTCGGGTCCACAGTGGGTCTATTTGTATGTGAATGTAGGCCCAGGCCGTTAAAGAGGCATTTAAAGTAGGCGTATCTGCGTAAATAATGGCTTAGATACGATCCCGTATCCTCCCGTTATATCACTTTGCCAGCGCGCGGCAAATAAGTCTTCTGAGGAGTGTTGAATATTCTACGTTATTACTGTTTTGTGTATTGCGGTTAGCGTGCTTTTAAGTACTTGATAAATACTTTCCATCTTATTAGTAATTATCTAGAACGTTTATAAATTACAAGTTATAATTTAGGAGGACCATTATAATTTAGAAGTATTCAAAGCTAGAGTGTATAGGTTCTTTCTATATATATATTTTTTTTTAATGCCAGCAAGTGACAAGACAATCAAGACGCCCGCCTGATTTTAAGCACCACGCCTGACTATAACAGATGCAGTGCCACCCAAAGCTTAAAGTTTCTAAGTGTTTGCGTGGCACTGCACTGCGCTTATCACCCCGAGGCATTGTTGTTAAGTCTCTTTCGCCCAGTAATTTCACTTGCTACAGTGCCCTTCAAACCTAAACACAGTAATACTTGCACACTACTGCTTGGAGGTAGAATATCTGACACTGTCGGACACTATCGGAGGTAGAATTCTAGGCAAGTGTGATCCATCATCGACCACACCATCACTTACCAATTACCATCTGATGAGGGTATGGTCAAACGATTGTATAACCAATAAAAAAAACAAGTTCAGCCTGTAATATAACCTCGGTAGCGCGGTGGACGGAAGCCTGGTTAAGAAGCGAGAGGTGGCGGGTTCGATCACCGCAGCGTTTGCATAATCTGAAAATATTTGACTTGAAAATTGTTAAGTTTTTTTTAATATTTTTTTTAAGTAGTTTTCACACATAAGTTTTTATTGTGTTTCTATTAGCGAAAACCTGTTATTGGCTTTCTGTAGCTACTTACTAGTTCTAAGACAATTATGTTTAGCTGTTGGTTTTCCATAAAAATTAAATAAATAAATAAAAAAAAATAAAAAAATTGACAGCTGGACGGTACGTTGACATTTACTGTCATACGAGTTTTTCGTGCTAAGCACTATGGTCTGAGTATTTATATGTATAACTTATCTTTGATGTATAAGGATTTACTAAAAAACTTTAATATAATATGCAAACTCTATCAATTATCGGGTCCTATTAGTACTCGTACAAGCTTTGCCAAGTTTGGATCTAGATGGCGCTGTGTACCGCCAATATTAATAAATTCATTTATTCACTAGCAGTCCGTCCCAGCTTCGCATGGGTGCAGTGAAACCACACCCGTGCGAAGCCGGGGCGGATCGCTAGTAATAAATATGGCCTATGTTACTCAGGGATAACGTAGCATTCTAATGGTGAAAGAATTTTTGTAATCGGACCAGTAGTTTTTGAGTTTATTCGTTAACAAAAATACAAATCTTCTCTCTTTATAATATTAGTATAGATTTACTGGCCTATCTGCAACAGCTTCACACGGGTACAATGAATGATAGCCGTACTTAAGCTCTTAAATTCGGTCAGAAACTGCCAACGGCTAAGCAAGCTTCAACCACTTCGTCAGATACGTACAAGCGGAAAAGCTAGTTTAAATTCTCTGAAACGACAAATCTCTTGAGCCAACTCTAAAACAAATGTTTTATAGGTAGTTGAACAACTTCCACGTATCAGCTGATAGAAAACTCACATAAATCTCCTCGTAAAGAGTTCCCAAGCCAACCGTAAAGCCGGTATTACACCATCAAAACTTTCAACTGGCACATGTTATTATATCTCTCAACGGCTGCTTTATAAGCTTTATAAGCTCTAATATATAGCTATGTGGGTCAAAACTAGGTAGATATAAACCATTCTAAAACAGCATGGCTTTCCACCGCGTTTGTCATAGATTTGAGATACTACTATCGAAATTTTGGAGTGGGTCGTGCATTTTTAAACTGGTTTATCTCTAACAACAGACCAGTTTGATAATATTATCTCACATTGAGTTGATAAGATACACTGAAGCATGATGAAGAGGGATCATCAAAAAAAAGCTAGGAACCCAGCCGAGTTTGTTGCCAGATTCTTCTAAGCTGGGGCGCGTGGAACTGACGTAAATTCACCTAGCTTTAAGACGTTTCAAAATGATCCTCGTAATATTTTGAATATAGAGATTTCTTTTACATACTTTGACTTAAACTTATTCCTTCGCGTTCTATAATACCTTAAAAGAATTACAAGGAGAGACAACCCTTTGCAAGCAGCTGAAATGACAATTACATAACAAAAGAAGGAAATCTAATGGTTCGCTGCAAACTAACACAAAAACAGATGAACCACTGTGACAACATTTGTAATTTCGATAACTAAAATATTTGCATTTTTATTTTGTGTGAAAATGATGGTCCCAAACTCCGGACTCGGAACATAATATATTCTAATAACAGACAGACTGGAACCATAGCAAATAGTTTTGTATTTTTATAATTGATGTATGTTAGTCTATATGGTATATATTCAAAATTAAGTAAATAAGATCTTGTATTTACCTATTGTAGCCTGAAATAAAATTATATTATTATTATTATAGCAATGTGAAACTTCAGACAGGTACCGTTACAGAGTATTTCAATTCTCAACAGTTGTTTAACAAAACTATCGAGAAGTTAACAAGTTTCAAGTTATCAGAAGCAAAATATGAAAGACGTCGATACTGCGGCGAAGTTTAATAAATTGTACAACTTCTATTGATTTATTGTTGATATCGGTTTGAGATTGGACGTTAGTAGCTAAAGCACTGGAATAAGCAAGTTAAATCTTTTTTTTCTATATTACTAAAGTGGCAACTAAACGTACGGCTCACTTGGTAAGCGGTTACCCTAGCCTATCTACGCTTGCAACATCAGAGATATAATTTACGCGTTGCCACCCTGAGATGTAGACCGAAAGTTTTATATGCTTGCAATAGTAATAGATATAGTTTTAGCACCCGTGTGAAGCCGGGGCGAGTCGCTAGTATCTTAGATTTTTTTTTGTTTCTACATTCATATCGCGGCACACTGAGCAATTTCTATTGAATCAATAATTCCATCGTCACCTATATTAAAGCGACAAGTGGTCTTAATTAACCCGTAGTTAATTGTATTAGAAACCCTAGTCCAAGCATCTATAATGCGTATTGACAGTTTATGAAGTTTCCAATACAGTCGACTACAGAAATATTAGTCATCATGACATCCATCTAATGCTCAGACTCCTGGGACACTAGCCTACTCTAAAGCGACAGTGATTGGTTCACAATCCTACACGCGGACATAATGCTGATAAAGTAAGTAAGTAGGTTCGTATGAGTCAGTGGCGAACTCTGGTGACAGAGTTTCTAGGCCGCCCGAAGGCCTCTGTCATGGCCTAACAACTTTGAAAAAGCCGGGATCGACTGCTTTACGTGCCACGTGCACTTGAACATCCGGTTTTTTGAAATGAAATTAAATTAATTCACATTAAATACAGGTATAAAGTAGCTGTCAATCTTCATTGTGAAAAGTCCAATCTATTCAGCTTAACCAGGCATGCGAATATCAAATTAATATCTCTCTCTTCTTTACATTTTCCTTCACTGTTTGAGAGCAGTGATGACTGATTGGTTTCGACACAACTATACACAACTATGGGCAGCCCCCTACCATGAACTCTTATAGCGATTCAAATGAAGACCTAAACTAAATTGTCAAAAAATGTTATACTATGAAATGATTGTCTGATTGATATCATGGTACAAAATTTTTTGACAATTTAGTTTAGGTCTTCATTTGAATCGCTATAAGAGTTCATGGTAGGGGGGCTGGTCATATATCACGCTACATACATACATACTACATAACACAGATGCACAATTAGTGCAACATCATGGTGGGATCATCTGAAAAGAGGAATTTGGGCCGGCCAATCAGGCTACGGATAGACGACATTACCCAAGGAGGAAAAGACTGGATGACTGTAGGAAAAAACATAGCTACTTAGATAAGTAAGTAGGTAATAAGAAATATATGGCTTTTTTATATTTTTTATACACAAGTAATGTGTCAAGCTAAAATTGTTAAGAACAGGTGCACAAGTAGGTTTTCATTACGTATCGACGCGCGAGCGGCAAAACGCCTAAAGCGACAGATTATTAAATTTCAGACACGCCGTTGCAATAACCTGACGCATCACCCTCGGCTTCGGTAATATTTTACACAAAAATATACATTGGTGTGTTACGAATTTCATTTTGCGGTTGTCAGAATTGTAAAAAAATTTGATTTTATTATTTAAGTACTTTTTTAAGGATTAATATTTTATTTTGCACATGTACACGTTGTTATAATGTCATTAAGAGATCCAAGAGGAAGTATTAGTAACACCACACATCACCACAAGTCTTAGTAAGCAAAATGTCTGTTCAATGATTTTAGAAATTACAATGATTTTCATTAATGAAAACCTTCTGCGTCCTAAACTTTTTTCTGAAATGACTTCACACAACAGATATAGCTCTCAAACAGCTGTTTTTTACCTTTTTTATTTTACCATTCATTCATTCGTAGTATAAAAATTCTTTAGTTTATACCTAGCTTTTGATTTCTTATCAAAACACGAACTTTTATTAATCCTACAGTGTCTTTAAGCACTGAGACAAACCTTAGAAGGTTTTACAGTGCTTATTTTTATAACATAAATTTAACCCACATATAATATTTGAATAAATTATATACATATAAAGAATACAAACTCATTCATTCTAAAATTAAACTTAAACCAGGACGGAGAAAGAGAGTGTTTTTTTTTTATGTCAGCAAGTGACAAGACAATCAAGGCACCCAACTGATATTAAGCACCACGCCTGACTATCACAGATGCAGTGCCACCCAAAGCTTAAATTTTTAAGTGTTTGCGTGTTAATGCACTGCACCCATCACCCCAAGACATTGTTGTTAAGTCTAATTACTGTCTGACTGAATGCGTTTATTTAAGTATTTTATTTTTATTAGGTACTGTATTTACTGGGCTGACATCCGTGCTTCTTTTATCTAAGTCCAACGGAAGACCAGCGCTGGGTAGCTATGCGACCCAGCAAATGCTGAGTTGTAGCCTTTTTGTGGCGACCACATTTTTGTGTAGGTACAACTAAAGCACACGACCTATTCTTACCTACTTGGTTTTTAATTGTTTTTTTTTTTTTATTGTTATTTTATTAAAATTGTATGTACCTCCTCTGTATATTGTATCTACTTATGCTCGTCACAAATAAACTATTTTCTTTCTTTCTTTCTTTCGCCCAGAAGTTTGTATAATAAAAATTCAACGCGGGCAAAGTCGCGCGGCTTTTCACTATTCAATACTAAAGTAATAGTATGGTGCGTCAGCTGCGCTCGCCACATGAAATCCATTTATTCATTTTATAACAGTGTTCTATATAAATTCGTTACTGTGGTTTTATTTTGCAAAAAAATAGTTTAATATTTTTCATGATTTTAGTCACGCAGTTAAACTATAAAGTTTTTAATCATCTCGGCACTGCGTTTTCATTTTATACTTTTAAAAAAATCCATGTAAATCATCATTATGATGATAAATCTCTAGTACTATTCCGCTTAACTTTTTAACTAATGAGGTCACACCGTTAACACAGTTAACCTCATATAAGTAAAAATATCGACACATGTTTCATCCCTCCACGGGACATCATCAGGACCATCGACTTGTTCTCCGTTGCTCCGTTGAGCGCTGGAGCCAAAGTGGAGATGTGGAGTTTGGATCCAGCGCAAAAAAAAATATTGTCAATTGACCAAACTATTGAACACCGCATTAGAGACAAATTTAATGCAAGTAGTCCTTAAAAATAAAATATTACCCAAGGCTTATGCTTTGTCGTCGTTAAAACTTTATAATGAACTTGTATCATGAAATTCCCTATAATTTCCGCATACCTTTAGATTCAGTACCAATAAAACTCATAACGCCGAGAAAAAAATATATTGCAAGCTATACAAACAAAAGGATAGCAAACTGATCCTAATAAGCGTTCCGTTATTCTCTTTTATTGCACGGAACTCCAAAAATATTCCGCTTACGAAATCGTTTCTCAGGAAAAACCCTCACTTTGATGTCTTACTTCGCGGATTCCCGCTTAAGATCCAATCTGAAAATGGAACTAGGCTCATGAAAACCAAAATATCATTCAATGGCTCTTACCTTTACTATAACGTACATTTGATAATAAAGAATTGCAATTCCTTTGTGCCGGCGCTCTTTGCCTATTGTTTTATTACAAAACGTTGCACACGTAAGATTACCTTATTAATAAGCCATACCTATTTCTGCCGCCAAGCAGTAATGCTCGCATTGCTGTGTTCCGGTTCGAAGGGTATGGTTTCCGGTGAAATTACAGGCACATGAGACTAACCATTTAACGTCTCAGGGTGGTAACACGCAAGTGATATCTATGATGTTGCATGCGTACATAGGCTACGGTAACTGCTGACCATCAAGTGGGCCGTACGCTTGGTTACCACTTTAGTAGTATAAAAAAAAAAAAAAAAAGCTTTTGAAAAATGACCTGACTCGTTTTCGCAAGGGTTTTGGCTCTATGAGTATTTTACTCGTAAAACTACTCGAACCTGATATCTTACAGATTTTTTTTGTTATTCTAAGTAATAAATTGACCAATCAAGAACTCAAAAGCGTTAATCGATTCTGCGAAACTCGATCGAAATGCTATCGAAACATATTGGCTATTTGAGTCAGTGGCCAGAGTTGACCACTCATTCGAACTTACTATCTAAAAGCCTGGATAAACATTCTTTGTGGTTGTGACTGAAGCAAAATAAGTCTTAACTTGAGATCTTGGACGTATTTTTGTTAAGTCCACAAGCCAATAAAGCGGTTTTTTAAGCTGTAGCTGCAGTCCTGTCTGCTAAGCTATCTGCTACGCAAACTACAATTATTCTACGCTTTGACGCGCTAAATTTTCCCACAGTTGATAAAATTACCGCTTATTCCAACAATATAAGAATCGTTAAAGTGGTAGGTAATTTAGTCTATCATTGTTCCAAATCATTTTAGTTTACTTCGTTGTTACGTTTTAGCTTAATAATGTACGTTTTGTGACAATTTGTCGACAATTGTTGAATCTTTAAACAATGCGTCACTCGTGTAAAAGCAATGCATTACGCACGTAAAACGACTGTTCAAAAAAACTTTTTTTTTTTATACACCTGATGTGGCAACCAAGCGTACGGCCCACAAGATGGTAAGCGGTTACCGCAGCCTGTGGAAGCTTCCAATACCAGAGGTATCACTCGCGGGTTGCCACCTTGAGGCTAAGATCGAAAGCCTCATGTGCCAGTAATTTCACCGGTAACCATACCCTTCACACCGGAACACAGCAATGCGAGCATTACTGCTTGGCGGCAGAAATAGGTATAGTGGTAGTCCTTCCCCGGACGAGCTCTATCACAAAGAACTCTACTACCTTACCATCTTGTGGTCCGTACGCTTGGTTGCCACTTCAGATGTATAAAAAAAAAACTACAGCAAAACATCGCAAATGCATTAGTGGAATGAAAGCCTCACAGCGCCCCAATTTCTTACACCTTGAGGCCAACTCTCTTAAAAAATAAATAGGTTGGCAAAATACATTAGAGAGGCATATTACAGACGTCTTATTTACATTTACTGTAAGGAGCTTGAGTGCTTTTGATCATGTTTCTATCGAAATGGTCGGGTGTTTCCAACAGGCTACAAAAATACAATACAATTTAGTGTTTTAACGCATGTTTGCTACTTGCTACTTTACTTATCAATAGTTTGTAAGTTTGATTAGCTAAGTTAAGTTAGTTGTATTATTTGTATGCTTTAATAACTCACTAAATATAAAAAAAAAATAGTCAAAGGTTGATAAGTAAAGTAAGTAAGTTCGTATGAGTCAGTGGCCAACTCTGGTGACAGAGTTTCTGGGCCGCTCAAATACCTCTGTCGTGGTCTAACAACTTTGAAGCCGGGACTGACTGCTTAACGTGCTCCGAAGCACGGGAGCGCTCAGTTGAAATTGCCACTGGCGGTCACGCATTCAAATGATGACTACGCGGAACAGTGCTTAACTTTGTTGATCTGTTATGTACAACTTAGGCAGTTACGTCACGAGCTCACTAGTTGATAAGTTGTAAGTCAAATTATAAAAGTTTAATTAAGACTCTATAAACACTAAAACAAGTACACGAGAAGTGAACATTTTTCCATATAAAATATCTCAAACAGAAGTCGATACTGCTCTTTTAAACGTCGTAGTTTTTCACGAAAAGCCTCAAATAAAAATAATAAATAATAAATAATGCTGGACAATCTACACAGCATCATCTAGCTCCAAGGTAAGCTGCTGTTAAACAGAGCTGTATTATGGGTACTAGATGACTAATAATATTTAATACAATACAATACTTATATAGATATTTTTTATTATATATAGAAAATACCCAGAACACCCGGGTCAAATATTTGTAGTTCGTACAAACATTTGTCCCGAGGCGGGAATCGAACCCGCTACCTCTGCGTCGCAGGCGGACTTGCGCCCGCTGCGCCACATCGGTCGTCAATATGCAATCTATTTTTCCTTATAACACGCAGAACTAAAAACACCCTCGATTTTAAATAAAATATTCGCAGTTTTGTTCCTGGTTTACGATCCATACCTTGCATTAGACCCTTATCTGGTGCCGCATTAGCAGATCGTCAGCCTTTGTTTACCTCGGCTATTGTACGGCTATTGTAAGTAGGTGCGTGGGTATTTCGTAGAGAGATGGCGTATTTAAATTATATGGGATTTTTAATTTAGAATGCCTGCCTTTTTAGCCATGAACAAAAATGTTTATATTCTAGTTGTTTAATAACCTGACACTACCTTAATCATCTGCAATAGATTCACCAATGATGATGTTGATGTTCATCATCATCATGACAGCCTTCTAATGTTCCCACTGCTGGGACACTGGCCTACTCTTAGGCGAGAGTGATTGGGTCTTAATCCACCACGCGGACCCAATGCGGATTGGTGGATGGCACATGTCTTTCGAATTTTTAGTTCTTGGACATGCCGGTTTCCTCACGATGTTTTCCTTCACCGTATGAGAGCACTGGCATTGTGCACATAAATTTTTCGAACAGAAAAATCCATTGGTGCACGACCGGGTTTGAACCCACGACCTTAGGATTGGAAGGCGGGGTCACTACCACTAGACCACCGGTGCATGTTGATGTTAATCAAACACGAATACAAATATTTTATTAACCACAAATATAAATGTTGACATAGTAGTAATAGAATAGAATATAATATATCTTTATTGGACATACACCTAAGAAAAAGAGTAGAGACAAAGTAAAAATAGAACTTTTAAGTGGTACAATGGGCGGTCTTATCGCTAATAAGCGATCTCTTCCAGACAACCTTTGGATGGACTGGATAAGTTAAGACATTAAATAGACGGTGGTGCACATTTAACTAAATAACAGTAAACTTAAATGTAATTTAAATAATATAAAAATAAATACAATTATTATGTACCTACTACTAAAAAAGTAATAATTAACTGGTTTCTGAGTTAGTTTTCACTGTGTTTCAGAAAGACAGTTGATTCCCCAATATGTAACTTAAGAATAAATAAATAAATAATGCTGGACAATCCACACAGCATCATCTAGCCCAAGGTAAGCTGCTGTTAAACAGAGCTGTATTATGGGTACTAGATGACTGATATATATTTAATACAATACAATACATAGATAGATATTTTTTATTATACATAGTAAACACCCAGAACACCCGGAACAAATATTGGCAGATCCTACAAACATTTGGGAATCGAACCCGCAACCTCTGCGTCGAATATGGCAAAAGAACATTTTATATATGTACCTAAACTAAGAGGTTATTCTGAATGACGGTTTTCAATACGACAATCATTTTCAATAGTATTTCTATTTTTTTTTATTTTTTTTTTGTATACAACTGAAGTGGCAACCAAGCGTAAGGCCCACAAGATGGTAAGCGGTTACCGCAGCCTATGGACGCTTGCAATACCAGAGGTATCACTTGCGGGTTGCCACCTTGAGGCTAAGATCGAAAGCCTCATGTGCCAGTAATTTCACCGGAAACCATACCCTTCACACCGGAACACAGCAATGCAAGCATTACTGCTTTGCGGCAGAAATAGGTATGGTGGTAGTCCTTCCCCGGACGAGCTCTATCACAGAGTTTGCCACAAATGAGGCTAATATTATCGAAATGATTGACTTTTTGACTTGAAGACTTAACACCTTTTCTTGTTTGTTACAGACTGGCAAACATTTTCATCGGACATCACTTCTCATCAAAGCTTTCAACCATAAGTTCAGACTGGACCTCGAGCTTAACACGTGAGTACCTAGCCTTAATCTCTTCATTAGCACCTTAATACTGACGACCGATGTGGCGCAGCGGGCGCAGGTCCGCCTGCGACGCGGAGGTTGCGGGTTCGATTCCCGCCTCGAGTCAAATGTTTGTACGATCTACAAATATTTGTCACGGGTGTTCTGGGTATTTTCTATATATAAAAAAAAAATCTATCTATGTATTGTATTGTATTAAGTATATATCAGTCATCTAGTACCCATATACACAGCTCTGTTTAACAGCAGCTTACCTTGGGGCTAGATGGTGCTGTGTGGATTGTCCAGCATTATTTATATTATTTATATTTAATAAAACAGTGCTTAAATATTTTATGACTTGGCGAGTAGTACAAATCAGGAGAGCAAGTACCAAAAAGTACCAATTTGTGTGCCACAGAAGCAAAAAAGACCTCGACTCAGCATTCATGTCTTTACCATTGGTATTCTGCCGATACCATAAAGGTAAACAAGACCTTTTTTTTATACTACTGAAGTGGCAACGAAGCGTACGGCCCGCAAGATGGTAAGCGGTTACCGCAGCCTATGGACGCTTGCAATACCAGAGGTATTTCTCGCGGGTTGCCACCTTGAGGCTAAGATCGAAAGCCTCATGTGCCCGTAATTTCACCGGAAACCATACCCTTCACACTGGAACACAGCAATGAGAACATTACTGCTTGGCGGCAGAAATAGGTATGGTGGTAGTCCTTCCCCGGACGAGCTCTATCACAGAGAACTCTACTACTCTTTCAGCATACAATTCCGTTTTTCAAAAACATTTTAAAATATTTTTAACCTAAAACGAACCCAATAAATATATTTTTTTACTGCAGTTCAGTGCTATTTTTTTTAATTTCGGCGCACATTTTCATGCAACAGGCACGTGTTTTTATGGCCTAAGTCGTTCGCCCATCTAAGAAACACTGAGTGACGTGACTCAAACCGACACTGCTTTGACCCGTGATTTGCGTGATGTCGTCACTTTACCCTCTCGCAAAATGCTAAATTATATAAAAATAAAATAAGTGGCTATCGATAAAGTGAGTTCGTATGAGTCAGTGGCCAACTCTGGTGACGGCGTTAATAAACGCCTGAAGGCCTCCATCATTCATGGCCTAATAAATTTTAAAAAGCTGGGACCAACAGTCGTGCTCTCCGAAGCGTTTAAGTACACGTGTTCTGATGTCGGTTGTCGAGACACGTCATTTACTGCGCTTCCTAGATGGGCAAACCACTTAAAGGTAGGTTCTGTATCACAAGACAACTACATCACTGTCAGCGGCCGTGATTCAACATCCAACAATCGCGCAATAATAATAATAAATCATAAAGATGAAAGGAACACTTAACAAACAAGCGATTTCCTCTCATATTACAAAAAGCTTAGGTACATAAAAACTCGAACGAAATCCCAACCGAATGATTTCCCCAATCGCAATATTGGCGTCTTTGCACAAAGAATGATAGCGAAGATTTGAACATTCGTGTACTTACAAAAATGCATGAATTTAAAATGCCAACTCGTATGTCACATGGTAAGTAACTAAGTAAATAAGCTAGTATGAGTCAGTGGCCAACTCTGGTGACAGAGTTCTTAGGTCCAAAGGCCTCTGTCATGGCTTAACGACTTTGAAAAAGCTAGGACCAACTGCTTAATAGGCTGCCTAAAATTGCCACTGGCGTTCACCAGCAAACAGTCAGTATTTCCGATTCTAAGGGTCGCTGACTGAGTTTCGCGGCGAGTAAAGAGGTTACTCAGCCCTTACTTAGCCCGTTTTTTAGGCATGCGAGGTGCATACACTCACTCATATAGTTCTGGTGGGCAACTACAAGCTCAAAAGCAATATTGAAACAATGTTAGACTGACATTTCAGCATACAAAAAAAAAATAGTGTAGAGCTGGTTACCTCCCTGCAATGTCATCGTAGTTTCCCACGTCTCGCTTCGCCCGTTCGCTCACTAGCTGGCGGTGTGGCCTGCGCAGGGGTTTTTTTTTTATTTATGGTTATTGAGAAATAGTTTGACAGGCGTTGCTTTCTCCTTTTTGTTCACGACAGACGTATAGCATATGCGTCCATCTCACTTTGTTATCCCACTTTCTCAAGTCGGGATATTATTGTGCTACCCCAGCGTTTTATATTTCATTTATGGTGCTCCGAAAGTGTTTCCAACTTTCTTTGCAAAGTTCCATCGATTTGTTTTCGTAGCTCAGTCGGAACTGAGCCTTCGGGGTCAGAACAGATATTCTATTTCGCCAGCTTGAAATGTAAATTGTTTTACCTTTGTTGGGTGGCCGGGGGTTGTTTTGTTGTTGCTGTGGAAAAGGGTTGGATCTATTTTACGCATGTATTTATTGTAATTTGGCTCGCCGATTGACTCTCAAAACACTGTTGTCCGATAACTCAGGAACTAATAGTTTTATTATATATGCAGTTTTTTTGTAATATTTAAGAAAGTCAAAAAAGATGTTTATTTGTGATGGTCAAAATAAAACCAAAAAAAATAAGAAACTGTTGCTAAAAAATCCATTGGTACCTACCTTTTTAACAATAATTTGGTTCCTCAATTTAAGTCTGCCAGCGACCACGGTTGTTGCAACACAACCGAAACGTCGGGAGATAATAAAATGGTAATAACAATCCAAAAAAAAATGAAAAAATCTCGCAAATATTATAAAAACTATGAGTTCTGATCGCGATAGTTTAAAAAGACTATAACAATAAAATTGTCTGGTAACTCAAAAGCTATTTTTTTTTTAATTAAAAAGTTCACCTTAATTTTTAATTGACATTTTCCAATTTCACTTTTTTTCTTTTCCATCCATATGTGGTCATCATTAAGACCGCGCTTATTACTGATTTGTTAAAATAAAGAATTCTTGATATTGTAATTTTATTATGTACTAACTTAAATTTTGGTTCTGTGAATATAAAGTTTATCATTAATTCTTGAAAACTCTCTTTAATATGACAGAGGCCTTCAGGCGGCCTAAAAACTCAGACACCAGAGTTGGCCACTGATTCATACGGACTTACTTAATATTTCTAGAGCTATTTTGCAACTAACAAAATTAAATAGAGCTGACTAAGCTTAGAAGACGAGAAATCCCAGTCCTTGCATCATTACCCTGCAAAGACTCTCCGTAGATAAATCTTTTTGTCCTCAGATTACACGAATCCCGCATTTGCTAATTTATATTCGGATTGAACCGGATCGATTCGTTTAATGCCATTGTGTGGCAACTAGTAAAAGGTGCATTGCCATTTTCCGATAGGTTAGTCCAACCGATCTAAAATCGATTGTTCTCTGATTTATAAACTTCATATTCATATTCTCAAGCAATCCAATGACATTTTAAATCTTTTTTTTTTTTTTTTTTTTTATACAACTGAAGTGGCAACCAAGCATACGGCCCACAAGATGGTAAGCGGTTACCGCAGCCTATGGACGCTTGCAATACCAGAGGTATCACTCGCGGGTTGCCACCTTGAGGCTAAGATCGAAAGCCTCATGTGCCAGTAATTTCACCGGAAACCATACCCTTCGCACCGGAACACAGCAATGCGAGCATTACTGCTTGGCGGCAGAAATAGGTATGGTGGTAGTCCTTCCCCAGACGAGCTCTATCACAGAGAACTCTACTACTCTTCTATCTACTACTATTCTATCTTTTCGGTCCTGAGTCGTTTCTGGTCCTGGTTGTGTCGTGGGTTCGAAATTGATCGGTCTTGCAGCAATATTTTTTTATAAGAAAAAATATGCGCGCAATATGCAATACGTGTTTTAAAACAGTGAAGGAAAACATCAAAATTAAAAAGGACCGCACTAGATCCGTGGGTGGATTTGACCAACTTAGGTCATAAGTCATAAGCATTTATTGATAAAAATATTTACAAGTCTATAATATTTATAAGTCGCTTTATAATATTATTAAATTATTATTTATTAACTTAATATAATTAAAATTTATATCATACATTAACTTTAGAAAGCTGTCATGATGTGATGACATGCAATTAAAGGAAGATTTACAATAAATCCTCTCTTATTGTATACAATATTCTGAGGGAAATAAGGTAACAAAAAATATATTTTATTGTGACTCCCACACGTTAAGATAAAAATAAACAACGAACAATAGCGGAAGTACAATTATACGGTCACATACATCACTAAAATGATTTATTGCGCCTGCGGTTGCTTCTCAAGATTTTACGATTACCGATATACTTACTGTAGACGACCGATGTGGCGCAGCGGGCGCAGGTCCACCTGCGACGCAGAGGTTGCGGGTTCGATTCCCGCCTCGGAACAAATGTTTGTACGATCTACAAATATTTGTTCCGGGTGTTCTGGGTATTTTCTATATATAATAAAAAAAATATCTATCTATGTATTGTATTGTAATTAATATATATCAGTCATCTAGTACCCATAATACAGCTCTGTTTAACAGCAGCTTACTTTGGGGCTAGATGATGCTGTGTGGATTGTCCAGCATTATTTATTTATTATTTATTTATTTATTTATTTACTATGTCATAGAACACATTATTATTTACATATTCTGTCTTAAAATAAAAATAACATACACACGAACCAAACCTTCAATGTACCGGCGCGATTCGGTTTCGGTTGATATAGAAGATTAGATGTCTAAAAGAGTGTTTTTTATAAATTATAATGTATTTTGCGTTTCTGCGTCTCTCAAATGATTTCTTTTTTAAAGAAACTGAAAACTGAAAACCAAGGATCAAAATTGAAACGCATTTTGATTTTTATAGCTCTTGAAAGGGCTGTTTGTAATCATAACTGATTAACTATGCAAGAACATCGATTTCGTGCATTGATCTCAGATCTCAGATATTAAAATAAGGAATAGGTATTTATTTTCTGATACTAAATTATACTTATTCCTTATTTAAATTAAAAAAATACCTATTATTAAAATAATAAATAAATAAATAAAATTTTTATTTCAGACCATTTCTAATCCATATTAGGTTAGTAGTACAAAACACTTAAAACTATATTAGTAAGCACACAATTTAATAAATTCAAATCATAACATTTAACATAAAATAAAATTACTTGGAGACTAGGCGAGAGATCGGCGTAAGTATAAGTGCCTCATGTAACATAAGTATAGGTCCTCCATAACAACAGTTAGAAGGCTGTTAGTGCTCCCACGCAAGCGGCTCATCAGGGAATAGGTATTTTATTATCTGAATTGAATATTAAAATAACTATTCTTTATTTTAACCAAAAGCTAATTGTTTTTAACGCTCCCTGTTCAAGCTTTGCAGACTTCTATCCACCCGCTCTCGACAACTTCATTAAAACCGTATAAACAAACGTAGTAGTAATTACAATTTAATCTGTGCTCCACTGTAAACACAGATCTTTGTGCTCCAATCAAATGGGTGGAAAATGGAACGGATTTTTAAAAGATATGTACAAAATCTAAACTGTAATAAGATGGATTTATAAAATAGCTACCATCTCTTAAACAAAGGTGTTTAACTTTACGTAAGATCTTAAAGCTGAAAAATAATTAACGTAAAACTTTTTTATAACCTAGAGATATGACGAAATAACCAATATACAAATAAAAATAATTGTTGCCCGCAATGACTTAGAATGACTACTGCAATACTGCGGAATAATATTTGAATCTGAACCAATAAGAATAAGCACCCGTTTCTGATTTTCGACGATCCAGCTTGAGTTAGCCATTTAAACAAAAAGTAAGCGTGAAACAAGCATGGCGGCCATGTTGTGACGTCATCCTGGGAACGATTGAAATACAATGCGGCTTAATAAAGCAAACACGAGCCTGTCTTAGTAAAAATAATGCTTTAATAATGAGTTAACCCAGCTATTTTATTGGTTCCGTGATTTTAGAACCCACTCGTCACGCCTCTACACTCACGGAAGTAATAACCTATAACCCACTCGCGGAAACATCTCCCGCCGCCAAAAATATCGAACAAATTTGAAATTTAATGGCCTGTCAGAAACTTTGACACACGCTATTCGAATGTATTTTCAAATATCGAAGCTGTGTTGCCAGCTAGATACGAGTTCACTGAAACTTTGAACGCGCCAGCACAAAATAAATCGAGATTCAAGATTATACAAATGACAATGCCGCCTCAGCTGTAATCTGCAGACGCGATTCACTCAAAATACCACAATAAAAGATGCTGATATGTTTCTATAAAAATATAGCTGTCACTCTCACCCACACCCACCGCGTTGCGCGTACATCTGAGATAGATAATCTTTAATAATAAAACATTTTCGTCTGTCTCAGCGTTCATAATATATTCTGAACAAGTGGTCGTCGGGTAGTCGGTAATGAGATGAATTCAAATTAATGCCACTCCTTATCTCTAACAAGACGAGGATTATATTTTGCTTGGAAAATGAGAATTTATTCGCGGGGAAACACGAAGAGATTTGAGTGTGAAGATGTTTTTGTAAACTTGCGACGTCTTGAGACGCTATTAAAATTGAGCTAACGAAACCAGAAAATAATGTTTATAAATAAATGGAAAAAGAGCTTTTTTATTCCAGATAAAATATAAAACTCTAGTCTAATTCGTCATTTAGCAATCTTTAATCTTTATGAATCTAAAAGTTCAGTATATTTAAACAAAAAGTTCAGTCTGTCACGAAACCCATAAATCAATTTATTCGTATCATTTAACAATTGAATTATAATTTATCGCCCATGCTGCACCGTGTCCGCGATATCATTGCGAAATAGTTTCATCATTTAAAATTAACGATCGATCGTAAAACACAGGGTTTTTAATGTAATTATCTTAATGGAAATTTACCACGAGAACGCGAGTTTGCCTTACCATTTGATTTCTTTTTTCTGTCATAAAAAAATCACTGGTTCAAACAGAAGACTACTACTGTAACTCTGCTAGTTCATACGAGCATGTTTACTTAATATTATTACGATAAACAATGCAACAAACGCCTTGCCTACAATGTCTTGACTTCTTTAATCTTCTTTTAATTTCTTTATTTTATGGCTTCTGTGACTTTTATCTGTCACAATTCTGCCAGTGTCCGTTTGTGTTGCTTCGTAATATTTTTAGATGCTATATGGGGGTTAATTAAAATTTTGTGGTAGGTAACTAATTTTATTTACAATATAAACACATAACTATGTATACGCCTACCCACTTCTATAAAATATCATTTTTCACCACTTGGGTTTGCTAGAAGAGAACTCTTTTTAGGGTTAAGCTCGCCTGTGTACATGTCCATTTTTTTGAATTTTATAAATGTTATCATGTGTGTGTACAATAAAGAATAATAATAAAATTACAATAATAAAATTTAGGCAATTTTACTGTCACAATTCTGCCAGTATCCGTAATCTTATTAGAGATGATGTCAAAAAAAATGTGTATTTATGTTAGTGACATTATAATTTGTATTTTACATATTATTAAGACAATTTAATCATAATAATGTTTGTAATTTATGACGATCCAAGAACATGTTATTTGTCAAAGGAAATAAATAAATTGAATTGAATTGAATTGAACCAATTTTATTTACACTATATAACTCATAAAATAACAAAAATAAAAATTAGGTATGTAGATTGTTAGGAATATGTCACAATAGTAACGTGAAAATCCCCTTCAAAGTGGATCTTCAAAGGGGATTTTGACACTAACCCAACCAATAAATAATAAATAAATAAATAATGCTGGACAATCCACACAACATCATCTGTCCATCTGCACACAGCAGCCCCAAGGAAGCTGCTGTTAAACAGAGCTGTATTATGGGTACTAGATGACTGATATATACTTAATACAATACAATATATAGATATATATTTATATAGAAAATACCCAGAACACCCGAAACAAATATTCGTAAATCGTACAAACATTTGACCCGAGGCGGAAATCGAACCAATGTAAGTGATTGCTAGTGCAGCGGGTGTAAGACTCGACTATGTAATGTATTCTGTTTCACAAAGCTTTAAACTTTTCAATAGCCTTTAATAAAATAAAATTTAAAAATAAAATTTAAAAATAAAATTTAATCATAAACAGGTATCGTTTATTCAGTTATTAAGTTACAAAGTGTTTTATAGGATGAATCGGAATGGAATTGCTTATTTCGTGTCATTACGTCAGAAGGTTTCAACGGTAAAATGTTTCAATGATAATTATATTATACCGTATTGTACTGAAATTATTTTATAGCTTTTTTTAAAATGGTAATTAGTTTTCTGCTTATGTTAAAAAAACCTACTTACTTACCTGGTGGTAGGACTCTTCAGCAAGAGTTCGTCTTGGTGGGTACCACCGCAGTGTCAGATATCTCTCATAACGAGGTAAAATTTATAGAGACATATAGTGCTCTATTTCGTGATATTTTTAACTCTCTTCCCCCTTTTTGAGCTTCACATGATTAATGGACGATCCCATTCATAGACGACCGCCATTATAAAAATTCTCAAAGAGATTTTACCTGGTTGTATTATCAAAATATAACTCACCGCAGTGGCAGATATTCCACCTCCAAGCATTAGTGTGCAAGCATGACTGTGCTATAGGTCTGAAGGGTACTATAAAATTACTGGGCAAAGAGATTTTATAACTATGACGAGTGTGGTGCCACGCAGGACTTTAAATCCTAAAGCTTTAGATGACAACTGTCATGGTCAGGCATAGCACTTAACATCAGTCGAAAGACTAGACCTTTGCTATCTCGTCAGTGTAGACTTAAATTAAAAGCTCTTTGGCCGGATGGAAACCATAGAGTAAGCTACATTTTTAGTTAAAATATTAAAGTAATCTCGAATTAAAATCTTTTCTTATGCTGCTGTTTGTCAGTTTCGCTAAAACTGCTGGACTGATTTGGTTATTTTTTTTCTTATTATATATGTGTGAGTTCAGGAAAGGAGAGACAATGAGAAAATATGAAAAATGACTCGAGGGTAACCGCGCGGTTCAGCTAGTAACTTATAAAAACAAAATCACCACCAATGAAATTGAGAAACCACCACTCCAATATCGCTTAAACCACAGAACTATATTTGAGTAGAATAAATGAGTGTATGTACCTTGCGTGCCGAAAAACGGGCTAGATAAGGGCTGAGAACCTCTTTACTCGCCGCGAAACTCAGTCTGCTCTCAACCGGGGGCGGTGTGGTGGTGTGGCAGTGCCTAGAATCGGTTTGCCGCGTGCTTATCGATGCTTTTAAATCATTTATTTTCGCGCGGCTTATGTTTCCCATCACTAAAATACATTTGTGTGTAAAATACAAATACGCAAAATGTTACACGCTCGGTTTCCATATAAATCGACGAACTCTTTCATTCTACTTAAATATAGTTCTGTGCTTAAAACGATATTCATAGTTCGCCCGATAATTATGAAATCATTTAATTTTGGGATAAAATTGCCCGATTCAATCGTGGTATCTACCTCGCTGTACCCCAAACGTTTTTAATACTTAAAATTTGCATAATTGCCGTGTACTTTATAGAACTGCTACGAATTTTTATGAATACTAATTTTAATTTTACCTGTTACGAGGGTAATTACACGACGCTTCATGGTGCTGGTATCAATTTTAATTAAATTAAATTAAATCAGGTTATTTTACAGGTGAAAATAAGGCTCTTTCGCTAAGTGATGGATGTTATGTATTTGCACCTGTGATAAGTAAGTAAGTACTTACTCGTAATTTTATGTTCGCGTAAAACCTTTTACAATATTTCGGTGTGAATATTGAAGACGCTTGTAACGAGGTAATCTTGCAACGAAGTACAGAGATTACTTCGTTGCAAGATTATGCAACGAAGTACAGAGATTACTTCGTTGCAAGATTACCTTACTTAGCTAAGTAGTAATTTTTTCAATCCGTTAGCTTACTTCACTTAGCTTCACTGCTTAGCTAAAATTGATAATTTATATTAATAACTAATAGACCCGGCGCGGTTTCACTCGCGTTATTTTTTTTAGCAAATTTTTACATTTTTACCTGTATATTTTCTCACCGTTTAAACCTATCCTAAACTTTTACAAACATTTCAAGACCAAAATTAGCCAAATCGGTCTAGCCGTTCTCGAGTTTTAGCGAGACTAACGCACAGAAATTCATTTTTATATATAAGAAGATGACATAATTAGAAAGACTCAGCGCTATTCAACCCGTTTCTGATTTTTTACTAGACAGAATGAGGAAGTTTTTGCATAGGATATTCTTTATTCATTAGGTTAAACTGCTAACTGAAGCTATATAAAATTAATTATTTGATAATAAAAACAACATAATATATTGTTAATCAGAGTAAAACACATTTAACAAAAAATCATAATATTTAACTATACCTACTTACTTAGAGGTTATGCCACAAGAAGATCTCTGAAATCTGTCCTTAAAATAGTCCAATCAATTTGTTCTGAAAATAGCCACAACGTAAACAGGGTGGCCACCGTGTAATTCCACCGTTACTAATTCCACCGTTCGAATGCGCTTCAATCTACCTCCACCGCAGCTAAGTTTCTGGTTTTGATACAAGTCAATCACTCACACATTGTTTGTCACTGGAAATTATAAATATCGTTAGCAAGGTTGTAAGCCTGTAAAAGGATTGAGCAGCCAGAAAAGTTCACAAGAGTAGTAGAATTCTTTATGATAGAGCTCGTCCGGGAAGGACTACCAACCTATTTCTGCCGCCAAGCAGTAATGCTCGCATTGCTGTGTTCCGGTTCGAAGGGTATGTTTTCCGGTGAAATTACAGGCACATGAGACTTTCCATCTAACGTCTCAGGGTGGTGACACGCAAGTGATATCTATGATGTTGCATGCGTACATAGGCTACGGTAACCGCTGACCATCAGGTGGGCCGTACGCTTGGTTGCCACTTTAGTGGTATAAAAAAAATAAAAAAAGCAGTAATGCTCGCATTGCTG
Organism: Colostygia pectinataria; assembly: GCA_951394395.1. Classification (NCBI taxonomy): domain Eukaryota; kingdom Metazoa; phylum Arthropoda; class Insecta; order Lepidoptera; family Geometridae; genus Colostygia; species Colostygia pectinataria. Next base: position 13,176,112 of record OX596352.1, on the reverse strand, counting down.
TGTTCCGGTTCGAAGGGTATGGTTTCCGGTGAAGTTACAGGCACAATAATTATGATAAGTAATTGTTTATGTTTGTGTTTTAGACCACACATCGTAGGAATCCGTCACAGAATTAAATCCTGAGGTTGTGGGCTGATTTTGTGGGTCATTGGGTTTGACACCCACGCACCTGTAACAGCTTTAAATGATTATCAAGTTGTGTTTTATATTCCTCTGATTGTGTATACTGAACCTATACAAAAAGGCATGGTGTAAATATACCTGGTGGTAGGACTCTTCAGCAAGAGTCCGTTTTGGTGGGTACCACCGCAGTGTCAGTTATTCTACCTCCAAGCAGTAGTGTGCAAGTATTACTGTGTTTAGGTTTGAAGGGCACTGTAGCAAGTGAAACTACTGGGCGAAAGAGACTTAACAACAATATTTTGGAATGATAAGCGCTGTGCAGTGCCACGCAAACACTTAAAAACTTTAAGATTTGGGTGGCACTGCATCTGTAATAGTCAGGCGTGGTGTTTAACATTAGGTGGGCGCTTTGATTGTCCTGTCACTTGCTGACATAAAAAAAATACAAGAAAGCTCAGTAATTGCCACATGCAGTCACCCATCCGAATGGTGACTACGCAGAACAGTGCTTAACTTCGTTGAATCTTAAAAAAACTTAGCATAACGTAGCTGACGTTACAAGCGTTTCGTTTCTTACTCTACTTTGCCTCTTTTACTCTCCATATTGAGTGTGGCAAATAAATATATTCAGTGACATAGTTATTTTTAGATACGTAGACTTTTTCTTTACCTGTATCATACCTATTTATGCCGTCAAGCAGTAAGGTTTGCATTACTGTGTTCCCGTTTGGGTATCCCTGTAAAATTACAGGCACATGAGACATTCAAACTACGTCTCAGGGTGGCAACACGTGAGTGATACCTCTGGTATTGCAAGCGTCCGTAGGCTGCGGTAACCGCTTACCATCTTGTGGCCGTGAGCTTCGTTGCCACTTTAGTTGTATAAAAATAAAAACAAATCATTTTCCAGGGGTGACATCTACAGTCTAGAGCCCATGCTTGAGTGTGAATCGTGACTCAAGCATAGATTAAACAAAATTGTTCTATGAAGAACTGTCAAAAATCGATGCTTGAATACGGGCATAGGAGCTGAATTGGGCTTGACGCTTGGTTGCCACTTTTGTAATATAAAATAAAAAATAAATATGTAAATGATGACCTACTTAGCACTGGTGAACCAGCACTTTAGGTAGAAAACATAATATATCCAGAAATTGTTATTGGGGCCGGTACTCGCTCCCTCTCGATGTCACTCCCACACCGTTTGTTGCCTTCCGATCGTTAATCACCTCTGGGCGTGTTCAAGGAAACTAAACAGGGCCTACTAATTAATGTACGAAGCCACGCGCGCCAAGCCACTGAGATCACAGATTTCGGTTAGGTTGCTGCTATATGTGCCTTGCGGACTCGTGGTAATAGATTTTTGTATATGCCTTTGTATGGCTTTGGAGGTTACGTAATGAGGCTCTCCTGGCATAACAAAGTCGTCCGCAATCCAGGCTGAAGTTCAAGCCTGGGTTCCTAATACACAGTTTTACTAGTTTGGGAACCTATGGATTCATAAACAAATCATGTACCTAATATTCCTGTGTCAAATTAAAATAAATACTTACTAATACTATACTAAGCATTAATATGTTCAGTAAATGGGTGCACTGTAACAAGTGAAATGACTGTGCGAAAGAGACTTAATAACCACGTCTCAAGAGATTATTTATGCATCATGAGTTACCCACTTATATTTGGCATGAGCCTCATCTAGTTCAATTGGCACCACACTGAAGCTTTATGATGAATAGAAATCAAAAAAAAGCTAGGAACCCAGCCGAGTTTGTTGCCAGATTCTTCTAGGCTGGGGCGCGTGGAACTGGCGTTAATTCACCTAGCTTTAAGACGGTTCAAAATTTTCCTTGAGGTATTATTGAATAAATATATTTTTTACTTTACTTACTTTACTTAACTGACTTGACTTCATGAGGTCTTTTTCATATTCCTACTGGTAGGACACAGGTTCAATCGAGAGTTATTGGGTCATAATCCTACCGACCTAATGCGGATTGGGGATTGGGAATTAGGGATTATTATTCCTGATTGTGTTATTTTTAACGAGTAGAGTTGCATTAAGAAATTCCCAAATTTAACTACTTGAGGTTTAGGATGTAGAGGGAGGAAATTTAACACGAAATAAGTCAGCGCGAAAAAAAATCACGGAATGTATTTAAATAACTTAAACTATTCCGAGAATAAAACAATATCAAAAACAAGTAAAGTGTCAAGTTACTCTTAAATAACTACAATATATTCTAAAAATAGTGCTCATACGAGTTTGGTCGAGTGCAACCTTAATGTATTATTTATCAGAAATCACACTTGTATTCTACGGAATATCTGTTTTTTTACGCTCACAGCTACAATTCTAAAATTTAGTTAAGATTTTCATACGAGCAATTGCAGTAACAAAATAACATTGAATTACAGACGACAAATACAAACATCTACAAATTTTAATGATTAAAGGTCACTGAGCAGCTACGCAAATAATGAAATAACATCGTAAATTATACGTTATAATTCATTGGAAGCAATCAACGTGGAGTGTAGCGACGCGGTATTTATCGTACATGTCGATAACTTATTAGCATTTAATTTGTCGAAAAAGGGCTTCCGTGATCTTAGAATCCATGTTATAAGCTCATTTACACGGTTAAATAATTGCATCCAGAATTGCGTTGTTAGAATAAATAAATAAATAAAATAAATAAATAAATGCTGGACAATCCACACAGCATCATCTAGCCCCAAGGTAAGCTGCTGTTAAACATAGCTGTATTATGGGTACTAGATGACTGATATATATTTAACACAATACAATTCATAGATAGATATTTTTTATTATATATAAAATACCCAGAGCACCCGGAACAAATATTTATAGATCGTACAAACATTTGTCCCAAGGCGGGAATCGAACCCGCAACCTCTGCGTCGCAGGCGGACCTGCACCCGCTGCGCCACATTGGTCGTCAAGTCAGAATCGAAGAACAAAATGTTTGACACTTTGCTCTGAAACAAACCAATTTGACAAAGCATTTAATGCACGCAAGGAGTTGAAATTCAAGAACTCATTTTCTTAGTGCACCAAAATGAAAATGTTTGATCTCTTGGACAACCGTTTTGGATGTGCGTTGATTGTCAGTCAGTCAGTCAGTAACATAACGTTTTTATTTATTTGCAGTTTTTAATTTCAGAAACGAGTATGAAATGTTCAGTTATTTTCTGTGGCAAACCGGGAAGTGTGAATTTTCAAGTTTAATAAAAGCGAGTGGAGTAATATTGCAATATTATATTCAAACTGAGTGATGGTCGTATGCAAATGTATATTTATTAAGTTGCTTTTGAACTTTTACTGTGTTCTGCCGTCACATTGCTTCTTGGAGGAACGAGACAAGCTTTTGTTTTCGAGAGAGCTTATCTTAATATATAAAATCATTGCCCTACTGGCTGATAGTTTCAGGGTCTATTTTTTTAATATGGGTGCACTAAGAAGGCATTCTTAAAATTATTCTATTCGCATCCTAAATCCGTGTTCAAACAAGCGAAACTCTAGTACAAAACGATACTCAAGCATATATTTGTGACAGTTCTTCAATGAGTACTTTTATCAAATTAAATCACGATTCACACTCATTTTATGGTTTTTGCACAACATTTTCGATAACAAAATAATTATTTATTTTGTTTTTATTTCATCATGACAGCCTTCTAATGTTCCCACTGCTGGGACACTTTTGGGTTCATTGGGATGTTTTCCTTCACCGTATGAGAGCACTGGCATTGCGCACATAATTTTTTCATAGCGAAAAATCTATTGGTGCACGACCGGATTCGAACCCACGACCTTAGGATTGGAAGGCGGGGTCACTACCACTAGAACACCAGTGCTCAGTGTTTTTATTTACTTCATCTTATTAATACAACTTTCTACAATGATTGCACTTCTGTAAATAATGACCTTTTCTCGAGTGAGAATCTTGGACCTTCATCCAACACAATACAACAGTTGTACTCGCAGTAGGTACTATTCTTTTTGTAAGCAATATAAAACTTTATAGCTTTTGTGCACTAAAGGCTAATTTTGACGTATCATTACCAATCTAAGCCAATCCTATGCCCTTCGAACCTTGTAACAAAGTAATATAACTTGGTACAAGTTGTCTTGTAAATAGTGTCAGCTACCCTTCAAACTAAAATAATTAGCCAAGTTGTCTTTGGCATGTCGCGTTTGCGCCAAGGGGGTGTACGGTAACAAGTTAATTTATGTTGAGACTGAGTAAACATTTGCTAAGCACTGCGATACAGTGGCTGATAGTGTGGTTTGCCAGGCTGTGTGCGCTTTCAATATAGCGATGTTATTAAAGAAAATACTAAATATAGGTTACTTTGAACGTACTTTTTTATGCAGAGCCTCATCCTTTGTACACAATTTGTAAAAGGGTTTCCTATGGTTATTTTTGTTTTTATAGTGTTAACCATCACACTAAGGGAATACTAAAGATTATAATATCCCAAAAATTATTTTGCCTCAAGCGGGATTTGAACCCGCAACCACCGCTTGATACGCGGGCGCTCTACCAATTGAGCTATCGAGACATATCTCGCTTGGACGAAATAATCATTGGGATGTCTTCGGCTCGAAGCGCCGATAGCTCCACCTACAGGGGTAACGTTGCAGTTATCCAAGCCTGTTCAATGACTAAAGTTAATCTAGTTCATTGACGAGAGGTATTGCATTGCTTATTCAATTGGTTATTTTTGTTTTTATAGTGTTAACCATCACACTAAGGGAATACTAAAGATTATAATATCCCAAAAATTATTTTGCCTCAAGCGGGATTTGAACCCGCAACCACCGCTTGATACGCGGGCGCTCTACCAATTGAGCTATCGAGACATATCTCGCTTGGACGAAATAATCATTGGGATGTCTTCGGCTCGAAGCGCCGATAGCTCCACCTACAGGGGAAACGTTGCAGTTATCCAAGCCTGTTCAATGACTAAAGTTAATCTAGTTCATTGACGAGAGGTATTGCATTGCTTATTCAATTGGTTATTTTTGTTTTTATAGTGTTAACCATCACACTAAGGGAATACTAAAGATTATAATATCCCAAAAATTATTTTGCCTCAAGCGGGATTTGAACCCGCAACCACCGCTTGATACGCGGGCGCTCTACCAATTGAGCTATCGAGACATATCTCGCAATTGAATAAGCAATGCAATACCTCTCGTCAATGAACTAGATTAACTTTAGTCATTGAACAGGCTTGGATAACTGCAACGTTTCCCCTGTAGGTGGAGCTATCGGCGCTTCGAGCCGAAGACATCCCAATGATTATTTCGTCCAAGCGAGATATGTCTCGATAGCTCAATTGGTAGAGCGCCCGCGTATCAAGCGGTGGTTGCGGGTTCAAATCCCGCTTGAGGCAAAATAATTTTTGGGATATTATAATCTTTAGTATTCCCTTAGTGTGATGGTTAACACTATAAAAACAAAAATAACCAATTGAATAAGCAATGCAATACCTCTCGTCAATGAACTAGATTAACTTTAGTCATTGAACAGGCTTGGATAACTGCAACGTTTCCCCTGTAGGTGGAGCTATCGGCGCTTCGAGCCGAAGACATCCCAATGATTATTTCGTCCAAGCGAGATATGTCTCGATAGCTCAATTGGTAGAGCGCCCGCGTATCAAGCGGTGGTTGCGGGTTCAAATCCCGCTTGAGGCAAAATAATTTTTGGGATATTATAATCTTTAGTATTCCCTTAGTGTGATGGTTAACACTATAAAAACAAAAATAACCAATTGAATAAGCAATGCAATACCTCTCGTCAATGAACTAGATTAACTTTAGTCATTGAACAGGCTTGGATAACTGCAACGTTTCCCCTGTAGGTGGAGCTATCGGCGCTTCGAGCCGAAGACATCCCAATGATTATTTCATCCAAGCGAGATATGTCTCGATAGCTCAATTGGTAGAGCGCCCGCGTATCAAGCGGTGGTTGCGGGTTCAAATCCCGCTTGAGGCAAAATAATTTTTGGGATATTATAATCTTTAGTATTCCCTTAGTGTGATGGTTAACACTATAAAAACAAAAATAACCAATTGAATAAGCAATGCAATACCTCTCGTCAATGAACTAGATTAACTTTAGTCATTGAACAGGCTTGGATAACTGCAACGTTTCCCCTGTAGGTGGAGCTATCGGCGCTTCGAGCCGAAGACATCCCAATGATTATTTCGTCCAAGCGAGATATGTCTCGATAGCTCAATTGGTAGAGCGCCCGCGTATCAAGCGGTGGTTGCGGGTTCAAATCCCGCTTGAGGCAAAATAATTTTTGGGATATTATAATCTTTAGTATTCCCTTAGTGTGATGGTTAACACTATAAAAACAAAAATAACCAATTGAATAAGCAATGCAATACCTCTCGTCAATGAACTAGATTAACTTTAGTCATTGAACAGGCTTGGATAACTGCAACGTTTCCCCTGTAGGTGGAGCTATCGGCGCTTCGAGCCGAAGACATCCCAATGATTATTTCATCCAAGCGAGATATGTCTCGATAGCTCAATTGGTAGAGCGCCCGCGTATCAAGCGGTGGTTGCGGGTTCAAATCCCGCTTGAGGCAAAATAATTTTTGGGATATTATAATCTTTAGTATTCCCTTAGTGTGATGGTTAACACTATAAAAACAAAAATAACCAATTGAATAAGCAATGCAATACCTCTCGTCAATGAACTAGATTAACTTTAGTCATTGAACAGGCTTGGATAACTGCAACGTTTCCCCTGTAGGTGGAGCTATCGGCGCTTCGAGCCGAAGACATCCCAATGATTATTTCGTCCAAGCGAGATATGTCTCGATAGCTCAATTGGTAGAGCGCCCGCGTATCAAGCGGTGGTTGCGGGTTCAAATCCCGCTTGAGGCAAAATAATTTTTGGGATATTATAATCTTTAGGGTTTCCTATGGTCTTAGTCACATTTTGCAGTATGTTATGGTCGGGTTGAAAGTATAAGTTGCTTTGGTATTGAGAGATATAGTTATAAAATAAATAACTGGTAATTTTTTTATATAAATTAGCTTAAATAAATAATGTAAAAAATGGCGCATAACCACTCTAATTTTAATTTATTTATAACAACTACAGTTAATTATGTTTAAAATACATAACACCCAGGTCCGGAACAAATATTTGCAGATCTTGCAAACATTTTCTCGCAGCGGGAATAAAAGCGCAAAACACACACAGAACGCTGGCGCGGGTCGGGTCAGACCCGCGCGGGTCGGGTGAAGTGCAGCAGCCGCTCCCGCGTTCAGTGTGCGCGGCGGCTCTGACCCGACCCGCGCCCGCCCGCTGTGTGTGTTGCGCGTAAATCCTTTCTTTTCTAAACCGGGCACTCGCTGAACGTGCCACCTTCAAACTAAAACTAAATTTACTCGCAGTAAGATCTTTTGTCTCCACTACCGTAGTGATTGCGAAACGGGGAGAATATGAGATCTTTTTAGGTTTGTCCGTTGGGACTACGATATCAAGTGGACAGATTTGCTGACATATTCTGTCGGGTAGCTCCTAAGCCTGTCACTGCCCTTATCAATTATCTCTCACCCAGTGACCCGATCGAACATAGGAGGTACAACACCCAGTGTGTTGAACCTCACAAAAGGACACAAAATTCTCGCGCATATCCAACGAGCCGCGAAATGAACGGTGCTAGTCCCTTCAGGTACGTATGGATTAGTGTAACGACGTTTGACGACTGAACGAAGCCCAATCAGGCGAACTGATGACGTGACAGCGAAAATGTTAGGGTTATTTTTTAAATTTTGATGCCTCTAAGGTATTTGTAAGAGATAAGGCAGAGAAAAAATCTAAAGGTTATTTTTTCAGAGGTAAAGAGATCAAAGAAGTGATAGGCTGGCATTTTATTTAGGCATTAAAATATAGTTACCAGGTAAAGCAGTTATTTTTTTCCGTGGAATCAGTCAATGTTTTTGCATAATAAAAAGTACCTATGTGTTAATCTAGAGCTTATGCTATCTTTAGACCGAATCTTATCTAAATTAAAAGCGTTTGAGCTTAAAGTAGATACAAACAGAAGTTTTTGCTTTTATATTAGTGTGGTAGCTATACGCGAATTTAAGTTTGAAGAAGAAACACACTTACTTTCGCTTTTATAGTGTGAATTCACGAGAACGTAGAACCATTAGTAAAGTACGTAAGAGCCACTAGATCCTGCGACTGACAGTCACGAATTATGAATGGCAAGAATCGATCGGGCACTACCATTATTCAATGACAGCACCCGATCCCGATATCTTTGTTCAAATTTTGAATTTAGAATTTGAAAACTTTGACAGACGCTTCGCCGATGAATTTCCTGGCCACATAATAGCTGGTTTTATAAAAAAAGAAGAAAGTTAAACAAAGAATTTAAAAACAAACAAGGAGCAACCCAACAAAAAATTCAACTTGTTTCATTCAAATTATGTGCGTCAAAATTGCGACGTTTTATAATTAAACTAATTTGAAACAAAATACAAGCAGGTACTAACAATTTTTTATTTAATTTTAGAGTAATATTTTAAGTATACAAGGAAAAAATAAAGTCGCTTCCCGCTGTCTGTCTCTGTATGTATGTACGCTTGTATCTTTTAAACTACTTATTTTACATCACTGATTAATGCGGTTTCTATCAATATAGAGTGATTTAAGAAGTTTTTACGTACAGCATAAGCGTCTTTGCAATCACCAGTAATATTATTAATGCAAAATACTGTCAGTTAGTCTGCAACTTTTCACAAAACCGCTGACTTGATTTGGATAAAATTTGGCACTGAGATAATTCGTAGTCTGAGGGAAAACACAGGCGGCTTTCATTACGCGAGCGAATCTGCGATCGGCAGCTAGTCTATAATAATATAATTAGGTACTTTAAGTATAAATAAATAAATAATGCTGGACAATCCACACAGCATCATTTCTAGCCCCAAAGTAAGCTGCTGGTAAACAGAGCTGTATTATGGGTACTAGATGACTGATATACTTAGATATAATACATTACATAATATATATATTTTTTATTATATATAGAAAATACCCAGAAATATTTGTAGATCGTACAAACATTTGATTCAAGGCGGGAATCGAACCGGCAACCACCGCGTCGCAGGCGGACCTGCACCCGCTGCGCAAAATCTGTTGTCAGTATATAATAACTCTGTGCTTTTAATCATGACGTAGTAATTGTTATCTAAGCTGCGGTTGTTTGACCAACGCAAATCGCAGAATCGCTTTGGTCCTAATCTCGTGTGGTTGATTCTACAATTGAGCTCGTCCAATATTGATCTAATCTAATTTTCTAAATGTGAGCATGAATAATTTTGAATTGAAATAATAGATTAAATTTATTTTTTAATAGGATGCAAATAAAAGAAGTTATTGCGACACTACCTACTACTACTACTTTAACCTGGTGGTAGGACTCTTCAGCAAGAGTGCGTCTTGGTGGGTACCACCGCAGTTTCAGATATTTTACCTCCAAGCAGTAGTGTGCAAGCTGCACTGTGTTTAGGTTTGAAGGGCACTGTAGCAAGTGAATTTACTGGGCAAAAGAGACTTAACAACAATGTCTCGGGGTGATAAGCGCAGTGCAGTGCCACGCAAATACTTAAAAACTCTAAGCTTTGGGTGGCACTGCTTCTGTACACACAGGCGTGGTGCTTAACATCAGGCGGGCGCCTTGATTGTCTCGTCACTTACTGACATAAAAAAAACTACGATGGTTCATAAATACTGAAAGCGATTTGGTTTCGAAACTTAGAAATAATGCGGATTATTGTGGATATTATTTTCACTACTGTATTATTAGTTCGTTTCTCGCAATGCTCTTAGTATCTTTTTTCGTGTAAATAATATCGCTTCACTACTATTATCTTGTCTGTTTTGAATCATTAGAATGATACAATTCCTTTATTTTTCTTACAAGACCCAGCTCTAGTTTCAGAGAACAAAAATAATACCTTACAAATACACGATCACCGTAATATTCTTAGCTTCGTAGACCTTTACTTTGCACAAATATGAAGTTTAACAGTTTCAAAGACTGTGTGGCTTTACGACTGAAAGTTAGTTTAGTTTTATAATTTGCAACTATAAAAACAGAACTTGGCAAATCTGAATTCAAAATGGATGGTTCCGTCAAAGTTTTAGTTTTTTTGCTTACCCCGCTTTTTAGTTTCGCTCAGTTTGCGTACGGTAAACATTATTAAAATGGAACAGAACAAAACGGTGGTAGGGCTGCCAGACATTTGGTTGCTGCAACTTTTACAAGCCTTTTAAAAGTTAATTTTTCGAGTCAATTTTTAAATTTTAAACTCATGAAAACACTGGCCATCATCATCATGAACTGTTGGGATGCTGACCTACTCACTAAAGACGGTCTACTATGCTGATTTCGAGTTTTTAGTTTGTAGGCATGCTTCCTCAATGTGTATTTTCTGCACCATTTGACAGTGCACCCATAACTATTTTAATGGAATAATCCAGTGGTTTACGATTGGTTTCCAGGATTTTACTATTGGAAGGCAAGGGTGCTCCTTTGACCTTACTTTTTATGTGCATCTTTTGGCAACCCTAAATAGAGTACTTACTCAGTTCTTTAGCTGAGCGTTTGCGTTCCGTTATACGGAGTAAAATGTCTGTTTATTATTTCGTGCATTGTGTTTGTTAGTTAAAGATTTTGTTTGTTATCGCTTATGCTTCGGAATTCCGTAAAGGCACAAACTTTATTTAAAACTCTGTCTGTTTTCTCGCGCACTAATGGGATTCATTTTCATCATGGCAGCCTTCTAATGTTCCCACTGCTGGGACACTGGCCTACTCTCAAGCGAACGTTATTGGGCCACAATCCACCACGCGGACCCAATGCGGATTACATGGAGCCACCTGTGGTCTAGTGGTACTTTTTATCACGAAAAAATTTACTGTTCCTGTAGGATAGCTTGTAAACTGTAAAACAAGGGTGAAGTCGCGCGGGTCAGCTCGTTATTAATAAATTTGTAAAAACCGAGTGGTTTTCTATTAAATAAACTATAATGAAGAGATACATTTTTGTAATATTTTATGTATGTCTGTTAGAGCATAACTTTCTAACCGTTATTCCAAACTGCATAAAATTTAGTAGGTCGATAGGTTTCAACTCATAAATTTTGCTGGCCATAAATAAAACATTTAAACAATATTTTTGCTGAAAAAAAGGAGGATCAGTGAAATGAGTCAGTCAAAAGTTTCTGCAATCAACCACAAAGAGATCACTGATGACTAAGTAACAAAAAACTTTACTCATATTCAAGAAAAATAAAAATGTTGTAAGAGCATCAAATCCGAGCGCGCCTTTTACCCCTTCAAGTTGATACATTTTGTGCTAATTCAATAATACCTACTTGTTCGCAGTTGGTTAGATATCAAAGTCTCTCCAGTTGCTAGGCAACGGCCTCTTCGGAGCCATTCGCTCGTGAATATAGCCGTAGGTGAGGTCACATATTTGTAGAAATAGATTTGTAGATATTACATTTCCTGTTTCCTCGAAATATCAATTTGGGTATTAGGAATTTATTTATGTTGCAATTTATTTTGGGGTTCATGGGGTATGTTTTGCTTATTTTTTATGTTTTAATTACTTCGCTGAACCAATAATACCTTTGCTATATTGACTGTTCTGTGACCATAGCATAGTTTTAGTAAGCAGCTAGGCAAACTACTACGGGCGCATTATTTTATCTAACTAATGTGTGTTACTTTACCATTTTTATTTACCAAAATAAAACTATTTATAAAATAAAGTTATGTACCTATTTTGTACAAAATACTCAATGAAACTGCTGAACTATCTCAAGACCGAATTGATATTTGTTAGTTGAGTAACGACGGAATCGTATTGCTATGACTGAACCTGGAATAGCATAATTTAATTATGCTATTTTATACAGCATCATCTAGCCCCAAGGTAAACTGCTGTTAAACAGAGCTGTATTATAGGTACTAGATGACTGATATATATTTAATACAATACAATACATAGATTGATATTTTTAAAAAAATACCCAGAACACCCGGAACAAATATTTGTAGATCGTACAAACATTTGACCCGAGCCGTATGATGAATATATATATATATATATATATATATATTCATCATACGAATAGATGTATTAATGTACTCGAATGCAACGTGTTACCAGTAAAACTGCTGACTGAAACTAGTACATCACAAACTGATGAATTTGTAAGAGTTGGCCGAATGAGTCCTTTGCATTCGATGCATGCATAACTCATTAGCGGAGCGAACGTTGCAACGGCCAAAGGGGATAAGCTGTAGCGAGATTGAATATACCACACACGCTCTTCAGATTTACCCACTGCGTTTAGATAATATATTTGAATTATTATTCTATTCTATTCTGGCATAATTTTTAAAACGCTAATTACTTTCTTCTCTTACTAAGCACCGGTGGTCTAGTGGTAGTGACCCCGCCTTCCGATCCTAAGGTCGTGGGTTGGAACCCGGTCGTGCACCAATGGATTTTTCTGTTCGAAAAATTTATGTGCGCAATGCCAGTGCTCTCATACGGTGAAGGAAAACATCGTGAGGAAACCGGCATGTCCAAGAACTAAAAATTCGAAAGACATGTGCCATCCACCAATCCGCATTGGGTCCGCGTGGTGGATTAAGACCCAATCACTCTCGCCTGAGAGTAGGCCAGTGTCCCAGCTGTGGGAACATTAGAAGGCTGTCATGATGATGTTGATGAATTTCTTTCTATTGATATTTAATTTTGACAACATACTCGTAGTATAAAATACATACACACATGCATAAAATCACGCCTGTATCCCGTAGGGGTAGGCATGGAACATTTCATAGCAGTGAAAAATCATATGAAATAAGTTTTCATACGTCATACCTACTTTAAGCCGTCAAAATGAAAATCATTGCCTGTGAAATATCACATGTGAAATAGCAGTGTCAAAATTTAATAATATCATCAAATGATAATGATATAAAAGTAGCAATCATTTCCATTCCTACGTAGGGGTAGGCAGAGACCACAGATTTCCACTTGCTACGATCCTGACATACCTCTTTTGCTTCATTTACTCTCATCACATTCTTCATACACGCTCGTCGGTTTAGGGTACTCCTGACCTGGCCTTTCTTCTATTTACTCAAAGTATAAAATATATATTGTAAGAAGTTAAAAGTGAACTGAAGAGACAACCTAAGTCTAAACAATTGCGTTAGTGACTGACTGACTAGTGGCTGAGTGATTGACAATAAAACACAGTATAAACTGGTCCTAAAAACCTTTTAATGTGAAGAGTTAGAGGAGAGGCAGAAAAAAACATTCAATGTTTAAATTGTAGTAACGATTAATATTAGCCTGTTGTGTCCCACTGCTGGGCAAAGGCCTACCCTTAATCTCTCCAGTCACTCCGTTTTGTGCTAGTTGAAGCTCTATTAAAGTTTCGAGATCAGCTCGCGTGGGTCTGCCACGATGCCGATATGCTGTCTCAGGGCTACACTGAGTTCAGTAAATGGGAAGATAATATTTCTGTAGAAAGTTCGGGTGAGTCGCGGTGCATTCTACTAGTAATATAGACTCGTAATTCTTTGTTTCAGGCAACGAAGCTGTTCGTTTTGTAATCTTATATATAAAAATGAATTTCTGTGCGTTAGGCTCGGTAAAACTCGACAAACGCTGGAGGAGGAGTCCAGGTTTAAACGATGAGAAAATTAGAAAAATAACGCGAGTGAAACCGCGTCGGGTCAGCTAGTAAATAAATGAAAAACGCGGACGGCTTTTACTTTAAACTTATCCGGAAAATAGTAGCACGAACAGTGCGATGCGATTGCGGCACGCTGGGTCATCACGAGCGATTGAATTCTGTGACATCATCAAATAAATATGTTGCGTACTTGCAGAGTTACGCTGCGGCTATGGCGACATAACACAGTTTACTTATGTAATTAGTAACACTAGCATTACTAGAGTTAATACTATTCGAGACTTGGGCGTAACATTTGATGACAAACTTTTATTTGATCAGCATGTAGATAACATTGTTAATAAGGCATCTAGAGCATTCGGTTTTGTCCTTAGAATGTCGTCCGAATTCTCCAGCATCAAGACTTTTAAAATTCTTTATTGTGCGTATGTTCGTAGCCACTTATATGCTTCACAAGTCTGGAACCCTTGTTACGGTGTATACGTTACTAGGATCGAAGCTATTCAAAAACGATTTTTACGTTACCTTCAGTTTAGGGCTAAAGTTTACATATCTGATTATGCTGAGAGATGCCGTAAGTTTCATTTCCTTCCATTAGGATCTCGTAGTTAAATTGCTGATATATGTTTCCTAATGAAAATAGCAAATGGTGGTGTTGAGTGCCCGGAGCTGCTGGAGCAGATTGGTTTGCGAACGAATACTGGTTCATTACGTAGGCCTAACATTCTTTATGTCCCATTGGTGAGGACTAATTACAGACAAAATGCGTTCGTCAACAGAGCAAGCAAATGTTTTAACAAGTTGGTAGCTGATAGTTCTGACAATGACATTATAGATCTAGATATTTTTAACACTGCTATCAAGCGTGTGAAGCGCTTGATGTCCGATTCATTTTTCATCCAGTAGTTAGATGGTATAATATTTTTGTTGCAATAGGTACATAGATACGAGTGCGTTAAGTCAATACTATTATTATTATTATTATTATTATTTTATACAACTGAAGTGGCAACCAAGCGTACGGCCCACAAGATGGTAAGCGGTTACCGCAGCCTATGGACGCTTGCAATACCAGAGGTATCACTCGCGGGTTGCCACCTTGAGGCTAAGATCGAAAGCCTCATGTGCCAGTAATTTCACCGGAAACCATACCCTTCACACCGGAACACAGCAATGCGAGCATTACTGCTTGGCGGCAGAAATAGGTATGGTGGTAGTCCTTCCCCGGACGAGCTCTATCACAGAGAACTCTACTACTCTATATATACTACTGTATATATACTACTATATATATACTAGTTAGACAATACTTTTATTATATATTATAAAAATATACAAATATTATATATATATATATATATTTAGGTGCTCCGTCTACATAATACTGTTTTGTTTAAAATTAGTTATTCCTACTTATAAGTGGAAACTTGTAATTAGCCTTTAAGTACATAGTGTTGATACTGTTCTTTTATTAGCTGTAAGTTTTCCGAAAATGGTAAAAATAAAATAAAATAATATAAAATAAGTTGCTGTGATTAGAAGTACTTTTTTTTTGTAAGTAAGTTCGTATGAGTCAGTGGCCAACTCTGGTGACAGAGTTTCTAAGCCGCCCAAAGGCCTCTGTCATGGTCTAACAACTTTGAAAAAACCGGGACCGACTGCTTAACGTGCCCTCCAAAGCACGGGAGCGCTCAGTTGAAATTGCCACTGGCGGTCACCCAACCAAATGATGACTACGCGGAACAGGGCTTGACTTTGTTGATCTGTTATGAACGAGCCAGCTACGTCACGAGCGCTTTTTTTTAAGTATGTCAGCAAGTGACAGGAAGATCAAGTCGCCCACCTGATGTTAAGCACCACGCCTGACAATAACAGATGCAGTGCCACCCAAAGCTTAAAGTTTTTAAGTTTTATAAGAGACCAACTTAAGTTACTGCCTCATAAATAAAAAAAGGACCATTAAAAATATTATTGGATCTCATAATCAGTAGCTCTTTTTACCTCAATTTTGCAGGAAGTTACCCTCATCACTCTTAAGAATAGGCTAGTATCCCAGCAGTGGGAACAATAAAAGGCTGTGGTGAAGAGCAGAATACTTCCTTCTCCCATAACTGCAGCGTCTATAAGTAGAATAAAATAGTGAACGTTTTGTGTACGCCCCGACACGGCGCCGTAAACAATATTTGAACAATATATTTTCTTTATAACGAGAATTTATGTGAACGATGTGGTTCGCCTCGGATAAGGCTTGTAAACATTTTGTGTAGAATGTTAATTAGTGAGATTTGGTTTCGGGAAACCAAAGATAATGAACTTTAGAAACTACATACTTTATTATCAACTTGAATATTTTTTGGTTAGTGGGCAGACTGGGCAGCCATGGTATTTGTTAACTTAATTTATGGTAAACATTTTGTAGGATAAAATGTTTTTAACGTTTCTGATTATAATATTCCCACTAAAAATAAGGCCTATACAAATAAAGGGTGTGCAAACTATTTAATAGAATAAAAAAGTTATCTGTTCATTTTAGGTTGAGTTAAGCCGCTAACGCTTTAGGCAAACGGTTTGCGGTTGACTGTTTACTATTCCAATATTATTTTGATAGTTACTAATATTGGCGGTATTACTCAATGTAATGTTTTGATTTTAGTACTTTTAGTAGTGTTTCGAGTTCGGTCTATGGCGTGTCAAATAAATTTTGTGTCTGCAGCTTAGTCAGGCGTGATCCTTAACTCCAGGTAAACGACTTGTTTATCTTATACCGTGTAAACTTAAAGAGCTTACTCTATTACTACCTCTTTTAAACCAATTCGTATCCATAACTCTATATAAATTTATAACATAATAATATATCGTTTATTTCAGTTTTTACACCATATTTAGTTAGCATAAAATATACAAAGTTTTTTATACGCAATCATATTATATTTGTCGGTATGCTGGTATATGGTAGGTATATATTTTACGTCTTTCCGCGAGGTCACGGGCTGCCGTAAATTTATGCCAAATGCAAAGAAACCGACAATTTTTAAAAGTTATGACGTCATTTCCTGGCTTCGCAGGAACGGCGGGCAATATATAAAAACGTGTCAAATACCAGACATAGCTTTACGCATACACCTTTTTTATACAAACTATGTTTGATTGAATAAAAAATGGTTTAAGGCCTTTTAGTTTTCTTGTAATGACGACCGATGTGGCGCAGCGGGCGCAGGTCCGCCTGCGACGCGGAGGTTGCAGGTTCGATTCCCGCCTCGGGTCAAATGTTTGTACGATCTACAAATATTTGTTCCGGGTGTTCTGGGTATTTTCTATATATAATAAAAAATATCTATCTATGTATTGTATTGTATTAAGTATATATCAGTCATCTAGTACCATAACACAGCTCTGTTTAAAACAGTAGCTTATCTTGGGGCTAGATGATGCTGTGTGGATTGTCCAGCATTATTTGTTATTTATTATTATTTATTTATTATTATTATTTTTATCAGCTCGCTAAGACTTATTATCTTTCTTTGTGCTACTTTATCTCAATGAACAAAGACGATGATGAGGTAGATGTAAAAAACACATTGCTTAACAGAGATTTACTATAAAAAAGGGTCTAAGTTCTTAGCCGCTAAGATATTACGAAACTTTATGCACACATAAACCGTGTATACCCACACATGCAAGCCGTTACCATTACCGTTACTGAACAACCTGGCCTACCATGATAATGTATCTCTGAAACTTTGGAGCCGAACAAATATCAACGAAATACGAAGCACTTACCTATCATGAAGTTTCATTGGATTCCGATGAATCCAAAGGCACGTGTCGATTCACGTGCCGTCTTCGGGATCGATTTAGGAACTAATGCGATTCAAGCATCGATTAGCAACAAATCGATAGATTAATTGTACAAATTGCATAAAATTTCAGTTCAAGAAATTACTTTTCAAGGTGAACTTGCTAACAAAATAGATACGATAGTAGCCACATAAAATACTCTACAAGCTCTATCATAAAATACTCTACTACTCATACAATGAAAATACAAAAACATAGCCATGTATTTAACATTCCAAGTAAGTTATAATCATGTGTAAATTCATTGTATTAATTTTACTTGCTCGCAAACGCGTGATTCTTAACGTCCAAGATTAAAGATACCTCGGGTCTACCTTAACAGAGGTCACCACTTAGTATGTTAATCAAGCCATTACCAGTACAAATACATGAGTTTTAATGAGCTTAGGAGGGGATGTGACTCAGCGATGGGTATTTTATACCGTATACGGCTTAAAGTAGGAAACGTGCTGGAAAGTTTGTGTGACTTCTAAGTGTAAAGGTAGAGTTCTGAGAAACGCGATCAGTGACAGCGATGTGCGACAATTATAAAGTCTGTTGCAATGAAACTCTATTTAAAGCGCAAATCATCTATAATTTCAGAGTTATTATGAAGAAGAGTAGTAGAGTTCTTTGTGATAGAGCTCGTCCGGGGAAGAACTACCACTAACCTCTATTTCTGCCGCCAAGCAGTAATGCTCGCGTTGCTGTGTTCCGATTCAAAGGGTATGGTTTCTGGTGAAATTGCAGGCACAAGAGACTTTGCATCTAACGTCTCAGGGTGGTAACACGCAAGTGATCTATGATGTTGCATGCGTACATAGGCTACGGTAACCGCTGACCATCAAGTGGACCGTACGCTTGGTTGCCTCTTTAGTAGTATAAAAAAAATGGCATTTAAAAAAATATCAAATGTGTAAAAGTACACTAGCATAGATTAGCAATTCGACGCTTGGGATTTTTAATTTCAAACGTAACGTTTTTGAATTGAAGTTGAAATTGGAATGCGCTTCACCGTGGCACTTCTGACGGCTGCGCAATCCGGAATAAGAGAAAAACTAAATAATTTACTTGTTTTAAAAAAAATGGTTTATGGAACCGAAGAAATACTTGTAGTTATTACTTACACATAAGAGTGAAAATCATCTTAAAATGTCTTATGGTTCTTAAAATCGAAGGAAAAAAGGAAAAAACATGAAAAGTCTATCTCATGCTGACATTTCACTTGGCATATTTGCTCAAATATTTGCGTTATCTTATCAATACAAACTAAGCTTTGTATACAGAGTCATTCATTATCAACCTGACAAACTTAAGGGATAGGTTCCACACATTAAAAAAAATATATGTACATATAATTTTTTTTTTGTCTTAAAAATCCCAAGTAAAAAAAAAAAACGATTACGTTTTTCCGCTCAATTATTATTTATCATTGTTGGGAATCGAGTTAAGCGACGTAATAATGAAATATTCGAGTGTGCGCGCCCCGTAGCGGGTCAAGGACACGCGCAAGTCAAGGACGCGCGGGTTATTGACCTGCGGTTCATTGACGCGCGGGTCACTGACACGTGACGAGCGCTGCCTTTTCGATTTCTAACAAATATAACTAATTATTAAGCAGTATTACGTATTTTTTTTTATATAAAAAAAAACGTATAGAAAAAATAAGTACAAGTATTTTTTTTATGTGTGGAACATACCCGTTAAGTTTGTCAGGTTGATAATGACCTTGTATAGAATAATTTCACAGAGTTTACTTTCTGTTGACAAAATAAGCTAACAAAAATATGCCAAGTTAATATGCCAGCTTAACAAACCATGTGCTATAATGTTATTTTTTTATAGTAACATTACATTACCTGGTAGTAGGACTCTTCAGCAGGAGTCCCTCTTGGTGGGTACCACCGCAGTGTCAGATATTCTACCTCCAAGCAGTAGTGTGCAAGCTGCACTGTGTTTAGGTTTGAAGGGCACTGTAGCAAGTGAAATTATTGGGCGAAAGAGACTTACCAACAATCTCTCGGGGTGATAAGCGCAGTGCAGTGCCACGCAAACACTTAAAAACTTTAAGCTTTGAGTGGCACTGCATCTGTAATAGTCAAGCGTGGAGCTTAATATCAGGTGGGCGCCTTGATTGTCCTGTCACTTGATGACATAAAAAAAAAAACGTTTTATCATTATTATTACTGTTTTAAAATACATTTCAAATATTTGGAAATAATTGAACATCGAATATCCTATGCATAGTTTTTAGCTCCATTGCGCATCGAAACGGCTAACTTCACGGAAGCCTAGATCCGCCGAGAGAACTATACTCGTGTCCGTGTTTAAACTATATACTTTTACCCGTGTGTCACTGACACTAAATCCTCAAGCAAACTGCCTCCCGTGTGTCCCTTATAAATGAGAGTGCGGAAACCTTGATGAGATGTATGGCTGTAGAGGCTTCGAGGGATTTTTGTACACCCCTCGCTTGCGGCCTTTTGAATAATGATAAGACTTAGGGTATCAGAAGCCAAGCGCTTGGCTTGCCATCAATTTCTTCACTTTATGGTGACCCTGGTAAGCCTAAAGACCGTGTAAATACTTGTCAATCAACCTATTTAAATAATGATAGTTAATTGTCTATTTACAAAGGTGCATGTTTATAATTAAATCGTTTAAATAGTACTTCAAATTATAAATATAATTTAATATAAAGTTTTGTTACTAAATTAAAGCAATGATAAAAAATTAAGTGGTATGTTTTTTTTCTGTTGCATCTTTTTATTGTTTTATGAGATTCCATTCATAGTATAATCCAATAATTATTTACTTATTTATAAATATAACTTAAAATAATATTTTATATAGATCTTTATAATATTAAGAGGAAATGAAAACCACCTGTCACCGTTTGCTCTCGATAGTTACTCATTTTCCGTCCATCGACCATGTTTCGGATCACAAATTTAAAAGCTGCCAACTTACAATATTAAGCGCACGTGTGTTCTATTCTTGTTAGCCGTTGTTCTAATAGCTACACTTGTGTACTTGCTTTATGTGTGCTACGTGGGACCAAGGGCTTTGAGTATGGTAATGAACTTGGAAAGTACGCACTGAAACAACCCATTTAAAAGAGCTTTTAGGCGATTCGTTCACAACGAAAACGGACCGATGTTGCTAACAAAACAGCTTTCAATAATAAATGAATAATATTGTGAAGCAATGTCTTTTTATTGGTACATTTTGAAAATGCGATCGGGATCTAATATTATATTTTCGTATTCCTCCTCAAGACGGACTGTCCTTGCAACAATAAACTTAATTTTCAAATCAAATCGATGCATTGCAAGAGCATTTTTTATTTTTAATGCTGGTAACTCAAAATAACACTTCAGCTGCCTGATACGACGTAGTAGGAGTTGGTCGCGAAAACGCTGGCGTGACTGACTAACCTTGATGTTTTTGAAATAGACTGGTAGGATACTGCCAAAGACAGAGAGAGATGGAAGAAATTCAGGCAGACTTCTGCTCAGCAGTAGAACACTGCAGGTTGATCAAAAAAAAGTACCATAAAGCTTATTGCTACTTTTAATTCTTAAATGCGTATGTGGAATGACAAAACGAAAAATAGCAATCGTACCTATCTTTACTAACTTGTATGAAGCTCTTTACAGTTTCGACTACAAAAAATGTGTATGCCTGTGTATCTTTCATTGATAAAGGAATAATAAACAAATAAAAATGAATTACCTGAATCCTATACGAATTTTTAGTTAACGATACATTTTAATCAGCTAACAGAAAAATTCCTGCTAGCACTATTTTCTACATCACAAATACCCCCCAGTCTGTAAGTTCGTATGAGTCAGTAGCCAACTCTTGTGACAGAGTTTTTAGGCTGCCCGAAGGCCTCTGTCATGGCCTAACAACTTTAAAAAAGCCGGGACTGACGCTTAACGTGCCCTCCAGAGCACGGGAGCGCTCAGTTGAAATTGCCACTGGCGGTCACCCATCCATATGGTGACTACGCGATGCTTAACTTCGTTGATCTGTTATAAACAACTTAGCCAGCTACGTCACGAGCGCTGTAAACCCGGCATCGTCTGAACTTTTCACGTTTTCAAATCTGCTAAAAGCCACAGATACATCGTAAAGTGCGCTCGGAAAGTTGCATAAACATCGGCGCGACCGTACCGGACATAAATCCAAGATTATGAGACGGCGGCGCCGCGCTCGCTTCCATTTGCGGGGAACATTCATCTCTCCACACCTTCCAATCTTGGACTTTACACTCAAGTCGGACTGTAGACTTCTTCGAGTTTTCGCAGTCAGAAAAAATAATACTTCTACGAATTTTGCTTTATTCAATATCTAACAAGTCAATCGAGACTTTATTTGCGTGTTTCTATGGTAAAAAGACATCATAAAAAATGGATGTGTTCTTTTTAAACTAATAGAATTACTTTATTGAAGCTGGGAAGAGCAAGGCTAAGTAAATAGACATTAGACATAGACATAGACATTATATTTATTCACCACATAGCACACAAATACATTAGTAGGTAAAAACAATAATACAAATAAGAAACTTAAGTATAGGAAAATAATACAAAAAGATTAATTATACAGAAAAAATATACATAATTATTACGTTACTAGTACCTACTACAAATGCAGTGACTCGCGACACCTCCTCGCACATCTTTGGTGGAAACACAGCCTACGAAAATACGATAACAGCTACAGTTTAGTTGCATTTCATTTACGATCTGTCAAAAGTTTGCTAACAGAATCGCCGCCGTGGACTCCTGAAGCCTATATAATTCTACATACAATCAGAACAATGAACCCTTGTCGATATGAAAACAATGGCCTTCAATAATCGTGTTTGACGGGCATTGCTAACCTCTGGGCCATAACGGGACTAAAGCCTGCTCCACGCGTTGCGAGCAGCTTACCTGCTAGTTTGGTTTTACAATCACATTGATATAATAACTAGAATAATCAGAATTTAGACAAGGCTTTCTTGACTGGCTGACAGATCAACGTATAGCCTAAATCGTAAGTTTGGAAGGTACATTGTTCCTTCGGCGTAGGCGCAGCAAGAAAAAAAATCCCGTTATTAAATTCTTAGAAGACGCAGCTGAAAAGCGAAGTGTTTACAAAAATTCAATGCAGACAATGTCGTAGTTCAAGTTATCCACAAATGCAAAAAAAGTGTGTTCGTGTGTATGTTTGTTCCCACTCAACTCCGTAACGGCTAAACAGATTTGGAAGAAACTTGAAACGATATATAGTTCGTGACCTGAAATAACACAAAGCTAGATAATAAAATAACATTTTATCCTGGGAATACCTGATGACTGGGTCTTTTATAACAGAATTTAGTTAATTTTACTTCATTGTTTTATAACTAAATGGAAAAATATTTCCAAATAGGATAAGTCTTACAAGAAAAGTCGATAAGTTTATCGCATAACAAAGTAACTTACAAGTTATGTCCATAGCGTAAGTAGCTGTTCGCAACTGGCATGCTTACTTGTACCGTGTGAGCTGCGCTTTACTAACCCTTGGGTCATTAATGGATGTAAGGTTTATTGACGTGTAGAGATATAATTTGGAATTTGTACGCTATGGCTATGGGCTTACGATTGGTTTTCCTAATAGTGAAAAAATAGGTCAGGAGGATATTTTTGGCGCTTTGTTGTATAAGGGATTTTAAAAGTACAATAACGGAGCAAATTTTACATAGTTTTATATACGTGGAATTTTTTAATACAGTACAAGCCAAACCTAACTTTTGCTAGCCTACATAGCGGGACGTTGTGTAGGACAGTTCATGACAGCCTTCTAATGTTCCCACTGCTGCGACACTGGCCTACTCTCAGGCGAGAGTGATTGGGTCTTAATCCACCACGCGGACCCAATGCGGATTGGCGGATGGCACATGTCTTTCGAGTTTTTAGTTCTTGGACATGCCGGTTTCCTCACGATGTTTTCCTTCACCGTATGAGAGCACTGGCATTGCGCACATAAATTTTTCGAACAGAAAAAATCCATTGGTGCACGACCGGGTTTGAACCCACGACCTTAGGATCGGAAGGCGGGGTCACTACCACTAGACCACCGGTGCTCTCAGGCTCTCGGTAGGACAGTTAGGTAAATACAACAAACTATGAACAATCAAAAATGTTTTTTTGGTAAATTATATTTATGTCCGATCCTATTCACACACCTTACTCATTATTTTAGGTATTTACTGCCAGGCACTTATAGAAAGAAAAAATAAAATAAAGTGTGAATAGGTAAATATGTATATAATGGTATATAATGTTCTGGACAAACAGTTAGTAATGACAGAATAGAGTATCGATGGACCGATGATATTCGGTTACAGAAAGTTGTTAATGCAGTCAAAAGTAAAAACATTGATAGTGTTTCGTCAGACTAAAAAAATACTTACACTCAAAACAAAAAAAGAGAACTTTAATAAAACATATTTATAAAAAAATATGTTTGTTATTCGTTTATGTATAAGTGAAATACCATTATTTTCAGAGAATTAATCTTAGGCATGTTTTAAGACATTTCATTTTCTTTCACGTATAAAAAGCTTAAAGGTCACCGAACGCATCTACTTTGATTGCTCAGACTCTGCTAACAATTGCACAAGCATTCTCTAAAGAACTTTACGTCTCACGTAGAAGTGCTACGCAGACATCTACGCCGTAGCCCGTAGCACCAACAAAACGCGATCTCCAACTAGACTGAGTAATAACAGTTGTTACTATTGCCATTTACTTTAAACAACTTGTTCTTTGAGAATGCTGGAGCAGCATTTTATGTGAGAATAGGTGGAAAGTAAAAAAACTCTATTTGAAGTGAGAAATTGAGATACTTGTATTATAAAAGTAATACTAACGTGCAAACAACACACACAGCGGGCGGGCACGGGTCGGGTCAGGTGCCTTACTCTTGAATCCAATGACAATTCCAATCTAATCCTAATTTCTATTTACTGCGGTTAAATTTTTGTACTCTTGAAAACAAGGTGGAATTTGGCGTAAGGTTTGCTGTCAAAAGTACGAAATGTCATATTCCAATACTTGTCCAATACCATTCGCGTACAGGCCCCAGATCTGCCGCGGGTGTTTATTGTTTTAATTTGTATGGACGTCAAGGACGACAATTATAACTAAGCATTAAGTTTGTTGTAAATAAATGATGACTATTATTATTTTTATTATTATCATGAGAGCCTTCAAATGTTCTCACTGTTGGGACACTGGCATACTCTCGTGCGAGAGTGACTGGGTTTTTAATCCACCACGCGGACCCAATGCGGATTGGTGGATAAACGGTTAACATTATCTATGGCTAACTTTATAGGTAGTTTATGACTTGATTGTTTAATGAGGGGTAACTAAATCGAACCCTCATTTGCTAATAGAGACCGAAATAATATCGGGTATTGAATAATCACTATAATATAGTAATCGCTAATTTAGTAAATTGGTCAGATTAGCACATGATCGTGAAAGATGCCACAAACAAACAAGCAGTAAACGAAGGGTAGTATATATAGAAGGATAGTGGGAAATTCAAACTTTTATTCAAAATATTTTTATTTATTATAATCACAAGGACAATTTTGCGGCATCAATTTACGCCAGTTCCACACGCCCCAGCTTAGAAGAATCTTGCGTTTGGTTGGCTAGCTTTATTTTCCATGATTTTTAATTTTTTACAATATAAATTTTGTGTTACATAATATTATGAAACGGTTTGTATGGCAGAGCTAGAGTTCTAATTTATGTTAAATTTACCATCAGCTCTATGTACCTATGTCTCTATGTTTACAAACAAAATAAATAAATTATGAAATTATGATCCCTTTTCATCAGTCTCCAGTGTGGTGTCAAATTAAACTAAGTGATTCTCATGCTAAGAAAAAGCGTTTCTAAAATAGAAAAAAATTAGAAGCACAATATTCATTTTATTAATATACTTTAGTATTAATAACTGGCACCAACCAATGTAAATATTTAAAATAAGATGTACAAACGCGATCCGAGCTCGGTTAAAACGGGCAATAAACGACCGAAAATCACGAAGCAAAACGGTAAAGTTTCGCTTTCCGACAACAAATTATAAGAGAAAGTGTTTGCAGGCAAATTAAAGTAATCATGAAACTCCGAGTACGATTCTTGAGAAAGTAATTTCGGTGATTTAATAGAACCGTGGATTTTTGTTTGCGCGGAGAATGTGAGGTTTTCGATTCTGGCTCAGCGCTGATTTTTATGAAGCTTAGTCAAATATACTTAATTATTTTTTATTATTGTAAGTTTATAGCTCGCAGAACCGATAACCGTTGGGGTATAAAGGTTCTCGAGTGGCGACCACGAACTGGAAAACGAAGTGTAGGACGGCCCCCCACTCGATGGACCGATGACATTAAAGCGGTCGCAGGAAGTCGGTGGATGGTGAAGGCCCAAAATCGGTCGTCATGGCGCTCTTTGGGGGAGGCCTATGTCCAGCAGTGGACGTCTATCGGCTGATATGATGATGATGATGAAGTTTTCAGCGACTTGTTTAGTAAATTCCGCATATGTTATAAAAACCATGTGTTCTGATCGTGAAAGTTTAAAAAAGACTATCATCTTTCCTTCATTGTTTATTTATTTTTATTTATTTATTTTGACATTAAGCTATGGTATTATAATAACTTTTTTTTTTCAAATGTAATTTAATAATATTTTCTACAACAATTATTTATTTTGCTTGAATGATGCACCTACTTATAAAATTAAATTATGTATTTAATATTTGCACGACAAATGGTCAAATACAGTGTTTCAAATATTACTTAAGTAATATTTTTTTAAGAACCAATGTACCTGTATTCTGGCCATTGAATCAAATTTTATTTAATTTCATTTTATTCTTAAGTCAATGAACCAATAAGATGATAGATTTGAAAGACACATTTACTAACAGAGGTTTACCTTTTAAGTTACGTTAAAGTACGTATACAATCTCTGTGTCGTAGGCTAGTCAAGGAGTGATTCTGTTCGTTTCCCGTTCAATGTATTGTTCCGTTGTAATAGTACCTCACTCAAAGCTTAATAATCCAGAACGGAAACAATTTATTTTGTCAGTAAGTTACAGGACTGTCAAGTAACTCGCCTGATGTTAAGCGTCCGTACTGACCAGTTATAAACTTTAAGTTTTAAAGTTATATCATTGAGTTACCCCAAAACAGAACAAACTTAGTTATTAAGTCCTACTCGCCAAGTAAATTTAGTTGCTACAGTACCCTTTAAACCTAAACTAATGTTTGCACATAACTGCTTATAAGCAGAAAATCAGGTACTATAGTAGTACCCAAGGACTTTTGCTGATAAGTCCTACTACCATAATACTACAATAGAGTAGTAGAGTTCTTTGTGATAGAGCTCCTCCGGGGAAGGACTACCACCATACCTTTTTCTGCCGCCAAGCAGTAATGCTCGCATTGCTGTGTTCCGGTTCGAAGGGTATGGTTTCCGGTGAAATTACAGGCACATGAGACTTTCCATCTAACGTCTCAGGGTGGTAACATGCAAGTGATATCTATGATGTTGCATGCGTACATAGGCTACGGTAACCGCTGACCATCATGTGGGCCGTACGCTTGGTTACCACTTTAGTAGTATAAACAAAAACTTATGATTATAGGTAATGTTACAAAACTAGATAAGGTACGGGAATTTTATTGGTAATGGCATAACATTTGTTTCTTTTTTTCAGGCAATTGCTGGCACCTAATCTCAAGCAAACTCAATACCTCGCAAATGGAGCTGAAAGCGACATTCGCACGGTAGGTCTTTAGCCTGTTAGTTACTGTTGATTCCTCCAGTTCTTAGTATCGGCAGGGCTTGGAGGTGAACTGTAAACGCCCCCTAAGTGCGACAACACAAGTGGCGAACACAATAGGCCTGCATGACCGTAGTGTTATATTAGCCACTCATTTAAAAAAAAAACTGTTGATCAAGTGAGCTTACCGAGTGATACCTCCGTGTCAATGTAGACCCAGTTTTTCCACCCGCGGTCAACAAAGTTAACCATCAGTCGAAATAATTTGAGAAGCAGACTGAAAATTTTAAATATTGATTGGTAAGCGATCTAACTGAACCAAATACGATCGGTGCTGTAATTTAATGTTTAGTCTACTCTATGTATATATATATAATTTCTATGTAATAAAAATATGCAGAAAATTTGATAAAAATTGAATGAAGGTTTTTCAATAAGTGGTCAACAGAGTCGGCCACTGACTCATACTAACTTATTTAAAAAGAAGTGTAGTTTGTGAGAAAAAACAACTAAATTACAACTAGATAAAGCTATTCAAAATGAGTTCTAACCGTTTCAACTTTATGCAGTCACAATATTGGTAAAGGTTAGTGCAATAAAAACAAAGTAAGTGAAACTAAGAAAGATATAATATCAGATATAGCCCAATGAACGAAGGTCAGGTCTATAAAACAATTTGTATAACAAATTGAAAAGGATCTTTCTTTGTGCGTGAAGTCATGAGGAAGTATTCCTAACATAGAACCTTTTAAACAGAAGAGCCTGCCAAATTGTATAAGATTCCACGGCTTCAGTGAAATCAGTGCCAGTGTGAACCGCCTTTTGTCACATTCCGTACAATACGTAGATTTTACGAAACACACGACCAATTTTCCGCTCTCTGCCCGGCGGCCATTTTGCTTTTTTCTCGTTGCATAGACCTCATTTTTACTTCGTATTCCCTTTGTAGTGAGGTGCTGGCATTGTTTTGAGCATCAATGCTGTAGCAAAATAGAAATTTATCGATTGCATTTTTGTTACAAATTTCTTCTTTTGTTTTATACGAGCTGACCCGCGCGGCTTCACACGCGTTTTTGCAGTTTTTATGCTATCCCACAGGAACAGTTCAATTTTCCCTAGCCTATGTGTTATTTTAAGACTTAAGCTATCTACATTTCAAATTTCATGCTAATCGGTTAAGTCGTCACTGAGATACGTGGTCGCATACATACACACACACCCAGACTTTCTGCATTTATAATATTAGTAGGATATTTATCAGCATGTGACGAGACGGTCAAGCTCTCATAACTCCATGTTAAGAGCCACGCTTGACCATAACAATTGTAGTCTCACCTAATGTAGCACTGCACTGCGTTCATTACCCCTAAACATAATCACTATGTCTCTTTTACCCAGTGATTTTACTTGCTACAAACCCGTAGGTTAACTAGCACACTGCTGGCAGAGTATCTGAGACTGTAGAGGTACTTACCAAGAGAGAATCTTGCTGAAGAGCCCTAACACACCAGGGCAGGCAGTCTCGACATAGATAGCAATCGTTACTTACCAAATTTGGTAGGAAAACCTATTTTTTCCAACCGAATTCGGTTAGTAACAATCGCTATTATGTCAAGACTGCTTGCCCAGGTTAGATCTATCTTTCTAAAGGGTAGATACCTGTCTTTACAACCCTTACCAATATTACTCACAGAAACCATTTACTACTAAACTCGAAATATAAAAAAAACCGCTGTTCAAAAATAGATGACTCCGCAAATAGCTTGCCTTAGTAGGTATACTCATTAGCATAATACCTTCGTTGTAAACATCCCTGCCGCGAATGTCTATCCGAGAGTAATAGGGTCGGGCTATAATCCGAAACGTAGGCCCTGTGCATTATGGCGCATTATTTGCCTATAAATATGCCGCTTTCGTCAGAACACCACCGGTGTACGCCATGCTGTTTATGACATGTAAATCGTTGTTTGGTAAGCATATAATAAATAGCTTAAAGCGACAAGTTTTAGACCATAAAAGAAAGATAGCAGTTGGTACACATTTGTTAATGCTCACAGAAATTTTAAAAACTCAATCCATCACTGTTATGATTGGCTATTAACTAGCAAGAACTTACTTTGTAACAAGACAACATTTACTTGTTCTTTTAACACTTTATAAAATTTAATTTAATTTAGAGCGTTTTTTTTTGTTATTTTTTCATAAAATCGATAAAAAAAATTAAGGTTCCATAAAGCCACACCATTTAGTCGAAGACTCTACTAGGTTTTGTAGACATTTACCATTTGGCTTGTGGTAAGCTCACTAGCAACTGCCTTCGTTACCGAAGATTCCTTATTGTCTAAGTTCGACTCGTAACGAACTTAGCTTACTTGCGTATTTTGCGTAAAACAGGAAGTCAGGTAAGAGTAGTAGAGTTCTCTGTGATAGAGCTCGTCCGGCGAAGGACTACCACCATACCTATTTCTGCCACCAAGCAGTAATGCTCGCATAGCTGTGTTTCGGTGTGAAGGGTATATTTTCCGGTGAAATTACTGGCACATGAGGCTTACAATCTTAGCCTCAAGGTGACAACCCGCGAGTTATACCTCTGGTATTGCATCTCTACAGGCTGCAGTAACCACTTACCATCTTGTGGGCCGTACGCTTGGTTGCCATTTCAGTAGTATAAAAAAAAATTAAAAAAAAAGGTTTTTTTTTCCAATATTGGTAGTAACACTTAAAAAAACAACAGACGATAAAAAAAACGTCAATCCATCAGCGCCACATCCCTACAACATACGTAAGATTTATACGAAAACTTTTAAATAGTCCGCGCAACTCCAGACAGTAGCGAGTTGAAGATTAAGTGGGCACCGGACGAATTGTTTCAGTAACACAGCAACAAACTGCAAAGCTGCAGCAGTTCATATAATTAATTGTTTCTTCTAGATGCTTCGAACGAGAGAGGAGCCCGAGAAATGTCTTTTTTAAAGGTGTTACTTTATTGCAACGTGTTATTGTTTCCTGGTTTGCTGTAAAGCTACTTTTATCTGAGCAAAACGTTAAGATGAGATGAGTAAAGTAAATGCTGGGCTACGGGGTTACTTTCGAGGAGTAATTGGGTCTTAATATCCACCGAGCGAACCCAATGCAGATTGGTAGACGGCACATGTCATGTCTTTTGATTTAATTCTGGACATGCCGGTTTCCTCACGGTTTTTTCATTTACCGTACGAAAGTACTAGCACGCATACTTTTTTCGAATAAAATAATCCATTAGTGCACGACCGAGTTTAGAGATACGACTACAGGATCGGAAGATCACTACCACTAGACCACCTATCTACCAGCTCTGAGCTTTTCTATACAATAACCTAACCAAAAAATACCCTGTGATTCTAAGTTCAAAGATTTTGATTACTTTTCTCACGAAATAATGATATTGTTGTTTGAACAAAGAGTTAAGCTCTCAAACATTTTAACAATTCAGAAGTGTATTCAAAACACACAATGCATTTGCCAAGTTTAGAGTTATTGTAAGGTTGTTACATGTGTATTGGTTTTGTATTTTGTAGCTTTACGCATATACTTTGATTTAAAGCAAGCTAGCATGGTTCAGAGATTACGAAGCTCATTTTATTGTAGTCTGTCTATTTTTATGAAGCACTTTGCGTGTTTTTAGACCTCCGTTGCTTGCTTTTAAATGACAAAGAGGTAAATAAAGAAAGGAGCAAACAGTGTGTTATTATAAAATAATAATTGTCGGAACAACCGTATAAACATTTGGTTTTAGGAATTACTTTCTCAGTGCAGAATTAAAAAACAAGATAAGACTTTATACGTTTTTAGGACTTTGCTTCTTGCTCATACAATTCCATGCAATGTTGAACTATTTAAAGGCTTACGTTAAGGTTAATGCAAAATACTAAACGTCTAGTTTTAGCTTAGTTTGCACTGCAGACTGCGTGGAATGTGTGGTGCACCGAAACAAAGGTGCTACAGTGAAATAAAACAAATAAATCAGTGATGTATAAATACATCGTCTAGTTAAAATACAATGTTTTATTTATACACCTGCAGTGCAATTTACTGCTATTACGAAACAAAACTTGTACGAAAAGCCGTGCTACTGATAGCGAAACAAAAAAGTCCAAAGTAGCGCTTCATTTATTTTTAGTAGCAGTAGCACTACAACCCATTTATTACTGCTAGTTGGCTGCTAAGTGGCAAGTTAGCGACTCGCATTGCGAATAGTAAAAATTCCTTTCAATTGCTCGGGTCGGTCGTTACATGTTTCAATGTGGTTTTTCAATAAAAAAATTGCGTATGTGTTAGATCGATAATGGAAATGTAATTTTATTATTAACAGCGCATCATTGTATTCACTGATCAGCCTTTAAAGAGGTCTGCGGAAGGTGAACGTCCATACAAAAGTACTACCAGCATGCATCTCAGCAATAGATGCCTATTGCTGAGATACTGAAATGCGTCGTCCGGGGAAGAACTACAACCATGCCAAACTCTACCGCCTAGCAATAATCTTTATTTATTTATTTATTTGGGATAACAAACAACAACACTTAAATGTTCTAACTTATGAAATATTACTACAAGTGCAGTATTATTATTATCTACTTGGTATCCAGCAAAAGTCATGCCCAATTACGATAGAAACAGCCGCCTGTGTTGTTGCCAGTTCTTTTATGGTATTGGTGCGTTAAAACTGGCGTAAATTTCCTAGCTTGGAAGACGTTTAAAGTGATTTATTGTTGTGTGATATTATTGAATAGAGTCCTATTGACTTTTGACTTCATTTTCATAAATTATAGAAATTTCGTGTGTAGGTTGGTGGTATTTTATCCATCGGTAGCGTTAGAAACTCATGCTAGGATGCTGGGTACATTTCGTGGGTCTACAACCTACCGCAGTGCTCCCACGGGACGAACCACAATCCGTGCCAAGTGCCCGGGACACGATGACAGACAGACACTTCAAGAAAAACATGCTTTCAAAACACCTACAACCGTTTTCAACGTTGCAAAATAAGTTGCATCTATTCGATAAAGAAGCATTTACTTGCGCAAGTGCTAAAAACGTGTTCGGCCGCCCGTTCCCCACGCTAAGTACAAACTTTGCTTAGTTTAGGGTTATGGCGCCTAATACATCATCCAACGTCCTTGAAAAGTTAGCAAGGAAGTGTCTGACTTTGCTTGGTTTTCTTATGTGCCGTGCTTGTTTACTGGCTGGTTGTCCGCAAAGAGAAAAACGCCACAAATCTTACAGGTGTCAGAATATGACAATGAGGCATAACTGAAGGGATCACTGTGATGTTATGACATTGCGGTGCCTAACAGGGTGCATCTACTTGACCTAAGCTACCTTAGAACTAAGCTTTAGTAACTAATGTTAGCTATCAATAAATGCACATAAATATGAATATGAAATAAAATGTGTAGGGTTTTTGATGATGACAGATTTTACTTATTAAAATTACTTGAAAAGACTCACAAGTGAGGGGAAAAACGCCGTCAACTCACAATTCATAATGGTTGTCATGTCAGCATAAAACTGAAATGTTAAATTACGCAAAACCCTTAACCCGCAACAAGATTTTCCACAAATAGCTCTGTAGATGACTCCCTGTCTCCGCTAACGGTTACAGTTTATAACGATTGACAATTATCAAACCGAGCTGCTGCTCTTCAGTTATCGAAAAACAATGATCCGTTCAGAGACCCGGCACAATCTTAATCCGTCTTTAAAAAGATTCGTTCCAAAACTAATTAAAATCTTTCAGCACAATTGTCTGTTTATGAATAGCCTAAGTTTCTGAACCCTGAGGCACCAGTTTCTCATATTAAAGAGCCACTAGGGAGTCAGTTTTAGTGAGGTAGATATCATCATCATCATCATATCAATCGATAAACATCCAATGCTTGACATAGGCCTCTAGAGACTAGACATAGAGTAAGTACCATGACGATTTTGAGCTTTCTTCATCCACCGATTTCTTTCAACCGCTTTATTGTCTAGTAGTGGTATGTATCTAAGTAGAAGTCATATTTTTCCATTGCAAACCTTGGTATGACAGCAAGATTCCGTCTTGGTTGATATCACCAGTTCCAGGTATTCTGCCTCCAATTTACATTTAAAATCATTACTATAATTTAGGTCTTAAAAGCACTGTAGCTAGTAATATTACTGGGTAAATAAGACATAATTTATATGACATTTTGAAGTAACAAACCGAGTACAGTGTCCTAAAGATTGAATAGATCTAAATTGAATTGACAGGCTACAATCCTTTATGTCGAATCCATATTAATGGATATAACTGATTTCAGATTGTTAAAGTTTTCGGAGTATAAGGAGCTTTCGGAGTGGAGTAACGCGTATAATCCCCGGGTTAAATTTGTTTCACGCTTGTTATGTTGGTATTAACTAGGAAAGGAAATCGGTGTAATTTAAGTTTGTTGAAAATTAATTGGTGTCTTGGGATTGGCATGAGACTCGCAAACTCTTACCTGTCAATAAATGTATTGATTTAGTGCGGCTTACGGATCAAGTTACGTAAATATTTTGATTTAATTCCGGGCATGCACTTTTATTTGTCCTGTGTTCTTATCTTACTCTTCAGTAAGAGTACGCTTTGGTGGATACCACTGCAATGTAAGATATTGCCTCCTAATAGTAGTGTGCAAGCAATACTGTGTTTTTTTTGTTTTTTTTTATGTCAGCAAATGACAAGACAATCAAGGCGCCCCCGCCTGATGTTAAGCACCACTCCTGACTATTACAGATGCAGTGCCACCCAAAGCTTAAAGCTTTTAAGTATTTGTGTGGCACTGCACTGCGCTTATCACCCCGAGACATTGTTGTTAAGTCTTTTTCGCCCAGTAATTTCACTTGCTACAGTGTCCTTCAAACCTTAACACAGTAATGCTTGCACACTACTGCTTGGAGGTAGAATATCTGACATTGCGGTGGTACCCACCAAGACGGACTCTTATATGCGTGTGTGGTTTAGAAAGTACTGTAGGGTCTGTAGTAAGTGAAATTACTAGGCCAAAGAGACTTAATAACGACGTCTCGAGGTTTTAAGAGCAGTGCAGTGCCTTGCAGAACTTTAAAAATAAAATTGTTGTGTTACACTGTATC
Organism: Colostygia pectinataria; assembly: GCA_951394395.1. Classification (NCBI taxonomy): domain Eukaryota; kingdom Metazoa; phylum Arthropoda; class Insecta; order Lepidoptera; family Geometridae; genus Colostygia; species Colostygia pectinataria. Next base: position 13,141,379 of record OX596352.1, on the reverse strand, counting down.
TGTACGGGACATCAGTAAAAGTAAAGATGTAGATTTATTTGACACTGCATTTAACACTAAATTGAGGAGACGTTGATGAGTCGCGTGATGGTTGCGGACTGTTGCCCGTTTTCGCGCTATGAAACGTACGCTTGCATTGCAAAACTGTGCAGTACTTAGACCGTACAGCATCTATTAGGGTGCGATTTGACCAAAATTATTGTTCAGAATTTAACAATTTGTGCTGCACAAAATGTTCAGTTTTTTATTTTCTTGTGAGTCCTCCAGAATAATTATTTGTTCAGCACAGTTCAGAACTTTGGCACCTGACATCAAAAAATCTTTTATACGATTTATTATTGTACCTACAAGTATTTGTAAGTTAATATACCAATAAGTAGGTTCTTAAGTTCTTTTTCATGCCAACTTTATCTTTCAGCTTCGACCTTTGGGAGTAGAATTTGTGAGCCTACTTTCATAGTTTACTCATATACATTAAAAGGAACACACCCTCAAAATGTAAGGCATCTACAACGTAAGTCGAAGTAAGGTTTAGGCTGTGCGTTGATTCTCAGTCAGTCAGTAACGTAACGCAACGGTTTTATATATTTAAGTTAAACTCAAATTCGTTCAGGTGTAGTTAAAAGTTGTTTTTTATTTACTAACATAAAAGAGCCTAATTTAAGGGTCGTAAATATTTGTTAGAACAAATCAATTTAATTAAACGTCATCATTCCAATGTTCATATTAGTTGGTAGTTAGGAATCAGAGTCAGGTGAAAGCTGGCTTAATAAGTTCATCTAAACAAAGCTGATATATCCCGAAAGTAGTGCAATTACCGGAGTAGGCAATGCTGCAACTTAGCCGGCTTAATTAAAGTTCTCCTGGCACTTAATAGACCCGTCCAGCTTGGATGAATCGAATGCTCTATCCAATCTCACGCAGGGATCTTAGAAAAATGTAGTGTTTTACTTAAGCGAACAGCTCTTTGTATAGGTAAGTTTAACAATTTGGCAGTGACAATGACAATTTTCCTGCAGTGGAACAGTAAATAATAATTACGAGGTCTTGGAACTATTGTGAAACAAATGACACCTAGCGTAGTCTTACTATCAGTAAGTCTGTTGGGAAGAAAATTTCCAGTAAAAATCAAAAATCAAAATCAAAAATTATCACAAGGATCACTTTGAAACGTCTTACAAGCTAGGAAAATTTACACCAGTTCCAACGCGCCCATGGCGTAAAAGAACTGGCAACAACACCGGCTTTTTTAGCATGATCCTTGCTATTGTTATGGATGTCGAGTAGAATTGGAGCACATTCGTCCCAAGCTTTTTTATCATCTAGTTAATCGGTTATTTCATAGTATGCTTTTTGAGACAGTTTTTGTTTAAATAAGTTTTTAAATTTGCCAATTGATAAATTTTGTAGTAGTCCGATTGGTGAGACAACTCGGTAAGACTACTGGGAATAGCCCTAATATTTATGTGACAAAATGAAACAAAAACAAAGGTAATTTTACAATAACAATAAGTATTAAAGAGTCACAGCCATCAAATTTTGATGTCATTCTATTAGTGAAATAATCGGACCAACTACTCCTTAATAAAATATTGGACCTACTTAACTTAAAAAAAAGAAATATTCTAATTTGTAAGCATAAACAGTCGTAACGTTTGTATTTACGAAAGAAACAGGCTATGTTTTAGAAACCATGGTTGGGATATTTTTGCTAACCTAAATCCTCTATAAAATTTTGTTACACGATATTTTTCAAAAATCACTAGTGCATCCATAAAAGTGAATTTCAACAACAATATCGATAAAAATCTATCGACACCCGCCACCGCGTGTTCGATCAATTTCCTTTTCCCGCTCACTACGCATTAGCGGCTAGGGCTGCCATCCGTCAAGATTTTCCCCAACCTGTCAGGTTTGCTTATTTAACGCAGAGATATCTGTTACTTCAAACTTTTTGTCTAGAAATCAGATTTGTTTTGATTTAATGGCTAGTAAAATTTTAAAATGTCAGTAATAAGAATTATTATTGTGTATGACAACAAAATTGTTAGTTTTACGTATATGCACATCAACCAAACCACAGTCTACACTACATAAATTATGTTCTTGCTTTTAGTCTTTATCTCACCATAGGTGCAGGTTGTTTTATTTATGAACCGTAATACAATTTATTAACAATCCAAAAAATTGCAATTTTAAAACAAGGAGTTTACATTGTGTTTTACTTTTTACAAACTGAAAAATATTTTATACTTTATAGCACCAGCCCTATCAATAGGTAAGAAATTGTATATAAACTCGCATTAGGGTATGCAAACGTTGTAGATAAGGTCTGTAAGTTACTCGTAAAATTGTATCGATATCGACACCTCACTATTAAAGGCCTTATTGTTTGGTCCAACTTTTAAAAGCTTTTTAGTTTTTGAAATCAGAATTTATAAAAAAATCAAGCTGTTGTTACACAGTTAAGAAACACTGTTGTTTTAATAAAAAATCTAAACTTTATATAAAATAAGTCTATATCTATAAAAATAACCAGATAAAATATAGAATTAACTGATTTTGAGTTATGTTATGAGTGAATAAAAAATTTAATGTGGAAATGTAACACCCATATTCAAAACAAACAGTGCAAACAATAGCATTATGTTTTGATTGCACAAACGTAGCAATCGTCGCAAATCCATTTCCCATAGCACACATGAACTCATCTCAATTTACAACGTAACAAAATATTTTTAGTTTTATGTCGAGCATCGATTCTCAGTGTGATTTAAAAACTAGTGTAATTATGAACGTTTGTTATATATTATTTTATTATTAACATTAATTAGAATGTTATAGCAGCGTTTCATATTTTTGTATATATATTTCAGTGCTTAGCTTTTCTCTAACCGACGAAAAACGGAGTCCCAAGTCTCTCTCTCTCTCATATCGAGCGTATATATTTTTTTACATTTGACAAGTCGCCCCAGCCATCGTCCTACCTCTGGCGAGGCTTTAGGTCTTCTCTACAGCTAAGGTTAGGTACCTACTCCAATGCTTTTTCACTTTTGGCATCCCCGAGGTATCATCAATCATGCCCTAAAATGGGCTCGGTTTTTGGCCACTGTTCATTGAAAAGGGTTTTCGTGAAAAGACCCTAAATAACACTTCTCTTTCTCAAAAATAACGGTGTACTTTTGTGTGAATTACGTCATAAGTGATGCTTATGCTTTTCATTTTTAGTTCCAGTAGCATAACTTAAAGTAACATAATAATACGTAGCACCCTGTAACTAAGAACACGGAACACAATTTTTCAGATAATTAAAAATTTGATCTGCAGCGAAAATCAGACTTACAACATTTCTTACCTTAGCTTATTTGACCTTGTCTTGTCAATCAAGGACTCGTCCACCGTGAGTTTTTACGTAATATTAGGTCAGTGTAAACTGGTGTAAACACTAAGTGACAATGTTTCGAGCAACTCGACTTCGTCATGTCACACGCACATCACTATCTTATTTGGACCGCGATGTACTAAAATGGGAGTTGTAGGACTTGTAGTAAATGGGAGTTGTACTAGGATATTACCATTAGCTACACAGAATATTCTAGTTTGGTATCAGATTTGGTATTTATTTAGATAAGGTAAAAGTGTGGTCCTAAAAGTGAAGAAGAGCATTCAAATGACATGCCAGTACTGTTGTGAAAACCCAATCCTTAGGTCCGTCCCACAGTGGAAACTATTCCACGTAATGTAACAGGCTTTGCGTCACGAGATAAAACGCACACCTACTTGAATCTGGACACCAGACATGAGTTATAGAGGCAATTTCACTACACGATTAGGTTTCCAATTTGTTATGTAGGGGCTTGTGTTATTACATTTTTACTGGACCTGCGACCTAGCACTGTTCTTTTATGAGCTCATATTTCAAGTAATTTTTGCGAAAATGTGTTTTTTGACGATGAATTATGGTAAACTAGATTTTGCCAATTCATTTACGTCTTCGGTTTCATTTACGCAGCTAAAGTCCTGGATATTTGCTGCTTGTAATAAACATCGAAAATAAACGATTTTGTCCACTAAAAAATGGAGAAAATCATATTTATAAAGGATAGGTAGCCAGTATATATAAACAATATTCAAAAATATCAGTAATTTGTTAAAAGTTACGGGGCCTGTCCCGGCTTCACAAGGGAGGATATAAAATATAGCCTATGTTACTCAGGCATAATGTAGCATTCTAATAGTCAAAGAACTTTTGAAATCGGATCAGTTGTTCTATTTACTATATTATATAAATGGAGATGAGTCTGAGTCTACGAGTAACTCTTCTCATCCTAAAGCTACTTTTAACTGAAAAGAGCTTGCCTGCTATACCGCATTATGGGTAAATTACCTGTGAATCCGAAAGGAGATTTTAGCAGCATGATTTCACATTAAATCTCATAAAAATATACGAGGGATAAAATACGAACAAAGCGTTTTCGCGAACGGATATGGGACAAAGAGGAAACAATAGTAGGTACCTACCTTCCAACCTGCAGATGTTTCACTCCAGCCTTCACCGAAAAACATAATAGTGACACGCCAAGCAATATCAAACCTTAAATTCAGTGCGTGCTTGTTCAATTCCTTTTAACGAAAATTGATCAGCTCTCATCGGAAATAGGAAATCGAACCTATCCACGCCATATTAAATTTTAAATACAGTGTAATAAAGCATATTTTACGTTATTAGTAATTTTGAAGAGTCATAGGACTGTCAGGGCATCAGGCATTCGTTCACCCGTACCAAATTAAACAAGGTGGCAGGGTAAATTCAATCTAATCTAAACTTCCGTCAATCCAATTTGAATTTCCTTGCTCCCCTGGCCCGCTCCATTTCTCGATGGTCCCCGCACAGTGGCGGAGTAGGACGCACGGAGAACTTCACTGCTTTTATCATGCATCTCTTGCTACGCTTGGCAAATTTTATAAAAAGGTTTGGCATTAAATTGAAAATATAATTTTTCGTAATTGAGTTTTACACTGGCATCGTAATCTTCCGTGTGTTCCAGGACTAATGGATGCCAGTAATTTTAAATGCGAGTTTTAGATTTGAAATTCGTATTTGTACTAGAAAAACATTGAATTTCGAATATAAAAATGTAAGTAGGAATAAAGATGAGACGATATTAATTATATCAAAAGTATAATTATTATATATTAATTAACATAATAACATTCAGTAACTAGTAGTAGAAACTTACTGTGTGTGAATGTTTGTTAGCACGTATCTCCGTGAAGCTTTACCGATTGTGATTTTCGTTCGTTCGTATGAGTCAGTGGCCAACTCTGGTGGCAGAGTTTCTAGGCCGCCCGAAGGTCTCTGTCATGGCCTAACAACTTTGAAAAAAGCCGGGATTGACTGCTTAACGTGCCCTCCGAAGCACGGGAGTGCTCAGTTGAAACCGATTGTGATGAAATTTGGAATGTAGATAGCTCAATTCCTGGAATAACACATAGGCTGATTTTTATCCTGGAAAAAATACTGTTCCTGTGGGATAGCATAAAAACTGAAAAACCGCGGGTGAAACCGCGCGGGTTTGCTTGTAAACCATAAAATTAAACTTTTAATTATATTTATTTATGATTAAATATTTTTACTGACTTCAATTTGTGACCCAGTTATGAATATAAAATTCTTAAGTACATCTCTGGGCTGTGTTCCATGCTCCATCCGTGCAATTTATTTCGTTCTCCAAAGGTGTAGGAGCGTCAATCGGAGCGCCGATTCGAGACGCAGAGAATAGCATAAACAAGGCAAGTCGTCGGCGCAATGATAGCAAGGGGACTGATTTTATCAGGCATTCTCTTGTCTTTATTTTTTGTCCTGCTAGAAGAAAATATGCAATTCTTTGTCTTATCCTATTTGTTAAATAAGTAGACGGACATTGTTTTCACAAACAATGTCCGTCTACTTATCTTTTTAGCGCCAAATTAATCAAAGCGTGTTTAGCAAATTAATAAATTGTGTCTAGCCTAATATTAAGATGATCCTATGATGATTAAATAAATAAATAAATTATAATTAGACTTTCTAGACGTTTAGAGAACGTTCTGTGTTCTTTTTCTTTCTTCTAACACTAAAGAAAAACTACAGTATAACTCCTCATATCCGTCTGATACCTGCATGTCAGCTACTGACGCAACCTTACTTACTTACCGTGTAATAAAACCACAATGCGACCGATTAGCTTTAAAAATCACCTCTAAAACCGGATGGAACCGGTTCCCACTCAATGTATCAGACTAGTGCCGGTAATCCGAACATACGGCGGTATTCTATTCTCGTGTGAAAAGTGCCTGATTTATTACGAGTAGTTCCACTTCGCACTGATATAAATTACGCAGAGTAGAGGGCGTGCGGTGTTCTTGCGGAAAATGAGCATAAAAATAAAGACACGATATATTTTGGGTGATCTTCCCGTTGTGGGTCAAAATCAGTAGCTACTAGTGAAATGGGTTGAACCAGTAAGTGAATTTGTGGGTCGCCTTTGCCGTCAATTTGAGACCATACAACAGATAAACTCGAGTATTCATAAACAAGACATCAATGTTCTAAGACGCTTTGTATAAGATATGATAATGATAATATTTATTTCTTTTTTTACTTAGATACGTCTTATAAATCAGAGAGAATCAGAAACAAAGAAAGAATAAATACACACGTCGTTTGCCACAAAGTGTGTGAAACATAATTATCTAGGATCCAGTAAATCTTTATACTCTTAAGGCTGGATTCGACCGACTTTTGGAATAACTATTCCGCGAAGTAAGAATGTCAAATACAAGTAAACTGTCAGTATACTCGCGGCCACAGACGCCACAAATTAAAAGAAGAAGAAGAAGTATACTCGCGAGTAACTACGTTTTATTCGAAGAATAAGGCCTGCCAACATCATAATAATTTTGTAAGTGTCCCTCTGGCAATTTTATTGTTCTCTAAAATTGTTTTACAACAGAAAGTTTCTCAATCTGTCAAATCAACACTCGCATTCCTTCCAAATTGCTGAAAAACTTCACATCTCACATTTATTAACAAAATTAATCGACGTCTCGCACAATGTACCTAACAGCAAAAATTCTTGGCGGTAATTTATGTGTCAACAATTTTGGCGGGAACGCAGCCGATTCATCATGGCTGCCGTGACGTCGCGAAAGTGCGACTCAATGAGTGCTTTTTGTGCTCCGGCAATTTGTGTAAAGGAAATTAGCTTAAGAATTAAATTATGGGGGTATGTTGCCATTAAGAAACTCTTTAACTTGCTTGCTTGATTAATTTATATCGCGTTTTGTATTACCCACATCAGTAAACCTATAAAATATAACAAAAACCTATTTAAAGAAACTTGAATTTATAATGGCATTATCATACCAAAAAAACTAGCTGTCAAGGAGATTCCGCGAAATAAATATTATCAGGGCTTACCTGTTTAATTAAATGCTAGCTGAAAGAAGACCTTAATAATATTTCGTCCTTTCAGAGCAAATGAAAGAAACCTTTTCGATTTCTTGCCAGTTCCCGGCACCATTCACCGCAGAAAAAGTACCTGCGAGTGAGGCTTTCAATCTCGAGCAAAGAACTGAATAGTACCTAGAGCTAGGAAAAGAGCCATGACGTGACATGAATCGTCATTAGCTGGGCTTCCACCGGACGCACGGGCTCATGCGGCAGTCTGGTGAGCCAAATGCTCGGTCTGTCTGGTCGTGCTTCGAGGTTGTTCGGGCGTACATTGCCTAGGCTGAATGTTTGCCATTGGCTGATGGAGAACCAGCTATTAGCCGAGTATTCGCTGAGCTAGGAGCCTCACAAGTATCTGTGATACTTGTATGTGATACTTGGGTATGAACAAATTTTTACTAGCTCACTACGATGCGATTTCTCCTACAGACCGCTGTTTGCGAGCAATATTTTCTATGCTGGGTATCAGTTAGTATGAGTGATATGTTAATCAGCACATTACTTGTTGATACGAGCATAGTTATAACCAAATTAGGTACTGGATTATTGAGAATTAACGTTAGTTATTCAGTAAGCTAAAAAAAAGCAACTTAAAATTGAAGTAAATTTTATGGTTGGTGTAAACGTTAATGTTAGTAAGAGCTACTTAAAAAAATACAAAAGTCTATTGTGATAAAGTGACAGATATTAAAAATTTTGCAATACTCATATCACACACACAGAACAGATATTAGTACTACGTACAGAATGACCAGTCCCTACCTCCCACCGGTTTTACTTACCTCACCCCGGTCGCAAGTTTGCCGGCACCTTTCGCCGGCACTGAAGCTAAGGGCTAAGGCACGTGTTCGATTTTGTGTAGGTCCAAGTGCGCACATGCCAGTGTGTTTTCTCGCTCTTGCTATAATTGGGTCGACCAACCATGACACACGCATACAACGGCACCGTTCACGTAAACAAACCATGCATGTGGTGATTGCGACCCGTTTCCTTTATACATTTCATTGAGAGTGTCCGGGGGTGCTTTGGATTCAAAAACAACGCATTCTTCTCGCACAGCGAGGTACCTACTTTATCATTCATACATTCATAAAGAGTTCAGTTGTTACTTACGCCATACTCGCTGATTTCGAAGCCACACACGTACAACTTCTTTTTCTTCGTTCACTTGCAAACGATACACGTGAATGACAAATTAGGAGAGCTCATAGCACGAGTTCGCCCGGGGGATGCTTTATAAGAATTTATTTCAACAAACCCTCTTTTTGAGGTAACGGTAGAGGTTTTAGGCTGTTATTTTTCAAATGTGTAATAAATACTGCTATTCCCCGTTCTAATTTTAAACACAATAATATGTTATACACAATGCGTAGAAAAGAACAATATCAGTACTACGAGGTACTGCATACTTATGGTTTTACTATAAGGGCTTAACAACACCCATAAATATATATTCATTTCATTTGCTACAACACTGTTGTCAAATCACATAATATAATAAGCTTTTCGATTCGATAAGTGTTGTTTTTTTGTAATTTTTATATCAATGAACAAAGTCGGTGTGATTTAATTGTGAACCATACCCATTACACAAGCTCTGCTTAGCTTGGGGCTAGATGATGCTGTGTGGATTGTCCAGCATTATTTATTTATTTATTTACTAGTAGACCCAACGCGGTTACACTCGCAATATTTTTTTTCGCGTTTTTTCCATAATTTCTCACCGTTTAAACCTTCCCTGGACTCGTACAAACATTTTAAGACCAAAATCAGTCAAATAACGAGTCGAGCCTAACGCACAGCAATATATTATATATTATAAGATTTAATAAGGCCTTATTATCCACAGGAGATCGAGCACTGTTACTACCACGGGACGGTCAAAGACTACCCGGGGGCGTCGGCTGCCTTCCACACCTGCAACGGGGTGTCCGGGGTGATACACATTGGCAACGAGACTTTTGTGATCCACCCCTTCTACGGCGGTGATCTATCGGTCAGTGTCGCTTGTTTATTATTTTGATGGTGTCCAAAACGTCAGTAAATAATTAATTAAAAGATATAGTTCTGGGATTCAAAGTATCAGTTGAAACACACAAAATGCCCGAAGATATTGTCTCCGAAACGTCAGCAAGCTGTTCGCTGGGTTATTAGCAAGACCACACTTTCTTATTCACATTGGTTTGGTTCTCGCTTGCTCGAATATGCTCGGAGTATTTAGTGTGAAAGAGAACATCTTGAGGTAACCAATAGGTCTAACAACTAAAAATCCTAAAGACATGTGCCGTCCAACCCGCATTGGACCCGAGATATTCATTATCCACCCCTTCTACAGCGTGTGCGGTGCCGGTGGTCTTTCGGTCAGTGCCACTTGTTTCACATTGTTTTTAGAACCACACTTTCTTATTAACATTGTTTTTATTCGTTTTTATTCTCCCTAGATTATTTTAATGAAGGAAAACAACGTCAGGAAACCAACAAGTCTAAGAACTAAAAATTCGCAAGACATGTGCCGTCTAATCCGCATTGGGTCCGCACAAATTATGACCCCAATCACACTTGGGTCGAGTGTAGGCCGATGTCCCAGCAGTGGGAACAGTGCTGGTGAAAAACTTCAAAGGCATTTTAGGGCAGGTTCTCAACCTTTGGAAATGACACTAGATGGTGTCTTATCTTGAAATACTGTTTAAAAATATTTATGTACTAAGACTGCTTTTGGCCAGATTTCTCATTTGTTTTTATATTGCCGGTGCAAAACAGCATATTTTTATAGGTTGTAGGAAAACATAGTATTATGGTATCGCCCTCGATTGCAAACCAAACTTGAAGACGCGTGCAAAGAAGTAAAAATCTACACCCCCTATTATAGGTACCCACTCGTATTTTTAGATAAACTGTAATAAAGGTCAACGATTTCCTTCAGCGTTGCTGTTTTTAATAATAAATAGCACGAGTTTTCAATAGTTTTTTAGACAACCGATGTGGCGCGACAAGCAAAGATCCGCCTGCGACGCGGAGGTTGCAGGTTCGATTTCCGCCTCGGAACAAATGTTTGTACGATCTACAAATATTAGTTCCGGGTGTTCTGGGTGTTTTCTATGTACAATAAAAAATATTTATCTATGAATTGTATTGTATTAAGTAAATCAGTCATCTAGTACCCATAACACTAGCTCTGCTTAACTTGGGGCTAGACGATGCTGTGTGGGTTGTCCAGTATTATTTATTATTTATGTAATTATTATAGTTTTAAAAGTAAAAAAAACATACTTATTATATTATTTTTAGTACGAAATCCTGCAGTAAGGTACATTGACTCTAACTATTAATTATTCATTCACATGTTTCATCTCAGTATCTCTCCTGTAAACTGTAAACCGAAATAATTAGTCTGCGTTGTTAAAACCGCTAATTCAAACGTTGCCGCTACCCTAATTAGCGATGAGCTCATACATAATGCTTTATTGAATAGCACTAAATAACAAGTTATTTATAATTACCTATATGTATTTTGTTTTTAATTTATTTGATTTTTGTTTTTATGTTATTAGTATTAGTATTGTAATTAATTTTAATAATTAGTGTAATTGGTTGTGCACCGTTCTAGTTATTTAAATAAATAATAATAATAATAATAATATGTATGTATAAACATAGTTGTGTGAGTTTTTGTTTTTTTATTTATTTATTCATCATCATCATGACAGCCTTCTAATGTTCCCAGTGCTGGGACACTGGCCTACTCTCAGGCGAGAGTGATTGGGTCTTAATCCACCACGCGGACCCAATGCGGATTGGTGGATGGCACATGTCTTTCGAATTTTTAGTTCTTGGACATGCCGGTTTCCTCACGATGTTTTCCTTCACCGTATGAGAGCACTGGCATTGTGCACATAAATTTTTCCAAAATCCATTGGTGCACGACCGGGTTTGAACCCACGACCTTAGGATTGGAAGGCGGGGTCACTACCACTAGACCACCGGTGCTCTCAAATTATTCATACATGGAGTCAATTTACAATTTACAATATGGTACTTGCAAGGTTTGTCTCTTTGTTAGGAGACAAGCAAGCTGTAGTAAAAGTTGGTAGATAAGACTCACAAATTAAATCAAAAGCTTGGTATGAACAAGAAAAATTCTTACATCCATAGCCCTCACATCTGTTAAAATGGTCCATAACAATATGTATTCCATTTATGTCAAATAAATGGAATTCATATTTTTATAGACCATTTTACCAATCTTCATAGAAAACTGTCACATGTAATGTGAACTACGAAAATCATCTTTTAAATTGCCAATAGGAAGCATTAGCAATCAGATATTTTAAAAGTATTATTGGTTTACACCTTAATTGGCTTACAATAATTGGTTGTTTATTTGTATCTTATTCAATTATGTGCGCAATGTCTTTCAAATGATGAAAGAATACATCCTAAGGAAACCGGTCAATTCAAGATCAAACGTAAGGTAGGTATTTGGTAATACACTAGCTTCTGTTAACGGCTTAACTCGCGTGGTAGAGGTACCTACTCAAATGTAGTATAAATAACAGGTCCATAACTATAACTGTTCCAAGTTTCATGCAAATCGGTTCAGCAGTTACAGCGTAATTGAAACACAAACATTTAGTGTCAAAACTTCCTCACTTTTAATATTAGTGAGATTAGTGAGATCTGCGAAGACGAGCACTCAATCAAAAGGATCGCATAAAAGGCCACTTAAGTCTTCAAATTAAATTATTAGTTTTATCATAGTTCATTCATAACTCTCGTAAATCTGCATATTATAAGCCGTATAACCACAGTCTGTTAAACAGCTAACTCACTTCCAATATTGGCTTCAATACTTCCGTATTCGCAATTATAATAAGTTAAAAAGTAAGTAAAAAAGTTTATTTCGAGACAGTTGATACATAGTAGGTGGTAATAATATTAAATGGTATATCTAAGCAGTTAAGCATTTACGAGTACAATGTACATGTGAATCATAAATCTTCGAAAATGATCGCCATTCAGCATTTGCTAAAGCTGCATGCAGTGCAGCTACTTTAACGCTGGTCTTCCATGGCTATATACGAGCTGACCCGCGCGGCTTCACCCGCATTCGCATTTGTAATAATAGTAGGATTCAAACTTTATTTCATTGACTCATTGTGCCATTCAATGAGCGACTCTACATAGCGTATAATAAAGTCAATTATAGGTAAATGTCGTTTGAGTTTAAGAATCGTTCTCGAATACAAACCATATTGTTAACGATCTTGTTTTCTTTGAGTACTTACCTAACGTTGTGTACAAGTAAGTAAGTTCCAGTGTTAAAATGAGAGTGAGCTATAGTATTAATATTACATAATTGAAAATTGGACAAACTTACCCCAGTGATGTTCAATTGAAATTTTACGAGCTGCAATAACTATACAAGAATCCAAGTAATGTAATGATTTTTCTTGCAAAGTATTTTACATTTTTCAATGGATGATCTTCAGTCAATGCATACCACAAAGATAATTATAATTTGAAAAGAATACCTACTAGCATTCGGTGTAAATACCTATCACACGATATGAATCTAAAGTGAATAATAATGTTTAAGATTCGCCATTGTTTTTATTGCTTGGTTCAGGACTTGGTTTTTTGTAGTGAGCTATTTCACGCCTTAATTAGCTGCAGTACCATCGCAGGTCGTATTTTAACCCGTGCTTACCCTTAATTAAGTTCTCGCATAAAATGTTTTATGGCCAAGACGTTAAAACATAATTATTACAAACAAAGATTACGGGCAGTGGAACTCTATACATTACAGAATAGGCTTTTATGGAGAAAGTTGTTTTGAAACTGCTCTTCATTATTGTAAAAGGAGCTTGTCATTTTAATGTGTCGTTGTAAATGCTATCAGTCTTAGCACCAAGACAATGGTTTTGTCGTCGGAAGAGTAGACATTTCATACATATAGATTGGACTAATAAAATGAGACCAGTTATTCTCGCTTGAGTAGGCCAGATTCCCAGCAGTGGGAACATTAGAAAGCTGTCATGATGAATAAAAATGAGAATCTAAACATAATATATTTACGAAATATAAGTAGATATACTCTACTTTATACTATAAAGTCGTGTTACTAGTTTACTAACTGTCTAAATAATCTAACGTACAGTTTACTAAGGTCGTATATACATAAAAAAAAAAATATTTGTAACGTGACAATTTGCATGTTTGTTTCATTCAACTTCGTAACAAATAAATGAATTTCGATGAAACTTGGAATAGATTAATATAGTAGTATATCAATACGATACAGATAAAAAAAAATCCTGCTGTGTCCTACAGCTCGGCAATAATATTTTAGTAAATGTTACTTTGTAGTCAGGTATCACTTGAACAAAGTCACGGGCAGCAGTTAGTAAATAATATTACGCAAACGCTCGTTTGTATTCATTTTAGCCGTCCCACTTAAACGTCAAACATAAATCAACTTTTCTTCACAAAAAAAATACTAATAAAAAGCGTACAGTATTTATGCCTAAAGACAACTTACTCAACTTGTTATTTTAAGAATTACCCTCTCATTAGCGCTGGTCAAAATTTATAACTTTTCTTTAATAATATCTTCAAATTAAGATCATTAACAGTGTCTGCTTACAGCTCAACCTTAGAGTTAATATTAGTGGTAGAGCACAAATATTCATATTCATATTCATTTATTCTGCACAATGTACATTTAGCTTAGGTCTAACATAATGTAGCTGCAAGTGAGTACAATTAAGTGAACAATGAATATTTTCATTACTACGTAAAAAAAGGCGCGATTTCACTTGCTACAGTGTCACTTATATACGATAATGCACACAGAATATCTGGTGCGGTATTTTTGGTGCACCCATCAAGATAGACACTTGCTAATAAGTTTTCTAGGTCGCATATGGAATGTATAAATTTTATTAGCTTTGATTATTGTAAGGCATTCGAAGCAAACCTCAATTGCTTTCTCATGCTGACTATTACTCTATTCAACTTAATATTGCGCTGGGAAACCGACCCTTAATTAAGGAAAAATTAAAATTTGGCAAAGAGGTTACTTTTTTAGTAAACCTGGATTCAATTTCGCTTTCGGTACTCGAAGGGTTAAAATGTTCATTAAAATTTTGTTTTGGAAAAAATATAATTATCGTTACACAATTTTTAAACGAACACTAAGATACCTTGTGGGTATCAGAAAACGTTGTTGCCGCTTGGTGGTAGAACTCTTCAGCAAGAGTCCGTCTTGGTCCTCAGCAGTGCCTCCAAACAGTATTTTGCAAACATTATTGTGTTTAGCGAGAGCACTGGTGGTCTAGTGGTAGTAACCCCGCCTTCTGATTCTAAGGTCGTGGGTTCGAACCCGGTCGTGCACCAATGGATGTTTTGCTACATAAATTTACGTGCGCAATGCCAGTGCACTCAGACGGCGAAGGAAAACATCGTGAGAAAACCGGCATGTCCAAGAGTTAAAAATTCGAAAGGCATGTGCCATCCACCAATCCAGATTGGGTCTGCGTGGTGGATTAAAACCCAATTACTCTCACTTTAGAGTAGTCCAGTGTCCAGGCAGGGAACATAAGGCTGTCATGATAATGATGATTGTGTTTAACTTAGAAAGGCACTTTATCATGTACCACCTGGTGGTAGGACTCTTCAGCAAGAGTCCGTCTTGGTGGGTACCACCGCAGTTTTTTTTTTTTTATACAACTGAAGTGGCAACCAAGCGTACGGCCCACAAGATGGTAAGCGGTTACCGCAGCCTATGGACGCTTGCAATACCAGAAGTATCACTCGCGGGTTGCCACCTTGGGGCTAAGATCGAAAGCTTCATGTGCCAGTAATTTCACCGGAAACCATACCCTTCACGCCGGAACACAGCAATGCAAGCATTACTGCTTGGCGGCAGAAATAGGTATGGTGGTAGTCCTTCCCCGGACGAGCTCTATCACAGAGAACTCTACTACTCGCAGTGTATATTCTACCTCCAAGCAGTAGTGTGTAAGCATTTCTGTGTTTAGGTTTGAAGGGCACTGTAGCAAGTGGAATTACTGGACGAAAGGGACCTAACAACAATATCTCGGGGTGATAAGCGCAGTGCATTGCCACGCAAACACTTAAAAACTTTTAGTTTTAGGTGGCACTGTATCTGTAATAGCCAGGCGTGGTGCTTAACATCAGGTGGGCGCCTTGATTGTCTTATCACTTGCTGACATAAAAAAAAAGTGAAATCACTGGTTGAAAGATTAATTAGCTATGGTCCACACCACTGTGACCAGCGCAGTGTCGTGGATAATTTATGTAGATTTTTATTTAAAGCTTTGGGACAAATTGCAACTGATATGCTTAAATTTTAGCTGATTCAATTGACCTGTCCTCTCAATGCTAACATAAAAAAAGGTTTGGTTGGGTCGAATTTACACCACAACTGTTTTTCAGTGAAAATCTGTCCCATGCATTCAGACTAGAGGTTGTTAACAGCGCTGCGGGTCTGTTGTAAGTTGCCCTATAAGCCTCGTTTTCGATTCTCGTATCAATCCTTTGTCCAAAATAAGGGTAAACACCTAATTTAAAATTTACCTCCGAGCTTCCAATTTGCTGTGCTAACGCAGAATTTATAAGGGCAAGTACACATTAATCTAAAGACATCGACGGCTCTCCAAACAATAGCACTCTTATCTTGTACCCGCGACCCGCTCGAACAATGCCGGGTACGGGTTCTGAGGGACGAGATTAATCGACGCTCCACGACACAGCGTAGTAAAGACACACCACTGTTTACACATATGTATTAGTTCTCTCGACGGATCTAGGCTTCCGTGAAGTTAGCCGTTTGTCATGCGTAAAGACAATTTAGTTAGAAAAAGCTCCATTGCGCATCGTAACGGCTAACTTCACGGAAGCCTAGATCCGTTGAGAGAACTATACGTAGTATAATACTACTAGTACTACTAAAAATATGTAAAGATGTAGCACAACAAATCTCACCTCATTATTATAGGTATATTCCAATGCATGTATATATACGATATACCGATATACCTATCTATATACCATAAAATGCATACATTTAAATTTATATTTATTTATTTTAAAAATATGTAATATTAATAATAAATTATCATTATTATCAATATAAACGTCACCGCCCCTTAACGTACTCGTTGTCTCTGTCCATTCTGAGGTTGTCTGGAAGAGATCGCTGTCAGTGATAAGGCCGCCCATTGTACTTCCGCAATATTAGGTCTATCATCATCATGACAGCCTTCTAATGTTTCCACTGCTGGGACACTGGCCTACTCTCAGGCGAGAGTGATTGGGTCTTAATCCACCACGCGGACCCAATGCGGATTGGCGGATGGCACATGTCTTTCGAATTTTTAGTTCTTGGACATGCCGGTTTCCTCACGATGTTTTCCTTCACCGTATGAGAGCACTGGCATTGCGCACATAAATTTTTCGAACAGAAAAATCCATTGGTGCACGACCGGGTTTGAACCCACGACCTTCGGATCGGAAGGCGGGGTCACTACCACTAGACCACCGGTGCTCTAATATTAGGTAATAACTAAAAATTGCGGAAGTACAATGGAGCTTTTATTTTCTTGTTTTCTATCTATCTACCTCAGTTACAACATCTCGACCTAACACTAGAACACCGCGCACGAGCGTTGCATATTGTTTGAATAGATTTTACAGTGGTCTACAAATGAAATAGTTCATTTTACGCATCGATTTTTTTTATATCTATCTATGCATTGTGAGTACTAGTAGACCCGGCGCGGTTTCACTCACTTTATTTTTTTGCAATTTACCTTCCCTGGACTTCTATTAACATTTCAAGACCAAAATTAGCCAAATCGTTCCAATCGTTCTCGAGTTTTAGCGAGACTAACGCACAGCAATTCATTTTATATGAGACTAGTAGACCCGGTGCGGTTTCACTCGCGGTTTTTTTACACCCTTTATATTTACTCATCGTCTAAACCTTCCCTGAACTTTTACAAACATTTAAAGACCAAGATTAGCCAAACCGGTCCAGCATTTCTCGAGTTTTAGCGAGCCTAACGCACAGCAATAAATGATATCTTCTCATATTTATATATATGAGAAGATATCAGTCATCTAAGCTCTGCTTAGCTTGGGGCTAGATATTGCTGTATGGATTGTCTAGCATTATTTATTATTATTATCATCACAGTCGTAAAAATAGGCGATACAATACTTAGTACACTCACTCGCCTTTCAATACTAACTTATTAACCTATATCACAATTTTACAATAACTAGACTAACTAATTCAAGAGTAGTAGAGTTCTTTGTGATGGAGCTCGTCCGGGGAAGAACTACCACCATACCTATTTCTGCAGCCAAGCAGTAATGCTCGCATTGCTGTGTTCCAGTGTGAAGGGTATGGTTTCCGGTGAAATTACCCCAATCGGCTTTCGATCTTAGCCTCAAGGTAGCAACCCGCGAGTGATACCTCTGGTATTGCAAGCGTCCATAGGCTGCGGTAAACGCTTACCATCTTGTGGGCCGTACGCTTGGTTGCCACTTCAGTTGTATAAAAAATAAAAAATAAACTATTGTTTGATAGAACTGTTTAGTACGGTCTGTGGCATGGTGTGCATTGCGCCTCAATCACCTGCTGCGAGTTGCGACTGTTAATGTCTATCGTTGTTTAGGGGGTTTGATAAGTTGCTGCCGAAATTAGGGTAGACACTGTCATTATTTAAACCGCCGGAGGCAGTACTTCCTTTAGAGGTATCTCCCTCGTAACACAAGTCAGTTGTTCCAACAATAAGCTCTTGTTTACTTTGCCAGCCGATAAATTTAGCTAGTCAATTATTTATTCGGCTGCTGCGATGGTTGTTGCATATAAATCGCACTGTAAACAGATAAACCTCGCCTCAACACTAACAGAGTTGAGGTGAGGAGTAACGGAGGGTTTCGGGTGGCCTATGATCTCCGTCACCAGAGTTGGAGACTCACACGAACTTACTTGTTTAGCGTTTGAGCATTCATTACTAAAAATCCATACTTACACTGAATCAACATCGTAACTATCAGCTGAGTATTCATTCGCCTTAGCAAATGTTGCTGAGCATTCATTCGCCTTATGTCACTATATTCTTAAATATAGATAATGTACCATTCTGACATTTAACTAGGCGTTATGAATAAACTATTGTATTGTATTGTTGCAATTAAATAAGTGATCAACTCGTGGGTGTCTTGTTTACGTGTAAAGCTTTCGTGATCTTCGTACTTGCATGAATGAAAAAACGTCAACCCAATTGTCAGTACGTCTTCTATCTGTAGCAGCATCGGTTTATTGACATGCTTACTTACGTCACGCGTATGACGGCGGTGGCGAGGCGAAGTTGATCGGTCATGATCTTATTCGTCTGCTTTCAGTCTTAGTGTCCAAATTGGTGAACCAAGCTTTTTGGCACTTTCCTTCGCCGTTTTAAGTTTAAACGTTACCATAATAATAATAAGGGTATTTATTTTTTACAATACAGCTGATTTAAAATAATATACGTAAAGAATGCATGTTGTTTTCTTATGAAGAAAAGAGTAGCAAACCAACATAAAAGTGGCATTTTAGTAAGTAACTATAGTGCTAATAAATTACCTACTAAATAGAAACACCTCACTAATATGTTAGTAGCTTACACGCACGCACACTAAGAATCCTATAAATTCTCATACAACCGTCATTAGGCGAACATGAAAACATAATCTTACGCCCATTATATTAACCTACCATTATCACCACGACGTAATGGTGTAGTGCACGGCATTTGTGCGCGAACAGAATTAAAGGACCAATTTCATAGTGGCCTAGGTCTTTGTAACACCATTGAAAAATTGGAAAAAAATATAAGACTAACGGTAACAAACAATTTTATTTTTAAGTAGACAAATACGAGTATGTTTGTCTTCTTGTTTGTTCTAAAGAAAAAGTGTTTGTTGTGTTGAGTTTCCTAAAACGGGAACATTAGGTCTGCCAATGATCGTGACGATCGTTCTCTTTGACAATACCTAATAACCCAGTTATTCGTTAAACCCGCCATGTTGTTTTGCATTGTGAGCAAGCCAGAAAAAACTTCAAAATATCCAACATTCATTTTAAAAGTGTGACTGTGTGAGTGCCGTGTTAACTGCCGCGTACTGTAACGTACTTATTTCTCTGTTTAAAACTAATAAACAGCCGCTAAGCCACATGAAGAGCGTATTAATGCGGGGCTTTGGTTTTGCTGAGGAGTTGTGCGAGCCCATAGATTTTGTATACGAGTCAAACGCCCATATTCTAAGACGATTCCTCAAGAAATCCTCGTCTCGACTCAACCTCACTCAAATAAATCTGTATACTTAGTTGCAAAAATTATCTTCAACTTACTACCACTCGAAAGTTCCTTACCGGAGGTGAGGAAATGATTGTCAAACTCAAGGTACGTCTGAACCTACCTTGAGTCGAGTGGAGGAAGATTCGAGGAAACTTCTTAGAATATGGGTGAGAGTGTTGCATATTGCGGACGTGATAAAACTTCGTCAGTTAATCAATCAATTAATTTAGCGTTCTGGTTCAGTTTTGGTAAGACGGAGGACTTTGATCTTACTTTGAATGAATGGAATGAATGAGAATGAATTAAGTAAGTAAGTAAGTAAGTATTTATTTTTGACACAAGAATATTAGGTACATGATTTGTTTATGAATCCATAGGTTCCCAAACTGGTAAAACTGTGTTTTAGGAACCCAGGCTTCTCCCATCGAAATGTAATCAGTTTTTTTATCTAAATAGTTTTACTTATTAAATACTAAATAAAAGAAAAAGGAAACCTATGAATGAATGAATGAGTATACTTTATTGTACACCTTAAAAACTAAATTACACAATTTAGGAATAGTAATTTAACTAAATGCACAATGGGCGGTCTTATCGCTGAAGAAGCGATCTCTTCCAGACAACCTTGGTATGGACAACTTTGGTGTCTGTCTGGGAGCTGGGTAATATACCCGATGCTGACTTTAATAATATTCATGGAATATAATATTATTGCTTATTAAAAGCTTTAGCTTGGAAATTTAATTAGAAGCACAAAATCAAGAAAAGGATCAATTAAAAACAAATACTGTGAGCAATCCGCATTGGGTCCGCGTGGTGGATTAAGACCCAATCGATCTCGCTTGTGAGTAGGCCAGTGTCCCAGCAGTGGGAACATTAGAAGGCTGTCATGATGATGATGATGACTGTGAGCAACAATTTGATCAAGTTCGTTTTTTTATAAGAATTATGGTGTCTGTACTGTTTAGAATACACTGTGACTTAGATTTTTGAAATGGGTAGAACGGATTATGTTTTGGGTAGAACGGGTAATAATAATATTGGGTAGAATAATTGTGGGTTGAACGGGTAAGCTCACCCGAAAGATTTGCAGAACTAAACTCTGCGAACAGGAGACCTTGCGAGAACAAACTTTTAAAAGTAACCGATTTACTGCATTTGAGTTATTCTCCTCACGCCGAAAATCTTAATCAAATTTTCACAAAAATTGTATGAGACAAACTTGAAGTTACCTCATTTAAAATTAAAAAAGAACCATCGAAAGATCTTATCAAGCGATTAGTAGCTCTTTTTTAACCCCTTTTGAAGGAAGTACCCTTTCATTATAAAATCCCTGACGAAAAAAAGTTCTCTATAGTCGTAAAATTTTTATACTAAGTTCCATCTGAATTCGTTGTAAAATAAGATTTGTAGAAAAGTACCTACAAACTTACAGACGATACTAATTTTGCCAGACCTGAGCCCTTACTCTTGAATCCAACGACAATTCAGATCCAATCCCGATTTGAATTTTATTTACTGCTGTAATTTTTTGTACTTTTGAGAACAAAGTTGAATTTGATGGTTTGCACTAAAAATACCAATTGATAGAAATTCTGAAGTAGAAACGCTTAGCTTGCTTATTCAATAACTACGCTGCATTATACTCTAATTATAATCTAATATTTTCACGAGGTCACTAGTGAATCGGTAGCGTCAAAAACCAATGCTAGTGGTACAGTATTATGATACGCGTGACTTCTCTCGTTCTCGAGGAAATTGCTATCATTTATTTGCGCAAATGAAATGTTCTGTGCGTTGTCGGATTACATGATTTTATTTTATACACAATTTTATTACATTTAGGGAATAAAATATAGGTTTTTCATACCTACAGTAAAATATATTAAGAAAATTTTATTGCGTTTCTCCACAATCCACAGTATAGTCATTCGTATATTTTTTATTATTATTGTAAGGTTTTAGCAATAAAATGATTGATTCATAGCCACAGGCATCTACCAACCGGTGCGGTGGGCCGTTTTCTTATTAGCCACATTTTATGCCTAAATTCAAATTCAAATTCTACGAGTTCTATCAAAAAGAACTTTACAGGTCGTGACGTAGCTGGCTAAGTTGTTCTTAACCAATCAAAGAAGTAACTGTTCCGCGTAGTCACCATTTGGATGGATGACCGCCAGTGGCAATTAAACTGAGCGCTGCCGTGCTTCTGAGGGCACGTTACGCAGTCGGTCCCAGCCTTTAATTGTTAGGTTTTGACAGAGGCATTTGGGCGGCCTAAAAACTGTCAGCAGAGTTGGCCACTGACTCATACAAATTTATATAGTACTTAATGTAATGCAGTCTAGATATTATTGCGATGTAAGTAATTCCCTTTGTATAAACGTTGCATCCTAGCACATTGTTACCGACGGATGAAAGCAAAGGATTTACTGGGCTTACTCTACCGCTGGATATATTATTTAGTTTCGGGAGAATATAAATTGAAGTAGTTATTATGCAGAGTGCATGACAGTTTATAAAGTGCTGGCTTACAGTTCTAATCAATGTCAAGTTGGGTATTTATAATAGACTCGCTGGGTCTTTCGGCGATTTGCTCCACGAGCGATTCGAACCGAGGTGCGAATCGCCCAAGAGCTCTTTTTGAATGGGTCGATTCGGACCGCGGTGCATCAACATGTGACAAAACAAGGCGCCCACCTGATGTTAAGCCTGACTATTACAGATGCAGTGCCACCCAAAGCTTAAAGTTTTTAAGTGTTTGCGTGGCACTGCATCGATTATCACCCCGAGACATTGTTGTTAAGTCTCTTTCGCCCAGTGATTTCACAGGGCTTGCTACAGTGCCCTTTAAACCTAAACACAGTAGTGCTTGCACACTACTGCTTGGAGGTAGAATATCTTACACTGCGGTGGTACCCACCAAGACGGACTCTTGCTGAAGAATCTTACCACCACGTTATGACATATTCAAGCAAATGTAGTGCCAATCGCTTAATTTAAAGTACTCCTAACCTCTGCTACACAAGTACCTACACCCTCGTTACCTGTTCCAACAAAGATTATGACAGCATCTATATCATTCAATGGCACACACTTTTACCAGGACCGTCATTGCGCTAGTCTTAAATAAAAACGCTTGAGGTTTAGTTAGATTTGCTTTTTTTATTATTATGAATACATTTTAAAATAATGTATTTTTAGATTATTACATTTTCGTTATGATATTAATTAAATTAAGAAAGGAGTGAGTTTAAGAAGAACTAGAGGCTCTTTAGTCAACTCATCCCGTTCGAACTTATCTCGTGGGATCAGTTGACCTAATGAATATTTTGAATCGGGCAACTGATAAGAAATGAACTTTGACAAAATCAAGATGAATCATCAGCAACACCACCGAAAAGTCAGAAAAATAAAAGGTTTTTTTTTTATCTGAACACTTTAGAAGCTCTTCTTAACTAGCACCGCCCGCGACCGCGTTCGCGTTTGCTCGGCAAATACGCTATAGCTTTAAAACCTCATATTAGATACAAAAAATATTTACTTGATTCATTCATTATTTATTTGTTATTTGTGGAGCGCTCGTGACGTAGCTGGTTAAGTTGTTCATAGCAGATCAACGAGAAGCACTATACCGCTTAATCATCATTTTGATGGGTGACCACCAGTTGCAATTTCAACTGAGCGCTCCTGTGCTTCGGAGGGCACGTTAAGCAGTCGGTCCCGGCTTTTTCAATTGTTAGGTCATGACAGAGACATTCGGGTGGCCGAGAAACTCTGTCACCAGAGTTGGCCGCTGACTCATACGAACTCTACTTGTTATTATTGATTTGTTAAGTTATAGATAGATAGATAGATAGATTATATCTTTATTGCACACCTTATGATACTAAAAGAAAAATAAACAAAGAAAAAAAAACAACAAAAAAGTGTTACAATGGGCGGCCTTATCCCTAAAAAGCGATCACTTCCAGGCAACCTTTGGATGGACTGGATAGGTTAGAACATTATATGGACGGTGGCATACAATAAACTAATAAATAACAGCGATAGAAGGCAGAAAATTCAATCAATTAAATTAACATTAGACTACAAAATATTATAAGTTATAAACAAATACACCTACTTACAAATACCTACTACAGTTGTTAATAAATAAATATATTATATCCTACATATTAAATAAAAACTGAAATAATATAATACACTTACATAAATACATAAAACAAGCTAAAGGAGAACTAATATTCCTGTGACCTTGCTAAAAATGATAAATAATGTTGAAATACAAGGTTTTTAAATATCGGTAGAGATTTAGCGAACCTGATAGAGATGGGAAGTGCGTTCCAAAGTTTTACAGCCTGCACCGTGAGTTATGCCAAAGCCTAACAAAATAAGCTCCCAGATATTGGCGCCGAGACAAATGCGGCTCGTCCGTGACACAAACACGTGTTGTACTACACGCCGGTGGCGGCCTGGGAGCCTCGTCCTGTAAACCTTTATTATTTCTCCTCTAGAGCACGCACGCTGTAAATGATTGGCGTGCAATTTCAGCCGTGGAAAATGAAACATTTCACGTCGAAATATAAATTGTTTTAGCCGGAGTTTTAACCAATATTATCAATAATGTTATGGAACGTACAAAATATGTTAGACGTCTTGTGTTTATGTTCAAATAACTTAGAGTTTATCGATTAATGTTTGGGTAAATATAATATAGATATAATTACTTTAAGGATTTATTTTATACTACTGAAGTGGCAACCAAGCGTACGGCCCACAAGATGGTAAGCGGTTACCGCAGCCTATGGACGCTTGCAATACCAGAGGTATAACTCGCGGGTTGCCACCTTGAGGTTAAGATCGAAAGCCTCATGTGCCAGTAATTTCACCGGAAACCATACCCTTCACACTGGAACAGCAATGCGAGCATTACTGCCTAGCAGTAGGAATAGTATGGTGGAAGTCCTTCCCCGGACGAGCTCTATCATAAAAAACTCTACTACTCTTAGGATAGGCTGTGTCTATTGAAAATTAATTAAATAACCACCTAACGGTAAGTTAATTACGTTGGTAAGTGTCGTAGACACTACTGTACTAGTAGTGACTGGAACTGGTTTAGATGAAATAGGTTTGACCAACATCATCAAGACAGCCTTCTAATGTCCCACTGCTGGGACACTGGCCTACTCTCGAGCAAGAGTGATTGAGTCTTAATCCACCACACGGACGCAATGCAGATTGGTGGATGGCACGTCTTTTGAATTTTAATTCTTGGACATGCTGGTTTCCGCACGATGTTTTCCTTCACCGTATGAGAGCACTAGCATTGCGCACATAAATTTTTCGTATTGGTGCACGACCGGATTCAGACCCACGACCTTAGGATCGGAAGGCGAGGACCACTAGACCACCAGTGCTCCTCAACCAACATATCACCAACATTAATTAACATATTCATCCTCAAATATATTAAAACACCCAACACTCACATTTAAGTCCTCACCCAGCACAAGAATGCCCTGTTGTGGGCATGAGAATCTACGAGTATTATGGTTCCACAACATCATCAAATATTTACAGGTCATGCAAGAGTCAAAGAGTAAGAGTCGAACCCTCTTGCAGCGGGAATCGAATTCTAGATTCTCGCATCTTTTACTTATTATAAAAGATAAAGATAAAGATAATTTATTAATCAGAATAGTTGTTTGCCTTACTGTTACTGTTGTTTGTTTAAGTACCCATAATACAGCTCTATTTAACAGCAGCTTACCTTGGGGCTAGATGATGCTGTGTGGATTGTCCAGCATTGTTTTTACAATAACTTAAACTAAACATAACTAATAGCTTACATTAAGTGATAATTATATAAAAAGAGTATAGAGATACCTAGTTTACTAGACTTAATTAATTTGGATAGGTAATATAAATAGGTAAGCTTAATTAACCAAAATTAAAACGACCACAGGCATTTAGGACTTTACCATCTGTGCTAGTTTAAAACTGTGTGACAGCAAGGTAGCGCTTCACCCATTGTATTTTATCCTTGGTCATTCTTTAGTATAAGTAGGTATATGAATAAATGACTGATTATTATAATATATATTATGATTAAGCGACAACAGCAGACAAATTATAGGCTTAGGTAGAAAAGAGCGCAAATTATAGCACTCAGCAAGAAAAAAAAATAGGTAAATTTGGGTAATAATAATATTATTATTAAGACGACCGATGTGGCGCAGCTGGCGCAGGTCCGCCTGCGACGCAGAGGTTGCGGGTTCGATTTCCGCCTCGGGACAAACGTTTGTACGACCTACAAATATTTGTTCCGGGTGTTCTGGGTATTACTATATATAATAAAAAAATATCTATTTATGTATTGTAATTGTATTAAATATATATCAATCATCTAGTTACCCATAACACAGACACAGCTCTGTTTAACAGCAGCTTACCTGGGGCTAGATGATGCTGTGTGGATTGTCCAGCATTATATATTTATTATTTATTTATTGCCTTCGAATTAAGAAAACAGTATGTAATTTTATTTGGGAAATCATATTTGAAATGGGATCACGCTGCTAAAACAGAACAACATGCGTTGTTGTTTGAATATACGCATAAATTAACAAAGTTTTGTCTCAAATGTTAATGGAGTTTCGATGTTCAGCAAACACATTTATTTAATATTAGCTTACACGACGTACTTTGTCCAGGGGGATGCCTTTTCCGCCCCCATAAGACAAGGAAAAGTAATTTCTTAGTGCTGGTCTTTATACAAATAAACAAATGTCTTCAAATGAGTGTGTTGCCACTTAGCATTCATTCTTCATACTGCACTTTAGACGTTTATCAGCGAGGTGAGGCACCACATCACCAGAACCGACGTAGCTCTTGGAATTAGCAAGTTAACTTAAGGGTTGAATAGCTCGAAGAACCGATCATCATCATTATAACAGTCTTCTACTACCTCTGAGACACTGGCTTGTTCGTGAAAGAGAGCGATTAAGAGTAACCGCGAGCTGAAAACAAAGTGTAAGAGAAAATCAATGGACCGGTCGGATATTAGTGGTCAAAGATAATTAGTTGATGGTCAATGCTCAAGCTTGGTCGACGGGACCGTGGGACGAGGACGCAAATAAATTCTAATTTTAAAGCTTAGTGAATTTACGCCAGTTCCACGCGCCCCAGCTTAGAAGAATCTGGCAGTCTAGGTGAGGTCTATAGACTATGGGCTGATATGATTTTAACTACACTTACCACATCAATTAGCTGCAGTGTTTGTGTTAAACTGTATTATCCGTATCAAATGCATTATTAATCCATCGGTCGGGAGCCGCGGCACGTCACCTTGCCAAATATTAGTGCGGACTGGCGTGGAGATTACTTCGGAGAGTTAGGACGCTTGAACATACCACTTTGGCAGATAATTCGGTTCATCAAAACAGCCTTCTAATGTTCCCACTGCTGGGACACTGGATTAATGCTGGCAATACAGATCGGTGGCACATGACTTTTGAATAGACTTTTGAAGAGTAGCAGAGTTCTTTGTGATAGAACACGTCCGGGGAAGTACTACCACAATACTTATTTCTGCCGCAAAGCAGTAATGCTCGCATTGCTGTGTTCCAGTGTGAAGGGTATGGTTTCCGGTGAAATTACTGGCACATGAGGCTTTCAATCTATGCCTCAAGATGGCAACTCGCGAGTGATACCTCTGGGATTGCAAGCGTGCGGTAACCGCTTACAATCTTGTGGGCCGTACGCTTGGTTGCATAAATAAAAATTATGTTCTTATCCGCACATGCTTATTGTGATTAGATGTGATTAGATTTTTTTTTTTTTTTTATACAACTAAAGTGGCAACCAAGCGTACGGCCCACAAGATGGTAAGCGGTTACCGCAGCCTATGGACGCTTGCAATACCAGAGATATCACTCGCGGGTTGCCACCTTGAGGCTAAGATTGAAAGCCTCATGTGCCAGTAATTTCACCGGAAACCATGCCCTTCGCACCGGAACACAGCAATGCGAGCATTACTGCTTGGCGGCAGAAATAGGTATGTATAAATAAATAATATGTATAAATTAATCAGTGCACGACCGCGTTTGAATCTATGACCTTAGGATCGGAAGTCGAGGTCATTACCACTAGACCACCAGTGCTCTAGATAATTCAGTTGCTCGTTACAAAATATGTTCATCTTCCTACGATAAAAGTCGTCGTTTTCTACAGAAAGAAATAAGAAAAAAATCTCATAAATTCTTATGAAATATTACGAATTAGGAAAACTTTGTTTTCTCTCGTCATGTTGTTTCCTTCTTATTGTTTTCTGATTTTATTTAACGCTCACACGTTTATTACATATACTATACTACTTCTGTTTCATCGTCATCACATCAGCGAATAGACGTCCACATGTTTACTTATGTCCCCCAAAAAGCGTCATGATAACCGTTCTTGAGCATTCACCATCCACTGGGGCCGGTTTAAAGTCATCGGTCCAACGAGTGGATTGGCCATCATATGCTTAGTTTTCCAGTTCAAATTCAGTTAACTAGTATAGTTAACTAGTTCGAGTATTAGAGTTCTTTGTGATAAAGCTCGTCCGGGGAAGGACTACCACCATACCTATTTCTGCCGCCAAGTAGTAATGCTCGCATTTCTGTGTTCCGGTTCGAAGGGTATGGTTTCCGGTGAAATTACAGGCACATGAGACCTTTCAGCCAGATGGCGTTGCCGTCACGTAAACAACGACTCCGTTTAAAATAATTTAAATAAAATACTTAAACTGTGCAGTTGTTGACGAATATTACATTAAAATATATATAATTGAGAAAAGTATACGTGTGAGTGTTATAGTAAAGAAAAAGGTGCTAATAATGTGATAAAACATGAAAAACAGTGGCAAACTTTAAGCTCTCCAAACAGCAAAAAGCATCACTCTACATAAATACCTCTAACTGAAACCAAAATAATAGTAATTTTTAAACCCAGTGAAGCAACCAAAACGTTCTTTAAGCTGCGCTAAATAAACTAAATATCAAAGGAGTTATTATACGAACTACACTTTCACAAAATGACGGTGTTAAGAGATAAGTGTGACTCATTTACGAACATTATTAACTAATCACACGACTTAAAATCTACACACGAAATTTCAACTAAACGTGAATTTCGGCTTCAACGTAAGAACCCATCTGGCCTAGCGGCCAAACGGTGCAACAGACAGAGCCGTATCTATGACAGCTACTTCAAATCTTGGCAACCCAATATTTTTTCTCTTTCTACTTTGGCTATATTTTTCTTAAACAACGCCATCTACAGAGCTACGGAAAAAATAATTAGACAGAATGGACTCCCAATCCCAAGACAATATAACGCTTAGACGTGCGCATACGACACTCTCAGTCAATAAAAACGAGTCGGACATGAGCATTGACACGCTAGATGTCACTACAAGTAGCCTTCCAGACCTTTCACTTGATAATAATAAACAAGTAGAAACCCTGATAAAAAAGATTGAGCAACTACAAATTCAATTAAACAGCGCGCATCAGGAAATAGAACAACTATCATTAGAAAATAGAGATTTGAGAAATAACAATATAGAGTTAGCAAAAAAGAACTCATTATACAAAAAAATTGGGTTCAGCCCTACTAGCAAGACGACTTCAATATCTACACCTAGGAAAAAAATAAATCTACCACAAAAGAGCAGAGGACAAAAACAAACTCAGACGGATAATATAAATCTAAACAAAGAAAAGACTGCTGGCGTTGTCCACAAAGGAACACAAACAAAAATACCGCAAAAAACGAAGTTCGTATTACCTGAACAGCAGAGGCAAGAATCTGAAAATATAAGAACAATTCCAAACATCGCCAAACCACAAGAAAAACCTACGATATCTCAAAAACGTTCTACATACAAGCCAAAAATATGTTTATTGAGTACAAATCGAGAAAACAAAGTGCTCTCTATCGCAGAAGAAATGATGCCACTAACTGACTTTAACTTTTGTCATCATTTAATGCCCCAAGCATCTACCCGACAATTGATTAAAAATATTCGAGATAAGCTTATGAATTTCACGCTTAGAGATTACTGCATTATATTTGTAAGTGAGCAAGACTTTCTAGAATGGAATAATAATATTGAACTAATAAAATGGATCAGAGAAACACTACAGGACATTACTCACACAAATGTAATACTATGCTCACTAAATTATCGATACGGATACCAGAAGGAGGATATTAACCAAAGAATATTTAATTTTAACAAACTTCTACATCAAGATATACAAACTTATAAATATGCTCATTTATTAGACACAAACAAACATTTAAACTACGACTACACCATGTTCCACAGGCCTTCCGGACGAGTAAACAATGCAGGAATGCGCATTATATTTCAGGATTTGGTATACTACATTGAGAAACATAACAAAAATATAGAGAACATAGTCACAAACAAAACAGAACTTCCCGATGATGCTTATGAAAACCAGTTTTTTCTTGAAAAAAAAACTGCATGTTCTACATCAGAACATTGCGGGACTTATTAATAAAACCGAAATATTTACAACTCACCTAGATAATTTAATGGAACGCAATATTAAAGTAGATGTCATCTGCGTCACAGAACATAACATTTTAGAAGACAACGAACAATACCTTGTATTTCCTAACTATACTCTTACCTCATATTTTTGTAGAAAAAATGCTAAGAAAGCGAGAGGAGGAGCCTGTATTCTAGTCAGAAACGATATTATTAAATGGAAAGATCTGAAGAAAATATCAGAATTTTCAGTGCAAGGAAAATTTGAGTGCTGTGGTATCGAGTTAACAGACTATAACATTGCTATTTTATGTATTTATAGAATTCCAAAATCATCTTATATTAAGCTTTTCATGACTCAGCTTGAACTTGTTTTACAAGAAATATCTAAAAAACATTATGATAACTTTATAATTGCTGGCGATTTTAATATTGACATTTTAAACAGAAATAACATAACTCTAGACTTCGAATGCCTGCTCCTTAACTTTGGCTTGAAACTAGCTCTGAAACAACCCACAAGACTTGCTAAAAAGACATGCATTGATAACTTTGCGCACAATTTCAAAAAACTTTGTTCTGCAGATATACTTGACTTTGCATTATCTGATCACACAGCACAGCTTATTACATGTTCAATTCGAAACCAGTCCACTCTGAAATACTGGCGAATCAGAAGGCGAGATTATTCAGCTGATAATATACTAAAATTTTGCAACGCTATCGAAAACTTGCATTTTTCGGAAATATACATTGAGGAGGACCCCAATGCGGCGTATTACTTGTTTATCAATACTTTCAAATTATTTTATGATCTTTGTTTCCCTCATAAAGTAATAACCATTAAAACTATAAAGCCAGTACGTTGGTTATCACGTGGTATTAAATTATGTTGTAATAATAAAAGAAAACTTCTTTGGAAGTATAGACATCACCCTACAAAAATAAATAAAAATATATATAAAAAATACTCTAATTTACTAAAAAGAATTATAAAACTGACTCAAAAAGCACAAAATATCTATACAATAAATTCATCCAAAAATAAATCAAAAGCTTCTTGGAATGTAATAAATAGCAATAAAAGTAAACGGCCCAAGGAGCCAATAAATAAAATTGTCTTAAATAATAAAATAATTACGAATCCTATTGACATAGCTAATGCATTTAATGATTTTTTTATTGACAAGATAATACCAATCAAAAACTCAGGAAAAAACGTCTCTTCATTAATAACAAATCAACTAGACTCTATATTTCTGAAACCTAGTATACCTATAGATATCTTTAACATAATCACTTCTCTCAATAATACTAATAGCGTTGGATATGACGAAATCTCAACGAAAATACTAAAAGTTGTTGCCCGGAACATATGTGAGCCCATTAGCCACATTATTAACTTGTGCTTGAGTTCAGGAGTGTTTCCAGAAGCATTAAAGACTTCGATTATTATACCTCTACATAAAAAACAAAGTAAAGAATGCATGAATAATTATAGGCCCATCTCTCTAATACCAGTCATATCTAAAATATTTGAAAAATATATATATGTAGAGATTAATAACTTTTTTGAAAAAAAGAATCTTTTCTGTTCGGAACAAAAAGGATTTCGTGGAAATAAAACTATAAATATGGCCATTTACGATTTCCTTCTTCGTGTAACATCGAATATTGATAAAAGAAAGCCGGTATGCTCTATATTCTGTGATATGACTCAAGCTTTTGACTATGTACAGCACGATATCTTACTACATAAACTTGAAACTTATGGTATCAGAGGGATAACTCTGCAACTAATAAAATCATACCTCGAAAACAGAAAACAACTGACTGAAATAAAAAATATTAATTATGTGACTAAGCTTGAAGAAACGCATATCTCTGTAGAACGTATAATGCAATATGGTGTTCCACAAGGTAGCGTGTTAGGACCTTTACTATTTATAATCTACATAAATGACTTGCCAAAAGTAACTAAACAACCTATGTCACTATTTGCTGATGATAGCGCAGTTACCATAACGTATAATACAAATCTAATGACTTATGAAAATGACATAAATTTAGCTCTGACATCTATTATAACATGGCTAGACAATAACAATTTAAAAATAAATATAAATAAGACTAAAATTGTACATTTCAGACAACGCGATAATGCTGCACTTCCTAACTTTGACATTGAATATAATAATGATAAAATCGATAAAATTGACTCAACAAAATTTTTAGGACTACACATTGATAAAAAACTTAATTGGAAACAACATATTGAACATGTAGGCAAAAAAATGAATAGCCTAGTTTATATCCTATACAAACTCTCTTCAATCGTTAATATAGAAACTCTTCTAATGACTTACCACGGACTGATAGCATCAATTATAAGATATGGAATAATATTTTGGGGTAATTCAACTGACGCCGACAAGGTCTTTAAACATCAGAAACGCTGTATTAGAGCCATGTTTCGCCGTAAAATGACTGACTCATGTAAGCCTTACTTCGTAGAGCACAAAATTTTAACAGTTCCTTCATTGTATATTTTCGAAACGGCGATGTTTATTAAGAATAACCCTGAACGATTTTGTCGACCTTCTGACGTCGTAGTTCGTAATAGACGAGACCAAAGTAGACTCTGCATACAAAGCTCAAAAACTACCTTGATGCATGACAGTGTCTTCTGCATGGCTCCTTCTTTATATAATAAACTTCCGAAAATATTAAGAGAGTTACCGCGAACACTGTTTCAGAGAAAGTTAAAGACCATTTTGGAAAGCAAATGCTATTATTCAGTAGATGAATATCTAAGTGACAAAAAAATTATTTAATTTGACAAATTAATCTCATATGTAATATTAAATACTTAATAACTAATTTTTATTATTATTATTTTGATTATCTAGGTATATAAGTATAGGTTATATTTTTTCTAGGCTGACATTTTAAATAATTTTATGATAATAATTATATAAGATTAATGTAACACAATATAATAGACAAATATTGCATGCCATAACATGGCAAAATACATTGTTTCCAAATTTATGCAAACAAAAAAAACTTTGTAACTACCTACATGTATTTCTCGCAATAAATTTTTACTTACTTACTTACTTACTTACTTCATCTAACGTCTCAGGGTGGTACCATGCAAGTGATATCTGTGATTTTGCATGCGTACATAGGCTACGGTAACCGCTGACCATCAAGTGGGCCGTACGCTTGGTTACCACTTAACTTAACACCTGGTTGTAGTATAAAAAAAAATGATACAATTAGGCGGAGCCGCCACTAGCAAATGTTAAATGTAATAAGTTTGGTCAAGCGTTTTCTTAAATGCGCTACTTTAACTTCATTTATTTTGTTTCGAAAAAAGTTTTAAAGCAGCGTGACACAAACAACAGTTGCTCATATAAGTGTTCAATTTTATACGTACCATAATTCAATAATATAATTCAATATTCAATTTCAGGCTGTCGGCTACAAGCCATTTTATCTTCACGCATTTAAAGTAAGATTAAGTAACAACTGAATCAATTCTACTCTGACTGAAAACTCAACCCTTTTAGCCTATAGATCTTTATCTAGATTCAGCTACGCCCAGAATACTAAGACCTCTCCTTTCTCACGGAGATTGCTCGCTGAATAAGTAGCAATATGCATAAAGCTTGGCGTTTACATCTGAGTGCTATTGTTGTAAGTTATGTCTTGGCTAACAGTGCCATGACAGAGGCTTTCAGGTAAACCTCAAAAATAAGTAAATCTTCTCTTCATTTCTTCTTATTTCTTCTTATCTTCTCTTATATATAAAAATGAATTGCTGTGCGTTAGGCTCGCTAAAACTCGACAAAGGCTGGACCGACTTGCCAAAATTTTTGGTCTTGAAATGTTTGTAGGAGTCCAGGGAAGGTTTGAAAGGTTAGAAATATGGGAAAGTTGCGAGAAAAAATAACCGCACGGGTCAACTAGTAAATAATAAACACAGCACCATCTAGCCCCAAACTAAGGAAAGCTTGTAAATATTCTTATAATAAAGTGTATAGTTCGCACAGCGGATCTAAGCTTCCGTGAAGTTAGCCGTTTGTGATGCGCAATGACAATTTAGTTAGAAAAAGGTCCATTGCGCATCGAAACGGCTAATTTCACGACGGCCGAGATCCGCTGTGAGAACTATACCTAGTAGTTCTTTTTTCAAAACATTCCAGATAGAAGTGCATTTATTAACAAAGTAATATATGTACATAATTACATAACAATACAAAATACACAAAATACATATGAAACAGTTGAGCCATCTAAAGACCGTTACAAACAACCTATAGATAGCTCAACTGATCCAAATCACTACCAGACGGAAGCGTTCCCAACATGCTGGCTGCATTGCCACGTTGAATGGGATAGAAGATAGACTTTAGTTAGTGGAGGTGGGAAAGAATTGACGAATATATTTTGAACAAAGATAGTTTTAGCGGATTAGTAATAACGAGTTATTTTTTTTTTAATGTTTATCATAATATTACAATTTCTAACAAACTTCAAAGAAGGAGAAGATTATCAATTTGACTGTATGTTGTTTTTTTTATTTGTTACGTGATTTCTCCGCTTGTGAATTATTGATATAGATGTATTTTTTTTATCTCTTCAAAATAATGTGTCAAAAACATTAAAAACCTTGTCTTAACTTCACCCTCCTCTCTTTTGTCCATCGAAATTTATTTTAGTTTCAAGACAGTTTATTTTTTTTAACTAAATATTACATAGACATTACATAGCTACACACTACATAGACTTGTACATTAAAGCTTCGGCTCTGTACTCTCTGTATCACCGGTGAAGCATAATGAAGTTTCACAGCTCAAAATATAATAGTCGTATCCTTTCTCAAGTAATGAGTGAGACCTTCTTTGTGCAGATAAACCATTGTTCCATGTCTTTGTCTTGCGACTTGATTTGTGGGGTATGATAACCGAATCACCGACAGGACTGTGTCTCTGTTGGTAGATGGAGATTGATTATAATTGAGGTTTTAATGTTTAAGCTGCGTCGGGACCAATTGAGTGGAAGGATTGTGGGTTTTGTTTGAATGACAGCGAAAATAGACTCATCAAACCAATTAGGAGGCTGTGAGTCGCTGTCATGCCGATTTATGAGACAAAAAAAGAATTTTTGATACAGCTTAGTTATACATTACATACTCAACTTTTTGGATAACCTTCCGTTCTTTATTGTGTTTACATTTTAAGTTTTTGGTTTTTTTTTAACTTTAATCCGTCCAACTCAAAGTGATTTTTGTGATTTTATTGATGTGAAAGAGAAATGATTTTTTTTGAAAAAACACTAAAGAGGCGCTTAAAAGGCGTAAAATACTCGTAATAGCAAATCTTCATCAAATTGATATCGCTATCCAAAGCTACTTTGAAAGTATTTCGAATTTAAATAAGTATGTTTATTCAGCGGATTAAATAAATATTCCGAGTTTTATTCCAATCCTTTATTTGCAAGGCTATTTTGAACTCGAACAAATTGGATCCTTGAAGGGATTTAAAATATTTTTCGATCAACATATTTATAAGTAATAGAAATTTAATTTGCGAACGCTTGAAGCAAGCGAAAGGGTTAGGCGTTGCGACTCGATGGGCAGATTAAATTTGGCATTTTCATATTTCGATAACTTTTGAGAAAGTTATAATATTCTATTTGAATGGATTTATCGGAAAATCATAATTTGAAACGTAGGTATTTGAATTTTCTTCATTTTGATTCGCAGAAAACTTTTAGATTCGCCTACAGGCTTTTTAATTTGTACGTTCTAAACAGCTTGGCTAAATATAATGATACAGAGACCTTTTTATAAAACGGTATAAAAACTTGTAGGTATCTTATTGTAACGGTATTGGTAAAAGGCCAATAATTAAGAACGATTCCAAACGTAAATGGGATTCGGTTTCGGTTCATAAATCAAGGAGCGCTCTCGTTTCTAAGGTCAAGGTCAAAGGTATCAGAAGCAAATTGAAGGTATCGGTAGATTATTTGCTGTTATCAGTATCAGTAATGTTCCTGTCCTTTGTAATTTATTTACTCAAAGTATAAGAACAAAAATGTTCATAGTGGATAACTTTCTTTACACACAGATAATTTAAAAAAAAAGTTTGTTGTCAAATATTTATCAGCCACGCCGCTGCTGCTTACAGTATTTTAATGTATGATCATGCCTTTAGCAAACCAAATAACTCAGACTCTTTACACTACTCAGACACAGACTTTTTTTTTTTGTTTTACTCTTTACAAGGGCATAAGACAGTGCTGCGTAACTGCCTTAGACGCGGGGGTTGCGGTTAACAGTGCAGTGTTACGTAGTGGTCAAGCACTGCGCTTAACATCAGACAATCGACTAAAAAGTCTCGTCATTTGCCTGTCAAATAAATGCTTGTTGCCTTGCCTGAGCAATCCCGCGTCATACGAAACGCGTATCACGCTCTACGTACTCATACAACTTTGGTTTGCAACTTCCGCGGTTGCAATCAGCGAACTTACAATAAGCTGTCATATTCATACAAAATACGTCAGTTTTTGATTGAAACCAAGTGAAATCGATTGCAACCGAATTACATAATCACCCCTCTGTTCTGTGGTCTCACGCTGTTGCTATAAAACTGGCAGGGAGACGTCTATGTTATCTGGTTTTCTTAAAAGAAATCAGTTAGCCATAAAACCAACCACTACCGGATAAGCTACTATATTTTCTTTCTTTTTATGTGGTTATCAATAAAAAGTTATTTATTGCAATGCATCGCAAGCCATAAACAGTCGTACCTCTGTCTGCTGTAGCACTCATATCAGTATGACTACATTTTACGTCAGGCGCGCCCTTTCACGTCGTTACTCGCAAAAATATTACTTCCGTTTCTATCTGAGCGTCGTTTCCTTCCTGTAACTTGAGCATGTACCATTCATTATTTCGGAGTCCTAAATGTGCCCGAAAACTTTCGTATGCCGACGCATTGTACTCCCAAGGTCCCGAAGCAATTTTTGCAAAGCCCAGTTGACTTTTCGTTCTCGAAATTTCCGTGTTTTTTAATTTTTTCCACGAACCCCGTTTTCGCGTGGTCTCTGCGGAGATGGATCAACGAATGCGCGGTACGCTGTAGTTTTTATTTGCCAATACAAATTGGCGGCGCTCATTACGGCGGTGCGACGCGACGTCGCAAGGCGTTAATGTGTTTCGGCTCTTAGAGATACTGCTATTAGGAAAATCAAGGTATAAGAAACACTATAACGACTTCGATCCGACTGGAGGATACTATGGTCTCAAATATGTTAGATGGTACGTCAAATGATTTAAACGATATTAATGTAGTTCAGTGCTCGTGACGTGGCTGCATAGTTTTTTTTTTTATGTCAGCAAGTGACAAGACAATCAAGGCGCCCACCTGATGTTAAGCACCACGCCTGACTATTACAGATGCAGTGCCACCCAAAGCTTAAAGTTTTTAAGTGTTTGCGTTGCACTGCACTGCGCTTATCACCCCGAGACATTGTTGTTAAGTTTCTTTCGCCCAGTAATTTCACTTGCTACAGTGCCCTTCAAACCTAATCACAGTAATGCTTGCACACTACTGCTTGGAGATAGAATATCTGACACTGCGGTGGTACCACCAAGACGGATTCTTGCTGAAGAGTCCTACCACCAGGTAAAACCAGTTGTTCATAACAGATCAACGAAGATAAGTACCAGCCTCGTCACCATTTGGATGAATGACCGCCAGTAGCAAATTCAACAAAAAAGTTAGTGCCAGCTCTTTCAAAGTTTTTAAGACATGACGGAGGCCTCAAGTGGTCTATTACTTCGTCACCAGAGTTAGTTGGCCTCTGACTCATACGAACTTACTTAAGTACCTGAGTGTTTTTTTAATATGTTATTTTCTATTCTTTTAAAAGCAAGGCTTAGGCAGGTGTCTCACCGCGGGTGACTGGCGATGAGCAAGCTATATAGATTTAGTGAGTTGGCTGTTTTATTTTTTGGCATAACTGACCAAAATAGTGATAGAGTTAACGCTACATCTACTTTTAGGCTGTTCCACACTAGCTGTGCCATTCTGTTTATCGCATAAGGCAGATTTGTGTCTTTTTTACATCGCTGACATTTCAAACCGAATAGTGCCAAGCATTTGTAATTCCTGAAACCAATCGCTCCATTTCCAACATTAAACAAATTGGTTTTGAAACAAAAAAACGGACGAGTCAGTAAGCACTTTGGATAATGAGAGCTGGCACACTCAGATAAATTACAGGTTCCGTATAAAATACCGCGGTTTTGGTTTCTGCAAATATTTACCTTAAAAATTACGCAAAACTTGTGAAAAATGAAGTAAGCTAAATGTGTGATGTGTTAATTACGAGTATAATTAGATGATATCAAACCGCAAATTTATAGTTCAATTTATTTACAAAATGGCATTAAAGCGTCTTACAAAGTCGATGGTAACGTCTCAAGATCAGTCAAACTGGCACTTTTTGAGGAAGCACTGTCTAGCAGTGTTTGATATTACTAAATAGCATGTTGACAATGACCTAGTTTTAAATACTTACCAGTACAAATCAAATAAAGGTTATTTCCACAGTACCAAGAACATCTCATTTGCAGAGAGTTGTACCGGGGAATTTTCGTTACAAATATCAAAGGCCAACAGAAGTGTCTGTTTGAGTGACATATTCACAAAACCTACTTCATACACCACACTGACCCACTTACAGCAGGAATGTTCACACAGCTGTGTCAGGGCGAGAATAATCCAGCCAATTTATATGCCTCAAGTAAAACAACACCGAGTTGGTATAATGTCCTCGTATCGTTATAAAACCTACAGAACACAGTTATGCCAAGATAACCTACCTGATCAACATGCGGGCTAAGGTAAACGTACCAATGTTTACCATAACGCTAATCCAATCCGTCGGAATCGCGACGGCTTTTAATCCGAGTGGGAAATTAGATTCGGCACTGAGATGTGGTATGTTTGATTTGAATTACCCGAGTACGCGTGCGGGGTTGAATTTGTGGGGTGTCACGTAGAGTTTTGAGGTTATATCGCAGTGATTATGTCACCAGATATGCTGAAGTGGGTTGCAGACCTCAATAGCGGGTTTTTATGATTATGTTATGTTTGCGGTGAGATAAAAATTTAGAGTAGAATCTTAATTTTTAGATGGTTCAGTAATGGTTTTTATAATGTCTTCACCTGTGTCGTTTCAGATAGCAATCAGGCTGTGCGATTGAATTTTTATAAAGCTGAAAACATTTTCTAAAAACTGGCGCGAAAACACCAAAACGCGGGTCGGAACAGCGCTTAAAGTACTAAAATTTAATTAAACTGCCTTAACTCGAAACACGACCAAAAAACAATCTTGTCCCCGAGTGCGAACCAAAAGCAAAAATTTAAGCGCCTCGTTAGGCACTCACGTTCGTCGGCAGCGCCGGGCGGACAACTTTTGGGAGGCCGCGAACTGTGCGCTCGCCCTAACAGTAATCACGAGTTTGTGGTAAATGCGCCAACTTCGGAACACTTCAGAAACGTGATCGGATGGCAGGTGGGCTTTGACACCTAAGTTGAAGTTCTCAATTTGAAAATTAATTTTCACAGATCATA
Source organism: Colostygia pectinataria (assembly GCA_951394395.1). Lineage (NCBI taxonomy): Eukaryota > Metazoa > Arthropoda > Insecta > Lepidoptera > Geometridae > Colostygia > Colostygia pectinataria. The sequence continues at coordinate 13,101,293 of OX596352.1, read as the reverse complement.
ACTGCGTAAAATCAGCCTTTTGTTAGGATAATGTTAGTGAATTGGAGAAACCTTTTCATTTTTTATAGTCGGATCTTTGTTTATTTCTACTTGAACAGTTAGCGGGACAAAATATAAAAAAAATATATATATATAAGTTCTTGTTACTTGCTGTTAAAGACAAATCTGAACTAAGGGCCTATTTCACGAATGTGAAGTGAGTATAAAGTAGGCTAAATGCCGGTTAGCCAATATTACTTGCTGAACGGTGACATCTGACAGGGACAGTTATACTGGCTAACTCATAAGTAGGTCGTGAAATATGCCCTGAGCTACTAAGGCAAAGGCTTTCTTTTCATTTCGATTTTCTTATTTAAAAGTAAAAAAGTTTGAAATATCTCTAAGCATCCATCTTCCATTTTCCATTTATTCTCTGAAATATGGCAGTATCGTCAATATTTAGGGGCATTTCACCCAATTTAAAGCAATAAGTCTCGAGGCGCGAGCAATTGCGTCGCGGTATAGGTTATTTCCGTTTTTGGGGTTCCGTATCGAGATTTATGTCCGCAGATAATAGGTACGGAACGACTCTGCTTGATAAAAAAAAATTGCTTGGACCGTTTTCTGATTGAAAAAGTTTCCAATGGTAAGGTTCGGGCGAAGTTTTAGAAGCTTTTTACACCGTTTAATAAACGTATTTTATTTGAAAGTCCGATACAGATGTCCGCTGCCCATTTCAATTATAAATGTAAAATGTTTTTTTCGTTTTAAACTTTGAACTTCTGGAAGAGATTACTCTCAGTGATAAGCCTATTTCGTAATACCGCGTATTAGTTTGTAGTAAAAGTAAGAAGTTAAGCAACGGTTTGCGGGGTCATTTTAGATGGGTGACCGCCAGTGTTCGTGCTTTGGAAGGCACATTATATATAAGTTTTCGATTATAACAGTAGTTACGCTATGATGGAGGCCTTCAGGCGGCCTGTAAGCTTCGTTACAAGAACTGGTCACTGACTCATACTTTAGCTTTTAAGATCTTAAATTAAATTATGACAATAAAAACTCATTTTAAATAAATGAGTATTTTTTAATAAATCATTCTTTACTCTTTAGAAATTGAAATAATGAGTGCTAGTGGCCAGAAATGTGCTGGTGTTGAACAGTCGTAAAACAATGAGGTTATTGACCGTTCTATAAGTTCGCTGCCAGTTAGTCACTCGCTCATACAAACTTTAGTAGCTGACCTACAAACATCGGTAAACTAGTGTGGAATACAACTAGAGTGGAATGGATAATATCCATTATTACACCAGTTCGCTGGCCGCCACAGAACAGATATTAGTACTATGTAGAATGATCACTTACCTCCTCCCACTGATCCGACTTACTTCACCCCAATGGCAAGTTCGTGGGCACTATTGTAGGCGCTGTAACTGAGAGCCATTACGCCATTACGTACCTGTTTATTTTGTTTTTATAATATAATATATAACATATTGTTTAAAAAAAAGTTTTACAAAGTATGACATGTTTTAACAAAAAAGTTTACAAGTTATTGTTCCTACTCAATAAGTAAATAATTACTAATTCTTACGTAGGTAAAAAACAATATAATTTGCACATAAACCTTTGTATAGAGTCTACGCATTGACTTCTCGCTCTAACTAAGTAAACTTGTATTGTTCGAGGGATCCTTGCTTCGGCTAGGTCCTACACGGTGCAATGATAAATATGGTGCAATAAAAATTAAACTCGCTCAAACTTTTGTTCAATCATTGCACAAACTTCAATACTTCTACAATACTAACACTAGACGATCAATTGTATTGCGCAATGCGTGATGTTGCGCAATGTTATTGTAGGTGTAGGGCCCGCCTAAGACTGTGTTAGGCTGTGTGTTGATCTGTCAGTTGTCACGAAAGCCTGATATATTCTGATTTCATTGAAAGTGTCCGGGGCACGTGGCCATGGCCGCTCAAACCGAATCTACATTAGCGGTCGGGGCTCCCGCCCGAGTTGCATGCTCCAACTGGAACTTTCATTCGTACAGCTACAATGGACATTTTAGCACTTGTTTTCTAATAAAAACTCGTTATTGTTTCTGCTATTCTGTTTTTGCTAATGCTGTTGTAATATTTTGTACAAAAGTACAACTTAAACATGAACTCTCGCTGTGTTTGCTGAGTAATTGTGTATGTAAGAAGAAGGACCTAAGTTAATTTAAGTCTCTTATAAGTGAAATGTAAAGACGTGAGTTCTTAAGAGAAATAATAAATACTCTTTAAACCGAAGAAGAAAGAAAGAACACCTAACTCACACGAAAAAAAGTACAAAGAAAAAATAACAACTAGATAAGTAATAAAAATAAAAATAATTAAAAATTAAATTATATACTTAATTTGTGATGTGAGTAGGGATCAAATGGTCCCGGACTCTGATAGGGAACGATGTAACACTGGTTTTCTGCCAGGGCTTATCAATTATCTAGCCTATCAATTTCTTAGAATATCATTGTTTGTTATGATTTAATATGTTATAGCTATATGTTGTAAACATTAAAATAAATGCCTAACATTTTACATGAATTCTATACTAATTTTTTGCTCTAAGCCCATTATAATCATCATCATGACAGCCTTCTAATGTTCCCACTGCTGGGACACTGGCCTACTCTCAGGCGAGAGTGATTGGGTCTTAATCCACCACGCGGACCCAATGCGGATTGGTGGATGGCACATGTCTTTCGAATTTTTAGTTCTTGGAAATGCCGGTTTCCTCACGATGTTTTCCTTCACCGTATGAGAGCACTGGCATTGCGCACATAAATTTTTCGAACAGAAAAATCCATCGGTGCACGACCGGGTTTGAACCCACGACCTTAGGATCGGAAGGCGGGGTCACTACCACTAGACCACCGGTGCTCATTATAATACTCTTCGCGATTTCGTAGTCAGAATTTTAACTTTAAGTGACTCATTCAACTTACAATAAAGATCTTGTATTGAGCTAGAACGATGGTTAAATTCAGTGTCTTTTACATAACTGCCAGAGCATTTAATAACTACTACTGTAACCTTTTAGCCCTTTAGAACAGTTTGCGTTAATGTTTGCGAGTATTTTATGTTAATAAACGTAAACTTAATGTGTTTTACACCACAGTTTTAGAGTTATAATCTACTCGCTAGCGCATGTATTACAACCAAGATGAAGTTTTTTTTTTTTTTTTTTATACAACTGAAGTGGCAACCAAGCATACGGCCCACAAGATGGTAAGCGGTTACCGCAGCCTATGGACGCTTGCAATACCAGAAGTATACCTTGAGGCTAAGATCGAAAGCCTCATGTGCCAGTAATTTCACCGGAAACCATACCCTTCACACCGGAACACAGCAATGCGAGCATTACTGCTTGGCGGCAGAAATAGGTATGGTGGTAGTCCTTCCCCGGACGAGCTCTATCACAGAGAACTCTACTACTCTTAAAAATATACACTTTCATATTGGTACTACTAAGATCAAATATATGAATTGACCTTATATTTTATAAAGGCCACATATTACTTAAAGTTTTATCCAAATCCGTTTCCAATCAAAGCTTTTGTGGATACGAGCGAAAATACACAAACGCATTTATAACACTAGATGATTTTATACCTACTGCGCGTTGATCATAACCTCTAAAGGACTTATTCATAAACGTACTTTAAACCTTTTAGCTAATGTGTCTTTCAAATCTATCATTGTCTTTGTTCATTGGCATAAGAATGACAAGGTAATACAATACTTGACTGATCTGCACGGTTTCACTCGCGTTATTTTTCCATATTTTCTTATCGTTTAAACTTTTCCTAAACTCCTACAAATATTTCAAGACCAAAACTAGCCTAACCGGTCCAGCCGTTGTTGAGTTTTAGCCTCGTTAGCTCTTATATGCCATAAATAATTTCTTCTGTCTTGTCTTCTTTTAAATAAAAATGAATACAATAGAAGACAAAAGAAGGCAATAGAACAAGAATAAAAATGAATTGTTGTGCGTCATGAAGAAGAAGAAAGAATTTATGCTATAAAAAGCATAAAGCTACATATATTTGAGCACATTGCAGAAAGGATTTATGCTATAAAGAGCATAAAGCTACATATATTTGAGCACATTGCAGAAAGGATTTATGCTATAAAGAGCATAAAGCTACATATATTTGAGCACATTGCAGAAAGGATTTATGCTATAAAGAGCATAAAGCTACATATATTTGAGCACATTGCACTGTTCTCACACTGTAATATTTTACACAACAAAGATGTTGGGATCGTTGTGACCCACTTACGATATTTAGCAAGTCCACCGCACGCATTAATTCAACCCGCTTGTGCTCGGGGGAATTTATCTGCGAAATGAGTTCGGAAGGCCTCCCCGGCCAGATGTTATGCGGACATGTCCGGTAGGCTTTTGTACCTACTTTATGGCTTTTATTTTATTGGTTTTGTTGGCAATAAAAATAAGAGCCAATTGATTGGTGTACATATAAGCCTCTCTGCGAGTTGCACTTAATCTACTTATCACACAAATATATAATTAACCACGTCGCGCGTGTAGAGAAAGATACGACCCGTAACAAATTGTAATTTATATTTTTATCGTCCGTATAATGACAAATAATCTAAACCACTAAATCTAAAAGAGGGTCATCCAATCATAAGGCTATAAATAAGAGCCACACACGTGTGACTTACGACCGGTCCAGTGGGTCCGGCTGGGTCCGGCGGCCGGGCGGTCTGATGCCGTACAAATTATTGCCGTGTTTGCGCCTTTTCATGAAGTGCTATAACTCCCGGTCGGCGTCCACGGGTTAACCCTCAATGTCGATTTTTTGCACCATCATGATTGGAAAGAAATATACTCATGTTTTTCTTTAAGGGCTCTATTCTTTAGCAAAAGGGCGCTTCATTGTATCGTGAAAATGCTCACAGTGAATAAGCTATAGGGAAAATTCAGGGCCTGCTTAAAACATTTTTTGTTATGTAAGGAGAATGTCTTGTATACTTTATAAGTTTTTTTTTTATTTATTCCTTTGTTTTTTTCTTTTGTGCGCAGGTAATCCCAATTTTTACAGTTTTATTATTTGTCTGATGAATTATTTTTCGAATATCGCTGTAATATAGTATATCATACTGTCTTACTAAGTATTGTCTTTTACACACGCACTACTGTTTTGGTTCAATTTTCACTTATTATGTGCAAATGCTGGTATTTCAATAGTAGACAGTTAGACTAAGTGAGATCTTTAACAAGTAGTAAATTAAGAAAGAAAGAAAGAAAGAAAAATTATTTATATTACTGACGACCGATGTGGCGTCGCCAGGCGCAGGTCCGCCTGCGACGCGGAGGTTGCGGGTTCTATTCCCGCCTCGGGACAAATGTTTGTACGATCTACAAACATTTGTTCCGGGTGTTCTGGGTATTTTCTATATATAATAAAAAATATCTATCTATGTATTGTATTGTATTAAGTATATATCAGTCATCTAGTACCCATAATACAGCTCTGTTTAACTGCAGCTTACCTTGGGGCTAGATGATGCTGTGTGGATTTTCCAGCATTATTTATTTATTTAATTATTTATTTATTTATTTATTGACACTCACATAGAAGAAATACAATGATAAAAAAAAGTAGGCAAGTACAAAAACAAAGTAAAAATAAAAATGAAATATAAAAGATACAGTATGTAGGTATAAGTACCTAATACCTAAAACTACTTTTATAAATATCTATTTTTTTTAAACAAAAATGTGAGTGTGGGGTCCTGGCTCAGCATAAACTGCATCGCACTTGTGCAGGGAACGATGCAACACTGGTATTCTGCCAGGGCCTCTAGTGGGTGACATCACGGGCAACCAGGCAATAAAATAAAATAATAAAAAAAAAAAAATATAGGTGGGTATTTTTTTTTTATACAACTGAAGTTGCAACCAAGCGTACGGCCCACAAGATGGTAAGCGGTTACCGCAGCCTATGGACGCTTGCAATACCAGAGGTATCACTCGCGGGTTGCCACCTTGAGGCTAAGATCGAAAGCCTCATGTGCCAGTAATTTCACCGGAAACCATACCCTTCGCACCGGAACACAGCAATTCGAGCATTACTGCTTGGCGGCAGAAATAGGTATGGTGGTAGTCCTTCCCCGGACGAGCTCTATCACAGAGAACTCTACTACTCTATGATAAACTATCTACTATCTACTACTCTTTGTGTATGAATTTTAAGTAGAATGTTTATTGTCTAATTACATAACCTATAAATAGATACAATACTTAGAATAGCTAAAATTATGTTAAAAATAATCAACATTTAATAATATCAAAATCGTCAGTGACGTCTACATTGTCTTAGTGTGAACGGACGGTATTCTAAAAATAATCTGTATAACAGAAACAAGTGAATGCAGGCGTTTGGTAGAACAACATGCTTCAATCTGATTGGTTGGTCTCTTACAATCGTGAACGAGCTACAAGGGCAGGGAAACGGAAAATATTTTTTTTTTTTTTTTAAGAATACATTTTAAAATAATGTATTCAATAATATTACAATCTAGCCTTACGTTTGGGCTAATGAGTAATTTTAAGTTGACCTACTCTTATAAAATAAATTAGTTGCTAAGAATGTCTCCATTGGCACTTTTCTTACTGTCTCTATTTATTAAGGGGAAGCACTTTGTTCATGTGTTTATTGTAATTTTTTCACTTCTGATTTTACACTACTAACTCAAAAAGTTTAGTCCTTTTGAGCCTTCTCACTATATCCGTGTTGTCGTGGAACTGGATTGCCTCGACGTTTACATGATGGAAAATAGAAAATGGAAGGGGTCAAAATGATTGGCGGACTTGGCGGCACGGCACGGCACACAAACACTGAAAACATAAATTACAGATTTTAGAGACAAGAATGCTTTGAAGTTAGAAGTAACTCTTGATCCCTACTATAAGTTATTTTGATTAAACTCTGGATATTGTTATAGAGTCCAAATGCTACTTTGAAACGTAGAGTACATCAAGGACAAATTGAAAGGAGAATATTAATTTGGACTAATATAAGTTTGAAGACGTAAATCGCTGAATAACTCTTGTTCTAAAAATATATAAGCTATTTCTTCGAAATCAAGAAAAGTTTTTGGCGTATCTGTTTAGCTAAGCATAATTATTTGTGGTTAGTTTTTATGAATGACCAGTAGTGGCGCATAACATCTGCGAGCCTATGTGCTTTGGAAAGCACTATAAGCTATCGGCAGCATCAAGCTTTATCACGGAGTCTTTTTAACAGCTTAAAAACTGCATCATCATAGTCTGTATAGTTCTCACAACGGATCTCGGACGTCGTGAAATTAGCCGTTTTGATGCGCAATGGAGCTTTTTCAAACTAAATTGTCTTTGCGCATCACAAACGGCTAACTTCACGGAAGCCTAGATCCGCTGTGCGAACTATACCGTCCTCGGCTATCTTAAGACGATTGCTTACGGATTGGGTCTCAATGGCGCCTCAGCGGTAATCACCAATGTTACACACTAGTACCATAATGTACTATTAAAACAACATCAATTTGTTTAGATATATTTTATAAACTTTATATTGCATGCCATGAGTTTTTTCTCATATCAAATATTTATAAAATATTTTCTCCAAAAATTTCGCTAAAGTAAGAACTCTTGAGCTCATTTTGGTAAATTCCCGGGGAAAGCAGGTGAATTAATACGTACGGTGCCCGAGCTAAACACCGTATCGCACAGCTTACATATAAATAGCTCAGCCATTCCGTATATAGATCGTAACTCAAGCTGCGTTGACACAGCGCATGTAACTCGCGCTCGTAAGCACTGTGGAAATGTTCTTTTCGGATATTACATATTACGAGCAGACCCGCGCGGTTTCACGTATTTCGTAGTTTTTCAGTTTTTACGCTATCTCACAGGAACAGTCATTTTTTTGGGATAAAAATAGTAGCCTATGTGGTATTATATTTCAGAACTGGAACCATCTATATTCCAAATTTCATTACAATCGGTAAAGTCATCACGGAGATACGTGGTAACAAGCATTCACACACACACAGACTTATGCATTTCTATTATTAGTAGGATTTAATTAAAGTAATGATGTAGGTACATAATAACATCAGGTATACACAAAAGTAGAGACAGTAGTATGAGACAGTAGAGCTATCTACTGTGACAAACTATCCATAGATGTTTTTTGTAATTAAATACGAGTAATAAAACAAAACCATTGCTGATACAACTTTGCAGCCATTACTCCGCGCAAATGTTTCAAATTACGTTTAGAACACCATTTTGAAGAATTATTATCAAGTCATTACCATTAACACACTTGAAAATCTCATAGGGTAGTGTAGCTCTCCCCTTAAGGCTGTGGTTTCGAATGATATAGAGGTATGCGCGGGTGTTGGTTACCTTTCGCATAATTCTGAATCGGGTTGCTGGTTCCGTTATGTATGATTCTAGCTTTACATTGTGGTAGGCGACATCCTACTTTGTGATCGAAGTGATACAAATGTATCTATTTTTGCCACCAAGCAGCAATGCAGTAATTCTATGCTTTCACTGCTGTGTTTCGGTTCGAAGGGCTGGTGTAAAGGGCAATGTGTACGCTCCTTTAACAAAGTCCCAAGCGACATACAAAATTTATCAATTGTCAAATTTAAAAACTTAATTAAACAAAATCTGTCTCAAAAAGCTTACTATAAAACAACCGATTACCTAGATGATAAAAAAGCTTGGGACGAATGTGCTCCAACTCTACTTGGAATCCATAACAATAGCAAGGGTTATGCCAAAAAAGCGATAGGAACCCAGCCGGTGTTGTTGCCAGTTCTTTTACGGCATGGGCGCGTTGGAACTGGTGTAAATTTTCCTAGCTTGTAAGACGTTTCAAAGTGATCCTTGTGATTCTCCTGAATAAATAATTTTTGATTTTGATTTTGGTGAAATTACTGACACACGCGACTTATATAATTTACGTCTCACGACGGCATTCATCATCATAGCTAATATAATTCCATTACTAGACATGATAACGCGCGAGTGATACTTACCAATCAACCATTAGACGCTACTAACATATGATCGGACATTAGAACGTGACTCACTGTCTGTAAAAATCTAAAACAATTGAAGCGCTAGTCGCTGGCTAAGTTGTTCATAGATCTGCGCAGTCACCATCTGGATATGTGACCGCCAGTGGCAACTTCAGCTCTTCCGTGCTTCGGCACGTAAAATACTCTGTCCTGGTTTTTTCGAAGTTGTTAGGCCAAGGTTTGGAGTAAAGTAAAGTAAAGTAAAGTAAAGTAAATGTTTATTTTGACTAAATAAGACTCATATTATTATACAGGTTGAAAAGTAATATGGGTAGATGCATAGGTAAAATCAGTTAGCAGGCAGTATTTGTAGTTTAAAGGTAAAAGATTATGTGTATTATAATTCGTCAAAAAAGGTCCGTGCTCAGCATAATGCTGCAGTAAACTGCAGCGCTGGTTTTCAGCATGAACCTGTGTTGACTGACGCACTGAGTACTGATATCTGTTCTGTGGTGGAGTCATTCGGGTGGCTTTCGTTAGTATTAACTTCAGCAGAGTTGGCCTGATCTTGCGACCTTACTTTTTAAAAACATGTTTTTCAATATTGTTATAAAAATAAACATTGCTCGAGGGAAAACATTCCCTGCGGCAATGGCTCTGCAGCAGCTGGTTGCCGCTCCATTACGTTAGATTCGCGGCAACATTGACCCGCAGTAAATATCCGCGTCAAAATTACACTTTATTTACGCTCCAGTCAGTATTTATGACTAGGGATGGAAAAGTCCCTCGGTTTTGGCATATCTACTTACAGTCTGAATTAAAATACTGTTACTGTACTGGCTCTGAAATCGACACACCATTTACGTGAACTCTACAGAGTTTATCATGGATGGTACCGCAGGGTCAGATAATTATTCTTCCTTCAAGCAGCAGTATCATTGGAGTAACAGGACGAGCTTAATATATTTTATACACCGTCACGCTACTATACAAGTTAGCGTTTCTCTTCCACTATCGTCGATGCCGCCCAATTCTTATGAGTCAATGGCCAACTCTGGCGACGGAGTTAACAGGCCGCCTGAAGGCCTCTGCCACGGCCTAATTACAATTCAAAACCATTTGTATAATGTCCAGTTACCTTAATAAATGTATATACCACAGACACGAAACAGAAATACATAATCCATTTAGGGTTTATCTGCACTAAATAAAAAAAAAATGCGTCGAGTTGAAAACCTGAGAGAGCGGTACGCGGTAAGTTTTTTTTTTGTTTTGTCCTACAAACAAAGGTTTTGTCCCTTTTCTTTGCAAAGGTCTTTCCCAAATCCTTTTTAATTTTGAATATACCTATATCAAAATATCATTGGTTAAAAAAGAACATTTCAGAATTCAACGTCTAAAGCCATTGCCCCGCAGCAAGGGTTAAAGTTTACAAGTAACTTTAACTTTTAAGTATTTCAGTAACCAAAATAACAGCCTTCGGGCAGCCTGGACCCAAAGGCCAGCTACTAGCTCAAACAAGCTTACTTATCTATCACATAAATATGTTCAACAAAAGCTCCAATAGTTGGTCCAATCTATTACTTTTTATATTGCCCTGGTCGATTTTATTTAGCTGCCGCCCACCGCTTTACTCGTAGTATATACATAAAAAGTAGCCTATGTTATTTCCAAATATTAAACTGTCTCTGTTCCGAATTTCATCCGAATCGGTTATTAGTTTATTATTTACTTTATACGGTTTATTAGTGAAAACGTTACAGACAAAGATATACCTTATTGTAATTTTAAGGTTACATATCCCATTTTAATCCATTGACTAGAATGACTCGTCAATACAATGAACTAGCTAAAAACAATGTTGAACTTGACATATTTAACCCAAAGTTAAGTCAGTTTATTAAGATTGTTAAAGACATCCTCCATATTAACCAATTAACTAATTCAGACGCTCAATTAGCGTCCTAAGTCTATACTTCTTTAATATTATTATACATATTTATGTATTATTATTTGATATTATAATATATATATATATTTATATATTAGTATGTGTTCATTAGACTTTTGTAAGCGTGCCTATGTTCCTAACCTACCTGCATATTTATTATTTTTATTTAAATATTATTTTATTGGTGGCGTGGTACCTAGGCATGTAAAAAACTATTTATTTCTACCTCCTTAAACATGTTTTATCTTATTTTCTCTTGTTACTTGTATTGTTATTCGTTTTTGATGTGTGCACATATTTTTATGTTACGATCTAGATTAAGACCGTAGTTTTGAATGTTTATTTTGCTGTGGTTGTAATGTGTTTTGTGCATGATAATAAATAAAAGGTATGGATATTATAGATGGAAAAAAACAAGTTTATTGACCCACACCTAATAATAACAAAAATATAGGTAGATAAAAAAAAAAGTAAAAAAAACTATAAGGAAAAACTACACCAAAATAAATAAATGCAACTGAAAGAAAGAAAGAAAGAAAATAGTTTTATTTGTGACGAGCATAAGTAAATACAATATACAGAGTAGGTACATTAAATTCTAATAAAATAACAATTTAAAAAAAAACAAAAACTAAAATTTAAAACTAAGTAAGTTAGAATAGGTCGTGTGTTGCAACTGCATCAATAGAACTGAAATGATATCGCGCAAAGCTAACTTGAAAGTGATGCAATTCTGACTGTAATTTTCCTATAAACATAACTATCTTCAAAGCAAATGATCTAAAGATATATTAAGAGAAAACTGGAATGTTCCAGAATTTCATGTTATCAGGTGTTTGAACAGTGGCTTAGCGGTAAACGCGTTTGATGGCTTAAAGCAAAGACGCGGGTTTGAATCCTCCAGTCCAAAAAATTTTAAATGCATCTTAAATTTGATAGATTATCCTGTTGGTTTTTTTTTTTTTTTTTTATACAACTGAAGTGGCAACCAAGCGTACGGCCCACAAGATGGTAAGCGGTTACCGCAGCCTATGGACGCTTGCAATACCAGAAGTATCACTCACGGGTTGCCACCCTGAGACGTAGATGGTAAGTCTCATGTGCCTGTAATTTCACCGGAAACCATACCCTTCGGACCGGAACACAGCAATGCAAACATTACTGCTTTACGGCAGAAATAGGTGTGGTGGTAGTCCTTCCCCGGACGAGCTCTATCACAAAGAACTCTACTACTCTTCCTATGGATATATTTTTTTTTATATGGATGATTAAATACAACTCATTCCTGGTTGTAGAAATATGCAAAAGTTGGAACCTCTCCGAAAAGAGTGCAAGAGGAACTGGCTACCGCGACCCCAGCTCCGATAGCCCGCTCCATCCCTATTTATGACTTCCCCTTAAATTGCCTCGAGATGGAGATAAAATTTTACTGGAAAACTTTCAGTATTTAAACTTGGGTCGATGTAAGTTCGGCTGTTTGTCTAGTTTTTGTTGATTTTATTAGCCTACTTGCGAATTTACTGTGCGTAAGTCAGAAGACAATGAATTTGAATAATAACTGCGTGTTGTTTTGTCTTGGTTATTGTCAAGGTCTAGATTTATTGGACTCCTCTGTAGCGGTTAAGACGCGATTGGTTGCGTGTTCGATCCCTGTTGCGGGACATGTGATTGTCTGGCCAACTCTCGGGCGAGAGTGATTGGGTTTTAATCCACTACATAGGTCCAATGTGGCTTGGTGTATGGCACAATACCTTTTGAATTTTTAGTTCTTGGACAAGCAGGTGACCTCACGATATTTTCCTTCACCGATCAGAGCACTGGCTGCGCACATACATTTTTCGAATAGAAAAAATCATCGGTGCACGACCGGGGTCATACCCACTAAGGATCAGAAGGCGGGGTCACTACGACTAGACCACCGCACCGGTGCAATAGAGTTTCACTATTCCCCACGTTCAAGGTCATCATCACAGGCAAAATACCGAGAGGAAGGAGCCCCTAAACTATGGTCTGACCAGGTGTCGGATCAGCTTGAGACCAGTCAACGTCACCCTCCATCAAGCCGAAGACCGTGGCAGATGGAGGAAAACTATAGATAGTGTCCTTGCACGGAGTCACGATCCTCAACTATGGGGAACCAATTAAGGAGGAGGAGGGGATTTCCCACAATAATACCGCACGTAGAACAGACTAGCGCTGGAATTCACAGGCGAGATGGTGAAATATCGTCACTGTCACGTTACGACGGAGCCAAATGCGGTCGCGATCGAAACGCTTGTTTACTGAAAGCTAGAATGTTTCGACGGAAATGGCTTCGTAAATAGGAAGACTGATTTATCGTCGAGTTTACTTTGTCGGACTTTAGGGTTTTTGAAGTTATCTTTGATTATAAGAAAATATTCATTAACAAATTAAAATATGTACACAATTACATTTTCTACAATTTACAAAACACATATGAAACAGTTTAGCCATCTAAGGACCGTTACGAACGATCTATAGATAGTTCAACTGATCCAAATCACTACCAGACGGAAGCGTTCCTAACATGCCAGACTATAAGTAGGTATTATAACTAAGTATTCCTAGAAGCACTTTATTCTCGGCATGAGCCTCACCTAGTTCAATTGGCACCACACTGAAGATGAAGACTTTATGATGAAGAGGGATCATCAAAAAAAGCTAGGAACCCAGCCGAGTTTATTGCCAGATTCTTCTAGGCCGGGGCGCGTGGAACTGGCGTAAATTGTGTGTGAGTGATACATACGGCTTGGTAAAACTTATTAAATAACTCAAATCGATCTTTGAGATACCATTTTATTTAGTAAAATAGTGTTATAAAAGTAATACCAGTGAAAAATATTGTGCGTTTATTCAAAAATCATGTAGGTTTGTAAATGTATGTAGTATTTATGATATGGTATATAAAAAAACCCAGGGTTTTCCCCCATAATATCATATTATCAATTCTTCAAAGTCTCGTCGAAAAAGCGGCAAATCTATTTTTTGCGGGAAGTAAATGGACTCGTACAAAAAAATGCTGCCATTTTATAAATGGGTAATATTATGAGTGGCAATTGGAGTGGTAAAATTGACCTGAATTTTATACTTTTCGTCTATTTTATTGTATCATTCACCGGCCTCGAAAAGCGTAAGCAGAGGAAATTTATAACAAAACCGAAAAACCTTGATCCAAATGAAAATACAGTGATAATATGTTAGTCTTAAAAAACCACAAGTATTTGTAACAGTAGATAGATAGATAGATAGATAAACACTTTATTGTACACAAGGATTACATAATAAATTTAAATGAAGCAAGTAGATATAGTACAGTGGGCGGCCTTATCACTTAAAGAGATTTCTTCCAGGCAGTAATACAAATCTAGTAATCTAGTAATACAGAACCTAACTTTCTTGCAGGGTATATATTTGCAAAGCACATAAACATACATTTTACTCGCCCTAATTTACTTACATTTATAATTTGCGCGCACTTTTTTCTTATTATTCATTTCAAATTAATGTTTATTTTATTATGTACTTTTCTTATTTTTACTTCGATATTATAATATTTAAAGCTGATGAGGACCGAGAGAAATAGCACATACAAAGGAAGGTCTACACCCATGTCTGTGGATAATGATGATAGCTATTATAAGAGCGGTATTTCCTAACTTAAGCAAATATTTGCTTAAATGACTCCAAACCGAGAGTTTAAAACATGTGAAGTTATTGAAATAAATATTTTTCATTTTTCCTTTTCAGTTTACGCAAACTGTGCTCTCTTAAGCTCAGTTGGAATCTCCCACTATGCCACAAAGCTCGTCAAACGTAGCCGTAAACCATGGTAGGTTATCGGTTATCATCACACATACCATTCTAATCTCAATTCTCATCTGTACGCGAGAGCTGCAAATGTTCTCGTTTGATTGCGAAATGAAACATGTCAAGCGCGTGACGTTTCGAGCGGTGTCATCGCTAGCGTTTGCCACGTTTGCTGCGCTCATTTGCAGTGTCGCTAGCACTCGTTTCTACCTTAGCTTTGCGGCTAAGAGACGTAACAGCCTTGTGCTAGAGGTCAGGATCAATTGTGTAATCAGAAGAGTTTTATTAGTCACTGTTTTTTTGTGATAGTCCACATCTATTGAATCAGATATACAAATAGAAAAGAATAAACAGCAAGATGTAGTTATTTACCTACACTCTCTTATTACATATCTTTAGTTCTGTAATAATCCTTGATAAGTAGGTACTCTTGACATCTGGGAAAATGGTTTCTCTTTTCAGCGATACTCTAGAAAAAGTGACCGGATAAACGCAGCGGAAAGTCGCGCTGGTAATTTCCGCTCCTTTTGTACGTCCAGATATGGTGCTTTCAAAAAATTACCACTTGTTAGATAGGCGCGCGTTTTGCGTAATTAATTTTTGATAAATTTGTTAGCGCTTTTACATTAAAATGGTTTTTACTCGGTTACACTGGGACAACAGCAAACAATTTTGTACATTAACACGGCTGGATGCCAATAGGACGCGACGTGCGTACATCCGTTTTCGTCTGCATGCTCTCATGGTCTGCCATCTAAAAACGCCGAGTTCGGCACGATGAAAGACATTCGGTAACAAAGTTCCATAGTGTTTCATGCAAAACAAGAAACCCTGACATAATAATACGAGCGACTTTAGATGCGATAATAATTTCAACTTACATGTTGCTTCAATGCACACCAAGTAGGCACCTATATCTACAGTACTACTTCACCTATCAGTTTATTTACTCATACGTAACCAATAAGATCTCAGCTACAACACGTCAATACTTCGTCTTGCCACGTCACCTGTCTATTGATTCAACGTCAGTCGCGTCTTGTGAATTTATACAGTTGCATGCGACAACGAGGTACATCCCCACGAGCTGCCAGTGTTGACGATTGATCCAAACAAATACATTTTTTTTAACTAAAAAATATATATATAAGTATTCTAAACCGTTCACCGTCTAATACAAACACTGCACAACACTTCCTCGGCAACAGGGTGGCCCATAACTGGAATCAGCTTTCAGAAGAAGTAGTTACTGCCACCTCGATAAACGCATTCAAGAATAAACTCGATGCCTGGTTGCGAACAAATAAACTGTTAACAATTAAAAACAATCAAGTTTAATAGAATTAGTGCCTATATGTGAACTTGACATTTCAACACTGTGACATAGACACATCAGCGAAAGCTGCTCGTCTATTATTAAAATAAATAAATAACATAATAAATATTTGAGGACATTTTAACACAGCGTATATTCAATTGTATTCTATCAATTATCTAAGAACCAGATAACTGATAAAATACAATTTAATATACATTTTCTTTTTGATAGCATAGAAACACCACAAATATTTGTGGAACACGCAAACTTAGTCCCGCAGCGAGCACTTGCACCACTGCGCCACCGAGGTCGTCGTATTTGCCATTATTTTGGATGAATAAATGCGTTTTGTCACTTCGCTAGACAAAGTAATTCATTCGTAACAGTGACCTCTGAAAATAAAGTCGAAAAGCTTAATATTAAACAAAGGTCAGCCTTATAATAACATCATCTTGCTTATTCATATTCATAATTTGCGAACAAACATGAAATTATTCTTGTAAAGTTTAAAAGGTGCAAATTCTAGGTCTTAGTAGAAGTTCAGGAAGGTTCAGGTAAGTTTTGACAAACGACGCTCGTCCTAATCCTTCGCAATCTCACGGTAAATATTTACAAGAAACTTGGGAATGCGGCGCGGGCGTGCGAGTGTAGCCTTTTAGTAAACTGTTGATTTTCTTCGTTTTCCACAAATTTTAGCCTATTGTGAAATCACGAGCGGCTGACCAAATATTTAGTGAACATGTAAGTTAACTTAATTGTGTGCTAAGATATTGAATTATATTGAACGTATTGAATATAAATACTCAGTCATTATTCACAATCGCTTGTCATTATGAAATGCTTTTTCTGGATTAGGTTTGTATGGTCTGATTCGTAAATCAAACAGTCGGGATTCATTACCCGTATCATATTGAGCCGGCTAATGCAATGGCTGCTAGGCCACTATCCGAATACTAACTCGGCCGGATATTTTGAATCTTATAAACTTATTTAACAGAAAATCTCTATTGCCATCTTACGGAATAAGTTTCAATCAGAAACTGCTTGAACGTTTGCTGCACAGTAAATAACACTCAAACTGAAAAAGATATAAACCCGTAGTACCAGTACTACAAAACATGTAATAATTTTACTTTATTACTAAGATTATGCTAGTGAAGAAATTTCTAAGCACTTTGATATCGGTTAAGCAAAAAAATCCACTTAATCTTTGACACACTTTAATTAAACTCAAAAGTAATTTAAATGAAACTCTGCAAACATTTGACCCAACATTTACCCGCATTGGATTGAGAGGCCAAACAGACCGAAAACTGTAGACAAGTGCCCTTCAAAGTGTGAGAGAAATAATGAAATGATTTACTTAGAACCACAAAAGCACTCTACAAAGTCAGTTGAGTTTTTATAATGATTTCAAATAAAGGGGTTTGTTCATAAGTATTAATTGTATTATCGACCAGCAATCCCCTGTGTTAAAACATTTTTTGCCATCCTACAAAACATTCAGATTTTTCCGGGATATTAAATTGGTTCTATGTTAATTCAGGGCTGAAGCTATATTTATATAAAATTTACCCGAAATCTATTCAGCTGTTTGAGATTGAAAGAAGTAACAAACTCATATGCGTACGTCACACCCTTTCGCACACACACACATGCACGGTTCTCCTATTAAATTCTGGCTCTTCGAGTTATCAGTAGAGACCATTCGATAACTCACAAACACAGAATTTTTCACATTATTTATAACAATAACGCTTCCCGCCATCTACATTTAAATCTTTTAAACTACGCAATGGATTTTTATTCGGTTTTTATCAACAGGTATGGTCAAGAGGAAGGTTTACCTGAGTGAAGCGGGGACGAGTCGCTAGTTTATAACAATCATGGGATGTAATTAGGCTGTCAGTTAGATAGGCACTTGTCTCGTCTTAACCCTCGGATCCCAAGAAACTGTCTGCAAGTATCCATGAAGCCCAAATACTTGTATGCCAGATTTACGTACACATTGTCGCCCGTGATTTATTACACGAAGATTTCGGACGTGTGAATGCGCCTTTACGTCTTTGTGCCTCGCGGGATTAACCCTCCATCGCGACGGACGATTGACGTTTATAAAGTTCCTAAATGGCTTTATGGACCCCGAGTTTTGAAGCGAAGTTTCAACATTATTCACTTATTTTAGGCTTCTGAATAAAGTTGTTTTAATTTATAGTAGCAGTTCTTGGGGTTCGACTGATTTGTTCTTATTTATTCTCCTAATTATTTAGAGTTAACTATGGTTAAACTGGCGTAGTGATAGACTACGATGAAAGCATGCTAGGTTATGTAATTTTGAGTCATTTTCCTATCATCATTATCAGCCGATAGACGTCCACTGCTGGGCCTCCCGTAAAAGCGCGATTTTAAGCCTACTTTTCATCGAGTCTACTAGAAACTCTGTCACCAAAGTTGGCCACTGACTCATACGAACGAACGAACGGGGCTATCTTATTATTTTTTATAGTTCGCAGTCGCCAATCGAGAACCTTTGATCCGCAGCGGTTATTGTCTACTGCTTCAGCATAATAAAAATAATGATTCTAAGAGCTGTGTCGGTGACCTTGATTCTACTACAGACTTCCTCGATACGGATTCGATCGCGTAGTGAAACTCTTATCATGTCCACGTCTGTTAAGTATAATTATACCTACTTTCTATACCATCTGTTATCATTTTTGATAAGTGTGGGTATTTTATTTTATTTTTATTTTATTTATCTTAATCTAGGATTCACAGTTTTCTTAATTGTATAATATAGGTTAGAAGTTAAATAAGCCGTACATAAACCAATTTGAATCCATATTTTGTAGATAGCTCGTTCAAAATACAAAGCAAAGGTAGGTAAGACGGACGGTAAAATATTGCCGCTAACAGCTAACAGCTGTGCTTATTTTTGTATCTTTGCTTATTTTTTTTATTTTCGTTTGCGTACTACACCCACAATATAAATCCGTATACAGTTTCAAACAGTGTCTATTTTTGTATGAATTTCTGTAATAAAAATACGTTCAGGTCACTAAAAAAAAAAATTAAGTATAACTAAAATGCAATAGCTTCATTTCCCTCTGCCAGCCTTCATCAACATAAAAAACGTGAGAACGACCCGGTGTTGCCAACAATCAATGCAGTGTCACATAAATAAAGGTAAAACACGGCTGCTAAATTACCTATCAAATAAATTCGGTGCCGCTGGGTTGCGTCGTTTTAATCAAACTGATAGTATTCGACGTGTTAGTGTGAGATATTGCTACGTCGGCGTTTTAGGGTTGAAAATTGGGGTATCTACCAACTGTATCCGTCATTGTCAGGGAGCAGTCGTTTTTAGAAAATACGCTTTGAAACGTTGTGTGTAGTAAGTAGTATGTTAATAATCCTAGTCTAAAAATTATATAACTACGCTTTCTTGTCATCTTAATAAAAAAAAATGAATTACTAATTGGCTGACTGATTAACAAAGAGACAAAAAATTAACAAAAACAATTAACAAAACGACCGAGATGGTTACTTACAGCTGCGTAAACTTAATTCATCTGAGTTTATTTACCTAGGTGATTATGCTGGCAGAGTTCTACCATCGGGTAAAGGTTCCATAATTTGCAGTTTATTATTTCACGCAAACAAATGACTAGCTGCTTATCAACTCAATTGAATCGTTATTACATTGAACATAATATAATGCGACATTAACGTTCAGAACGGTTAATTATCGTGTAAACCGTACGACTCGAGCTGCCAGGTAATTATTACAATGTAATCCCTTGATGCGACCTTAATTATTTGCTATTGCTACTTGGGTCGAGCTATAAAATATACTTAATCGTATACTTATTATCGTACATGAAATATATTCTGTATGAGTATAGGTCTAACAGCGGATCTAGGCTTCCGTGAAGTTAGCCGTTTGTGATGCGCAAAGACAATTTCGTATGAAAAAGCTCTATTGCGCATCGAAACGGCTAACTTCACGACGGCCGAGATCCACGGCGGATCTAGGCTTCCGTGAAGTTAGCCGTTTGTGATGCGCAAAGACAATTTAGTATGAAAAAGCTCTATTGCGCATCGAAACGGCTAACTTTACGACGGCCGAGATACGCCGTGAGACCTATACTTATGAGTACACTAAATAAATAAATAATAATAAATATAGCACAAAATATACGTAAAATGGTTACCAAAAGACCTGATAACCTTCGATGATCTGCAATCTATATTAGTATATTCTTACACAGAAACTAATGATGACAGAAACTAATATTGTCAGTTTAAGTGCGTATGAGTCAGTGGCCAACTTTGGTGACGCAGAAAATAAGCCTAACAATTGAAAAATGAGAAACAAGCATTTAGATGAAATTTTCGGACACTCATACAAATGGTGACCGCGAAACAGTCGGAGCATAATATCTACTACGGTGCTACGGTGAAGCTACGATGTAGCCATCGCGTAGCACTTCGTAGACCATCAATTTGTAATAATAACAATAACATTTCTGAAATGGATATTTCTCGGGTTATGTTGGCGAACTAAAAAAAACGTCAGTAAGTCAGTAAATTCCACACTAGCTAAGTGTTTATCATCTAAAGTGATTGCCTCTTTAGTTGTATAAAAAAAAATACAGGTGGTTTCTATATCTATCTTTCCGATTTACCATTGAATAGGAATATCACGAAAAAACTAAAACGCGAACATTGTTTACCTCGTGTGTTTTTTTAATATAAAAATTTTAAAATTCTCATTCCTAAATACTCTAGTGGTTTAGAAGCTAGATAGTAAACGCTCACCTGCAAACAAAAACTATGCAGACTATGCATTTAGTTGGTCAAATAGTTCATGCATGCATTTTAGCAGGATTAGCTGTCCATCGTGTCGCGCCACAGTACAGTGTTACACAGTAAGCGAAGTGTGTTTTACAATTATAGCTTTAGTAATAGAGTTCTGCAGTTGACAGTTTAGTTTCAAGCAATCACACTGAACATAAATCGAACCGATAAAACCCAATCGTTCAAACGCTGAAGTAATTGTTTGGATGTTATCCAAAACTTGTTTTCACATTTTATTTTGTACATTTTTTTTCATTTGTTAAGCTTGCTGTAAAAATTAGTACTTACAGACCCCTTATTTATAAAAAAACTATTATTTCAACAGCTTGCTAAGCATTGTATTATATTTCTTGTCATTCATAAGTCAATGAACAAAGACGACAATCGATTTGAAAGACACATGAGCTAACAGATGTTTAAATTATGTTTATGAATAAAGACGTTAGTATTTTTTTTTTAATAAGACTTATGCTATAAATAATTTTGTTACTTATCTAAAATTACTTCCAGCTGGATCATGTTACTTTATGTATTTAGTATAAATATGATAGCTTATTCTTACAACGTATTATTATACGGCTATAAAAATCGGTACATAATAGCCTCACTGGTGGTAGGACTCACCAGAAAAAGGTGTTAAAAGTGTCATGGTGTCATCACAGGTGCCAGATATTCTCCAAGCAGAAGTGTCCAAGCAAAACTATGTTTATGTTAGTAAATGGTGCTGTAGCAAGAGTAACTACTTTTATAATCGTGGTGACCAGCATATTACCACGCATACCTTTTAAACTAGCTTTGGGTGACACTAAAACATTTTTAAGCATTACATTAAGCAAGTAATATTACTGTGTCGCTACATACTTAAAACAAATACTATACCTAGGGAACTTAGGTTGGATTCCACCAAACTCGAATAGGCACTATTCTCCGAATAAATCGCCGTTAATCGCGAGTAAACTGACAGTTTACTAAGACTAGATTAGACCAAGTTCTGAAATAACTATTCTGTGGAATAAGAAATGTCAAAAACAAGTAAACTGTTAGTAGTTGTCTATTCAATATGACATATCTTTTGATAGTTTTGTAACATTTTCCCCGCAGATAAATCTGTCAAATAGATTTCCTCGCCTTGAAATCATTTAGTTTGTTCTGATAGCTAATTACCAGATTCACGCTAAGTTTTGCACTGTGCCTATCCTGCGCTTCCGAAAGTTTGATCTTGCGTTCATTACCGTCGGCGGTCTGACTCTACGAACTAAACTAATTTGCGCTAAACGCCACCGACACTGCCGGAATAAGTTCCAGCCAACGTTTATTAGGCGAACAATTGAATACTGAGTTGGCGTACGGTTTGAAGTTTCTTACGCTGTGGCGGGAAGAATTTGAATAGTCTTTTCTATCGGGAACTTTAATTACTCGACGCTAGCTTGCGGTAAAACAGGATGAAATAAAAAAGTTAAAGTAAACACGGTTGAGTATTAATTATTTCATAAATTAATATTATTGATAATTCAGGCGTTATTTTGCGGAAATCCATTACAAGATAAAAAACAGTCGAAAAATCTCTAGTACTACTCCGCTTAACCTTTTAACCAATGAGGTCACACAGTTAACACAGTTAACCTCAAAAGAAAAATATCAACACGTGTTTCATCCCTACACGGGACATCATCAGGACCATCGACTTGTTCCTCGGCAGACGTGTTGCTCCGTCGAGCGCTGGAGCTAAAGCTTTCAAGCTTAACTGTGTTAACTGTGTTACCTCATTGTTTAAAAGGAGTACTAGAGATTTTTCGTCTGTTTTTTATATAATATTATTGAGTAAAAAGTTAGTCGATCATGTCTTATTGAAAAATAATTTAACCTCTTAGCTGTCCGACGCAGTTTGCGCGTTTTAGCGGAATCTGTTGCGCAAAAACCGCGAATTCGCACACCACGCGGTTTCGCAGTACAATGACGATTATCTCGAAATAAATCTATGTTTGTACGCATGAGTTTATTTATTCTAGGTTATTAAATATGTAAGGTAGTGAAATAAATAATGCTTTAGGTTCCCTTTCCATTGTTTATTTTACTATTCTGACGTGAAAGTACGACAAATCGACCAATTCAGTTAAGAGGTTAATAGTTTTACTTGTCCATTCACTCACTCACAAAATACTTTGCAATACCTAGTGTTAGCTAGTTTTTTGCCCCGAAAAAAGAAATATGCGGTCCCATTTACAATTACGGCAGAATCTATCCCACAGAATCAAAATGCTATAAGCTTTTGAACTTTTTATAACCCTGTATTGCAATTTCTAAGTATACACGTTGTAATCCGCACTGTAATGAGTTGTTGAATCTCGGGTAGATAGGGTTCTTATCTAAATATGAAGCCAGCGTTTTGAAGGTTCGGATCGTGGCTAAACTCGGAGACTCATTACTCAGCTCATGGGATTATTACAGACAGAGATGTACTCAAGGGTGTTTCTTTCTCTGAAAAAGTTTTGTGAAACACATCTCAAATTATAGATATGGATATAGATAAATACACGTTTGTCGGCCATGGCACATTCAACTAATGTAAAATAAATAAAATGAAAAGAGCTTTATTTTTTCCAATCTAATATATATATAACATCACTATATACAAAGAAAAATAAAAAATAAAAGTTGAAAAGGATATGTATCTTAAAAAAATAAAATGTTAGGATGTACTCAATATTAAACTAAAAAAAGGTAAAATAAAAATATTATTAAAATAATTCCTCAAATTTTCCCGTGCATGGACCACCAACGGTGTTAAAAGCCTCCTCCAAGTTCTAGTAACATACTTAAATTTGTACTAGCTGTCGCCCGCAACATCGTTCGCGTGGAACTTGGGACCTTTTTTTCGGAATAAAAAAATAGCCTATGTTCTATTCTCAGACATTATCTAAAACATTTTAAATTTCAGCCAAACTGGTTTAGTAATTGTTGAGTTTAAGATTAGTAGAGTTCTCTGTGATAGAGCTCGTCCGGGGAAGAACTACCACCATATCTATTTCTGCCGCAAAGCAGTAATGCTCGCATTGCTGTGTTCCGGTGTGAAGGGTATGGTTTCCGGTGAAATTACTGGCACATGAGGCTTTCGATCTTAGCCTCAAGGTGGCAACCCGCAAGTGATACCTCTGGTATTGCAAGCGTCCATAGGCTGCGGTAACCGCTTAGGCTTAGGCCGTACGCTTGGTTGCCACTTCAGTAGTATAAAAAAAAAAAAAAAAACACACATCTAAACATCCAAACTTTCTCATTTATAATATTAGTGTGATGTGATGGACAGACTCACGCTATACCGAGCAACAGACAACACATTTGGAAACAACTCGGTCTATACAAAATATTGTAGTATTGGTTGATCGTGCCACAGCCGACACCCGGGCCGACACTCGGCTCGGTACGGTCTACTCGGTAGACTCTACTGCATCCTGAGTGCACGCCTGGCCGTGCTAGTGTTCAAATCCGCGGACACGCTGCAAAGTTCGGCAACTAAAGCTTAGCAGGTATGAGTATGAAAGCCGTGTAAGCGTTTCCAGTCTGCGGTTGCTTCGCTATCTGTGGCGCGCAGATACCACGCAGATTTATACATAGTTGCTATGGATCTGGCACTCCAAGCCACCGCATAGTTAGTATGCTAACAAAGTATTTCTCTGGCGCTCAGAAATCACGCAGATTACTATAAAGTTAGTATAGAACTGCAACTGCAAGCCGCATAGTTAGTACGTTAACAGAGTATTATTAAATTTGATGCTTAAGTTGGAAGTTAGAAGTTTTAATGAGGATAAGGTTGCAATGATCAAGTTGTGTGCAGTTTTGTGCTGGATTAGAATAATAAGCTACCTTTATGGGACGCTACCGTTCAAACTTTTTTTTAAAAACTTTGTCGCCCATATTTAAACAGGAAAAAAATTATATACTCAGAGCTAAACACTGTTTAAATTGATTTTCGATTATTTACATAGATTTTGAATAACAAAAAATACTTTAAATACATGAATACTTACAAAAAAATTTATTACTTAGCAAAATAAATATTTAAAATGAACGGTAAGTAACAATTTCGCAAATGGAGTAAACTCAGCACTAATTCTGCTGGTTTTCAGGTAGAAAGACGTGCATCCTAACTATTAAATCCCTGACTACGACAAACTTCCTACCCCATTACTCAAGTCCTCGACTAGATTCAATATAGAATCAGGCCATGCATCACGTAACTGCATTACTATTCACACCGTGTTAGAAACCTGTGTAATTCTCCCGTCTAGTCAGACTGTAATTTACACGTCTGCGGTGACCGGTGCCACAGAACTACATATATTTATGTAGAATAAGTGAATGTATGTACCTCGCGTGCCGAAAAGACGGGCTAAATAAGGGCTGAGTAACCTCTTTACTCGCCGCGAAACTCAGTCTGCTCCCAAGTGGGGCGGTGTGGTGGTGTGGCAGTGCCTAGAATCGGTTTGCCGCGTGCTTATCGATGCTTTTAAATCATTCATTTTCTCGCGGCTTATGTTTCCCATTACTAGAATACATTTGTGTGTAACATATTAACAAATACGCAAAATCTTACACGCTCGGTTTCCATACAAATTGACGAACTCTTTCATTCTACATAAATATAGTTCTGTGACCGGTGCCAAAGTCGCTTCATTCCCCACCGATAAGTCAACTCCGCGCTTTGTGAATTATGTCTAATGTAATCTAATCTTGTTCAAATCTCGTTAGATAAAACTTTAGTATTTATTTAATTACTAGCTGAACTCGGGAACCGATTTTTTTTCCGGGATAAACTAGTCTTTGTCCTATTCCCGGTCATTATCTATATCATCTACATTAGGTATACCACAGTAATGTGATAGCTGTGCAAACTGATGGTGTAATGGAAAGGTAGTTAAACTAAAAAATGTATGTACCTAAATTATGTAAAGTTGTGTGAAATAAGCATTATTCTCAATACTCACTCATACCTCCACGTTATATTGAAACGTTAGCACCATTTTATCACATTCCCACGATCAAAATTCAACTCAGACACAAATTGGATGGCATCAAACAATCCGACCATTGTATAGAATATCACATTTCTTATGAAACCTGTATTCATGGAGTGTTTTCCGAATTTTCCGAATTCTATTCAGCATTCACCGATCGACTTTAGGGGCCAGAAGCACCCGAAAACCCGAAACTAATTTGCATCGCAACCCCGGGCCGGGATTGTGTTCCAATTAGGGAGCGGGGCGAGTGCGTGGCAGGTGCGGGGCGGGCGCGGGACGCATCACTGCCCAACACTGATGTGGACATGCTCACGTCTAGCGAAATGATGTCTCATAACTAGTTAATAGTGATTGTGTCTCATAACGTAAAGCTCTAGTTTAATTTATCTTTGAACATTTATTCACCCAAAAATTCTGAACATTTTCTAGCTAAGAGAGAAATGTTTAAACGATTGTCTCGCTATCTGATTTATTATCCATTTAGTTCAAAATATATTCTTAGCTCAGATTCAGATTTGTCTCGTGTTCGTGTTCTGATAAAGATTCTCTGAATATCTCAAGACTATTTGTGATCATAAAACTAAGTCGCTTCAATAAAAGTTTGCTCGCAAAAACGCACAAAACGGCGGTATGTTTAGCATACATACAATTCTATATTTTCATGAATTTATGATTCAATTTTCCGTATCCGACGCAGCCCATTCTTTTGTATAATATTTGAATGGCTATAACAAGTGAAATTTTGCTCCCAAAACGATAAATCGAGCGGAATATCTCAAACTATTCAAAATCAGTCTCGCCCCGTGGAATGGTGCAATATATCTTTAGCGAGAATTAAGGTGAATTAGGACGTGAGGCCGCGGACGTACTTATAGCCTACATGATTTGACTACCCTACATAAATACTCGTATTCACACCACATGCACGATAATCTCTAATTTATATAATTATGTAATTAAAAGTGCAAACCAAATTTAACAATGTGCCCTATGGGCAAGCCAAACTTTGATGTTCTACAGTACTGAATTTTAATTTAACCCACAGGTAGGTTTTTAAGAGTAGTAGAGTTCTCTGTGATAGAGCTCGTCTGGGGAAGGACTACCACCATACCTATTTCTGCCACCAAGCAGTAATGCTCGCATTGCTGTGTTCCGGTGTGAAGGGTATGGTTTCCGGGGAAATTACTGGCACATGAGGCTTTCGATCTTAGCCTCAAGGTGGCAACCCACGAGTGATACCTCTGGTATTGCAAGCGTTCATAGGCTGCGGTAACCGCTTACCATCTTGTGGGCCGTACGCTTGGTTGCCACTTCAGTTGTATAAAAAAAAAAAAAAAAGGTCAATATTGTGATTAAAATTTTGGAATCAATCTAAGGTATGTTAGAACCTCAACATTCTTATAAATCTTTTACCATAGATACTTTCACCAAAAGAAACATAAATTCTAAAATCAAACAAGCCTCCACAGGTACAACAAAAAAATTTAAGCATGAAATGCCGCAAAACGAAATACAAGAAACTCGGTCTTTCTAACATTTAACAAATGAAAGAAACAAACATATTAATTGCTTACTATAATTTATCAATTAGTTCATGAAGAGGGATCATCAAAGAAAAGCTAGGAACCCAGCCGAGTTTGTTGCCAGATTCTTCTAGGCTGGGGCGCGTGGAAATGGCGTAAATTCACCTAGCTTTAAGACGTTTCAAAATGATCCTTGTGATATTATTGAATAGATATATTTTTTACTTTACTTTTATTACTTTAGTAGTAAATTGTTCTTTTCACTTCTTGGTGGAGAGCAAGATTTTTCTTTTTTTTTTCTCTTTAATCTCCCGACTCTGTCATTCAGGCCATTTCAACTCCTTAAAGACGGCCCTCAAACGTCCCTCACAAATGGCCTGATTCCTCATACTGACAATGACAAAAAGGGGACAGATCGAACTGTAACCCACAACAGATATACATATGTATTGCCTAATGAACAATGCTCTGGAAATCTAATCTAAATTATGTACATTGTATTTACATTACATTGAAAACCGTATTTTACCTTTAGGGTATCCTTGACTAGCTACTGCCTACGCCTAAGCTCGCATAGGCAGTAGTCAAGGCGCGATAAAAATAGCCTTTTTGCTAATTAATAATCCAAGTTTTATCCTAATCGGTTCAGCTACAAACATACAAATATTCAGATTTTCAGATTCATAATGAGATAATATTTTTAAAATTATTAATGATAAATATTTGCTGACTTTTTACACTACGCTATCTAACCACATACTATTATTCACAAAACACAAATGGTTAACAGACAATGTCCAAAAGCACCCTAACTAAAAAAATTGTCACACATCCAACAATTCAAAAAAAGCTTGTATTGTACCACTTTTATTACGGGAACCAGATAGCTTAAAGTTAGAACACATGAGTATTTTTTTTGTCAATATACATTATTATTATCATTATTTTTATTATCAGCCTGTATCATCCCACAGCAGGGTAAAGGCCTCCTTATCCCATATAGTACGGTCATGTGCTAAATATAGGTAGGTAATATAATATATATATATGTATATACGTACTTAAAATTATATAGAACACCCAGACGTTGAACAAATAATTTGCACATCATGCAAATGTTCCGCAGCGGGAACCGAACCCGCAACCTCTCACTTTTGAACCGGGCACTCGCCTACCACGCTACCGAGGTCGTCAGCATTTTTACATTTTTACTAAAGTTTCAACCAAGCGTACGGCCCACTTAATGGTTAGTGGTTACGTAGCCTATGTACGCATGCTACATCATAGATATAACTTGCGTGTTAACCCTGAGACGTTAGATGGAAAGTCTCATGTGCCTGTAATATCACCGGAAACCATACCCTTTGAACCGGAACGGCAATGCGAGCATTACTGCTTGGCGGCAGAAATTGGTATACTGATAGTCCTTCCTCGTACAAGTTCTATCACAAATACATAACTCTCTTCAATAATCAGCTATTTTCGTGCACAAATTTACATTTTAGGTTCCGTGCTTGTTTTAAACGAAAGCACGAAACAAATATTAGTATAACGTGACGAAAGACAAAGTAGTTAATTTTAAAACACAACAGAAAAAGAAGTTATCGTCAAAAATAAACAGTAACAAGGAAAATGCACATTTCTTAAAAGCATTTCAATTTATGTGTTTCCAATATGTTTGCGACAAAAAAAGTAAATTGGAAAGATATCGGAATGGACCCCGTGGATACAGAGCTGGAGTTAGGGTAAACCTAAACTTAATAGTTCATGGTTAGTGATGAAACTCATTATTTTAATTTTTTGTACGTTTATTACAACAAAATAATACGCAGAACCGTAACAAATACTTGCAGATCATGCCAACATTTGTCCCACAGCGGGGATCGAAACCACGACCTTTCGATTTTTAACCGGTCACTCGCCACGCCACCGGGTCATCAGGTTAAAACGAAGTTTAGTTCGTTAGTTAACCTAATACAATGTTTTGCTAATTGGTAACCAAATAATTCGTGTCAAAAATTAGGCCCATGATAGTTGATTTGTTATTTCATGCATGTTATATCGCAGTCCATGCATAATTATCTCACAAAATATTGCTGATGCATTTGGTTAATTGAATTAGCTCGCAATTGGCTTCGTTATAATAGCTGCAGGCTGAGCGAGGTGGTCGAATCAATTAGGCAATTATGTATCGCTTATGTTGTTGTTGGCTTACACACTACTGCTTACAACTGTTACATCATATAGTACATGTGATAGTAACTGCTTAGTAAGCTGTGCACGCAATATGTTACAATCATTGCAGCACAATCTGTATTATATTAATTGGATTTCAGGGTTTATTATAAATTGGTATTCAATTAGAGTCAAAGAACAAATTATGCAACTCCATTGTTAAGGTTTATACTGAGATAAAAAAAAAGTTAAAAAAAATAAGAAAAGTAAACTAAAACCCTTTTTACCCTTGAATACACTCAGCCATTACCTTTGTAGAAGTCGTTTAATCGACTCTGCACTTAGGTAACGACTGTAGACTCATTCTGTAAAGAAATGGGGTTTCAGAAAGACAAACCTTACCCAATTTTTTACTCAGAAACTATGTGACAAGAAAAATAGCTCCTTTTGCAATGCAAGTCGAGTTTTCATCCTTCAGTACGGCCCTGTTGTAAGATACACTAGACGTAATTTAAAAGGAAGTAGATTTAAGAGATGCATTTGCTCCTTCTCCACCTGTGGCTTATTTATTGCCTCTGACAACGATTTCTTTGAATAATCTATTTTCGAACATAAAAGCCAGAAGTTTGCAGATTTGCTAAACTGAAACGCAGTTGAAAAAGAGAACTTAAAGTAGGTCTCGTGGGTGAGTTAACAAATTATTTTTCGTTCGGCCCATCAACACCTACTCGCTAAGCACGTGATGGAAAACTTTTATGTGCGTTCGTTTCGATCTGTCTTACTTCGAGTCAATGGCTGAGAATGACGTAAAATTTTATGTGACCACTGGCGGCGTTTATGCCCTCCGTTGCCTGGGTACGGTTCTCTCATATTGTGTTGAATTTAGGCAGAGACAATATGAGAAAAGGTCCATAGTTCTGGCTCTGCAGTTACATTTGTTCCGGGATGGGTCGATGTAGGCGTTTATTTTTTCGGCAGAGCGGCCAACCTGAGATTGCAGTCAATTTAATGACTTTTAAGAACCATTGCATGTCTAACTTCGGTGCTCTTTGGAAAAGTAAAACTTAAGAAGTCCATGTTAGTTTGATATCGCATAAGTTTTGAAAATTTTAAATACAGAAACAATATACAGGCTGTTAAAAATGTTCAAATCTTTTAATTGTAAAACGTTACTGCCTAGCAAAAAAGTGCCATCAAAAACAATAATCTTCACTATCTTACTGTGGCTGTAAATGGCTGGGTTCCGTGAGAGTACAACAAGAACCACAAAACAAAAGCTTTCAGCGCAACAAACTAAGTTGAAATTCGGCATCCATTGCATGAGCCCACTCGGCAGCTCGCGGGACGTGACTGCACTATGCTAATTAGCACGTGCTCAAGTTCGGGACAGTAATGTTCCGCCATTTGTGCTAGCTAACCGCTGCCAAGTTCTAACTTACTGGCTGTATAACTCGAATATAAATGCCAGTCAACGGTAATACGGATTTTTAGAACGTTGTCATTTGGTAGAGATTTAGGACAAGTGGTCTATATTGCTAGATATTTCAGATAACGTTGACCTTGTACTATGGAAACTAAAGATTGATGTCGTTTCTGCTGTAACATTTTCTAAACTAAACTAGCTAAAGTTGTTGGCGTTCTTTTCTAATAACTTAAAATACAAAGGACCGCGATAATTATAGTTAGCTAACTTTAGGAAATGCTACAACAGAATCGAAACTACTGTTAGAAAACTTATAAATAGTAGTGGTTGGTGTGTTTCTTAGTCAAAATAAACATGTTGGTATTGCGGTATTACATTACATGGTATTGTGCAAAAAATTTTTTTATTCCAACACTTGTCTCGCAGGAATCGAACCTATAATCTCTCGCTCTACAACCGGGCACTGGCCCACCGCGCTATCGAAGTCACCGATTAGTACTGCTCACTGCACAGCGCACTTGATATTTTCAATTCCGGAAAACCTTTGATACAAATTGCTGCTTTTAATCCAGAAACGTCGCCGGTCTCTTTGATACAAAATGCAATTCAACTAATGTATTTTATTCAACTTTTTGAGGTTTTTTAGTAAGCTTTGGTAATGCTAAGCTAAATTCTATCATCATTTGGCATTTGAGTTGAGATTTTGTTCCTGATTACAATTTATCGTACCAACTTATTTATCAGTTGGTTACCTACTCTTGGAAATTCTTAAAAAAAAATTAGTAAGCTGCCAAGTAAGTCAGCTTTAGGTAAAATCTGTCGTCATCTGACACATAGGGGCTATTTTAATTTTAAACTGAATACTAGTGTGCATAGTGTGCAACAATGAAATATAAATACAAAATGAAAAAAAAGTACCATAGCATGTATTTTTTTTTAATGAAAGACCCTGTATAAATAAATATTAAAGGAAATTATGCACAGCGCCATCTAGCCTTAAACTAAGCAAATTGTTATTGGTTTCATCTAATATTATACGGGTATACCTGTCAAAAAAATCAAAATCAAAATCAAAAATTATTTATTCAGTAGAATCACAAGGATCACTTTGAAACGTCTTACAAGCTAGGAAAATTTACACCAGTTCCAACGCGCCCATGCCGTAAAAGAACTGGCAACAACACCGGCTGGGTTCCTATCGCTTTTTTGGCATGACCCTTGCTATTGTTATGGATTCCAAGTAGAGTTGGAGCACATTCGTCCCAAGCTTTTTTATCATCTAGGTAATCGGTTGTTTTATAGTAAGCTTTTTGAGACAGATTTTGTTTAATTAAGTTTTTAAATTTGACAATTGATAAATTTTGTATGTCGCTTGGGACTTTGTTAAAGAAGCGTACACATTGCCCTTTAAAAGATTTACTGACCTTAGTGAGCCTAACTGTGGGAACAGCGAGTAAACAGAAAATGTCGCTAGGTCTCAAAGGTAGGTGCCTAATGATGTTAAAGGATGTTAAAAAGATGCTATTTATAAGTGGAAACTTGGTGTTTATACTGTTCTTTTATTAGCTGTAAGTTTTCCGAAAATGGTAAAAATAAAATAAAAATAAAGGATGTTAAAGGTTGTTAAAGGATGTTGAAGGATGTTAAAGGCTGATTGATACCTGTAATGTAAATCCTGTGAAGCCCTTTGAAGAATTTTTATTGAAACGGGCACCCCGGATTTCTATACTTTTTTATGATATTATTCAAATTTTTGATAAATATTCTTTTCCTTTTGTTTTAGTAATGACGTCATAATTAAATTTATCGTAGGCATTTTGAGCTACGAGCTTGTATAGTTAGATTAGAGAAAAATAAATTCAATTTAAAACAGCTCCTTATTCAATGTTATACTCGTAGCAGAGTAGATTAATACCTAAAACGTATCTAAAATATTAACTATGAATATTAACTAATTATGCTTCATTGTTTCTAAAGTTTAATAATTAAATGATAACAACAAAGTATAATTAAACTAGTTTTACTAAAGAGTAGTTTCTGCAATAAATTAAAATAACTTTTCATTTTTTTTCTATACAGATACAAAAGTCACAGAACAGAATAAAGTATTGAAATAGCGAATTATTATTCAGACTCTAAAATACTTTATTTACTTTACTTTTATTTCTTATCTTAAGCTTGACGCAGACTGAAATGACTTTGATGTCAGATCGGCATCGCCTCGGCTGGTTAGTATCTATATACAATACTGAATCACCCGTGCTGAGGTGATATTGGTTTGTCACTGCGCCGAGAGATTCTAAACACGGTTTTAATTCTGTAACATGAATTTATGTTAACTCAAAGCTTACAAGTATACTTTCCTAGTGAGGAGTAACTCATCATGTTTGTTACTTCCAGTCACTTCGTATAAATATTACTCAGAATATACCTGCGATATTGCATGCCAATTCTCAAACGCTTTGTCTTATTTCCTGGAAGTTGTCTAGTTAGTAAACTCTGTAAATTGATGTGTACCAGCGTTCGTGGCGTAACTTGCTAAACCCTTAGACCTGCTATGTAGAGCATCGTCCACCTTTCACGTTCTGTTACAGACCCCCGCACTGACAGGTTGTTAAACCATGACGGAGGCTTAACGGCGGCGCGAATACCCCATCATTAGAGTTGACCACTAGTTCAAACTTCAATCAGGAGTGAATAAGCAATTTGAAGTAAATGTGCTCTATTTTAGATCTTATTATCAAATAATCATTTATTTGGTACACAGTTAATACACGTCAACTATTATAAAACTAGGTAAAGTACCTGTATAAAATTAAAAAAAACTTTTTATTTTGTAACTTTGTAAATATGTTATTACAGAAACTACCGTGGATTGTTTTATTATGTGATACTGCGATACCCTATGCAGACGTAATGTACCTACTTAACTATTTAGGGTAAAAGTTAGTCGGGTATTGCCGCAAATAAAAACCAGGAAAGAGCAAGTAAACTAGAGTACGAGTCAAAATTCTGTATTTTGACAATAATATATTTAGAGGCTCCGTTTTATTTCACCTTTTAGGATACATTGGGTTGGTTATAATATTACAAAATTTAAAAAATCAAAACTGGGAACTACCCTATATGACTGAACACTCATGTAGAGTAGTAGAGTTCTCTGTGATAGAGCTCGTCCGGGGAAGGACTACCACCATACCTATTTCTGCCGCCAAGCAGTAATGCTCGCATTGCTGTGTTCCGGTGTGAAGGGTATGGTTTCCGGTGAAATTACTGGCACATGAGGCTTTCGATCTTAGCCTCAAAGTGGCAACCCGCGAGTGATACCTTTGGTATTGCAAGCGTCCATAGGCTGCGGTAACCGTTTACCATCTTGTGGGCCGTTTTTTTTTTTTTTTTTTTTTATTTATTTATTATTTATTTATATAGTTCACATTCACTAGTTTCAGTTTTGGAGTCTTCAGTTTTGTTTTATTTCCTGGTTACCATTGTAAAATGCATCTCTAAAACCGCGGTGGCGCCACTGCTGCAACATGGTGGCTCTAAATGAAAAATGGCGTCAATTTACCGGGCAAACGCGGCTAAATTGGATATTTCTCACAGTCTGATCCTCCAGCGGGTTGTTTCCTATGTTTTTTGCTATTGTAGTTTGCTTTAGACCGTTTTTACTGTGTAAAGGCCTGTATAAATACAATGTAAAAACCAAATTCTCGGTAAAACAAATAGTCAAATATCAGCTACCATGATATTTAACAAAACAACGACGTTGCATAGTTATTTAATTTTGAATTTAGAATGAGGTTTTGCGTTCATTTTCATGCAGCTGTTATTGTTCTTTGAGTTCATTATGCGGCACTACCAGTGTAGTTACACTACCGGTTAATTTTTTATTCTGCACTTCTGACCAATCTTTTTACTTAGAAAATAATGCACTACTCAAACTTAGGAGACATAATTAGAAAATAATCTATCTTTATAGAAGAGACAATGAAAAACAATGTCCTTGGTTACTTTACGCAGGTCGAATCAAAATAGTTAGCAATCAATTTAAAGTGCACGATAGGTTTACGCGATCCTTTCATCACTCGATTCGATTGGCTTCGCTAAGAGTAGGGTGAGTGCACCAATTAGCAAACTTCAATAAACGTCTAACTTGCCTAATGAGAAAACTTTATGACTGAGATCTTACACAGTTTTGTAATATACTTCTTTGGGCGTTTGGTGGTCACAAGGCGGAAATACAATGTTTTGTGGTGACTCACAAACTTTAACACGACGACCGATGTGGCGCAGCGGGCGCAGGTCCGCCTGCGACGCAGAGGTTGCGGGTTCGATTCCCGCCTCGGGAAAAATGTTTGTACGATCTACAAATATTTGTTCCGGGTGTTCTGGGTATTTTCTATATATAATAAAAAATATCTATCTATGTATTGTATTGTATTAAATATATATCAGTCATCTAGTACCCATAATACAGCTCTGTTTAACAGCAACTTACCTAGATGATGCTGTGTGGATTGTCCAGCATTATTTATTTATTTATTTATTTATTTAACAACACAAAAGTATCTTTTGGTGTAACATTATTTTCACCTGCACATTATTATCTACGTTTTCAAGCCACCCTTTTACCCCGAGTCTCTAAAAGTGCGAACGCGATTGGTTCTCCAACTCAATTTGTCTATCATTTCTTTGAATGTTATGTACACCGAATTCTTCAAATATATTTATATCTTTGTCATACCTGCCTTCAACGGTAATAA
Source organism: Colostygia pectinataria (assembly GCA_951394395.1). Lineage (NCBI taxonomy): Eukaryota > Metazoa > Arthropoda > Insecta > Lepidoptera > Geometridae > Colostygia > Colostygia pectinataria. Next base: position 13,065,375 of record OX596352.1, on the reverse strand, counting down.
TGTTTTATTTATAACGTGTAGGTATGTAAACCTGTTAGGTCTAAAAGCCTCGCTTTTACTCGCAAAGTTTTGTCGTATTTGAAATTAAACTTGAATTTTGTTCCTCATAAAGATTTTATTCAACATACGAGATACTCGTACTTGATTATAAAGTGGCTCTATGGTCATCGCAATTAGGCACAGAATGACACCTATAATCAAACTATGACTTTTTCATTGCTATAACTCACTAGCGAGTTATAGCAATGAAAAAGATGTTAGAGTTTTTTTAGTTATTTTATTATGAGTTTTTTTTGTTATTTTATTCAAAAGTATGTTGAAAAACGTCGTATGATACTCGTGTGTATTGATGATTACCGTCCTCGGCTATCTTAAGACCCTTGCCTACGGCTCGGGTCTCAATGGCGCCTCAGCGGTAATCACCAATGTTACACACTAGTACCATAATGTACTATTAACACACTACCTATTCTTATTCTTGATACAAAATACAGAATATCCCTACTAGTATCTTTACTAGGTCACGAAGTCGAAAGTTAGTAAGTCGGTTTACCAACAAACATACACATAGATAGCAAGAATAAAACTAATTAAATAATAAAAAAACATTGGCGAACATTTTTAAACAGCAAAGCTATGGGATTCAGATTAATTATATTAGGACTTTTTTGATCCTGCAAACATTGGTCCCGCAGCAGAGAATGAACCCGCATCTCATTTCTTAATCGAGCATTCGCCCACTGTGCCACGGAAGTCATCACTTAAACTCATTAACACTACACAATACTCTTTAATAAACGCCATGAAATTGCCCAAACCTAATGTTTTAGTTCGACCACGGACAAGGCCATTGAATGGTGTATTGATGGAGTGGGCAGGACACGTTGTGAAGCTTAATGATCTAATAAAATACGACTGCTTCGGAGCACGTGACCTGGGAGCTGAGATGTCAGAGCTGGAGCCAGGGAGGTCATGCTACAAGTTATTTTATGGAAGTCTATACGTAAAGGTTCTGTTAACTTTGACGTTCTGATTACCGACGTTTTTATTGGTTATAGACAAGCGTTTGACCATCGTGTGACCAATTGCAACCTTAGCGTAGATTGTTTAAGTCGCGGATTGGTATTCTTAGTAGCACAGTAACGTTTTTTAATCTGTGACCATCGAAAATAAATATTTGCGAAATGTAAAATCGTTGCCTTATGGGAATAACAAAAAAATATTAAAGTTTATTTTATAAGATGACTCAACTGTTTCATAATGTAACTATTTTATTACTAATGTAAATTATGTACGCACTCGTATATAATAAATGTATACTTAACAATGATAAATTGAAAAAATTATGAAATTCTACAATAAATTTATTAAATATTCCAATAAACTTACAATTGTACATTGTGATACTATTTTGATACAATGAAATTGTTTCTTTACCTATTAGCGTGCCTTCTTCGTTTGGGATTCTCATATTTTAACTCTTTACACCTTAGTCCGTTTCTGGGCACCGACTGAACTGAGTTGACTGAAGCGATTGCTAATGCTACAAGTTCACGCACAAGTTTTGTATTGATTAGCTATTTATTGAATGTGAAATAACGCTCATTTACTTTCGTCGCGCTAAATATTAATTTTTATTTCCTATTGACTTTATTAAAATGCTTTATTTCACTTTTTTTACTTTATTTTAACCTTAGGTCTATTTAATAAACGTTCTTACTTAGGCAGATGACTTAATATCATATTAAAAAAAATATTTATTTATATTTATTATTGTTTCATTTTTTTTTTTTTTTTTTTTTGTTTATTTGGGTAAACAAACAGTTACACAATGATAATTATGTCTAAATATGTAAACTAAATATGGTAATAAATGTGAAACCAACACCGTTTACCATAGATTATTATAAATTAAGCTTATAAAAATTGGGTAGTACTATTATGATACTAAAATCTTGAGAATCTCACTCTTAAATGTGCTAGGACGCATTACCGCGATGTCTAGGGAATTAAAGTTAGTGTTGTATGAGTGAACTAGGCGGTACAAAAGGCGTTCTAGATGGAATTCTATAACATAATTGGTTAATGAGAGGAATACAATCGTATCTATTATGCCAAAGATCATAAAGTAACATTGTTTCGAGCTGTCTACGTCTTTGTTTGAGTGTGAGAAGTTCATATTCTTCAAGAAGTTGTTCATATGATAAACGTCTGTGAAAACATGTATAGTGCACACAACGTAAGAATTTCTTTTGCACGGTTTCAAGTGATACAATGTATTTACTGTAAAATGGATTCCAGATGGGCACAGCGTAATCGAGCTGGAAGCGAATCATAGATTTGTAATAATTTTAAATTTATATTATCAAACAATAATATACTACAGTTATAAGTTATACTGATATTCTAAAATCCAGGCCGTATATTTCCTGGATAAAACAACAATCAGCTTTCACAGTATTATTTTGTTGTAATTACTAAGCAAATTGATAAGAAAGTTCAGACGTCTCTCGCTTGTAAGTCTACAATACTCAAACTTTAGAACAGTAAGCAAGACTGAAAACAACATTTTCATAAGTTATTTTGAGACTAGCGATTGTCGCCGAGGATGTTATAAAGCTTCTTTACAAGTACTGACAGCCCAATTTAATAAGCTGAGTCAAAAACATAAACATTTTGGTTTGATACTCTCAAAATATTAACATCTTTTATACCTAGTATCACATACAAATACATAATAAACAGAACAACATCGGTGGCGTGGTGGGATTGCCCGGTTGAGAGGTTACGGGTTCGATTACCGCTGCGGGACAAATGTTTGCATGAACTGCAAATTTAGTGCTATGGGAATCAGCTAACCTATAAATACTCGCATACATTTTTACTCATAAAACTATCGTGAACTATATCATACGTTTTTACAAACGGGTGTTTTCACGTATCGGTATATCGGCGAAGAGGTACCGACACTGTTTCGACTCAGTTTCGAGAGTCTTCATCAGGGTTGAGTGACACGGCGAGCGTCCTCCTCCGCGTCGCGCAGTGCATATCGCGTACATATTAGTTTTTTTTTTGTAAATAGATACATATCATACACAAAAATACTCAGAAACAAACCTCAAGTCACAACAAGTCTTGTGTGGTGCGTTTCTCACCCAGTCACTCTCCCACCGCATCACCGAGGTCGTCATATTATAAATTGCAACTGACAGACACCAGAGTTTTTTTATGTAGTGGTAGTAAGGTATCTTCTCATTTATTACATTATTTTATCACAACATTTTAATAAATACTGAAACTGTTTTAAATACATTTTTTTTTTTTATACAACTGAAGTGGCAATCAAGCGTACGGCCCACAAGATGGTATGCGGTTACCGCAGTCTATGGACGATTGCAATACCGAAGGTATCACTCGCGGGTTGCCACCTTGAGGCTAAGATCGAAAGCCTTCATGTGCCAGTAATTTCACCGGAAACCATACCCGTCACACCGAAACACAGCAATGCGAGCATTACTGCTTGGCGGCAGAAGTAGGTATGGTGGTAGTCCTTCCCCGGACGAGCTCTATCACAGAGAACTCTCATACTCTTACATAAACAATATTTGTTCTAAATGAAATCATGTTTGGTTTGCGATTCGTGTGTGATCTACTCATGCCTGTTATTACTGTTTGTTGGTTTGGGGATCAATCAAATACTTCATTCAGATTGTATTTGTCAATAGAATTTATATTACAAGTTATGTACTAATACTAAATAAATAAATAATTTCCAAGAGTAATAGAGTTCTTGTGATAGAGCTCGTCCGGGGAAGGACTACCACCATACCTATTTCTGCCGCCAAGCAGTAATGCTCGCACTGCTGTGTTCCGGTTCGAAGGGTATGGTTTACGGTGAAATTACAGGCACATGAGACTTTCCATCTAACGTCTTAGTGTGGTAACACGCAAGTGATATCTATGATGTTCCATGCGTCATAGGCTACGGTAACCACTGACCATTAAGTGGGCCGTACGCTTGGTTGCCACTCTAGTGGTATAAAAAAAAGTAAATAAACTGAGTAATAAGCAATGTTGTGATCTACATGTTCAGTGTAACTTTAAAAAAAAACTTTAATTTTTATCTACACTTCCGCAAAGAAAACTGCAAAAAACCGGTTATTTACCGGAAGACAAAAAGTGTATTGTAAAGCAATAATTAATTAATTCTTCTAGTTTACTATCAACAGCAATCAAGAGTAGAATTCACTAAGAGTTGTGTGAATTTTTAATTATTTAAAAGGAGTGAAGTAGCAGGGTTGAAGAACTTAGCAAAAGATCGGTTAAAGCAGTTTTCATTGCTTTGAACAAAAAGTACTAGGACCGCAGAAGTTTTCAAAAGTATTTATAGAGAGAAAGTAATTTTAAGTAGCTATTCGTTTCCAAAATATTTTATATAATTATTTTATTAGTATTTTACTAATATTTTACCTGATTCTGAAATTACCTTCGTATATACAAAACTTGCGTTGTAGATTACCAGTAACCTTCGATCTAGAGTAGACCAGTGTCCCAGCTGTAGGAACATAAGAAGGCTGTCATGATGTTAAACAAAAACCAGTCTTCTTACCATTAATCAAAGTTCAATGTTAACCAGCGCACTTGTTTCAGCAGAAGCACCCACATGTGATATTCGAGGCGCGGACGAAGGCGAACAAGGGGTGTGCCAACAAACTGGAGTTTCGAGCGAAAAGTAGAAGGACGAAACACGTGTCCTTCATCGAACAGACGATGGCAGATGATCCTGGGACCATGTGAGTGCATTTTTTATAGGAGACGGACCTTGGAGAGAGTTTGTTGCAAGCGTACATAGGCTACGGTAACCGCTTACCATCAAGTGTTACCATAGTTGCATAAAAGACGGACCCTGATGACTTTAATGGCACAGAAGACAAGTATTCGCTGTTCACTGAGGAGCGAGAGGTGGCGGGTAATTTTGACACAAAAATTGGTTTTACAATGCCCGCCTGAAAGAGTATTCATCCGGGTAAATTGCAGGAGCCATCTGAATATTAGCTCAGGAAGTAAACTGAAACGAGCAAGTAGTAGTAGAGTTTTTTGTGATAGAGCTCGTCCGGGGAAGGACTACCACCATACCTATTTCTGCCGCCAAGCAGTAATGCTCGCATTGCTGTGTTCCGGTTTAAAGGGTATGGTTTCCGGTGAAATTACAGGCACATGAGACTTTCCATCTAACGTCTCAGGGTGGTAACACGCAAGTGATATCTATGATGTTGCACGCGTACATAGGCTACGGTAACCGCTGACCATCAAGTGGGCCGTACGCTTGGTTGCCACTTTAGTGGTATAAAAAAAAAAATAAAGAAGTTTATTAACTCCGCGAAGAAACATTCTGAACTACAAACAAAGACTATTATTTCCCATCATACGTATAAAAACAAACTTTCCTAGTTATTAATCACGGGGTTTGTCCGAACTCGCTAGAAGAAGTGAATAATGCAAAAAACTTGGGCTGAACTTCGTTCGTTGGTTCTTTCTTGGTCTTGATCAACAAAACGTTGAGGTAGGTACCAGTTGAAAGAACTAGTAAAAGCTATAGCTGGTTCTTTCATTTTAAAAAAAAAAAACGTTCGACTCATTTAAAATGAGGTCAAAGAACCTCCTTAGTCTTAATTCCACATCGGTCTCAGGATTTATACTTAGACGACCGACGCGGCAACGCTACTTTCTTGATACAGCATAAAGTGTCTTTCGCGTATTACGAGTAGTTGCAAGTTTGAATTTATGTAAGGAAATCATTTTAAAAGTTAGTCGACAGAGGAAACTCCTTTCAAAACAAATGTTTTTTACTTTTTGAAAATAGAGTTTCAGTAAAATAATGACGTAAGTAACCTCTTCGTTTTGTTAAGTAACATAGAAGAATAAAAATACTGCAGTATATTATTGTATTTGTAAGAGTGCTCTGGGTACTTTCTATGTTATTATTATTATTATTAGCCTGTGGTCCCACTGCAGGGCAAAGGCCTCCTTTTCTTCTCTTCATTTATCTCTATTTTGAGCTACTGTGGACCAATCTTCTAGGTAGGCATCGATCTCGTCTCTCCATCTCCACCGCGGACTGCTGCGAGGTCGTTTTCCGTTCAGGGGGGTACTTTCTATGTATAATAAAAAAATATCTATCTATGAATTGTATTGTCTTAGGTATATTTCAGTCGTCTAGTACCCATAACACAAGCTCTACTTAGCTTGGGGCTAGCTAGATGATGCTGTGTGAATTGTATTTTAAAGTTTCAAACCGCCTGCATAATATCCATTAATTCCAATAAATTATGTACAAGCACGCACCAGGGCCGATGCGTCGAATAAGCGTGTATTTGCGTTGCGTCTTATTGGTGGCATATCGGCTATATTGGTTCTTAATTATCATAAATGGGAGCTAGTATAGCTAGCGATGTTAATAGTATATAGTATATAAGAATTCACCTTCAATTACATAAACTGGCTTCCAAATCACAAGTTTTTTTCCTTGATGATTTAATCATATCGAAATAAAACTGTGGTAAAGTTAGGGTAAACTAAAATTTTATAAAGTTTCTAAAAGGCAAGCTTAATCGAAATAATAAAAATATTTTAGTTGTAGATAAAACATTATACCTACGCCATTGCCAAAATAAAAACGTGCGTTCCGCCAGAGTCAGGTTTGAGTTTCTATGTTTTGCTATTCGGTTTTACTCCAAATGTCGATGTAGTCAGCCGAAAATATACTATCAATCGCTCGTAAGCTATACCACTGTATCGGCACTCGCTTTGAATTCAATAAGTGATTTCGAATTGGTACAAATAGAGATGAATTCATGCAATTTAATAGTAGAGTTAGACAGCAACTTATGTTAAAATGCAGTCAGTGCATATACTAATAATATCTGCTAATTGGTGGTATAATTTGTATCTGTATCAACTAAAGTAGGTACCGTCATAAATAATGAACATATATTAACTCTTAGCTATTTTAGGAAAAAAATTCTTTCAAAATGTATTTCCCAAAAAAAAATAATTAAGATCTAAACCAACTGATTGTGTCGTTTGATAAAATCATCCACATAAGGTTTTTATCCACAATGCGATTTTCTGAAGTGCGATACGATACAACAGAGCATTACAGTCGAAATCTACGCCGGGCATTGTGGGCCATCCCCACCACTTATGCCTCATAAATCATTCAGTCGCTCCCAATTTGTTGGCGTCGACTGATGAAAAGGCGCCCTCTTAATATTCGGGATTCCCAAAGGAATGTAAGAATTTTATGCCATCGATTTGTGGATTTACACGACACGGTTATGCGAGAGACGGGGTCATGAGGTCACTGGTTGAAGGGTACGACTTTACGAAAACAGTAGAGCATGTATCTACGCACTAATGTGTCGTTGAACTCACACAGTATAACCAATAGATTGACTTCGCAGACAAAACGCTCTCACAAAAAATATGGATTGTAATGTAACAAGCTTATTGCGAGACACCTATCACTAACGTCACTTACTTGTCAATGTGACAAGGTTTTAGGTTATGCTTATGTTTGACACACAAGCTTTGCCGACATTGTCAGAGGGCACGTACATAAAATACTTTATTCTCTATGAGCAAGTCACGCAGCACATGTGGACGACGTATTATTGTTACGAGTTCGTTGGCTCGTCTGTTAGAGGTCCTAACGAGACTTCAAGTACATTGAAGCTTCTATAACGACGTTTTATGAAATATCAATACGGCACTGGCAAACGGTAACTGAAAATATCAGAAAATGCATTCACTAGGTTATTTAAAACGAGAGTAATAAGCATTCTTAATTTAACTTTTTTATCAGAGTCAGTAGAAACAAGGTCGTATAACATTTACAAAAAGGTTGAGAATATCGGATGCATATTACTTTCTGAAATAGTTTAGCTTTCATTCATTTTGTTTTAATTTAGGTGGGACATGTAAAACGCCTTATTTAATTGATAGATTCAGGCGTTACTTTGCAGAAATCCATTACAAAATAAAAAACACCTTATTTACTCCTAGTCACAGAACCGATATTATGTCCTTGTCTTAACACCTTTCCTTAGGTAGGTTTATCTAAATATTTACTTGCCATTCTCATATTTCTATATATCTGCAAACTCATACATTCAATTAATATTGCGTTCCCGATGCACCGTGGGGGCATTCTCTACTTTTCTCTGTACGTGGCTACCATGCCAACTCACCACACGTGTATGCCTTGAATACTAGTCCCTATTTACGAAACGTCAACGCCCAAGGGACACGCTGAAAATATGACTGATGGAAATAAAACGTGACACAGGCAGTAATTTTACAGTAATTTGAATACAGGTATGAAAAATTACCCTAAAACTGATCAAGGCATTTTTTATTTAAAACAAAGTTAACTGTCAGAAGTAATTTTGATTCTCATTAGCTGTTTTTTTAATTAAAAAAATAAAACATAGTGAGGCTTTCGTATAAAAAAAAACAAGATCTATGACTGTTTGACACCTGACAGATACTAAAAAAAATGATTGCGGCTTGATATTTATGAACTTTTTGTAAAAAATCATAATCTTATTGCAGACAGATGCTAAGTTTAGTGTACCCTATACGTGTATGATTGTTTTTTGTAAAAAAACATACGAAAATCAACTAATTCAATGATCTCAATGTGACAGTATTTTACAACTTTTAAAATTAACTGCCTATTTTCAAAGGTCGCATTTTTTTAAATTATCGCACAACCTTTTTATTTTGAAAAGGCACCTAATAAAAATGAAACAATTCGAAATTTGAAATGGTTCAAACGCATGCACACTACTGAAAAAAAAACAATTGCCAGACATTGCGACAAAAGCTGGTGGAGACTAAAGTTTTTTCAATTTAAACGGCCTACGAACCTAGGTAAATACTTTAAACTTTTTTAATCCAATGCAGTGATGGCAAAATGATGCCGATTTATTAAAAATATATTTTGATAAGTAAACAATCTTTCCGAATCAGTATTGCTCGTGAGTAAAACGGCTTCATTCACAGGAACATTTCTAAATTTTAACGTTAATAAATTTTAACCCACAAACGCAAGTTACCTCCTACTAATTCTATTAAATTTAAATTTAATTTATAATAGTTAATTATTTATAACAATTAATAAAAAATAGTGTAAAGGAAATTAAAGTTAATTATATAAGTCTACGTTATCAAGTGACCCAATAGTAAACAATTAATATGCATTATTGATCAAATAGCACGTAAGTTTTATCATTAGTGATTATAATAAGCGTTCCTTGTCATCAGCTATTTTTCCGAAGCTTTGGCACAAAATCGACCGACCTGCAGAAAACCAATGAAAACCTAACTTCAAAGATAAGGGCGCTCTTTCATTCATTTCATTTGACTTTGATATCTCTTTGGAATATTTTAATGAGGCCATTGACATTTTAGAAAGTGCCTTTTAAGTCGTGATTTGATATTGAAAAGTTAATGAACGTCTCTCAAGTTTATAATCGCTTTTAATTGATACAATGTTTATTCGGACAGATTAATTTGTGAAGTACCAGGATTGGAATAATTTTACGTAAACTAAGTCGAGTTTGTGATAATTTAATTCTTTAACCATAAAAGAGTAGTTACCTACTAACGCGATGTGGTGGGAGTGGTACTGTCTTCTGGTCAAAAAGGTTTGCCCCCCAATATTTATAATCCCAAAAAACTAATGTGCCCAAAAAGTGGTATTTTAAACTTGAAAGGTCTGTAAAAATACGTGTGTATTATTTACTATAGGTAAGTGAACCCAAAGCAAATCTGAAACAGAGCACATAACTATTTCATAACCATCACTGCTATGCCATTCCCAGCTACAGCAACCACTTAATGGTTCGTAAACATTTGAAGAATGCCGCGGCATCAATTAACCGCGTTGTTTAGACAGTGAACAAACGCAGGAATGTTTATCGGGACATTTATAACGGCAAGGAACCCTTGACAAATATAACGGTTCCCTCTTGACAAATCTGCTGTGCTCACGCACACCTAAAGCCGAGACAGATGGCTTTTTACCAGTAAAGCCGCAGCCGGGTTACTCGTTTCGTAAGCTCTAATACAGCTAATTTGGTAAACTAAACTAAACTCGCTGTTCCCACAGTTAGGCTCACTAAGGTCAGTAAATCTTTTAAAGGGCAATGTGTACGCTTCTTTAACAAAGTCCCAAGCGACATACAAAATTTATCAATTGGCAAATTTAAAAACTTAATTAAACAAAATCTGTCTCAAAAAGCTTACTATAAAACAACCGATTACCTAGATGATAAAAAAGCTTGGGACGAATGTGCTCCAACTCTACTTGGAATCCATAACAATAGCAAGGGTCATGCCAAAAAAGCGATAGGAACCCAGCCGGTGTTGTTGCCAGTTCTGAACTGGTGTAAATTTTCCTAGCTTGTAAGACGTTTCAAAGTGATCCTTGTGATTCTACTGAATAAATAATTTTTGATTTTGATTTTGATTTTGATTTTGGTAATGTCAGCACAGAAATAAATTACAATGCAGATCCTTGTAACTATTGGTTAGTAAGTAAGTTCGTATGTTAGAGAAAGTGGTTCGATAAATTTATTTATGAATACTGCTAATTTAGGAGGCAATAATTATTACCTACATGTAAAATGTTTTTCACTTTTGGTCTCTACGGATTATTAGGTCGAGGCGTTATACAGGATCGTATAGATTTGAAGATGAATACCTACTGAAAAAGTAAAAGAACTACGCCAAACTTGCAGACTTATCTCTCTTGAAAATATAATTTTATATCGTATGCCTGCCTCGACAGTTAATTTTTCAACGAAAAACATCAATTATTTATTTATTTAACTAGAACGGTGCATAACCAATTACACTAATTATTAAAATTAATTACATTATTAATAAGATAATAACAAAAATCAAATAAATTATAAACAAAATTAAAACAATAAAAATAATAATTAATTTTTACACTAACCTAAGTCTAACAAAATTAAATAAATGTCAAGTTAAATAATATAATGTCAAGTGAAATAATGTAAAAGTCAACAAATGTCAAATATAAAGTACTTTTAAATCAAGACACACTTCTTTACCGTTTTCAGAAAACAATCCTGCCGGCCCTTATACGGGATGAATTCCGCCAGTTAAATGATATCTGCCCTTTTTACTAAACCTCTGATCGACCAGCGAGTATTACGGTTCGTCAGTAAAGTCAAAGTATTTTTATTGCTTCAAAATGTCATGTTGAACTTAGATGTTAAAGATTGCTTGTGTCTGCAATACCACGGTTTCCATCGATCACCGCTCACGATGGCGGGTCTAAACAGCTTTCGATGCCAGTAGCTTCAACCGGGCTGTCTGGAGGAAATTACATTGTTAAATTCATTCACCTAGCTTTAAGACGTTTCAAAATGATCCTTGTGATATGATTTAATAAATATATGTTTTACTTTTAACTTTTTTATTTAAATTTAAATTTTTTTTTGGTGTACAAATAAAGAGTTTTATTTTCTATTCTAATCTATTTTGGTGGTTGAGTGTGTGCGTAGAGCGTGAATATTGATTGCAAGCATACAAATTCCCAGAGCTCTTAAAAAACTTTTTGGGTAACTGTCATTTCACGAATTTAATCCCACTTGGTTCACCAGTCGATCAATATTAATGACGACGTATAAAACCATTAGATTCTTATACCGTGGATTAACGGCTCGTTGGTCGATCAGGAGCTTGAGAAACGTAATGTGGACCGACTGGCTTATGTTATGATTTTTCCGTATGCTTTGACTTGAGGTAAAAAGTTTACTCCACTGTTGTTATGTAGATCATTTATCATTACAGCCCTTCTAATGTTCCCACTGCTGGGACACTGGCCTACTCTCCAGCGAGAGTAATTGGGTCATAATCCACCACGCGGACCCAATTTGGATTGGTGGATGACACATGTCTTTCGAATTTGTAGTTTTTGGACATGCCGGTTTCCTCACCTTGATGTGTTCCTTCACCGTTTGAGAGCAATGGCATTGCGCACATAATTTTTTCGAACAGAAAAATGTATTGGTGCACGACCGGGTTTGAACCCACGACCTTGGGATCGGAAGGCGGACTACCACTAGACCACCGGTGCTCCGGCCACTTGTACCTACATGAAATTTTTGATTAAAAATGGGTAAAGCATAGCACTAATTATTTTTTGGCTTGACGGAAAATAACAATGGTTTTTTTGTTGTTTCAGAACGGCCACATTGTTTTTAAGGTTTTTAACATTTGATATCTAATGTTCTTTACTCGGAAATACGGAACTCGGTATCATCGCGGGTTTTTCCGTTGTCCGTGGAGATAGCTTTTTATCTTCCTGGGGTAATTTCCGATCGGGATTATATAAATATCCGCAGGGTACGTTTCCAAGAGCTAATAAAAATTAACACGACTCTCAATTTTTCATTTTTATTTATTGTTATTGGAAACAGAGCAGTCAATTTTATAATAATTGATCGTTTACAAAATCCACCCAAAACGACCGGCAATAACCACTATTTTCATTTCTTTTATGCTTTATTTTTTAATTGCAAATTGCAAAGCGCTCTCCAAGTATTAAATAAACCAATAACTGTAATGAAAAAAAAAACTCTATTTCAAATTCAACCTATATTGAAGTGTTCAAGGCCACTTCTTATTTGCCTACACACAGCAGCCGCTACATAATCACACCATTTATATTTATACAAGCTATAGGACCTTCCCGGAAGCGTTTCGTGGAAGCCTGGCTACTGATAATGGCAGCCCTGAATGATGGTCTCAAGATAAACTTGATTAGAACCCATCTTTGAATTAAGGGAGGAAGGGTCTCGGCCTTAATAGCTTTTAAACGGTTTTTTGTTAGATTATAAATGGTGCTCCTTCGCTTAAAGATATCGATTTTCGAGATAGGAAGAGTTGTATCATTAACTGTATGAACAATGCACAATATTGCACAACGCTTTGATGATTTAGCTGTGTGGAATTCAATTTGAATTCAAAAGTAAGCCTCGTAAAAAAACTGTAGTAGACTGTGTTTAGCGTAGCTTACTCTATGAGAGAGTTAGTTTCAAGACAATGTTTTATGTTTCACCAAACGAATCTTCTATATATTTACTGCAACTTAATACTACACTTATTTTAAGGCATTTAAAGATTCAAACCTCACCGACATAGCTCTTTGAATAAGCAAGATAAACTGTGGTACCTAGTAGGCAGGTCATATAGCTCACTAAATCGTTAACAGAAAAAAATATTTTGAATTAGAATTTGAATTATTTTATTCGCAGGAACTCAAACACAAATCATGCAAAAAACGAGCAAGGCTGGCGCTGGTGGCAAGACAGCTCCCTGCGAGCCCTGAACCGCAGGAGGCGTGACGTCAGAGAGACCACCAAATACATCGAGACCGCCTTGGTGATCGACAAGGCTATGTTCGATAGAAGAAACGGTAGCACGAGAGCAGAGGTTGTGCATGACGCTATCCAAGTTGCCAATATTGCAGACCTGGTAAGTGTAACATTTTTTTAAACTTTTCTCGAATTGTACATAAATAGGTGCCACCCTCGCATATTGTATACACAAAATTTTCTCAGGGTACAAACTATCTTCATGTCAAGATTAATAAAAATATATTTATCTGTTTAGCCGTGAAAATGTAACAAACAGAAAGACCTTCGAGTTATTATAATGCATTTAAAATGCATATTAGTACTGACATTAACCCGCATCAAATCTCTCATGAAACATTCACGCCACTGCTACAAATATAAATTAATGTTTGGGACATATATTTATTAGCGGACAAAACAAAATACAACTTCAAATAAAAAATGTACGTCCTAGTTTGACCATTTAGTCACTGTTTTTATGCAGAACTAAACAAAAAGACTAGAGATGGCATTAAAGCCTCAGCAAGCACTTCGGCCTTGATACATTTTAAATCCGATAAATCACAGTAATTCTAGTATCTAATTTTAGATATTATAATATACAATGGATCGATACATACGACTTAGCATGGCAAACAAGAGCCTAACCCTTAAGGCTAATAGTAGATAATAATTATATTGATAATGTTGGATTATTACACGTTATTCCAACTCATGATCAAATCTATCCTACACTTACTGACAACGCGCCAGCCCTGCACTGAGGTGATTCTAACCCTCAAACTCAATCCCATTTCCGATTTACAGAACAAGCCTCCTGAACCTTTTCGTTGACCTCCTAAACTGATATCAAACTAAAACGCAAGCCGCCGAAATCGCCGGCTACAGACATTGTCGAAACAATTTACTCCAGTCCTATTATGTCCTCAATTCTATGGCCAGCCGGCAGCTTGCGCGATGCCGATAAAAAGCGAAAATTACACTTATGTAATAACGAGGGATGACACTTGGACCAAAGTGCTATAGGCGTTATAAACAAACTGTTTCCTTAGTTATTTTATTGCGGATGGTCGTATTGTTGGCTTAATTTGGCACATCAAATCTTATAAGGTTTTATGAGGACTGAAATGTTAATAACTTTAGTGTTACTGCAGTACTTTTACTCTTGTTTATGATAAAAAGTAGGAACTACAGAGCATCTTTTGATGTTAAGAGACTGAACTACACCATTTTACTCTCATTGAAATTAAATTTAATGTTTGTAGTCAAAAAGATCAACAAAGTGATAATATATTTTGTATGGACAGTGTTTTCGTTTAGCGTTATCAGATGTTGACGTAAATACATTTTCAGTGTCTAGGTTTCATGAACCCACTTTCCAACGTTCGAATTTTTCGTAAAACCACGTAAATACGATAATATGACACAAGCTTATAATACAGCTATGGGTAGGTATATCAGAGCGGCGATGTGAGTAAGTTCGTTATAGTCTAAATTGGGTGTGCGCGTTCCCAATTAAGTTTTTAAAGCTATACTTGCTATTATCCAAAGCTTGCATATAAGTTTACCGTGTTTTTGCAGAAAATGGAAGTATTTACAGGCGTTATAACATGACACTAGCCCTGTTATATCCATATACGTCTACTTTTTTTACGAAAGGGTATCTGAATATAATCCAATCAACCCTCATCATGACATTATTATAATGTTTCCTAATCTGCTGGGACAATGGCCGCTATGGACATGCCAGTTTTCTCACGTTTTCCTCCACCGAATGCCAGTAGCATTGCGCGCATAATTTTCGAGTAAGTATAAAACCCGTTGCACGACCGATTCAAACTCATCAGCTTAGGATTGCTTTGGCAGGTAGATAACTGCCAGTAGACCACCTAATACCTCTATACCACTAAAGCTCCATCAGATTTCGCTAACTCAAGTTGCGGCAGGCTTATAACGACTTCCCAATCCACGACTTCGCAAAGCCATAGATCTTGGATATAAATACTTCATTTCATTTATTTATTGTTTCATGTTCATGAATTTTTTTTAAGAGCAAAGGTGGTCTATTGGTAGTGACCCCGCCTTCCGATCCTAAGGTCGTGGGTTCAAACCCGGTCGTGGACGAATGGATTTACTGTTCGAAAAATTGATGTGCGCAATGCCAGTGCTCTCATACGGTGAAGAAAAACATCGTGAGGAAACCGGCATGTCCAAGAACTAAAAATTCGAAAGACATGTGCCATCCATCAATCCGCATTGGGTCCGCGTGGTGGATTAAGACCCAATCACTCTCGCTGGAGAGTAGGCCAGTGTCCCAGCAGTGGGAACATTAGAAGGCTATCTTGATGTTCATTAATTTACATTAGTACTTTTTTTTATGTAACCTATCTTGTCCCACTGCTGGGCAAAGGTCTCCCCCAAAGTCTTCCATACGTCCCGGTCTTTAGCAGTCTTCCACCACTTTTCTTCATAAGTATTCAGATCGTTCTGCCAACGCCTTCTCGGCCGACCCCGTCTTCGCCTTCCGTCCTCAGGCACCCAAGGAGTGACGAATGTAATTTACATTAGTACTATTTACTGATTATTTCAACATGCTTTCTCTTCCACAGTATTTTCGAACGCTAAACACAAGGGTATCTCTGGTGTACATCGAGTCGTGGCAGAGCGCGAACCAGGCAGACATCGACCGCAAGCAGGACATCACGAGAGCCATCCACAAGTTCAGCGACTACACTGCCAGGAAACTGTTCAACGTTGAAAAGGATACAACGCAGTTGTTGACGTAAGCCAACCTCTTTTTCAAAACGTTTTTTAGTATGTTTGCGAAATGTATTTTTAAGGACTTAATGGCATAGCACAGGATAATACTATAAGTAAGTCAGTGGCTAGGCCGCCTGAAGGCCTTCATCATAGTATTACCACCAATCATTGAACAATTGTAAATGATTGGTTTTAAACAAAGTTCCTACCAATTGTGTATTCCAAACAGTTTCTTATTTAAACAAATGAAGAAAAAAAAATGTGTTTAAAACCTCAAAACTTGTTCCGTTTAATTAAAATTTAGATCAAAGCACACTTCCTCAAAACTGAAATAATTATAAACAAGGTGCTTTGTTATTTGATCGCAAACTTTATTTAGCATCTAACCTCTTTAAACACGCCCATTGTTTCTCTGGCGCACTTATTCAGAATTCATCTGATCGCATTTACTCCATACAAATATTTAGTAGAACGCTCGGTTCTTGAAATCTGTTTACTCAACCCTTTTACTTTGAAACAGGGAGTCGCTGAGACGGGGACACTAAACAGCTTGTATCTTAACCTGGGGTACAAATTAAATTCTGCTAGTAACGTCTTCGCAGCGTTTTCGGAATGAGAATTATTCGGTTATTCAGACGGCGTGAAACACTTTGAGAGCGCGTCAATAGAAACGAAATAGTTGCGAGTTGCAGCAATTAAGATAGGGTTTAATTAGACCGAAACTCAGTTGTTTATTTTGACAGACACTTATCAACATGGTACTAGGTTTCAACAATGGAATATTACTACCATACTACCAGGCTACTTAGTTTTTTGAATGTTTTGAACAAATTTAAAAAATATATATTTAAGCATGAAAATCATTCAGGTTTATGACCCTTTCGAGTTTTGTTCTAGCAGGTTTTGATTTAGCTTTGTTTTTATTAGCTAAATATATTGGCCAGCTCGAGTCACGGAGATGTATAATTATGCTGTTATAATAATATAATTGGCCAACAAAGACTTCAAAATCTGTTTCTTTAAAACTCAACCGTTAGTGCTAAACACTCAACCGTTAGTGCTCAACACTCAACCGTTAGTGCTTTTTTTTTTTTTTTTTTATACAACTGAAGTGGCAACCAAGCGTACGGCCCACAAGATGGTAAGCGGTTACCGCAGCCTATGGACGCTTGCAATACCAGAGGTATCACTCGCGGGTTGCCACCCTGAGACGTAGATCGGAAGTCTCATGTGCCTGTAATTTCACCGGAAACCATACCCTTCACACCGGAACACAGCAATGCGAGCATTACTGCTTGGCGGCAGAAATAGGTATGCTAAACACATTCTAAAATTATACAATTAGATCCCCATATTCTAATATTCTAATGATCATAATTATTTCACAAACTGCATGCTCATAGTTCAGATAATATTACTCCTCTTCAAACTCAATAACAAATCTTCAACCGTGAGTTTCATATTGACGTATTCCCGTGTACGCGATTCACGGAATCTTCGAGTGATATCGGTGTTCTATTGAATAATTAATGCCAAATTGGGGCAACCTACCGAGTAGATGCTATAAACGAAAGTACACTATACATGTGTGTTACATAGAATTTCCTGTGTCATAATGCTTAATACTGCTTGTGCCATGGATAATGTCGAGAATAGCCGATCCTCTTTAAACGTCTCAGAAGCACATTGCGTTGTCATACCTTGTCTACCTGACAGAAGTATTCAAGAAACGTAGGAACCCTTCAGCAAATTTGATTTGTTTACAGGGTGTAAGATACTATGTCTAGGAAATTAGAAAGGAGATCACACACAATCATAATATAAGTACCTAACTACTATCCTTATGTTACTTACTTTAGTAGTACTTACTTTAGTAACTTCATCATCATCATCATGACAGCATTCTAATGTTCCCACTGCTAGAACACTGGCCTACTCTGGAGCGAGAGATTAGGTCTTAATCCACCACGCGGACCCAATGCAAATTGGTAGATGGCAGATGTCTTTTGATTTTTTTTAAGTCTTGGAAATGCCGGTTTCTTCACGATGTTTTCCTTCACCGTATGAAAGCACTCGCATTGCGCACATAAATTCGTGGCGATAAATCCATAGGTGTACGGCCGGATTCGAACCCACGACATTAGGATCGGATGGCAGGGTCACTACCACTAGACCACCAGTGCTATTTTATATAACATATATAAATAAATAAATAAATAAATAATGCTGGACAATCCACACAGTATCATCTAGCCCAAGGTAAGCTGCTGTTAAACAGAGCTGTGTTTATGGGTACTAGATGACTGATATATACCCAATACAATACAATACAATACATAGATATTTTTTTATTATATATAGAAAATACCCAGAACACCCGGAACAAATATTTGTAGATCGTACAAACATTTGACCCGAGGCGGGAATCGAACCCGCAACCTCCGCGTCGCAGGCGGACCTGCGCCCGCTGCGCCACATCGGTCGTCATATATATTTAGTAACATAAGAATTACTAACTTCGGCCTGCTGCTTTCATGGTATCTAGATAAAAGTTTCCATTCAGCTGTTACGGCGTGATTTAAAACACAAACATAAAAATATACAAACTTTATAATATTAGTAGGTCAGAAAAATAATAAGTAAAAAGTTTTTCATGTAAAACTTATCAGTTTCATGGGCTAAGAACATCTGAGTATCACCCCATGTCGGCTCATTATGTGTTTTAGCCTTAGGACACCTTGTATTAGTTCTTACCATTCCTGAACATTAAGGAAACAGACGGACGAAGGTCTGTATTTCTACAAGAGGTCTGTATTTCTTTAGAAGGTTGGATTTCTCAAAGCAATTCAATATGCTCCATATTACTTAAAAATGTGCTCTCCTAAATAAAAAGCTGTGACGTGAATGTGATAATTTTTAAAACTCTGTGTTGACCCGGTTCGGGCCCTCTGGGGTAACTCGTATGCATTGCTTTTGTAAGTCGATGCCAGGCTCGCGGTGTCAAACTTCCTGACGCGTAATGTGACCCCCTGTTTATTTTTGTTGTACGGAAAAGTTTAGCAATTTATTCTTTCGTGTGGTTGTTTGTTTTGCAACAGTAGAGCCAGAGTTAGAAACCCTGTTTCTGCTGCTAAATGTGAATTTGACCAACGATCGACAAACGAAAGCATGCAAACACCTTCTTGCTTGCATTCTTTTGTAAATCGTAAACTTTAACGTATCGTCCAGCTGTTAACTGGTAACTGAGATTTATTAACTCGTGCCTCTTTAGTGTGTAAAATTAACTACAAAACCCCATAAAAAACTTTTTATGTAGTTTAAATGCTTGCATTGCTGTGTTTTGGAACTTCAAATAAAGCTATAAGCGTGTTTTTTTTTTCAAAAAAGGTACAGTAAAGCACATGCATGCCGAAACATCTCGTACCAATGCAAAAACCAAGTATCAATGATGCAGTTGCAGTTATTTATAAGTAATAACAACCATGTTACAGACAGGCAGACCCCCAAAATGTATTTATAGACCTTTGTCCTTTTCTGATAATTTATTTCACAATCTATTTATGTTTGGTCGAGAGCCCTCGATAGAGACAACTTAAACAAACCAGCCTAATGTAATATCCTTTAGCAGAGAAATTAAATAGAAAGCCAACCCTTCTGCCAGAGGCGCTTCGTCTGCAAACAAGAGAATTTTATCCAATTTCTAACATAATATATACCAGTTTTGTTAATGTAACGTAACGGTGTATTAAAGTTACATTTTTATCCATTGAAATATCAAGGATCATTTTAACACGCAAGCAAAAGTCAAATACACGATAACCAAAAATAAACATGGGTTACGGTTACACGGGTAGGTAGTTGAAAATGATTCTTATTATTTCAATGTTTAGAAAAAGTCTCAATATCTTCGTAGACAAATCAAGGCATATTTTCTTATGTTGTTAAAAAGATTCTCTTGTGAAAAGATGCTTCGTTTTCAACGTTTTGAAACATTTTTTTGCAGCCACTATAATACTAGTTCATGAGGCTCGTTTTTTAAGGGTTTAAGATTTTTAGGTAGTAGTACAAAAGTATTACAAGGCTTATTTTTCTGTGACTCTTATTTCTGCTGAGATAAAAAGTTTGAAATGTAACTTGAATCTGTGCTTATATAAATATTTGACTAATACAAAAAAATTAAACTCTCTACGAAAATGATGTCAGAATTTTATCATATTCATCGCTTCCGCAACGACATTGCGCAAAGTTCCGAATGATTATCCATCAAGCGAACTAATGCGAGTATAATCTCGGATATCCTGTAATCGATACTCGTCGGTATCGAGTCGAAGTTGCGATCTTTGCAATAACTCCGGTTCCGGCTTTATCGCGACTTGTTACCGAGTTTGTCGAAATTTCCGAGCCCCGGTCGATAGATTATGAGCTCGGATAGATCGATTATCAGGTTTTTCGGAGGCTTCTTTGCAGGTGGAGAGTTAATGTTCTATTACGATGTGCTTTTTTACATCACTTACCTTTCCATTTCGTGAAGTATTATTATCTATTTTTTGATAATAACCAAGCAAAAGTATTGAGAAATATCTAAGTAATTGCAGCTATGTATGACGCTTCGTGCAAATTTTTATTAGCGCATTGTTTGCCTTGAATAATTTCTCCGTCATTTTGCATTCCTTTGTGGTATTAATATCCTTTGAAGATAAAGAGTTTTTTATTCTGAAAATTGATGATACTAGATGCAGATTATAAGTATCTATAGCAAACGTTGCATAAGCATATATGAAACAAACTATGTCCTAATCTACGAGTATGTCTTAATTTGTTTTTAATAAAGTATTTCTGCTATCTCTTCTTTGATATTCATGCACTAAGAATAATAATAGTAGAGCGCAAATAATTCAGTATCTACCTAGTGCCTTACTTTTTAATAAAACGTTCTGAATTCACTAAAACGTTTCAGTATATAGCTACGTAGCTATCTTGAAAGTAAAGAAACGTTGCTTAGACCGTATTTCCCAATTTAACCGAAAAGCTCTCAAAGAAAGTATTTTTTGTCAATGGCATCGCTTTCCACGTTTCGCAACTCATTGCTTGCTGAGCCAAAAAAGCCTTCCTCCTATTTACTCCGGTTCCACTTAAACCTCCCATTGGATGAAATAGCTTGAATGTATGTATGTGCAGTAGACAATAAAAAGATTTAAAACGATTTATTTCTACCTTATTTATTAGAGTGAGAAATACAATCAATAAAAATAAATAAGACCCAATGTTCAAAAGGTGTGTTCAATGTTCAAAAAAATAACAAGCTAGTAGGTGATTGTGTTGTTGGAATAAAATATACTTAGTTACAGATGCCAATAAGTAAACATCTAAATAATTATGATGTGAATTACCTGGTGGTAGGACTCTTCAGCAAGAGTCCGTCTTGGTGGGTACCACCGCAGTGTCAGATATTCTATCTCCAAGCAGTAGTGTGCAAGCATTACTGTATTTAGGTTTGAAGGGCACTGTAGCAAGTGAAATTACTGGGCGAAAGAGACTTTACAACAATGACTCGGGGTGATAAGCGCAGTGCAGTGCCACGCAAACACTTAAAAACTTCAAGCTTCGGGTAGCACTGCATCTTTAATAGTCAAGCGTGGTGCTTAAGATCAGGTGGACGCCTTGATTGTTTTGTCACTTGCTGACATAAAAAAAAAAAAAAAAAAAAAAACACGTATAACTACAATTAAATAGCCCGTCTCAAGTCTGTAGAAACGGAAATCTATAGAATTGGATATAAACCATGCAATTGACTTTCATCTTACCCGTCGATAGCCATTCCTTGGCCAGTATTTAGAGGTCAAACAATCAGTGCTATAAAAGTTGGTGCTCATTGGTGTTCCGGTGCTCCGGTGGCACCCTAGCAAACAACGCGTTACCTTGACTTATCAATATAGTTAGTAAGTTCGTATGAGTCAATGGCCAACTCTAGTGACTATAAGCCGAGTCTATAAGCCGTCCGAATGCCTTGTTACTTACTAATCTGAATAACAGCTATAATCCAAATAGTACGTAATTGTTTTTTGAAACAATTAAACGTGCACCAACGACCAAACAGCATAACGCCAAACATTAGCAAGGGTCTCACCGCCCCGCATATGTTTTTAATCTCTTCACGACAAAGTAATGCCTCCACCGAGAGCAGATATTATAATTTTTATGGCCAACGCGCCGACTAATTGTTTTAAAAGGTCCCTACTTGGGTATAATTCTGTTTTCAGGATTTCTCTTATTTAGACACTAATTTAATTCAAACGGAGTAACTCAACTCTTGGGCTTTATCAGAGTAAATATTGTATCTGAGTTTTCTAAAACAGCCTTTTTCACACTTATTTGACGACCGATGTGGCGCGGCGGACCACGCAGGAGGTTGCGGGATCGATTCCCGCATTGAGGCAAATGTTTGTACGATCTGCAAATATTTGTTCCGGCTATTCTGGGTTATTTTCTATGGACTTATAATAAAACATATCTATGCATGTCTTGTATTTGTAGTCATCTAGTACCCATAACACAAGCTCTGCTTAGCTTGGGCAATATCTGTTCTGTGATACTCGTATCCAATAAAATGTTTGTTCTGCAGAGGGCTGACATTTCCCGGAGGAGAGTCAGGCATATCGGTGCCAGACACGCTTTGCACGCCCAAATCCGTGGGCATATCTGTAGACACCAACACTTACGAGCCTCACCTGCTAGCCGGAACTATGGCTCACATGATTGGCCATAATATTGGTAAGTTACTATAACCTCATCATCAGCCAATAGACGTCCACTGCATAGGCCTCTTTCAAAGAGTGACATGATGACCGATCTTGACGCTTAAACTATCCACCGACCCTCCTTCATGATGTTCCGATGCTGCTTTAGCAAATGTTGAATGGCGACCATTTTCGAAGACTTATGATCTACAAGTACTCGTATATGCTTAACTGCCTGGATATACAAATAATTATTCCGAAATAAACTGTTTTACTTTGCTTACTTTACTTCAAAGAGGGCATGATGACCAATCTTGAGCCTTTACCATCCACCGACTTACCGCGACCGTTTTAATGCCATCGGTCATTGAAGCGCTCGCTACTTCACGGTCGCCATTCGAAAAGTTCTAACCTTAGCCGTTATCGGTTCTGCAATTACAATTAGATACCTGTTTTTTAGAAATTAGGCAGTGTTTTCATTCAGATTTGATTTCACTCGTAAAAATTGCCTCAAACTTCATTACATTCTGCCGCACTACATTCTGATAAGGAAAAACTTCCAATAAAAAATAAAGAAAAAGTTATTATTTATGACAGCACGCTAGGACAGCACAAAGTAACATTTAAATCAGTAAATAGATTGTGAGGTAGAATAGTATGCTTATATAATAGGTGTCAAGCGGCTGCCTCGCCCTGAGGCCACGCAAGTGGAAACGCTGCCTCAACCTAAAATTAAACCTAAATAAAAATGTATGTTTGTCCAGGGATGGGCCACGACGACGGCAGAGAGCAGTGCTTCTGCCGCGACTGGCACGGCTGCATCATGGCGCAGTCCATCGTGGGCTCCGACAACGTGCAGCCCTACAAGTTCTCAGACTGCTCCAAGAACGACTACATCAACGAGCTGAGGCTCGGACAGGGACTGTGCTTGCTCAATAAACCCAATGAAGTAAGCCCACAACACTCAGTACCTAAGAGTATACAGGAGTTCTTCAAAATGGGAGATTTCAAAGGGTCGGCAACGCGCGAGAGATTCCTCTGGTATTGCAACCGTCCATAGGACACGGTATGCTTGTTTGTCACCTTGGTAGTAAAGAAAAAACCTACTCAAACTTAAATGAATTTAGTCCAACCTCTACATAATATAAATCTAGTAGCGAGTGATACCTCTAGTATTGCAAGCGTCCATAGGCTACGGTAACTACTTAACATCAGGTGGGCCATATGCTTATTTGCCACCTTGGTGGTATTTAAAAAAAAAAAAAAAAAGCTTCCCACCGCGCCGTTTTTTTTTATAGATCTTTGTTTGGCCACGATCTCGCCTGGTGGTAAGCGATGATGTGGCCCACAGTGGAGCACGAAGGTCTAAGGTTTAAATGTATGTAATAACGCTCAGCTGAGCACTGGAGGTCTATGAGCACTGGTGGTCTATGAGCACTGGTGGTCTAGTGATAGTGACCCCGCCTTCCGATCCTAAGGTCGTGGATTCGAATCCGGTCGTGCACCAATGGATTTTTTGCTACGAAAAATTGATGTGCGCTATGCCAATGCTCATACGGTGAAGGAAAACATCGTGAGGAAACCGACATGTCCAAGAACTAAAAATTCGAACGACATGTGCCATCCACCAATCCGCATTGGGTCCGCGTGGTGGATTAAGACCCAATCACTCTCGCTTGAGAGTAGGCCAGTGTCCCAGCAGTGGGAACATTAGAAGGCTGTCATGATGATGATGAATAACGCTCAGCTGATCTTTTAAACTACGATACGGTAGAGAAATAGAATGGTTTTTATAGTGCACAGTCAGCTTGATTGTCGTTCACAAACTAGGACAATAACTTAACAGCAGCCAAGCCACAACAAACTCAAATGCCCACATTTTGACTTGCAGTATTTTCACGGTAAGTGTCAAAAACGTGCATCCATTACCCGCAAAACCCCCGCACCAGCTTTACGCTTGTAAAAGGAGACTGAGTTACTTGGTTTGCTTGTATATTCAGATGTTCATTCTGACAGGGAGAGTTCGTCATTATTTCCCTGCGCCTACTAGCAAAACATAACATCCTCAGTATTATCTAATACCGGAACACTTACTCCGAATGCCTCAATCATAGACCCGGCACAGTATTAATAACTACAAGCAGTAAAGACACTGTTACAATATAAAGGTACGAGTTGGTAGCCGACTGCAGGCAGCAGCTGCAGGCGACGTGTCACCGCTTTACGTCATCGCAATAGTGTCATCTACCGCTCGGTATAAAGTTATGACGTAATGCAGCGATACGTATCATGCAGCCGCTGCCTGCAGTCGGCTACCAACTTGTACCTTAATGGTAAATTTTAATACCCATTTTTTTTTTTTGCCCAAACATTATTTATAAAAAAAAACCTATTAAAATAGCTGACATGGTTACCTGCTACATTTATACATAAGCTAAGCAGGTAACTATGATGGCAGCACACGATAAAACTTAAATTCAAACTTTAACTAAAACAATATTAGCTTCTTGCGATGATGGTGGGTAATCGAGTGAGAGGGACACTACCCGACGAGATACGCTCTCAACTAGTTCGGAGAGTAGGATGTTCTCAAACTTGTTAACCCAATCATATCCACATTTAGACCACACTAAATAAAACAATAAATGTAAACGCATAAGTTTATTTACCTCAAGTAAAGTTTTATACAAAATGTAAACAAATTACTTAAAAGTATTTTTTAAATACCTTACTTTACTTTAAGATTATGAAAAATTCTATATAAAATTTTGGATTATCGGAGATGATAAATTTGAAAATATGGTTAATATATCCCATTTGAGTTTTCAAGTAGTCTTTACATCCGATAAATTAGGCACCAGTTAATTTAGTGTCCCTACTGCATGTTTTAGAATGATTCTGTGCCTGGGTAGTAATACATCTCATTTCCATAGGATATGCTCCGGCGGGTGATATTGACCTTCTACCCGCCTCTCTTGTAATACTCTCTACATTTGCATTTGAATCTTCCAACTGATACTTTGTTTAGTTTGTGGATAATAGAATAAGTAGAGCTCGCGCGAGTTATAGACAACTCTGTAGTAAAAATACTGAGTAGATAACGAATTTAGTAGCAGATGAAAGTAAAAGAGGAGGACGTAAAAGAGTTTTTAACTTAAAAAGGTAAAATGTACCCTTGTATACCATAACGTGTCATATTTGTAGCACTTTTGTCTGACTGCATACACTATTTAGGTAAGCATTGTATTTTCGACGACACTAAGTTTTATAGTATTTTGAGTTTTATTCAACAAAAAGTTCTGAAATCCCCTTCGCAGGGGATTTTATTTTTAATTTCCGAACAAAGCTCAATACTAGTGGAATGTCCCATGGTTTTCTCCGTGCTGACATTTTTCATTTCTTCCCACTGCGTCCTTTTTTGAGTATTTTTTTAAAGTGCATCATTTACCCTGCTCTACGTAACAGCTTCGCTAGCTAATTAAGTATTTAAGCTAATTCAATTAAATATTTGTTGAAATTATTACATTCAACTCAACAAGCTAAACATTCATCCAAACAGATTGCCTAAGTGGAATGAAGTGGACGTTATATTTGATATACGAGTAGAACTAATTCGAGTACTAATATCTACATGTAGTTTGGTGCTCAAACAAAGTCTGTGCAACAAATTCGCTGCAATTCAGATCGACCTGCTACAAGTACCATTGAGCTGCTAACAATTGTATAAGTTGAGAGTTTAGATACAAACCAAGGTTCATGTAAACATAATATTTATTGAAGCATCCTCGAAATTAGTACCTATCTAAGCAATAGCGAATTTAGGGTAGCACAAACTAATAATTATTAGTTCGTGGAATTTTCATAATTAATCGTTGTTTGATATTTTGAACCGTTTGCCACAATACCGAGCTTTGAAATCTCTTTTACTTAATATAATTTAAGCCATCAATTTGCTGCCTTATGTTGTCTGGAATTGCCACAACACGTTTTGCTCTTCCTTTTCCGTTTAACAACCTTGATAAACGGAAACTCACTCAGTAGTTACTTATTTCTTACTCATAATTATAATTATTCGATCAATTCATTATTTTGTTAACCATTTCTTAAATTAATTTACATTATTTTATGATGCAGGAATGAAAATATACAACAAAATGTGTATTAATTTTTTAATAATTACTTCCATCCCCAGAAATGACATGCATATAATAGAAATGACATATAATAATCGTGCCAACTTTTCAACGCCTGCGTCACATTCTACTGGAAATTATTTCAAACTTTTCTGTACTTCTCCATGTATTGAATAATTTGGATCGAATCTCATTCAATAAAATTGAACAAAACATTAATTGAGTATCACAGCTAAACATTTCCAAATAACTTTATATTCTGACCTTCGCAAGTTAACCCCATTCTGGAATCTGGCACCCGCTATCCGGCTCGGGTGACAAAGCGGGGCCGGCCAAGTGTCGCGCGGGCGCCCCGCGCCGCGCCGCGCCGCCGTCATCGGCACGCTCTCCTTATTAACACGCTCGGTTCATCCGAATGCAAAACAGATTTTCACGTTGGAAATTAATCATAGCCGGCGTATTGTTCCCGCTTCTGAGGCCCACTCCTTTAATAAAAGTTATGGTAATACGGGCTGGGCTGCCCGCGCGCGGAATTATCTCTTCGTTTGCGAATATATAATAACACGAACGAGAGTCCCGACGGTTTATTGGAATAAATTTACATACCACCGAATGATAATGCTCCTTGCTTCTCTCACTTCGATTCTCTGCGTTTACATATTTATCGGTGAGATGACTGTGACGTCACGGATGTTTCTACGCTATATTCCTCTTCGGGGCGCAGCCACCGTGATTTTAGATATAAATTCAATGTGGCACCACGAACTGGTTACGATGTTGCCTTCGGGTAACGGAGTGCGCTCAAATGTTTATCTTGTTCCATTGATGCATCTTTTATAAGTAGGTACGCTTCGATAGGGCCGCTTGTTTTGTTTGTTTCCATCGATTGTACGTATTCTTTGCTGTAGACTTGTTCTTGTTTTCGAGCGCCAGAATCGGCTTTGTTTATTTATTCGGGAAACGGAGCGCAAAGCTACGAGCATGGTCGTCATTTCCTCGTATTTATCTCTCCAGTTTTTCGAGTTCAGTTCACGAAAGTACCGGCTCACGTAAGATAAATTAATTCTAGGCAACTGGCCGCAACGAGCGATAAAGACGTTCGTGTCCGAAGAAGTAAATTATCCTGAAACTCGCAATGAATTTAATCAGAAGAAAAATAGACGGCGCGGGAAATAAAGTTTTCAACTTTCCCGTGCGCAAAGCGGGAGGTAACTAGATGAGCATCCGATAAACTGAAGTATTTTATCGCATGGAAGTCGTAGAACAAAAATTGTTTTCGTGAAGTTTGGTAGTGAGTTACGCGAGAATCCCCTGTTTCCCAACAATGTAGTTTGGAGTTATAATATCAAATGCCAACCATCTTATTTTGAAGCCATTATAATAGTAGGAGGTGGGTGAGGAAATGTTCGTAGTTTCCTCAGTATCTTGTTTGATGTTGAGTCGCTCACGTAATTAATTTGGTATTTCAAACTGTGGGAGACCATCTAAGAAGTTTAAACTATTCTATGTTTGAAGCTCGATCATAATTTTTATAGTTGTAACTTGTAACTGATTTTTTCTTTGCCAGTTGGTTATCCACCATCAGTGCGGTAACGGGCGACTAGACGAAGGTGAAGAGTGCGACTGCGGGACCATAAATGAGTGCCAGAGCAGCAATTCATGTTGCGATCCCTTCACCTGCCGTTTGACGAAGGAGGCTCAGTGTGCTGTTGGAGAGTGCTGTGAAAGATGCCAGGTAAGCTTGCCCTAAGGACGTGTCCGCGACGGCAGTAACGTGTGAGATAACGGCTATTTACTGCTTGTTCTTGCTATTTATGGTAACCTTTCTAAGCCATTTAGAAGCTTTTCCTCATGAGCAGCATGAGATATTTTGTTCTGTAATAATTTTACTAGTCTGCTGTTGTTGGCGGCAAAGTAGAGCGTTACCGCAGTCAATGATTCACATTACAGTAAACCAACCTACTATTTATCTTGTTTCATTATCTAGGGGCCTTTTTATCGATAGTCAGCTATGTGACCATTAAGTTTAAATCCAACAATTACTTCTTCCAACGAGCGGCTCTACATCAAGTGTTAGTGTCCAAACTGATGAGCAGAAATACAAAACTTCGCATTTATAAGACCATTATCAGGCCCATTTTAATGTACGGCTGCGAAGCATGGACACTCACAGAAAGAAGAGAATAAGCTGCTAGTGGCAGAAAGAAAAATTTACCGCAAAATTTTGGGTCCAACTCAGAGGGAAGATGGCAGCTGGAGACTTCGTAGAAACCAGGAAATCGAAGACCTAGTGTCAGAGCCTAATATCATAGGAGAAACAAAATCTACCAGACTCCGATGGCTCGGGCATGTAGTCCGCACGGGCGAGGATCGAGCAATCAGGCGAGCATACACGGGTTGCCCAGGTGGCCGGAGACCCATAGGTCGTCCGAGGTACCGCTGGAGCGACCAAGTTGAAAAAGATCTGCGCGAACTAAATGTCGCCGACTGGACGCAAACAGTGACGGACAGAATTGCCTGGCGGACTCTAGTGTCGGAGGCCAAGATCCACTTTGGGTCGCTGTGCCACAGCAGTAAGTAAGTAAGTAACGAGAAAGACGGAAAACTGAGACCTCGCTGCCAATTTTACCCATAACCTTGACTACTTAGAGAGATCGCTACTAAGCTATAAAACTGCCCATTGTTATACTTAAATATAGTTAAACTGTTTCTGTCAAAACTTATGGTGAACAATATATTTTCTATCTATTCTATTTATCTATCTGCTTAAAGAAGAAGTTCTAACTAAACACCGTACACCAGCTCAAACCCCGAGGCGTGACCTGCCGGGACGCGACCAACGAGTGCGACCTCGAGGAAACCTGCACCGGGCAGTCAGGCACCTGCCCCCCAGACTCGCATCGCAAGAACGGGGAGCCGTGCGAGGACGGCAAGGGGTACTGCTTCGCCGGCCAGTGCCCGACCCTCAGCCGGCAGTGCGAGCGGGTCTGGGGCCCCGGGACTTTGGGAGCTGATAAAGTCTGCTACGAGGAGTTCAACTCCAAGGGCACTAGTACGGGACACTGCGGGAAGGACACCAGCGGGAACTACATCAAGTGTGAATTGGAGTGAGTTTTTTGTTATTTCCACAGGTTGAATAATTGTTACTAAAACGGTAGAAGTGGAAAAGAAAATAAGTTTTAACACCAAGTAATTTTTTTTTTGTATTTTTAGTTACAAGACTTAAAATAATAATTCTCATAGTGGGGGCCGGGTGTGAGAAAAACTATCTACAAAATTTTTTTGAACTCACAACTCAAAGTATTGTCAAAATAAAATCAATTCGTAGACAAAAAATAGCTTCACATAATGTAGCAATTTACTTGAGTAAGGGCAAATTAGATTTACAAAATTGTGTTAAGCTCACTGTAGGAGCAAGGATCCCTTAGTGTAGGCGTGACTACGTATTTACCATCCGGCAAATCCCTTCAGAGTGGATTACTAGGAGATAATGTCACCCTTATCTCGAAATTATATTACAATAGTACGGATGTGATAGAGCTCTGGATGTAGTGGCATCCCTTATCTTCCTATCCTGGAACCTGTAATGGAGTCAAATCATTCAAGAAGTCCAGGAGCCAATCATTTAAAAGACAAACCCATCCACCTATCCGCATCCGCTTGTCAGAAGATCTGATGAATCGTCATCATCATGACAGCTTTCTCATGTTCTCACTGTTGGGACCATGGCCGAGTTTCGAGCGAGAGTGGTTGGACCTTAATCCCCTACGCGGACCCATTGCAGATTGGTAGATCATATAATGAATGACACATGAATAATGACTCTAAAATATTTATTTCCCTTTTTACTTCTTATTTTCTTGGCATGGGCCTCACCTAGTTTGATTGGCACTACACTAAAGCTTTATAATGAAAAGGTATCATCAAAAAAAAGCTAGGAACCAGCCGAGTTTGTTGCCAGATTATTCTAGGCTGCGGCGCGTGGAACTGGCATACTACTAGCTACCTAGCTTTAAGACGTTTCAAAATGATCCTTGTGATATGATTGAATAAAGATATTTTTTACTTTACTTACTTACTTTTACTTAATAACCCTGCTTTTCCCAGGAATGTGCGATGCGGGTCTTTGCAGTGTCAGCTCGGGAACAGGTATCCCATCGTGTCGGGGCTGGACGAATACTTCACCAGAACTGTGTTCAATATCAAAGGAAACGAGTATGAGTGCAAGTAAGTTGTGCTCTTAGTGGCAAACAAATGTGTGTCTAAGTCTATGGGTATTCATGTGACGACAGTTTGTTTAATTATATTTTGGGTGAGTTAGTCAGGACTACTTAAAGGAAATCTGAAACCGAGAGAGTTCGTAAAATGGTGTTGATTTAAAAAATATATGTTTTGCATAAATAAAAGTTGAGATTTATTTTTAGTTTTTTCAGAAAAAGATCTGAACCAAAACAAGAACTCTGGTGTTTTGTATTTCTAAAATATATTTTTTAGTTACAATAGACCTACGTTTAACCACACAATATCGATATTGACCTGATTGCAAATGTTCTGGAATCTTGAATACTCCTGGATACAAGCATTTTCTGGAGTACATACACACACATTATACATTTTCTAGAATTTTCCAGAATCTTGAATCTCATAGGGTTAAGTTTCAGAAATCAGTTTTCAGTTTCAGAATTTTCTACAATTTTCCAAAAACTTCCACTGCAACGTTCCAGAATAACGACCGGCCTGCCGCAGCACACGGAGATAGCGCCGCTGGGCGTGGTGCGCGACGGCACCCCGTGCGGGGACAACCTCGTGTGCGTCAACCAGAGCTGCACCTCCATCTTCCCCTTCATCGACCACACCAAGTGCCCCACCGACCAGAACAACAACGAGTGCTCTGCTAAAGGGGTAAGTGTCCCACTGACCAGAACAACGAGTGCGCTGCTAAAGGGGTAAGTGTTCCACTGACGAGAACAACAAGTGATCTGCTAAAAGGTTATACGTTTCATAACACGCACCTATTTCTGCCACCAAGCACCGCTGAATTAGAATAAAAATAGACTTTATTTGTGAAATTACTGGCACATGACACTCTTGATCTACGTCACAGAGTGGCCACTCTGGTATTGCAAGTGTTCATAGACTACGGTAGTTGCTCACCATCACACCATCACCGTATGGCTGGTTTGCCGTCTAAGTGAAATATTTTTATTATTAATATGACCATAGGTCGACAGCATTACTAAATATAATCTATATAATCTTTAGCATCACTAAAGTCAAAGTGAACGACCGAAGCTCAATATCGGAACAAATTACGCGTACAAAGCGAATCAGAAAGGATTACGACCAAGGGTATTATGGACTGTTTGATGAAGTATAATGATTAAATGTGTGGTTAGATGATTAGGGCATTCTTTACTGGCTTGAGCTTGTTGAGAAGATAAATAATGACTTATTTATTTATTTTATAGAATAGAATAGAATAGAAAAATATTTATTTAACGCCACACAATAAACAAAAATAAAAATAACAAAACAAATTAAAACTAAACTATTGTGACGAAAAAAAGGCAGCCACTCAGCATACATTTATTAATACATTTATCAGCATACATCATTTTAATACACTACTGTTTAAACTTCTTACTCTAGGTATTAGAACGATAAAATAATAATGTTATTGTTCTTTATCGTCAGTGCATAGACCTTCTATGGTGGTAAGTAAGTAAGTTCGTATGAGTCAGTGGCCTAAAAAATATCAGGTAGGTAGTACAATGACGTTGGTTCTAGCACAGACTAGTTTATAGTATAAATGGTCTGTGATACCCATTAGGAAGTTACACAGGTATCTCACTTCGCGAAGCGCAGACTGCTTGTTTTATCAAATTGACTAGGTAGTGGAAAGCGGCGCAGTAAGTTTTTAATAGTTTGAGTGGCGTGATGCTGCCGCGTTTTAACATTTTTGCTTTACAAGCAACTTACTTTTATCTATCTAACATTATGAATTTTATAAAGAATGTAGATAAGACACTTAATTTTCATTTAATTATTTGTATTGTATAGTGTAAGCAAACTAACAATAATTGTTGATAACATTTTTTTTATTTTTTTTTATTTATATTATTTAGGTGAAAAATGTCATAGTGTCTAGACGTGAGTAAGTTCCATCCGCGGAGCGGGCCCTGGTAACCTGTATATTGCAGGTTTTTTTTAAAAAAACCTATTACAGGCACCAGGCTCTCGCAAAACAGGTGCACCTATAGTGCCTTAGGTACTTTAGATAATAAACCTTTATATGTACCTACCTTGTTTTACGAGAGAAATAAATATATATTTGATTTGATTTTAAGTAATAAATTGTAATTTAAAAATGCATGACTCAGACTAAACTGCAGTGCCCTTACAGGGTGCAAGTACTTAGGCTAGTATTTAGATCTAAGCTGTATAAATGTACATGTAAGCATTAAATAAATTCCAAAATTCTACCTTAATGGCACGAGGCATCCTGTTGCAATCACTTCTTTTAGTTTCTAAAGTTGATAAAAGCTAGTACTTTGGTGACTGAGGCTTAAGGCTGCAAAAAGTTATCCATGATAGTTTAACGGGTGTGTAAGCACGGATGCACTCAATTGAAAAGGTATAAATTATATTGACTGCGCTAAAAATTATTGTTTTTTTTTTTTTTTTTTATGTTACTAAAGTGGCTACCAAGCGTACGGCCCACTTGATGGTCAGCGGTTACCGTAGCCTATGTACGCATGCAACATCATTGATATCACTTGCGTGTTACCACCCTGAGACGTTAGATGGAAAGTCTCATGTGCCTGTAATTTCACCGGAAACCATACCCTTCGAACCGAAACACAGCAATGCGAGCATTGCTGCTTGGCGGTAGAAATAGGTATGGTGGTAGTCCTTCCCCGGACGAGCTCTAAAACAAAGAACTCTACTACTCTTACCCTACTTGCCGCTACGTCTAGGTCATCGACTTTACCAAGCATCACAAGTAGTCCAACATTATTCGCTCTAAACGTTACCAAGCAAAGAAGGTATTATTGGTTAAACTGGTGAAAAAACAAAGAATTTGCAATATGATCGCTTTTTATTTGTTGACCAGTACCACCAGTAATCGATGCGAAATGAGAACCTGAATGCGTTTCCAATGTGCGGCCGCCGGGTAATCAGAGGCACTGTTTAATTTCATTGCACTGCAATTTCACAGTCTAAATAGAACAGCTGGATTAAGATCCAATGAGCATAACGTAACACACTGCCGTTATCGTTAGCGCGGGAATGAAAACAACAATGTTTTCCTACATTATGTAGTAGGACAATTATTTATTCCTTGCTTGAATACATTTAGCTATTCTACGCGGGTTTTCAATTACTTGTTCAAATAAAATCCAGTATTCAAAAATAAAATTCGTGTTATCACAAGTTTTCGCTCTCAAATATGTTAAATATTCATATAATCTATGAATATTACGCAAGCGACTGAGTCACATAAAATTGGTAGAGAACTGCCATTTTCTCGTATAAATTCCAGCTTTCCTAGATAAGCTGCTCAAAACGTCTCCGCGCGGATACGTTAGTATAATTGGTAATTAAAACCGTTGATTTAAAACACGTTTGTATTCATTTGTCGACTGCACAAATGCCTGTACAACAGGATTGGTGACAGATAACCTGGTTTATGTACTTTTCATTGAATATAATAGATTGGGATGCCAATGTAAGCTTGTTGTTACTTGGGATGCAATCATGTCGGATAGGCCATATCGTTGTACAGTAGCTAATGTTTGCTGTTCTAAAGGTATAGTAAGGTCGTTGTCAAATAAATAAACACCAAATATTTTTTTTAGACTATTAAGTCTGGTAGAGTCAAAGAGCAGATGACCTAATTGAATAAGAACAACTACTTGATTTATTGACCAGATCTCATGTGTTCCACGAGTTTCCACCCATGATATAATAATTACCCATACCAGGGTCGCCAACTTAATTGTAAGCACGTAACAAATAGATCAAAAAAAATATAATGATTTATATTTCTAATAAGAAAGAGAAGAAGAAAGAAAGAAAGAAAATACATTTATTCTGGACACAAACACAACAAACAGCGCTCAACGAATACACATTTATAATATACTTAAGTAGTAGATCCTTATTCACTAACATACTTTCAACCTCTGATAGTTACACCTACCTACTGCGTCTTTCAAACCTGTCATCATCCTCGTTCATTGACGCAACAATTATGTACCGAAAGACAGTAATAAGCAAGCCAAAAAAAATAAAGGTTTATATTGTTACTTCCCCATTAGCGGTTTGCTAAGTATTGTGTTTCCTTTTCTTTAATATGTCAATACACAAAGACGATGATAGATTTGAAAGACACATTTAGCTAACAAAGGTATAAATATAAATATAAATATAAATAGTACTTATAATGATTATGAATACGGCCTAAAACGCAAACTATACCAATATTTGAATTTTATGTCACTGACTCTAAACATTTTCGTATCGTGTTTTCTCATCAAAGTCAATAAACTGCGAGCAACAATATTTCACCTGTAAGTCCTTCATTAAACTGTCCACATAAATTTAACTTTGTAAACCTTTAAAAGTCCGGTAAAGCCTCGACTTGTGTATACAAAATAACTATACAATATTTGACCTAATAATTTTCATAAATTAATGGTCGATTTACACACTGTCTGTCCTATGACAGTGTAATGTTCGTACAAAAAATACAAGAAACGGAGTTTAAAAGTAGTAGAGTTCTTTTTGATAGTGCTCGTCCGGGTAAGGACTACTACCATTCCTATTTCTGCCGCCAAGCAGTAATGCTCGCATTGCTGTGATCTGGTGTGAAGGGTATGGTTTCCGGTGAAATTCCTGGCACATGAGGTTTTCGATCTTAGCTTCAAGGTGACAACCCGCGAGTGATATCTCTGGTATTGCAAGAGTCCATAGGCTGCGGTAACTTCTTACCATCTTGTAGGCTGTACGCTTGGTTGCCACTTCAGTTGTATAAAAAAAAAACAGGCCGGCCAAGTTCTCGCAAAACTGGCCGCACATGTACATATTATCTATGAGCAATAAATACACGATCTCTTCTACGCTACAAGTATCCATGGACTTACTTTAGTTAATTAGCATCTCGCGCTAACTATGCCTTACTCGGCAGTGGAACTTAACGGTTTTAAATAATGCTTTACAACGCCCACATGGATAATAACTAACGCTTGTTAAGATATTCATTTTCGTTTGCTACCGGTATAATTGGTGCAATGTTATAATTAAGTTTATTGCTGTTTTAAATTCAAATTGTGCATTCTCTGTTTTCATTCGTGCGCTTTGGAAATAACACCTGAGTCAGTTGCAAAACTCATCTCAAATACATTTAATAGCTTTTTAATAACATCAAATCCAAAAGCGAACCAACATTTTAGAAACGGCCGGCCCTTTCGTTTAATATTGAACCCTCATCTTTGCCTTTAGTCAACGTCATGACTTCTATCTTGGCTGCTATAAACTTAGAAACTCGTACAACGCGTCAATCAGAAACACGCATGGCGTTCTGTACCAGCATAAATATATAATATAATCTACTAATGGCAGATCCTTTTTGTAATTATTTGTTTATTCTGTGTGTTAAAAATATTGGCTGTTTTGAGGTTTTCTTGCTATAATTTTAAATGAGAGTAATATTTAATTATGTGGACAACATTAAATCTAAACGCAATGTAAATTTAGCTTTTTTTATTTAAAATAAAAAAAATAGCTCTTTGACGTACAGATGAACTAAAAATCACCGTCGGTCGCGTCGCAGGGCAAGTTTGAGGCCGACAGTACGTTTTAACTGAATCTGCGGCAGATGAGCGCAACTCTCGGCGTCGCAAATCGAATTGTGCCCGCGCACGTAAGCTACGGCCCGAATTCAGTTACACGAGCGAGCTGTACATCTAGCGCCGGCTTGTTTTGGTCAGCGCTGCTTTTGGGTTTAGGAATCTAGTTTGATTGACGACCGATGTCTCTCCTGCGTTGCAGGCGGGCCAAGGTGGCAACGCAGGAGATTTCGGGTTTCGGGTCTTGGAACAAATGTTTGTACGATCTGCAAATATTAATTCCGGCTGTTCTACGTTTTTTCTATGTATAATCAAAAATATCTATCTATGTATTTTATTGTATTAAATATATCAATCATCTAGCACCCATAACAGAAGTTCTGCTTAGTTTGGGGCTAGATGACGCTGTGTGGATTGTCCAGCATTATTTATTTATAAAAAAAAAAGTGAATCTATTAAAGACCTTACCTTTTTAAGAGTAGTAAAGTTCTCTGTGATAGAGCTCGTCCGGGGAAATACTACCACCATACCTATTTCTGCCGCCAAACAGTAATGCTCGCATTGCTGGGTTCCGGTGTGAAGGGTATGGTTTCCGGTGAAATTACTGGCACATGAGGCTTTTGACCTTAGCCTCAAGGTGGCAACCCGCGAGTGATACCTCTGGTATTGCAAGCGTCCATAGGCTGCAGTAACCGCTTACCATCTTGTGGGCCGTACGCTTGGTTGCCACTTCAGTTGTATAAAAAAAAAAGCCCTGAGAAATTTCAGTGTCTATCCGAGACGATCCGAGGTAGAGATCAATTATTTGAAAACTAAACGAAGTGAAACCATTAGCAATTTTGGCTGAAGGCTGCATTTTTTTCTCATTATATACAAATTGATATCCGCCAGATAGATTAACAAAGAGAAGTGCTCAAGTTTACTAAAAATTTACTAAAAGTGTATTTAATACACCTAGGTGAATTAATTCAGGAGAACGTTTACGAAGCCGATAAATCGAGCTTTTTTTATAGGTAATAAGTACACTAAT
Source organism: Colostygia pectinataria (assembly GCA_951394395.1). Taxonomy (NCBI): domain Eukaryota; kingdom Metazoa; phylum Arthropoda; class Insecta; order Lepidoptera; family Geometridae; genus Colostygia; species Colostygia pectinataria. The sequence continues at coordinate 13,027,407 of OX596352.1, read as the reverse complement.
AAGTACATAGTAACAAAAACACATGCTCAAATACCTAGTTTTGTAATAACGCCGCATACATAATTACTAATTATGCTAAGTATTGTAAGCTGAAACAGTATCCACAAACATATGAGTTTCATAATTAACTCCTCGCCCAACATTCTACTACTATCTAAATCCGAAGGTTTGGTTCTTTGTATATTGTGGTTCAATCACGACGTAACGGCTCAACTGTTTTGTATGAAAATTAGAATAATAACAGTTTTGGATCTGGGATAACACTCCGAACATTACCATGATACCACAACACTCAGATGTGGAACAAATATTTCTAGATCATGCAAACATTCGTCCCGCATTGGGAATCGAACCTGCACCTTAGCCAGGCAATCGCCCATCGCGCTACCGATGTTGTCCAATAAATGTTACTTTATATCTAGGTGCCACGCGGGACCAAAAAAGCGCGTCAGTGCCGATTTCCTTCTGTGATCCAGAAATTTAAGTTTTAAAGTTCTGCGTAGCACTGCACTGCCCTCGTTACTTATTATTTTTATTTTTTTTATTTAATTATTTATAATTACCTCGAACTTAAACACAGTACAATAATTCAGAATGTCTGACACTGCGATGGTACCTACAAAGACGAACTCTTGCTGAAGAGTCCTAGAGGTACTCATAGTCCTAGAATTAAGTGACACGAGCAAAGCCGCGGGCAGGAGCTGCTTGTTATAAAACAAACTCCCTAAATCATTTCAACTCCTTAACTGGCACTAGAACTACTAAACTAGCGTGAACGCGCGACTGCATAAACTCGGCTTATCCAGTTGGATTTTACGTCTGTCGTATGCAGCTACTCGTAACTTGCGAACAAATGTACGAGTTGTGATACAGCGCGCCGCTGTGACTGCATTACATCAACGATAACAAACATTATAAGATTATAGAAGATTATATTTTGGGATATTATAATCTTTAGTATTCCCCTAACACTATAAAAACAAAAATAACCAATTGAATAAGCAATGCGACACCTCTCGTCAATGAACTAACTTTAGTCATTGAACAGGCTTGGATAACTGCAACGTTTCCCCTGTAGGTGGAGCTATCGGCGCTTCGAGCCGAAGACATCCCAATGATTATTTCGTCCAAGCGAGATATGTCTTGATAGCTCAATTGGTAGAGCACCCGCGTATCAAGCGGTGGTTGCGGATCCCGCTTGAGGCAAAATATTTTTTGGGATATTATAATCTTTAGTATTCCCTTAGTGTGATGGTTAACACTATAAAAACAAAAATAACCAAAGGATAACAAAAATATGGAGAACAAATGTGTTCTCATGATGAAAGAAGATGAGAAGCGATGCGTACTAACGCATTGGTAGGATTTCTATAACATACATGATCATTCTTTACCAGTGAACAAGTTGTCAGAGCGCTCGTGACGTAGCTGGTTAAGTTGTTCCTAACAGATCAACGAAGTTAGGCACTGTTCCGCGTAGTTACCATTTGGATGGGTGACCGCCATTGGCAATTTAAACTGAGCGCTCCCGTGCTTCGGAGGGCACGTTTAGCAGTCGGTCCCGGCTTTTTCAAAGAGGCCGAGGCCTTTGGGCGGTCTGGTCTTAAAACTCTATCACCAGAGTTGGCCACTGACTCATACGAACTTACTTTTATCGTGGACAACAAATATGTGAAAGTTAAGTAAATGCAAAAAAAATAAAGTAAGTTATTCAGAAAACTATACTTACACAGACCCTACAATTTGTTTATAAAATGTGTTCCTCCAAATTTTAGGGCTCTATAGATTTGGGTTTTTTTATTTCCACGATTTGGGCTGCGCGTCGGTTGGTCAGTAACATTAAAAAAAAATAAGCTAAGGTTGCCATCGCATGCGTCATTTAAAATGGTTTTAAAATACAACAAACAGTCGGTTACATAATATAAATTTAAAAAATAAACCCATAAAGACGAAGTTTTCAGCTTCACTCACACACTGACCTAAATTAAGAAAGCGCTCCTCACGTGCCACACCAACATCCGAGAACTATACCACTATGCAGCACTTACCTACTTTTGCGACTCAACTCTCGAGTCTCGACCGACTACTCCGCTTTGAATGCAATTTCTGATGTGATGGGAACGTATCATTTCGTCTGTTTCTGCCACAGAACTATATTTGAGTAGAATGAGTGAGTGTATGTACCTCGCGTGCCGAAATAAGGGCTGAGAACCTCTTTACTCGCCGCGAAACTCAGTCTGCTCCCAACCGGGGGCGGTGTGGTGGTGTGCCAGTGCCTAGAATCGGTTTGCCGCGTGCTTATCGATGCTTTTAAATCATTTATTTTCGCGTGGCTTATGTTTCCCATCACTAAAATACATTTGTGTGTAAAATACAAATACGCAAAATGTTACACGCTCGGTTTCCATACAAATCGACGAACTCTTTCATTCTACTTAAATATAGTTCTGTGGTTTCTGCTTACTTCTGCCGCGGCCTCGGCTCGCCTGAAGCACTATTGTTGTTGCCTGCGAATACAAATATAAGAGAGGGGGAATCTATTTAGATAAGGTCCAATTTTGAGTAGCACATGTAAGGGAACATGACCTTCTTTTTTGTGATATGAAGTGCTCATGTGCTGTTTTCTGTACAAAAAATATATGTGCGCAATGCCAGTGCTCTCATTCGGTGAAGGAAAACATCGTGAGGAAACCGATGTCCAAGAACTAAAAAGTGTCCCAACAGTGGGAACATTAGAAGGCTGTCATGATGAAGTGCTCATGTCGTAGCTGGCTTAGTTGTCCTAACAGATCAACGAAGTTGAGCACCGTTCCAAGTGGTCACCATTAGAATGGGTGACTGCCAGTAGCAATTTTAGCTGAGCGCTTCCGTGCTTCGGAAGGCACGTTAACGTCTCGGGTTACACACAAACTTTCGCATTGATAATATTAGTGTGGTAATTGTGATCGTGTGATTGTGACAACTAATGTACACTTTGAAAAGCATTTAACAAACGCGCCTAAAATAGCTAAGCATCATTATTTTAATTTGATTTCGTAAAGTTTAGAAATGTTAATCTAAAGATACAATTAATCATCTGCTAAATACTAATCTAAAGATAGAAATGCTTAATCTCGTTTCATCTACAAAATCAATACTAGCTCCGCTCCGTTAATCCTTGTCTTAAACTTTGGAGCACCTGCTGAATTTAACGAATCATTTGAAACAGTTATTAATTAATTCAACTACATTTGAGTGTCTGTTGAGCTGAGGATTTGTACGGTGGCTCGGACTAGAAGTCATCAATTTCGACCTAACTCGATCGACTTTTGTCTGTACTACTATAAGAACTCTAAACGTTGCGGTCTCGGCTTTTTCGAAGTTCTTAGGCCGTGACAGAGGCCTTCAGGCGGCCTGAGTTGGCCAATGACTCATACGAATTTATTTACATACGAGACTACGGGTGTGTCATCAGTCTTGATTACATTAGACAAGCGGCGAAAGATGACAACTCATGGTATTGAGAGAAACAAACGATATTATAAGCATAGCGTTTTTTAAAAAGTGGCATCATTAAATGGAAACTTATCTCTCTGAGTATAAATACATGTTAAAATTATCTAACGGTTATGTATAGAATATAATTTAAAATAAATAGGCCAGAACTTTAACGTACCTACCTACCTAGGATCAGTTGATCATTCCTGAGAGCTCATCTGTGGCGACAGCGGACATTTAGTTATCAAAGGCGAGGCTTAAAAGCAGCGTGACTGAGTCCTCGACCTATTCACATCCACCATTTCTATAACTATAATTACTACTACTATTATAATAAAATTATTAAATAAGTAGGTACCTACTTAGTTATAAAATAATGTGTGGTTATATAAATAAATGCCTTTTAATTTTATTTTTATTTTTATGAATGTAAACAAACAGCCCGATAATAACAAATGTAACCTGATTCAGAAGCAGCTAATGCTTTTCATGCACAATTTACACATTGATTGATACACACAATACAAGCACCGTACCGCAAACGGATTTTACTACAAAATGTATACATTCCGATAGCATACAATTACCATTCTCTCGATCTCATTTAGCTTTACATCGGCATCGAATCAGGCTAACAATGGTAGAAGCTTCCGAGTCCAATTTGTGGTAGTTAGGTAATACGATTCGATTCACAACTGCGAAATTAATTCCCGTAATATCGTTGAAACTTGTTCTAACTCGGAATGGATTTGAGCCGGGCTCTAGATTAGTTCCTAGGATGTTAGAGCACGTGAGCGAGGACGTTGCTTTGACTTTTATATTAGTCTCACACCCCATTACCTTTATAACCAAGACTGGTTTGAAGGCTGCTTTTGCATTTTTCTCTGTTTGTTTATTTTGCTAAAACTAAAAAAAGGCTGGTCTAATTTTGCTCTTAAAATATTTGTGCAGATTTAAAGTTTGGAAAAAAAGATTAAAGCTGGATTCGACCAACTTTTGGAATAACTATTCCGCGGAATAAGAAATGTCAAATACAAGGAAACTGTCAGTTTACTCGTGAATAACTACCTAGTATAAGATTGTCTTTGGCTATCTTGTCAAAACGACATGGGTCTTCTCATTTTAATTATTTTTCTCGTGTTATTTTAAGTTTTATTGTGTAAATTTGGTGGCAGTTTATCCAATTTAACTTGTTTACTTAGCACAAGTGTTAGTAATTGAAATGGAGGGGTAATGTTGGTTGGTAATTTAGTCAAAGATTTTCCAGGAGAATTTTGAAAGAAAAGTCATCGTTTCTTTCCAAATTTCGTTTGTTTACGTTGCTAAGCGACAATCAAACTAATACACTTGACACTGGCAAAATTGTGGCAAACTAGCCACAGAGGCCATAAATCAAAAGAAGAAGAAGAAGTACCTAGTATAATGTGGTTTTCAGCAATAGATAGAGTAATTCAAGAAAAATGTTGGTACGTATAGTTTAACACCCGTGCGAAGATACCCCGGTCGCTAGTTTATGATTAAACAAATGTCTGCGTATATAAAGTCAATATTATCTTCAAATTAATAATACAAAGTTTTTGGACGGGCGGGATTTGAACCTTGAAGCTGCAACGCTATAGCCGCTAGGTTGCCGCTAGGCCATGGCCTTGGCAATATCATCCTGTCAAAATGGGATTGCCTACGTCATATTTGCTGGGTTATATTGATTTAACCCGTATTATTCCCTCTTCTCAATCATGACGCGTGATAGGTGTAGACCTTGTAACTGATTTAGAATTTATAATATTAACGTAATATAACTGGCCAATAAAACTATTGTAAAATTTTAGTTAAGTAACTTTACAATGTCTAAGTTAGTATGGAAAAAACTATACTAAAATGCTGTTGTGGCTGCCACTCTCATATAGGCCTTGTTAGTCACAAATGTAGGTGCCTAATGGCTTCGTAAATGGACAATATTTATAGACTATAAATGAGCAAGTAACGTCCTCAATAATTAAAAGCTCCATACATAATCATCTTATAAACCTCTGTCAGCTAATGTGTTTTTCAAATCTGTCATCGCCTTCATTCATTGACATAAAAATTGTAATACTACTTCCATGCTTATGAATAACAAGGAAAGTCTTCTTTTATGTGTTCGTTTAGGCGGGTGAGTTTTTTTTATGTCAGCAAGTGAGAAGACGGTCAAGCTTGCCTGATGTTAATTGCCACGACAGACCGTAACAGTTGCAGTGCCACCCAAAGCTTTAAGTTTTAAAGTTTTGCGTGCACTGCGCTCATCACCTCGAGACTTTGTAGTCTCTTTCGCCCAGTAATTTTTTTGGTAGTAAAAATCTTTTATATAAATTCCAGGTGTGCTCCAACCTGAATAAGTGCGTTTGCGAGCGTGGCTGGACCGGGCCGGACTGCTCGCAGCAAGACGCCCTGCCCCCCTCCCCCACGCCCTTCGTGCCCGAAAACAGCACCAAAGCCGCCTACAACATGACCAAAAAGGAAACACCGTATGGTGAGTCAATGCCAGTTCGCGCGTACACGTAAGAATAGTTAAGTTATATAAGTGAACGGTATCGAAAACTTTTGCACTGACGACTATGAACAGTTTTTACGATGATCCGAAATAGTAGTCACTAAAAGCATCAAACATGTGACGATGTGGGGAAAAAAAGCTCTCATCTTACACTAAAGTATGCATGAATAGTATGAAAAGAACCTGCAAAGCTTGGTTTACTAAAATGTCAACTTTCTTGACGGGAATTCCCTTGTGCTACGCCGTAGCACGCCGTAGCGCAGTTGTAACCGAACTAAAAGCTCCCAATAAGTGGTACTGTCTCACAATTTTCCCAATTGTGTTCATCCCAAAATTATCATGACGTGTATTCCCAGGTGCTACGGCGTAGCAACGTAGACGTCGTAGCATTGGGATATAAAGTGACAATTTACATAAAACTCTTGTGACGTCGCGCATCGCTTTATTTATAAATTTAGCTAAAGCGATGCAATTACAAGATAAAAATAAATATTATTTAGGCGATCATTATCATTTAACTTGAAGATAATACTACTGGATGTGCAAGTTTTTTTGGTTTAACTATGCGTGTTTTTTAAACTTGGTTTATAATATAATCTTTAATCGGCTACTTTTTCGTTCAAATATAAATGAACTCAAGTGTCAAGTTTTCAGTGTAAATACTTTTGATACAATCAAAAGTTTTTGAATCATATTTTTAATTTTATTTTGTGTTATGTTTTGATTCATGGTTCGCTTCGAAACAACACGAAGTCTTTATTTTCTCCAATTTTATATGACTTCATGTTTAATTTGACACTGAAACTTTTCACAGTATTTATATACCAAACTGCTTGGCTCAAGTATTTGCAGCTGTAAGAGTATAGAATACTACACTCGATGCACAATACAATGTAACGTCGATACGTAGCCAATAACACACAAAAAATTGTTATTTTACACTGTTACATTATTACTTAACAACTTTCTTATGATTACAGGTGTCTTATTGAGTTCTATAAATATTCCCCCTACTATATAAAATGTACTAATTGGCCCTTAAATCCGAGCACTGCTCTCAAAATCCAAAAAAACGTGTAATATCGCCGCGAACGCCTGTCGTACCGCTAAAGGAACACTTTAGGTCGATCGACGCAGTAACCAGTTAACAAACGGTCAGTAAACTAGTCGGGAGTAGAATACGATGTAGTAGCGTACGGATGCTTGCGTTGGATGGATGAAGCATTGCTCGGAAGGGCGTGGCGTAGCGGGCGGGCGGCGCCGGCGCACTAACGCGCGGGACCCTCTCTTGCAGGTGAGCACTCGAGGAATAAGATGAGCACCGTGAACATGGTGATATTGTTGCTCGCGGTCGTGCTCTCGGTGTTCGTGGGGTTCGCCTGGATGGCGTACTGCTTCAGGTAACGGCCGGTAACTCGGTGTTGTTGCACTGTGTCTGTCGCTCGTGCCTGTATGTCGTACGTGTATCCGTGTCGTGTCTGTGTCTATGCGTAGTGTCCCGGCCGCGGTGCGCCGGCGCCGGCCCGCTGACGTCACGGCGCCGCGCCCCCCCACCTATGGGGGGTGCGGGGTGGTGACGTCACGCCGCGCCGGACCGCGACTCACACCCTTCTCTTTGGGCGCAGAGAACTACCACGGCTCGAACACGGTGTTCCTCGTGGCGGTGCTCATGTCTGTGGTAGGGGGGGTATTCATAGTATTTGCCCTGAGCGCTCTCTGCTACAGGTCAGTCGTAGTACACAAAAACTTCTCCCTGTGCCTAAGGTTAGTGAGCAGAAAACAGACCAAAGGTAGTCTAAGAAGAAATTTAAATCGTCACCTTCGTATATTACTTGTATGTTTAATAGACGTTAGCGTTGGTGTTTCTGTTCGTTTCGTTACGTCGGCGATTGGTTTTTATTTCGTTATTACCTCTTTGAAAGTTCGTTTTTATGTCGTTTACGTTTGTGGTGGTAGCGTTAGAGTTGGCGGGTGGCGCGCCGAGTGCGGCGACTGCATTGGACGTGAGTCCGCCGGCCGCCGCGCGAGGCGTCGCCCTCCGACCGCCTCGCTGCATGCCGGGAAGGCTTTCCTCGTTCTAACTCGAGACACCTCGACTCAAACCCTTAAGATTCTGGGCTCTTGGATGTATGCATTGGCTTATGTGAACTGTGACTCGTTTTCGTTTCCTTTCTTTGGTCGGAGCACCGGCGGGCGGCCGCGCCCGCGACCGCGCCCGCGACCGCGCCGGCGACCGCGCCCCGCCGGTGCTGCCGCGTCTATATCTTCCGTCTCCACCACTCACTAGCTTCACCCGGTCGCGTTTACAGATAACTCCCGTTACACCCATATACACTAACAACCTATTTACTTATCATTTTAACTTTGTAATTTGTTATCGCGTCGCATTCGAAATACTTGGACCAATAAAATTGATAATGAAGAAGATATAGATCGCTCGACTACGTCACCACTCACTATCACTACCACTGAATTCTACTTATTTGCACGAGAAGCGAATGTGCGTTGCACGGATTCTTCTTTCAAGCCGCTGTCTATATAGTTAGCAACGCCTCATGTTATATTTACATTTAAGACACCCGGTTCTTTCTAGTTCACAGCTCCAACTGTGATGGATGACAATGTATGATACAGGGAGCTTATTTAATACTCGCTGATTTACTTCAACTATATCATTCGAAATAGTTCCCATTACCTATTTTATTTATCAGATTTATTCCAATACAGACTTTCAGAATCACTTTTATTTTCGATATATTGTTGTTTATCAGCAAGGGTCGAAATAACCTCATCTAGCTTTGATATTGTTGCTTTTTGGCTATTGAAACGTCATTTCACAAAGACTGGAAAGAACCTAATTACCTCTACCATTTAAGCTAAGATCAATCTTTTATTATTAATTTCCATACAACATCAAATTCCCATGAGGAATGAAACGAAAAGTTAACTAAAGTCCAAAATTCCAAATTTATTGATTGATGAACTGATTAAATATCCAAAAGCCTGGTGCTTTGCATTTCAATTCGATTCTTTTAAATGGAACAAATGGTGAAAAAAAGTAAATAATTAAATCGTACTTAAAGTTTCACATTTATAAAATTAATCGTGATTAAACCTACAATCGTGGACTTTTCTAGACTTATTACGAAGATTCCACATTTCAATTGAATGGAACAAAAAACTTGTCATCATTCGTTCCATGACTTCAAAAGTTGCTCAAACTCGCTATCAATTCCTTTCAATTCGGTTTTATAAACGTAATCGATTGATCTGAGTGTGCGTTCCCGCCACGCCGCGCCTGCTCCAGGAAAAAGAGTACGTCCCGGAAGTACGACCCCCCGTACGTAAAGAAACCCATCGCCAAGAGCTTCCCCGGGGGCTCAACGGAGTCCAACAACTCGCAGGAAGACATCTCTCTAGATGGGGGAAAGATGCATTCCTTCAACAACACCTTCAGGTAATTTCTCTTTAACTACATAACTGCGTTTTTTTGTATTTAACTTTAAAATTAGTAGGTATATTTCTTTCAGATTTCTTTTCTTATTTTTCAACTAAATGTTTGTCCGTGTCTTGTTTTACTTTCCTTGTATCCTGCCAGTTACCCTGCTGCCCCAGTTTTGAATGTGGCAGTTTTCCGTTACCCCCTAAGATTATTTCATTTTATTTATGTACATTTTCTTTCTTCTATATCGGATCTGGTGTTCTGAATCAGAAACCTATTGAGGTACGTCGGCAGCTTGGCGAGTCTCCACGCTTAGTTTTGTTTGTGCCACTCGGTTTTAGCTTTTATTCACTGAGCTTGTGGTATAAAATACTTTGACAGAAGCGGATACTCACTTGCTATGTGTGGCGTGAACAAGCACTATCACGATCTTCAAGGACACGCTTTTTGATTTGTATTTCGATTTTTTATTAAATCTACATTTTTGATCATTAAAGTTTAGCTTGTAAGATTTGATTACAGTAGGATTTGCAATGCATTGCATTGATAGCGCTAATGTAGGTTGCATATTGGACAAACCCGTAATACCATAACATTTTTTACATTTCTTTACATCAAATGTAGATAAAGTAAAAGGTAATATGTAGATAAGCTTATAGGGTAAAAGCGGAACTTCGTTAATATTATTTGCTACAATAACACCTGAGTTGAGTAGGTTATAGACTCACTATCAAGTAGTCACATACTTTGGCCGTGCGTGACTCTAGTAGACGTTGAAGGACAAAATACTCTCCTTTCAGTCGAGGCGATTCACGCGTGATCTTCAAGCATGGAAATCACGCGAATGGATCGGGGAACTCTAGTAGATATCCGTAAGTGGATCCACTCATTTTCAACTTTCTTCGACCTACTTAATAAATACTATCTACAGAAAAACATAGTGAAAATCTACTGTATAGTCTTTTTGTGTGTAAAGTCTTTCAAAAGCGATTTTTTAATTCTTACTAACTATACTAATATAAATTTGAAAGTTTGGCTAGATGTTGTATCTGGATTATATTTGGCAGAGGTCCATTATAGTCTGGAATAGCACATCCTGGAAATATATATGATTCCCGTGTACAGTCAGCAAAGAAAGTGATCTATCACTTTAGGTAAAAGTTTCTATGAAATCCTATGACATTCAAATGAATCTCAACCTAAGGGTGTAGTGGTAGACCACATTTTTTGCTGACTGTACAAATGTAAATTTCCACGCGAATTAAGTCTCGGGCCTAAAAATAGTCAATAAAGTATTAACTACCTGTATTTTGTAAGAAAGAAAATATGTTTCTAGTTTTATAAATTTAAAATTTCAGAGATCATCAGAAAATGAAGAGGGTACACTCAGGCAGTGAAGACGACCCAACACATTCAGGTGAGTACATCTTTGTTAGAAGCAAATGTGAAAAGTTAGGGTGATTCCTCCTAATAATGTTTTTTTTAATTGGCTGGAGTCCTAGAGTTTGGAGGGTATTAGAGGAGGCACTAAGGAAGCTAATTTTAAAACTCATCCTCTAAAAAGGTGCAATGCATAGTATAGTTTGGAGGGGTTAAGTAATTTTTTTTTTTTTATTTTGATTTATTTATTTACTTAATTAATTATTAAAAAAAAAAAAAAAAAAAACACGGACAGAAGTTCCAATTACATTAATTAAATATATTATGTAAGTAATATTTTAATTTACAATAATAATAAGCAGTAGGTACAGATATAAATAATATCAATTATTAAATTATAATATTATTATTAATAATTGATTAATAAATCAATAATATGTTATACTGTATAAAATAAACTCCTACTAGTTAAATTTTATTGCGCTTATTATCTAACGTCAAAAACAAAGAATATTAAAAAGAGGATTTTCACTAATTTTAAAAACATTTTGCGTCTCTGCACCGATATACTTACCGACATTTTTTTTTTTTTTTGGGAGCCATTAAATATTTTGAAAGACAGAAGAATAAGACATACAAAAAAGGTGTCTATTCAGTTCGGGTTTTATTTTTATTTCCAGGTGAAGAGGACATAGCGTTTATAGACGTTGCCCCCAACTCGATGGCGAAGCTGCCGGAGAAGGGCATCCTCAAGAAGCACGGGTATGGTGCCGTGGACGGCAAGGACAAGTGGGGGGACGACTCGCAGTCGGAGCAGCTGGAGGCGGGCTCCCAGTCCGATGGTCAGGAGCCTTCCGGAGCTGTCGCCGATATGGAGTATAAATTTAAGGTGAGGAGAAGTACAAAGGCCAAAGACGACCATTTCTAAAGATAAATGGTTGTACCAGGTAGTAGGACTCTTCAGCAAGAGTCCGTCGTAGTGGGTACCACCGCAGTGCCAGATATTCTACCTCCAAGCAGTAGTGTGTTTAGGTTTGAAGGGCACTGTAGCAAGTGAAATTACTGGGCAAAAGAGACTTAACAACAATGTCTTAGGGTGATGAGCGCAGTGCAGTGCCACGCTGAACTTAAAAACTTGGCGTGGTGCTTAAACTAAGGATGCCTTTACCCAACAGTATGTGAAGTAACGCATGGATGATGATGATGATGAGCGTTCCTACACTAATTTTCACCAATACATAGCCCTTGGTGTTCGCACCAGTATGCGGGTTCCCGTAGACCGGTTACGATTTTCAGAATTCGAGAAAGTTTACAAATAAAATTACTAATAAAATTAGATTTAACATAATTTTTCTATGGAAAACTGTAAAAAATCGATGCTTGAGTCACGGTTCGCACTCAAGTTGGTCTTTGAATACGGGTCTAATTATCATGATAATTTTTATTCAGAGTTTGATTGTAGTGTTTTTGAGACAGTTGTTTTTCTTACAGCAATATCTTATTTCGTATTGTTAACTTTCAGGACCTTAATGGGTACCACGAGAATATAATCGTGGCTTTAAAGACTGCTGCCCTGAGCCGAGCCGCTACCGGCGGCGGCTCTGGGGACCTCCGGGCTCTACAGGTAACAACCTTCGAGAAGTATTCTTTGACCTCTTGAGCAAAGGTAGAACAAGTAAATTATATTCCAAGATTTTTGGCACTATGCAGATATGCAGATAATGCAAATTTGAGTGTGCAGAGAGAATCGAATCTGCAACCTTTAAATTTTGCTAAAATAAGTAACACCCAGACACGCTACAAACAATTAAATATTATCATCTAGCTTCAAGTTAAGCATAGCTTGTATTATGGGTATTAGATGACTGATATACTTAATACAACACAATACATAGATAGATAATTTTTTATTATACATAGGAAACACTCAGAACATCCGGAACAAATATTTGCAGATCGTACAATCATTTGTCCCAAGGCGGGAATCGAACCCGCAACCTCCTGCGTCGCAGGCAGACCTACGCCCAGTTAACCTGTGGGCAGCGAAGATACATAATATGTAGGTATATAAGCATTATGATGTGCACAAGTACTTGTCATTACAATAAATGAAGACATTCCAGGAGTACGAGTACCAGCGCGAGCGAGCTCCGAGCGCGGAGAAGCTCCACGAGGCGGAGCTGCGGCGGCAGCGCGAGGACGAGGACGAGCCGCCGACCTGCGGGCCCATCCGCATCCGCAACCTGGAGGACCTCATCCGCCAGCTCGAGCACCACTCCTCGCGGCACATGAGCCCCTCCGGCTCAGAGGACATCCGCATGTCAGAGACAGAGGCTGACCGACACTACAGGATCGAGCCGCAGGATATGCAGCCGTTAGTACCTTCTTTTTTCGTTTATCGGATATCTTCATGGTCTTAGAATAACACCACGAAGAAACGAAGTACGCGCACGCAAATTGTGATCATTTTTAGTGACTTCGTCACTTGGTCTCTCACGCCATTCATCAATGTGAAGTCATCGTGCGCACGTCTCACAATTATAACTTAAAAATGGTGTATTGTTTGGTGAAAAGCTGCTGTAACACCACATATTTATTCACGTATAATACATAAGCCGCTCACGCAAACATCAATGGTTTTGTGAACACACTTTTTAAAATATTTTTTGAATGAAACTATCATTCTGCGTGTTGTTATTCTAAGTTCATGGTTATCTCTGCAATCAGGGGTTCTCAAAGGTTATGCTGGACTCTAACCGGCAAAACCCCACCAGTGTTCTATACACACCCCTTTGGATTTGAGGACACGGAGCCATCAACCTAACCTAACTGTACCCCTACATACAGCAGTCATATCTGCAGACTCTTAGTTTTAAAAACAACTTCAATACGTTCAATACACTACGAAGTAGAGTGACCATGACCCGACAACCCGAGTTCTAGGATAAGTCGTGTGTTCCTTTGGCTTTGTCTTCATTTTCGTATTTACTAATCAAAATACTTAGGTACGCTATTTTGTTTGTGTATCTCATATCTTAGCTCATGCTACAAAAATTTACCAATATAAAATCACTCATCAAAGGTATGCTTGATTTAGATTGCAATAATGTAACAGTAATCTACGCTAGAATAGGTTATTGACTTCTATTATATTTTGAAGTCGATGTCGGGGTCGGATCGGCGGCGGCGAGGAGGAGTCTCGGTTTGGGTACCCGCGGTTCCGCGGCAGCGGGCGGCACCACGGCGCGGCGGCGGGGCCGGCCGGCGTGCCCGTGCACGCGCCGCACGCGCCGCACGTGCCGCACGCGCCGCACTCACCGCACGCGCGCCTGCCCGATGATGACGCGCTCTACGAGACCGCCGACGCGGAGCGCTTGCGGGACGCACCCGATAGCGAGAGGTGAGTTACTAGTATTACTCTTCAAGAGCCAAATACTAGCTACCCTTCTTTAAAATTCTGCTATATAATTTTGTCGCTTGGGCACAAAATTATTGGCATAATCTTGTCCTCGGGTGCATATTCAAAATTGATTAATGATACACTTAACATGCTATGCTTTTATTTGTGTTGTTGCTCAACGCATCACTCGGCTAATAGACTCTTATGACTTGACCGGAAGTGCATTCAAGTGAACCGGTTCAGCGGAATAAGTGTCTGATATCCGCTGTGAACGTATAAAATTGCTGTAAGTCTAACGCGCCACATAGGGCAGACACTCCACACGGACACCGACACTAGGCCGCGAGCTCGCGGACCTGCGCGCAGACCGCGAGCTCGGTCGGGCCGCACCGTGCCTCGACTCTCCGTTCCTCTTCTCTATCATTTTCTAGTGATGAATTTATTCAAGCTCAACAACAGTTAGCCCGGTGGGCGAGTGAGGAGACGTTGAGGGGTCCGGTGCAGCGCGAGTACTTCCCGTCACCGGCCGGCTCTACCAGCAGCGAGGCCACGAGCACGCTGCGCGCGCCCCCGCCGGCGCCACCGCCCCCCCTCGGGCCCAGCGCGGGGGGGCGCGGGGGGCGCGCAGGTCCACCCGAGTACAAGCACTGACCGCGCGCCCGCACACCCTCCCGACATTCAACGTTTGAGCTCCGGATGCACAGTTAGGTTAATCACGTTAACGTCTTAGTTTGACCGTTAGTATGAACACGATAAAATCTTTACACGTGTAGTTGATCTATTAAAGGTATAGTGAATTCGATCGTCGTCGGGCGCGGCTTGCGGCCGCCGCTTGTGAATAAGTAGTTATCGTTAGCGAAATCAGTGAACTGTAAATATTATCGACTATGGATATTAATTGCACATTTATAAATACGATATGACTGAACTATAAGTATTGGAACGATTTAGATTAAATGTTGAATGTAAGTTTCGATTTGAAGGAGTGTAGCCCGCCGTGCCTCCTCGAGGACGCTACCGTTTTGTTGAAATAGTTAATAAATATATTAGTTCGATTAAAACGATACGCTTTATATCTCTTATATTATTATTTATTCAAGTGAAGCTTCCTGGCGGTGGCGCGGCGGTTTGTATGTCTAAAGTAATCGTAAGTAAATTGTCGTTTTATGAATAGGGATAAGGTGAAGTTGTACGGTGTCGAGGTCCCAAAGCTGCGAGCGCCGAGCTCGCCCGCACGCTTCCCCGAGGACGAGGCTCGAGTAGCTTTCAATTAGATAGGCGATTAACAAATTCAGAGCTAAAGTTATCGTAAAAGAAGCTTTAATGTAACATGTGTTAGTTCAAGAGCTATCGCGGGACTGACCGGCGGGCGGGTTGGGTCTCGTTACATCGAGTAATATTTTATAGTGCGGTATAATTTAAATAAGTGGTTTCACCCTTTACGTGATTCAACTTTTTTGTTTTGATATTGTGCTACGGTGACTGTTTCACTCGTAGAAGATGGGCGACAAGCAACCGTCCCCGGAGAGTAACACAATCGCTTTCATTCTGTATCACCTCTCCGATAAACGCCCAGCTTCGTTTCTCATTGCTTACTATAATTTTTCTCTTTTTATCTTCGTGTCATTTCTTCTTGGTCACCTACTTCAGGGCAATGACCAGTTTGAGTTAGGTAATCACTTTAACACCAGGTAACTTTGAGACACCAATGTTTAACTTATTAGCCAACTTCATTTTATGTATTAAAATTAACGATAATATGTATAATGGTTGTTGTTTCTATAAAAGTGAATAATAATAATTGTTGTACCCGGCGATCTCGCACCACCGTGCATAAATCATTTAGTTTTCTAGTCCGTACGTAAACATATTCTAAAACTTATGTATATAAAAGTTATTTCGATTATATCAGAATATTTATTATTATTGCATTGACTTTAAACGAATTTACGTCATAAACTGAAGTGGAAAGGTGTGTTATAATAATATGTTATAGTTTTCAAGTTTATTTTATTGTGACAATTTAGAAAGTTATAATTTCATTCGCGTTTACGCTAGGTTAGGTGGCGCGGCCATGAATATACTGGTAGAATAAATATTACAGTTAACTATTGAATAACGTAAATCGGTTAATTAAGTACAGACTGCCATTATAATTCTGGCACCTCGTTCACTGGCGCTGTGAGGCTATTGCGCCGATAATTCATGGTAACTCATAGATATTCGTTAAGTCTAAATAGATATAAACACGTACAGGGTAGATGTGATCGCGTACTCTGTGGCTGGGCGCGGTACTCGCTCGCGCTCCCCGCGCCGCCAGCGCCCCCCGCGCCCGCGTCTGTCCCGAGCCCGCGCGCCGCGTGGTCACCGCACTCCGCGCGCTCGGAACCATACGTAACGCCGCCGTACGTGCAGTTCGATTGGAATAAGAAAACATCCTATTGTTTGTTACTGATATTATATTTTATGTTTAGAAATAAAAATAACAAGTGTTTTAAAAATGTCGATGTTATTACGCGTACTTGCGAGTATCCGTCGCCCAGTAGATAGGCGTCGCGTGCGCGTCCGCCGAGCTCGGTGCGGTCGACCGCGTCCTACCTACAGGGTGCAAGCATTATTTGTTTGGTCGACTGCGCGGGTTTAGTTTGTACGCGTAGGCCTAACACGTCAATTGCGATCGGCGCCAGATTACAACATTGCTCACGGTAGTGCTCTGAACTTTATACGAATTTTCGTAACCTGTCTTACTGACGAAGAATATTTACCTAGTCTACTAAAATTACTACTTGAAATAATCATGAAGCATTACTACAGGCCTAACAGTGATTCTGACTGTATGGTGAAGAGTTCATAAAAATGACGTGTGATACGATAAGGATGGAAGCACTTGTGTGAATGCTTGATCCTGATATTGAACTGACTTTATCTGTAATGGCTCATCAGGTAGATCTGGAGATGGAATGGCCCTTCTTTTGATTGATTCTCACTTCCCTATTAAATAACGGATCTGATAGAATCTGATGTGTCGTTACATTAAAATCTATGAACGGAGTTATGAAATTGTAAATCTTGTTGCGCGTGTATTTTAGGAATTGATAAAAACTGTTGTCTGATCAGACAATCACTCAAAACGTGAAAATATCGACAAGTGTGTGTGTATGGGAAATATTTTTGCTCAATACCAAATAATTTATTTCTCACGTCTTACATAACGTTACGACAATTTGTACAAACCACCACTACCGAATTAACTAATTTAGAAATGTTAAAGTTAAGTAATTCATGTACTTAATGTAAAATAAAATACGAATTTTAAACGAAAACAATGTGAACACGTTGTAAATTTCTGTTTGATTTGACCTTGTAAATATATTTGCTATATGATTTACTAAATGAATGTAACATATTATTATTAATGAAAAAATAGATGAACACATTTTATGATTCGTTTTATTTGATAATTTTTAAGTTATATTATATTTATTTGGCCAATTTTCCTATGTACCTACACTGTATGCACAGCAAGAGCCTACTCTAAATAAGATTTTTCTTAATAGATTTCTAGACGATAACATAAATTCATGGTGAAGATAGGTATTTGTTTATTTTATCACTATTTAAACAAAAACGATGCAGTGCTACAACTGTAGCATTTAACTAAATAGGTATATCGATACTTCCACTCTTTCTCTTAATAATAAACCTAGCGAGGTCATCCTGCTGCGGGTCGAAGGAAGAAATCTTGTCGCACTGCGCCGCCGCGGCCGCCTGCTGGATGAGCTCGTCAAACGCCTTCACGTCGTCCTTCTTTAGCTCCGCCATGTACTTGCGAGACTCCATCAACACGATCGCATCATCCCGAGCCATCGACCACACACTCGGTTTCACCCGAGGAAGCATGTTGCTCCCGACGAACACCCCGTGAAACAAACCTTGGAAGTGAGTCTTGTGCGGGTAATGCTCTAACGCGGACAAGGAGAGGAAATGCACCTTCCCATAATCCATATTTATGTAAGTATCACGGTCTTCGCGAAGTAACAACGGAGCTTCGGGATGGCTCTCGGATAGCTTAGCATCGAATTCACTCAGTACAACCATTCCAAGATCCTGGCCTTTATCCAAATTCATAGCTGAGACATCAAATTCACGACGGTTTTCCAATTCATACAACATCCGCATAACGTTTCTTTCTGATACATCCGTCGCGCGCTTGTGGTTTACCCCGTGAGAAGACTTGAGCATATCCTTGTCTACGCAGTCCAAACCGTACGATACAAACGGTGACGTCACCATGTCTCCTAAGTAGCCTCTATGCAGATACCTATCCCCACACTTGTAGACTCCTGCGGCCAGGGTCACGTTTGGGCGGCACACTTCAGTCTCCAGCCAGGTGAAGGCAACGCCGTGCTCCCTAAAATGCTTGTACTCCTGAAAGCATATTTGTCCGGCGATTTCCTTCAATCGCATGTGATAATCCCAATCGTAGACTCCAACTCTGGTATCGTAGCGTATTCCAAGGCTGTGCCTAATGCGGTGCTCCCATAACTCGCACGCGTTAAACTGATTGGTATTACCAGTTGTCCAAAAGTTCAGCAGATTCTCTATGTAATCACGTTCTCTATACTTCATCTGCTCGATTGAGACGCATGGTAAAAGACAGTTCATGAAGTCAGGATTGGTGACCATGCCAGTCAGCTGGCGAGCTTTCGCAATGACATACCTGGACGTGGGTGGGCGAAGGAGGATATTTCCGTAGACTTCCAGGAACCTTCTTGTTTTTTCTAAGAGTCCACAACGCGATGTCTTTTCTAGAGCCAAAGACATGAGGAGCAGTTGTCTAGCTACCAACTCAGGGCATCCATCAACGACAAACAGATTCATGTAGCGACGTGTGTGGCGATACGCCTGGGCAAGCGTCTTCAGCAGGTGACGTCCATCGCAGCCGCCAATAATGAGGAAGTTAAGCTCGAAAGCGTTTTCATCGCCATGCTTTATGTACTCCTCCTGAAGATCAAGCGCAGGGCTGATACCCCAAAACATATTTGTATTTTTGTGTCGCACAGTCTCTTTGGTTGTCAGCGCAATAATGGCAGGCAAATCAATGTCATGGCGACGTAAACAGTCGATGAACCGTGGAGGTTTTACAGGGCGTTGCTAAGTAACCAGCTATTTATGTGAATGCTGCAAGTGTGTTAAGCCGATAGCGCCCGAAGACTTTCCTCAATGGCGGCACGGTGCAACTAACTGCGGCTAATTAAATACGAGTAGAGCCCTTGACGTGCGCTCGAGTGTTAATAACGTCGTATCGATTTTGTTCCACGAGCTTAAAATAATCGCGATGGTTTAGAGATCCGACAAGCTCCGCTGGGTCGACTACGGTAAACAAGTGACAGTCAATTCGACGCAGTAATTTTTTTACTAAACACAACAAACTACATTAGGTACTTACTTCATTCCCTAATTCCGAACGCCTTCAATGTTTATTTTTTGGACTTTTATCATAAAGCTGTTGTTAAAAAATGAGTGTTGCTCCCGGTCATTATCTATATATGTTTAGAATTTCAGCAAAATCGGTTTAGTGGTGGTCGAGTTATACAGAAACAAACACCCATACAAACAAACATCTAAAAGTTCGCATTTATTATTATTCACATTTCACATTCACCCACGAGCCACGACCTTAGGATCAGGTTATTAACACTACCACTCGACCAAAATATCTATTATTTTACAAAGACTTCTATAAGTTCTATATTAGTGTAGTACATTGTATTGACAAAAAAAAATGCATTTATGGTGTGTTTTTTGTTTTTTTTTATGTCAGCAAGTGACGGGACAATCAAGGCGCCCACCTGATATTAAGCACCACTCCTGACTATTACAGATGCAGTGCCACCCAAAGCTTAAAGATTTTAAGTGGTTGCGTGGCACTGCACTGCGCTTATCACCCCGAGACATTTTTGATAAGTCTCTTTCGCCCAGTAATTTCACTTGCTATAGTGCCCTTCAAACCTAAACACAGTAATGCTTGCACACTACTGCTTGGAGGTAGAATATCTGACACTGCGGTGGTACCCACCAAGACGGACTCTCAGTGGTTTACTATAAACTTTTACTATAATACTATGATTAGAACTATAGTTTAAACAACAAACAAGCTTTACTTCATTTAAAGTTAGGTATCACCTGCGTAAAAATGTCTGCCAGTATTTAATTAATAGTTTAACTTAAACTTATAGGACCTGAAATTTTTAGCGTCAGGGGCCGCAGTGATACTACACCTAAACGTTTATACCACTAAAGTGGCAACCAAGCGTACGGCCCACTTGATGGTCAGCGGTTACCGTAGCCTATGTACGCGTGCAACATTATAGATATCACTTGCGTGTTACCACCCTGAGACGTTAGATGGAAAGTCTCATGTGCCTGTAATTTCACCGGAAACCATACCCTTCGAACCGGAACACAGCAATGCGAGCATTGCTGCTTGGCGGCAGAAATAGGTATGGTGGTAGTCCTTCCCCGGACGAGCTCCATCACAAAGAACTCTACTACTCTTCTACGTTCACTATCTCTTAATGTCTCTAGTCTATCCGGAAAGGTAAGTATGTAAATGTTGATAACAAAAAAAGTCAAACAAGTTCTCCTACGGTTATTTTGTTTAAAAAAAAATCATAACATAAATTGGGACCAATGGGAAAATCAATTCCCACTCGTCCCCTTTTAAATTCAAATGGGGACGAGCTGGAAAAAAACTTCCCATCCATCCCCATGTAATTACAAATGGGGACGAGCAGGAAGTTTTTTCCCATCGACCCCCAGTGGGGGCGAAATCTGGGGGTCATCGGGAATAGCCGAAATTCACTGCACGCAGTGAAATCGATGGCTTATTTCTTTAAATAAATAAAAATAATCTACCTGCAGGTAAGTAAATTGTTTCCTTCAAATTATGATTTATATTCGAAGGAATGAGGGGAAGGGTCTATGCCCAGCAGTGGGACACTAACGGCTGATATGATAATTAATAATAATACTAGCATGTAATAATATTCGTACACAATATATCAAACGTTATATTTAGTCTTCATATCTACTCAAGGAAAATTCAATTGGGTTATTAGTTATTTTTCCTTCAATACAGGTATGTTAAGGTGATTTGCGGTTTCGACACAATACGAGATTCATCTTATGATAAATGTTAGATACAAATCAATGAAAAGCTGTGATTTCACAAAAACATCCAACAGTTTTCAGCGATCCCATAGTTTTGCAGAAAAATGTAAATAATATAAAATCATTTATGGAAGATAGTAACTTGGGCTTGAAAATCACCCTGTCAATCGTCTCCACCACTGTACCTTCATTGCTTTTATCAGGTATTAGTATAACTCGAGGAAGTAAGTGGAATCTTACTATTTTGCTTACTTTTCAACTTATTCAGCCATAGATCTCTCGTATTTTTATTCCCAAGGACGAGAAACAAAAACAAAATGAAACCTTGAAAGGTGGACAAAAGCACAAAACAGTAGGCCATGATTAAATTCATTGCAAACAGGCCGAAGAACCACGGCAGACCGAAAAGGAATACTAAGAAAAAGCAGACAGAAGCACAGCGCAGTGCTTCAATTCTATCTTCACTGTGACGGTTTCCAACTTTCCTGATTGGATGATTCTTTCTAGAGGCAAATACGGAGCGCACTATCAGAGCAAATAAAGTCCAGTTCACAACCAGCATTAAAGCAAGAGGGGCAAACACGCTCATCAAACGCGTCAGCCCAGAAGGAAAGCAGAATGCAGTGGTTGAATTTTTTTTATCGAATCTGCCTGAATACGAGTGCGGAGCGGCCGATAACAATATACAAACCACTGCGCAGGGTACGCCCCACGCAAACGCAGACGCTCTCAAGAGTTTATGAGACGCGTCTATTGTAAACACTTTCACCAGTTTCTTATACGATAACACAGCAGCTACCAACATCCAACAGAAAGACGATAACACGCTAAAATGTAAAACAATCCCTGTTAGCATGCACAGCATGTCATACGTCTTGAAATTAGCAAAGAGAATCACCAAGAAAGAGATCGACAGTATGAGTATGGATATGCAAAGTTGCAGCCAGATTTTGTTGCTGTAATCTCGCCTCCAAGACCTAAACGTCAACGCAGTGACACCAACCAATATTAAGCCGAAGATGGACAAACAGCACCCTACAAAAGATATAATTTCAAGGGCAAACTCGTCGCGTTCTGGAAAAACGGTTCGCGGAATGAGTACTTCGGCAAAGTGAGTGAGATGGTTGCAGCGGCACGTGTCCAGCATGCCGTCAGTGGTCGCTCTGATGAAGGTGCAGCCATCTTGAGACCATAAGCCAAGTCCTGATCCATCATCGAGAAACTTCCAGTAAGCGCAGGAAGTGCTTTGATCCCGTTGCGGATCTTGTGTAGGTGTGAAGTAGATGTCTATGTTCTGAAATAAAAAGTAGTAGTTAAATATTTTAGTCAGTCTCTATCTTATAAAACATTTAAAATATTTGCATATTTTAAATTAGTCATCTGTTGAACTTATCTCAAGGGACAAGAAGAGACAAGATGACTAGTACTAAGTATATACAACATATATACAAGAGAGATTTTTAGTATATTGTTATGAGTAACGGTAAAACGCAAATGGATTAATGTGCGGAGGGCGTAGTAGAAGTTGGCTAGAAGTTTATTCAACTAATGATATAATCAAATTTGAAAATTCTGACCTTTCCCTCGTCAAACTCTGTAGTATTTTCAATATTGACACTCAAGATTCTGCTGTTAACAGAGAACAGTCCACGGCTGCTTTGGAACGCCCGGTCGTTTCGAAACACTACGAAGCTTATCCGTCGATTACTTGCGGCTAGGTATTCAGGCAGTTGAACTACCACTTCATTGGCGTCTTCCATCAGGTGACTCGAGTTTATGCTATCTAAAAATATTTACGATGTGAACAAAGGTTCATATTTAGGTAAGATAATGAACATGTTTTCTTACAAAAAGGCATTTGTTATTTTGACAAATTACTGATCTGTTTCATATTATACGAAAGTTTTTATTTTCTATCTTGCCTCTTAGGATTTTGAAGGCGGTCTTGTTGAACATATCTGAGTCCGTTGCAGCTATTTTCAACCCTCGAACAGGGGCGGAAGGATTTGCATCCGCCACTAGTAAAGCTACATTTTTTTTTATGACAGAAACATGGTTAGTTCCATTCAGGTCAATTTTAGCTCCTAAGTTATCGAGCATGTGGAGTAGATCTCCAGGGATTTGCAAACCGTCCTTTGTGGCTAAAAACCCATCTACCTGAAACATTTGTTTTGAACAGTTATTCATACCATGTCATGTCACCATTGACCGTTCATCATCATCATCTTCAATTAGCAATTCATATTTATTATAAATAGGCACTTCAAGCTGATTGAAATGAGTCCAAACACGGGTAATCTTATTTGCTGAAGATTTTCGACGAACATCTCCTAACTATTTGCTATTGTATTCAGTATTCAGTATTCAGTAGGTTTATTCACAAAAGACATGGTACATTTTTACAATAGGTGGAAAATATAAATTTTAGAGCTGCATATCTCGCCCGAGTACAGGCACGTGAACATCATAATTATT
This sequence comes from Colostygia pectinataria, assembly GCA_951394395.1. Taxonomy (NCBI): domain Eukaryota; kingdom Metazoa; phylum Arthropoda; class Insecta; order Lepidoptera; family Geometridae; genus Colostygia; species Colostygia pectinataria. Next base: position 13,003,530 of record OX596352.1, on the reverse strand, counting down.
AAGTACTTACACATTATATTGAAGTTATTAATTAATTTAAAAAAAAAAAAATTACACATAAATATTAAGTTACAATAAATGAATTACCAAAATCTGAATTAAATGTCATTTACAATACCTACCTATTTGAAATTTGATGTCACTTGATTCATACATTTGTCAACTAATTTAGATTGTTAAGTATAGATGCACAGATTACTTTTATTAGAGAATGTCAAAAGTTAAATTAATAATGTCAAAATTTAAAATTAAGATAGTCGTCAACAGAATAAAAACAATGATCAATTAAAAAATGGAATAATTTTCTGTTGAATAAGGGACCGTTCAGTTCTTTAACAACACTTGGCAATTTGTTGTAAATTTATTTTGTGTGTTTTTTTTATTTTGTAATTGTCAAACCTTTTCACTATAATATTGCAATGCCACCGAAGATACATAAGAATAGCAAATATCTTTATTCCAACGCAACCCGGCTCCGCGACCGGCGAAAAGAACTGGTTAAAATTCAGTTTCAAAATTTGAATAAAAAAATTAGCCAGTGTAGCTTTTTATTGCGGGCTGTATTATTACAAAAACATTTTTTTAAGCTGTAGTATAAAACTTTTTGCTGCGGGCATTACAAAAAACTGTTTTTTAAGTTGGTTAAAATTAAATTTGTAGATTTGTAGGTAAATAGACTAAGTACCTTACTAAACGGACTGTCGACATCCGCTATATCCGCTACCGAGATTAACTCCGTGCTGTTGAAGAGTGCGTCCAATTGATCCATCGCTTGTTGTAGCTGCTTTTGATGCTAAAAAGATAACCAGGATTATTAAGTACCTACTAACGATCTGCCTCGGCTTCGCACGGGTGCAATGAAGCTTAAGCACGGCCGGGGCGGGTCGCTAGTAATAAATATAGTTATTATAGAAAATAAATCAAACTGAGTCTTGCAAATGCCTGGTAGTCAGGAATGTAGGGCAACCTTTGTAGGTATAAGTAGGTACGATACAAGCAATAATTATATTGGGCAAAATATCTCCTTATACACCCTTGTATACTCTTCCCAGACGGCCAAGATAAATTATTCTGTGCTGTGGTTATATGTAAAGTAAGTAAGTTAGTGTGAGTCAGTGGCTAATTCTGGTGACAGAGTTTCTAGGCCGCTCGAAGGCCTCGCGTCATGACTTATACTAACTTTGAAAACTTTGCTTTGCTTGACTTTAAATGAATATTATAGTGGCATTACAAATCAATCTCAATTCACGTTAAACACTGTTAATCTTTTTATTTTTTATTGCAGTAACAGCTGTTTAAAGAAATACTGCATCTTCTCGTGTTTTAAAATCAAATAATAAATTACTACTCACCGTTTTTACTGAACCTTGAGGAGTAGAGGACATGAGTCTTCCTATCTCCGTCGTAGTAGTAAAGTTATCCACGCCAATGGTGGCGATAAGATCAGTTGGCATGGTGGTGGAGCAAGACGTGTCATTCGTTTCCTTGATTTGGACGCCTTCATCAAAGTTTCCCGCGCATGTATAGATTTTGCATATGGACACTTGCATACTTTCGCCTAAGTAAAATAATTATTAAGTTATTATTTATCCTGTATTCTAAATTATTTGCCTATCCGATTACCCTACTTGTGCCATTTCTCGTGTGTGATGTTTAGAAAATTACAAAATACACTCCGTTGGTAATCAAATATAATTTTCTTGAATACAACCTGTATTTAGCAATTACCTGCAGCTTTCGATTTGACGTAGGTACATACCACGAGGCATTCGTCGTAGCGCACAGAATTTGCATAGTTTTATAAAATAAAAAACATAAAAAAACTATGCGTCACATAAACCAGTGTCTTTGGTGGGCAGTATATATTTTAAACAGGCAGAGCACAATACCTAAAACCAGTCTTTTGGGTAAGGGGTCCTTCTGCTCGCAGAAGTAGACAGGGCGCATGTAGTTGATCTGGATGTCGTCCCATTGGCCCGGGCTCACCGGCAACATGTCTTTACGCAACGCAACGTGAAGCAAAGCTTTACGTGCGTTTAAATACACCCGCTTTATTTTAACATTCGCATCAATTACCTTTAACCCTGAAAAGAAGAATGTATTTGCGAAACGGCTTTACAAAATAATTGTCGTTTAAAACAAGGCAATAATGATCAATACTGCACCAACTAAAGCGGCGTATCACCTCTCCCCGGAAAAGATTAAGGTATTGTCGAGCCGCCAGAAAACTAAATTATCTTCTAAAACATCTTCTAGAAGCAAACCTGTCGGGCAAGAATAACTAACAAGGCCTGCTTAGGGAGTTGAAAACTGTAATACGTTATGAAGCATTTTGTACTGGTGTTACGAAAAAAGAAAAAAAAAAAGTTTATTGTTTAAGTTATAATAAAACAGTGGTCTGATAGGGTACATGTAGGTAGGGGGATGTTATTGCCGGTTGACTTATATCTAATACATTATTTTATATATAGTACCCAGATGAGCTCTGTCCCCCGCACTAGGTCTCTATTGAGCCTGTTCAGTGGCGTCACAGTGATCACAGTGAAATAAGCGGCAACTGGCATAGGAGACTGTTGGTCTACATCTAAAGATGGCAACGTGCGAGTGATACCTTTGGTATTAGAAGCGTCCATAGGCTACGGTTAAATTGGTCTCTAAATTTTCACTCAATTACTGTGATAACTAGGTATAAGCAAACTAAATAATTCTGACAGTCTCCCTGCGAATTTACAGGAGACCCGTTTTCCTTTAAATTCGCAGGGAGACTGGTTAAGTAGATACGTTTAACGCGGGTTAAGTAGATACGCGGTAAACATATTACTCTGTGACAGCGGGCAGCAGGTGCAAAAAACGTGTCTGCCGTAAAACACACATAGAGAGGTCTATGTTATTTGATTTGCCTATACTTAAGCAAGCAAAAATGTAAAAAAACAAAATCAAATCACCTATCCAGTGATAGTTATATGTCCAGTGACTCTGCTGCTTCCTGTTCAAGTAATTGATATACAGATCGTTTACATCCCCGTACTGTGTTCTGTATGACACGCACGTTTCAATTTTCTTCTTCCAATCATTTTGCACAGAACCAATATTGGTTAGGTTATAGTCGTATTTCAGTGCCGTCACTTCAACTGCATAGGTCTTGGTGGAACTATTCATTGTTTTATTAACATATAGCAACCTGTTAGATTCTGATATGTAGAAGTTTTTTGAGTTTATGTGAATGCACCAGTAGGAGCCATCATTGACGAGTTTTAAAGTAAAGCCTTTTTTGTAATTGCCCAAAACTATCACTCGTTGCGGAAAGTAGCTGAAAGAGTCTGTAAAGCAGCGGATATCTCTTTTCTTTAAACTATGATCATCTACGGTTAGAATAATTTTGTCCTTGTCGTTGCTGAAAAAAAAACAAAAATATGAAACAGATACAGAACCGAAAGTTCTAATGCCGACAGAAAACTGAAGCCACTTTATTATATTTTTTGAAAAGAATAACACAACTTACTCATCGATTGATAGGCTTAATTTGACGTGTTTAAGCGGAATGGTCTTCTCACAGATGACATTGGAGTATTCATAAGAACTGGGAAATAGGCCCAAGCTTGCAGGTAGGGGCTCGGGTATCTATGAGTGATCAATTTAATTACGATTTACATCATGCATATATACGTTCAGAACAAAGTGTGAACAAATAAACTAGTGACTAAGTAACTTAGCATGAAATTCAATTTTTTTTGCAGCCTATGGACGCTTGCAATACCAGAGGTATCACTCGCGGGTTGCCACCTTGAGGCTATGATCGAAAGCCTTATGTGCCAGTAATTTCACCGGAAACCATACCCTTCACACCGGAACACAGCAATTACAGCATTACTGCTTGGCGGCAAAAATAGGTATGGCGGTAGTCCTTCCCCGGGCGAGCTCTATCTCAGAGAACTCTACTACTCTACTTCTTCTTCCTATCTAGGCAGGCATTCGTGAAGTTTACCGTTTGTAATGCGTAAAGGCATTTTATTTTTTAAAAAAAGCTCCGTTGCGCAGGTACATCCACTGGCCGTACTAAAATTTGATAACCTCAACTGTGGTTTTAATCAAGCAACATTTAATAAAAACGCTGGTAAGTTATACCTATAAATAGTTGAGGTCTTTTCAACTTTTTCTTCTACAAGTTGCTTGGCAAAAACTAGATTTTTATTTAGAAAATGATACTCACTGAGGCATTGTCATAGTCCATATTGTGCAGCGGTGAGTTAACATAACCCAAGTTGGTTTTAACGCCTATTGGATAAACCGGATAATTTAAACCTGTTTGCTTGTTGCTAGAGAAGATAGGGTAGTTCGATAACCTCCAGCCGCGATACAGAAGCGATCCACCTCTCGCAGCGCACGCCTGCTGTGACACTGTCCACGTGTTTTTCATCGGATTTCCTTGCTGAGGGGACATTTGCATTAAACACATCGGAATCGGGCTCGAAAATCCGAAAGTGCTTCTTTTAAGATTTTCATCATCCGTTAGCGTGATTGTAGGATCTGGCTCAAAATTTTTCATATTGTCACAGCCATCTACATTATTTGTATCGCTAGGTTCCAAGTAAATGTTCACGAAGCAATATCTATAGTGTTGTTCGTCACATCTGACGGCAGTCAAGTTGATCACTGGATCAATCACAACGCATAGTTTTTCGTTGACGTTGTACGTAGAGTCCAGTTTCACTGCATACGTCGTATCTAAGAGTCTTACCGGTTCTTTAGAGTACGACCAGTCTACAAACGGTCCGCCATCGTGCATGTTTTTGTAGTCGGTCCATATAATTTGATTGGTAGGTGTAATATTGAGACTTAGGAATAGTTTCATTGTGAAGAGGTTGCCAGTGCAATTTTCAAACTTGTCTGCAAAAGTCTCTGGCCCTTTCAAACGGAAACACACTGGGTCTTCATTGTCATCATAGGCTACTCGGAACCCTATTGGACATAGATCTTTACCTTCTAATAACGTCAAATACAGGTTTAGTAGAAACACAATGATTCCTATCTTGGCTAAGTTTCGGTTGTTTTGAAACATCTGAAAAAAACAAAGCTATTGAGCTCATAATGAGAGTGCAGTTTTTAATTAAGATTAGAACCTAGTCAAATCTTGTAGGTTGTAAAAGGCTTTTTCCTGAACGACCTGGTGGGTAACCACAAGCTCTATAAAGTAATATTGAAACAATGTTAGACTGACATTTCGGCATACAAAAAAACAGTGTTATTTCAATATTGCTGTAAGAGCTCGTGGATACCACAACTGTTATGTATATATAGTACTTAGACAATAAACCTTTTTATGTCCTTGTTTTACGTATGAGAGAAATTAACATATTTGATTTGATCAAGACCATTGATCACAGAAGCGGTCACTCATCCAAACGGTCGATCGCTAATATTTTTCAACGTTTTGTTTGCTCCTTTGTTTTTGTCCGTTGATAAAGCGCTCGTAGCAACTCTGCCGTCCGATTTCTAAAAGGCTGTTAAGTGATATGAGTATAGTGTAACTTAACGTCCTTTTAGAAATCGGACGGCAAAACTGTGGAACGTAGAAAGATCGCACTCACTTTTGGCGTTCTCTTCGGAGAGCTTCTCTATCGACGGTATGTTCGTATCGAGCATTCGACTTTAGACGTCTTTTTACGGAGAGAACCATGGGCCTGTTGTACGTAACGAACTCACTGAAGTTCCTTGAGATCAGTCGACATCCAATACGTCTAATATGTTCTGTACCTGTCAATCATAAGCACGTGCATAATCGCGTTCCTTTCGTTTATGGCAAGAGTAAGAAATATTGCAATCGAGTAATTCGTAAATCTACGGTGCTCATGCTAATAGCCAGGCAGAGTTATTTCGGATTATTCCCATCTGTCACCTAGTTTTGTCCCCTCAAGGTGACAGATCGCACAAAAAAGTGCGATCTGATAAAGTACTGACATAACTGACATTACACAAAGTTGTCACAAACTACTAAAAACCTAAAAGTTTTAATAACGTAATCCTAAAATTTAATTTGAAACCTGACCTAAAAACTTAAACCTCAACTGCATTATTTAAACCGTAACATTTTTATAAAATAATGTAGTTAGAAATACTTTATAACTTTGCGCTGTAGGTAAAAACTTTAAAAAAATGCACTCGCGTCTCTATTTAAAAAGAAGTAATTGACTCAACAACAGTCAAAAGATCAACACTGAAAAATTTTGAAATTATGAACTTTCAAATACCTTATTAGCAGTAAAATCTAGCTTGCAACGATGTTTTCTCAACAAAAATTTGTTTTTTCACTAAACACTTACATATATCCTATACATAAAATATATACAATACTACGATTAGTTACAAGTAGTTAAATTGTAAAAAAAATCTAACAACGCAATAGTTATAACGAACCGTGCCCTAGCGGGGCGTGTGCTTGACAATATCACTTTCCACTGACTAATTTAATTTTCCTTCAGGCGAAGCAGCATCATATATAATTTAGAACAAAATCTGGCTAAGATAAATACATTGTAAATGCGACCAAACTTCCTGCTATTGTTAACTTTTGCACGTAAGTACTCGTACTGTTAAGCAAGCCATACACGCTACGGTCTACTCGAGAGGTTATCTCACCTGCACGTTTACATCTCGGTAGCGTTCAAAAAACGCACAGGACTATTCCTACGCTACGGTCTACCTGCGCAGGCATACCTGTACAGGTAGACCTCTCCGTAGTTTATATGGCTGGCGGCCGTGCATGTAGGTGTGTTGTGCGATAATTTGATTTGTTCGTGTTATTAATTAAATACGGTTACCTGTTTTGCTTCTATTTTGTAACAATGTTTTTAATAAGAGTATGATATCAGTTTAGAAAACATTAACAAAGCTCTGCCTGTGAAACCTGTGTGATACAGATGAGAGATTATCATGGTCCTGCACTAGTTTGATACTAGTTTTATACAGTTAGTAGGACTAGTTTTTTTATACAGACTCCATAAACCCTCTGCGTTCTCAAAGGAGTTGAATTTCGGGATTCCGCTAGTTGCACTGGATTAGTTTCGTTCTCCCCCAGTCCTGTTTTCACCCGGTCCGTTCTCACCCGAATTAAATAAAATCTTATATCAAAAATTTTATGTCGCTTATGCGTTAATTTCGGTGAAAACTAAAGTGCTTCAGTATTTTATTAATATTTTAATTAGGTATTTACTTTTCACTCTCTTTAAAGAACACCCAGCGGCTTAGGCTCTGCGCTCAGTAAGTCACCTTTGTGTGTCACCAAGCCTTTTATAATATCTCTAAGTACTAGTTCACATAGGAAGGTGCTGACACATTTCTGTTTTTCCTTTTTTGTATTTATGCGTATATATCTACCTACCTAGTTAGTTTTAATTTGCAATTTAAACTATTAACTATGGACTACTAAATCTGTCAGAACCCTGCCTATGTGAAATAGACTATAAAGGTGTAGGTACATTACTAAAGATACCTGCATTAATGTCCCTTTAGTTTATTAAAAAAAGTGGTAAGGTTTCTAGTGTCTCTTTATCCTCTATCTTCGGGAAACAGTCAAAACAAAAAACACTTTTGTTTAATTATGTTTATTACATCATAGTATAAATGCCTCTGCTTTGCTTTCTTAACGTCGAGAAAATATAACAGAATTATCCGATAATTTCCATAACTTTTTTGTTCTATACAACTAGGTACACAATAATAAAAAACAGACGAAAAATCTCTAGTACTATTCCGGACGGAGCAACACGTCTGCCGGAGAACAAGTCGATGGTCCTGAGGATGTCCCGTGGAGGGATGAAACACGTGTCGATATTTTTCTTTTGAGGTTAACTGTGGTAACTGTGTGACCTCATCAGTTAAAAGGTTAAGCGGAATAGTACTAGAGATTTTTCGTCTGTTTTTTATTTTGTAATGGATTTCCGCAAAGTAACGCCTGAATCTATCAATTAACTAGGTACACCTAAGTATCTAAATATGTACCTGCCTATTTCACACTATTTTTAATTTATAATTATTTACAATTTTTTTTTAATTTAATTGCTCAAAGTTATTAAGAGCTTTTCTTTACAGATTTATTTTATTTTAAGTTCTATAGATTGTGAACTTTATCTGAACTAACTTACAATACTTAGGGACATGCAGTTACATTCCAATTGTTTTAACTCCTGTTTTCACTCATTGTTTTTATTTGGTAACTCAATATAAGTAATATATATAATAATATATATATAGGAATCAAACAAAAGGACTAAATAACTCAGATGTCTCCTTGTCCCCCAGTGAATAAATACGTTGCTTTACTAAATAATATTAAAGTAATAGATAATAATTTGTTTACTTAGGTACTATACGAGTACACTCATTGGTACCTATGTGATTACATTATTAAAAACAATTATATTGTCTATATCTAAATAAAACCAAGAATTTTTCCCTCAGCCACAAAGTACATTAAGCTCGGAGGAAAACCCTTAAGGTTAATAAGGGTCATCTATTTTCAAAACACAGGTACAGAAGGTTTCGCATAAGACGAATATGAACACAATTTGGGATACATTTTTAAGATAGACTAGAGACAAGACAACCAGAAAACCATCTAGATACCAACTATTTTCAGCAGTCCACTCTTTGGTCAGGAAAATCTAGAATCATCTAAGGAAGATAGGGACCTTGGTTTGGAAATCTTTTTCTCAATCGTGTCCACGTGATGAACGCTCCTAGAGTTAACATTACCCTCAGTACTCCTATTATTGGTATAAGTCGAAGAAGTAACCGGAATCTTTCTGGTCTGCTTGATTTTCAACTTATTCAACCAAAGATCTCTGGTCTTTTTATTCCCAAGGACAAAAAACAAGAACAAAACGAACCCTTGGAAGGTGGATAAAAGCACAAAGCAGTAGGCCATGATTAAGTTCATCGCAAACAGACCGAAGAACCACGGCAGGCCGAAGAGAAATACTAAGAAAAAACTGACAGAAGCACAACGTAGCGCTTCGTTTCTATCTCCACTGTGTCTGTTTCCGACTTGTCTGTTTGGATGATTCCTTCTAGAAGCGAACACGGAGCGCACTATCAGAGCGAATAGCGTCCAGTTCACGAGCAGCATTAAAGCAATAGGGGCGAACACGCTTAGCCAACGCGCCAGCCCAGAAGGATAGCAGAATGCGGTGGTTGAATTCTTCTCATCAAATCGGCCCGAATAAGAGTGCGGGGCGACCGATAGCAATATACCAACCACTGCGCAGGGTACGCCCCACGCAAATGCAGACGCTCTCAAGAGTTTATGAGACGCGTCTATTGTAAACACCTTAACCAGTCTCCTATACGATAACACAGCAGCTACCAACATCCAACAGAAAGACGATAACACGCTGAAGTGTAAAACGATTCCTGTTAGCATGCACAGCACGTCATACGCCTCGAATCGAGCAAAGAGAATCACCAAGAAAGAGATCGACAATATAAATATAGATATGCAGAGTTGCAGCCAGACTTTGTTACTATAATCTCGCCTCCAAGACCTGAACATCAACGCAGTAACACCAACTAATATTAACCCAAAGATTGACAAACAGCAACCTACAATAGAAATTATTTCAAGTGCAATCTCATCGCGTTCGGGGAATACGGTTCGTGGGATGAGCACTTCGGCGAAGTGAGTGAGATGGTTGCAGCGGCACGTGTCCAGCATACCGTCAGTGGTCGCTCTGATGAAGGTGCAGCCATCTTGAGACCAATAGCCTAGTCCTGATCCATCATCGAGAAACTTCCAGTAAGCGCAGGAACGACTTTGATCCCGTAGCGGATCTTGTGTTGGTGTGAGGTAGATGTCTATGACCTGTATAAAAAGTAAGGTAATTTTATTAGGTTAAAAAAAAGACTTCGATTCGATTCATTATTGGTATCAAAATCCGTCAGTCAGTGTTCATCATAATAATATATTATTTCGAGCTAGTTACTTTACTTCTTGTTTATTTTTAGATCTAATCATCTGGTCAATATGACTCTATTTCTCATAGGTAATGTTTCTATCAAATTATAAAATTCTAACCTCTCCGCCGTCAAACTCTGTAGTATTTTCTATATTGACACTCAAGATTCTGCTGTTCACAGAGAACAGTCCATGGCTGCTTTGGAACGCCCGGTCGTTTCGAAACACTACGAAGCTTATCCGTCGATTAGTTGTGGCGAGGGATTCAGGCAGTTGAACCACCACTTCATTGGCGTCTGCCATCAGGTGACTCGAGTTTATGTTATCTAAAAAATGTAAAAAGTTAAATAAAACAAGTTTAATAGGGTTTCATATTACGACAAGACACTATTGCTTAGATATTTGGTTGTAAATTTCTATTTCGATGACTTACTGATCAACAGACACAAGTTATACAACATTTTTCATAAAAACAAACCTATCTAAGTATTTAGTGTTACCTCTTATGATTTTGAAAGCGGTCTCGTTGAACATATCCGAGTCCCTTGCAGCTATCCTCAACCCCCGCACAGGGGCGGAAGGCTGTGCATCCGCCACTAGTAAAGCAATATTTGCTCTTATGGCAGAGGCAGCGTTAGTTCCGTTCAGGTCAATTTTGGCTCCTAAATTATCAAGCAAGTGAAGTAGATCTCCAGGGATTTCTAAATCATCCCTTTCTGCTAGAAATCCGTCTACCTGAAACATTGTTTTAAAACGTCTGTAGCTATTTGGGCGGGCGGGTTATATTACTTTTATTTATTTCACTATTATTTCGGTTTACTAGAGATCAAGTTTTGTTAATAAACTTTAACAATAGCTAGATTTTACATTAAAGTAAAAATAGTCGCGTAAGTGATATCACTATCACTAACCTCATTAAATGTAGTTCCTATATCTTCCACCAGGAGTGGCTCAGTTGTGTTGATTAGTGCGTTCAATTGTTCCATCACTTGTTCTAGCTGCTGTTGAGGCTGAAAACCCAACCTGAATTATGATTCTTTTTCTTTCTGTGATCGATGGAATGAGGAAAATCTTAGCGTTACTAGTAATTTTGATAAAGCCATGGCCAAAGAAAATAACACCATGGCTAGAGTGAAAAATGTTGGCCCCGACCTTGAACCTGAGAAAATGAGCCAGTGTCACAAAAAAGGAGAGAGATATAATTTTCATAAGCTTCCGTTCTCACACAAAATGTGTAGTTTGTAGTAGTAACTAAAACTACTTTTCTATGTAGATAATTTTATTAGCATAATGATTATGAGCATGTCCAGTACCAAAACTTATTAATAAGCAGATGAACGAGTAAAGCCAACACATGCACGCAAACAATAGGATTAAAAATAGGTACTAAAGTTTACCTTGCATCTCCTGAAGTCGAAACTTAGATACAAAATCAACGCATGAAATCACATCACATCGGAAAAGCATCATTTTTTACAAAAAAGCAGATAGACCAAATCATACAATAACACAAGTTTTATTTCTTGAAACCAAAACAAAAAGAAATCAAGACTCAGAAGAACAGACAAGACACATCGAACTCACGGGTAGTGGCTTAGGGGTCGTTGTTAATTCTGGTGCTGATGTGGTTGGGTACGTTGGTTCCACAGTTATAACTGGTGTTGGGGGCGTCGTAAGTGGCCTCGGCGGGCGAGTAAAAGTATCCACAGACGGTGCATAACTCGACGTAGTTATCACAATTTCAGTTGCGGGTTCGGTTGAGATGCTCTCAGATACGGTTGTGCTACTCGGAGGTTCAGGGGGTATAGTTGATGGCTCTACAGGGCTAGCGTCTTCTTCGGAACTATCTGAGCTGTTCAATGCCCGTTGCAGTTTTTGGTGGCGAGTCTATAATGTTAGTTGGTTAAAATACGTTAGAATTAGGTGTGATCAGACAAGTTTATAAGCCTTTATTTATTTTAGGTAGCTATAAATATCTGTGAATGCAATGAAAACATGCTATGATAATGTAGGTACATTGTGTAATAATGATTATTATCATGATGATGAAGTTTTATTACGGTGTAGTGTGGCTTTAGTTATATTGTACTCAACTGGTAAAATCAATTTTAATTAAAAATGTGTTAAGTACACTGATATTAACTCCATGAACGAATTCTTACTCATAAAATGTAGCAAACGACTTTGAAATTATGAAATTCAAAAACATTTTTTTGAGTAAATGTGAAAGTTTGGATGGATGAATATTTGTTACTCAACTATACCAAAACGGCTATACAGATCTGGATGAAATTTGACACAGAGATAGACTATAGTCTGAAACTCGTGTACTTTTTATCTAGGTACCACGCGAGTAAAGAGTTAAAGAAGCTGGTATAACAATGGCACACCAATATTACTCTAATCTATTCTTCTTAGCCGTTGCACTTTTGTCAGAGCTACCGTGGTAATTTTTTTTTATACAACTGAAGTGGCAACCAAGGCAACGGCCCACAAGATGTCAAGCGGTTACCGCAGCCTATGGACGCTTGCAATACCAGAGGTATCCCTCGCGGGTTGCCACCTTGAGGCTAAGATCGAAAGCCTCATGTGCCAGTAATTTCACCGGAAAGCATACCCTTCACACCGGAACACAGCAATGCGAGCCATACTGCTTGGCGGCAGAAATAGGTAAATGGTCATTAGGAAGTATCTTTATTAGGGGCGGATGTGATGCCTCATGGTATCTCGCCATTTGTCTCTATTAGTGGAGATCCTGGTGCACTCATGCAAGAGGTCACCAACAGCATATTTGATCTGGTCGGTCCTTGGTGACCTTCCGCGCGGTCTAGTACCCTCCACTCTGCCTTGCACTAAACTAAGCGCTCGTGACGTAGCTGGCTAAGTTGTTCTTAACAGATCAACGAAGTTAAGCACTGTTCCGTGGGGTCATCATTTGGATGGGTGACCGCCAGTGGCAATTTCAACTGAGCGCTCCCGTGCTTAAGCAGTCGGTCCCGGCTTTTTCAAAGCTGTTAGGCCATGACAGAGGCCTTTGGGCGGCCTAGAAACTCTGTCACCAGAGTTGGCAACTGACTCATACGAACGAACGAACTAAACTAATCTAAAACTTACCGTTTTTTCCGTATCTTTCGGAGTGGACGTGATCTTTCCTATATCTGTGGTAGTAGTGAAGTGATCCACCCCGACGGTAACGATGAGGTCGACGGGCCTGGGGGTGTAGCAAGACGATTCATACGTCTCAATGATTTGAACACCGTCGTTGAAGTTGCCAACGCATGTGTAGATTGTACATACAGAGGCTCGCTTGCTTTCGCCTGAAGCAAAACGTATCAAGATTTTATTAAGGTAGGAGCGCTCGTGACGTAGCTAGCCAGCTACGTCACGTATTCAGTATTCAGTATTCAGTATTCAGTATCATTTATTTCATCATAATTATGAGGGTAATACATGTCACAGGTCTTATGTAATATTAAATAATATCAGAGCAGCCAACACATAGCTATGTACCCAGTAAGAGTGTTGCACTATAAGATTGAGTAGGAGCGGACCAATTTTAGTATTAATGGATAGGTACCTAGTTTGTGATAATAATAAAATAATAAAATCATTATTTGGGGTAGCAATAAAACCTATCATTCGTTATTTGAGTCACTGAGAAACTGATCAAGTGTATAATAGCTTTTTTTTAATAGCATTTCTTTTATTTATTTTTAAAAATATTATCTTTTTCTATATTTTTAATACATTCAGGAACTTTGTTATATATTTTAACAGCCATTGTATACGGACTTGAGCTGTGCATTTTTAGTTTAGAAGTAGGTATTATTAATTTATGCTTGTATCTACATTCGAAGCGACGTGGTTGATCAATCTTTTTTGAAAATAATTGAGTGTACTTTCTAACAAATTTACATATTTCTAAAATGTATATTGAGATCATTGTCAAAATTTTTAATTCACAAAAGTGTGTTTTACAACTGTCAGGTTCTAAAAGTAAAATTGTAAAAGTAAAGTTGTTCTTAACAGATCAACGAAGTTAAGCACTACCGCATAGTCATCATTTGGATGGGTGCCCCAATCAACTGAGCGGTCCCGTGCTTTAGAGGGCACGTTAAGCAGTCGGTCCCAGCTTTTTCAAAGTTGTTGTGTGTGTAAAAATTGTGTGCGTTGATTTTTCTTAGGAACTGGTTCATATAAAATAAGATAGTGTAAATCGAAACAGTTTTAAAGATGATAATTAAACTAAAAATATCAGAAGAAGAAACTCCATCATCAGAGTTGGCCACTGACTCATGCGAACTAACTAACTAAAAATAATTAATACTCTGATTTTATCGCCGAAGTATTAATAATAAAAAACCCAAATATGATTAAAATGCTATAATTCATTGGGGTTTTCCTCTGCTTATTGCTTTCAGCTCACCCAGTACCTACTTATTTTTATTATGTGTATAGTTCTCACGGCGGATCTCGGCCGTCGTGAAATTAGCCGTTTCGATGCGCAATGGAGCTTTTTCAAACTAAATTGTCTTTGCGCATCACAAACGGCTAACTTCACGGAAGCCTAGATCCGCTGTGCGAACTATACCTAAACTTAGCTAGTGTAATTTAATTTGCTTATGGATCGTGCGTGTTATGCGATTTTTTTTTAATTATTTATAAACATGTAACTAAGTTAAGTAAGTTCGTATGAGTCAGTGGCCAACTCTGGTGACAGAGTTTTCAGGCCGCCCGAAGGCCTCTGTCCAGTTTGTTGCCAGATTCTTCTAGGCTGGGGCGCGTGGAACTGGCGTAAATTCACCTAGCTTTAAGACGTTTCAAAATGATCCTTGTGATTTTATTGAAATAAATAATTTTTGACTTTGACTTTGTCATGGCCTAACAACTTTGAAAAAGCCGGAACTAACTGTGTCCTCCGAAGCACGGGAGCGTTCAGTTTAAATTACCACTGGCGGTCTAAATGGTGACTACGCGGAACAGTGTATAACTTCGTTGATATGTTAGGAACAACTTAGCCAGCTACGTCACGAGCCCTAACATGTAACTAAGTATCACTTTGCAATCTATTAAGCTAGATTCTACGTTTCCATTTATTAAAAAGATCTAATTCCACAGAATCGTTCTGTTGCTACTGATTACTTAATTGTGATCTAATAGTCAGCTCATCATCATTTAGTTGATCGTTAGAAGCACGAACATCAAGAAACGTTAATAATAAACAAAAGAGATGTAATCAAGTTTTTTATGACAGCAAGTGACATGACAATCAAGGCGCCCACCTGATGTTAAGCACCACGCCTGACTATTACAGATGCAGTGCCACCCAAAGATTAAAGTTTTTAAGTGTTTGCGTGGCACTGCACTGCGCTTATCGCCCCGAGATATTGTTGTTAAGCCTCTTTCGCCCAGTAATTTCACTTGCTACAGTGCCCTTTAAACCTAAACACAGTTATGCTTGCATCTCATCTCTGATCCTTGAAAGAAGTTTGTTTACTTTATAAGAATGATATTGATGATTTTTTTTATACTACTTATATGGCAAACAAGCATACGGTCTCCCCTAAGGTAAGCAGAGAGGTTATGGTACTCTTAGATCAAAACCTCATGTGCTTGTATTTTCAATCGGACAAGCTCCATCACAAAGAACTGTATTACCACAGAATAGATATTAGTACGTATTACTTTTGTATGTTTTTCAGTAGCTGTAGTCAAACCATAACTCTGACCGCTGACCACTTCCTGTGAGTTTATAGAATCGGGGGGTGCTTTGCGTTGGTGGCGCGGGAACGTATCAAACATGGTCACTATAACAGCCTTCTAATGTATCAACTGCTGGGATACCGTTCTACTCTCAAGCGAGAGTGATTGGGTCTTAACCTACCACCAGATCCAATGCGGATTGGATAGCACATGTCTTTCAAATTCTTGGTTTCTTGGATATGCCGGTTTTCTCACGATGTTTTCCGTACTGACATTGCGTACATTTATTCTTATAGAAAAAACCATTAGTTCACGACATTTAAAGCACTGGCATTGCGTATATTTTATAATAGAAAAAACCATTGGTCCACGACCAGGTTCGAACTCACAACCTTCAGATCGGAAGGGCAGGTTCACTACTACTAGACCACGTGCTCTTACCATGTATCAAACATCCACATATCAAATTCCGTAATTTAAAATTAACACTTCAATTGCCTTATGATCTCTGAACTGACTCACCCGACAAATGAAATAATTACATGACTGGGCTGGTGACAAATTATTGCAGACTTGATAACTGAGCCGACATGGTACATAAGGAGCCTTATTCGCTATGACCAAACGCGAGCTCGTTACGATTTCTGCGTGGAATCGTCGTCGACGAGCCATGTTTTAGGGCTCGTCTGACGGTTTTTTTAACGAAAATTTGAAAATGTAGTTAAGTTTTAAATCTAAATTTATCGTTTACAAAATTACTGATTTGACATTTCTAAGTGCATTGTAATTGTGCCTAATGAGAAATAAACAAATTGAATTGAATTTAGCTTAAAACAACACAGACACGGAAAACCATTTTAAAATTTTACACCATGGCGCGTAAGAACACGTTATTAGGTTACACGTTATTGGCAAGGAATCTCCTATGTCATAGCGAATAACGCCCCTGCAAAGACAAAAGAACGACAAAAGAAAGACATACTCATAAGTTCAGAGACGTGTATTACTCTTGCAAAAATTACACTGCGTGCGTTTTGAATATGGCACTGCCATCATAAATGATATGGAATGCTGAATATCAACTTCCATAAAACCTACCAACTCACCTAAAGCCAGCCTTTTGGGTAAGGGGTCCCTCTGCTCGCAGAAATAGACAGGACGCATGTAGTCTATCTGGATGTCGTCCCATTGGCCCGGTTTCACCGGCAGCATGTTGGGATGCAGTGTTACGTGAAGCAACGCACTGCGCGAGTTCAGGTACACCTGCTTAATAACCACGTGGGCGTTCTTCACATCCAGACCTGGAAATGAAATGCATTTGCAAAACTCCCTGAAAGCTGATCCAAAAACGTATACAATCCTGCTGTAGAACTTTACGGGAACCATCGTGCATTTACTCAATTTGGGAACATATTCGATGGCCCAATGTACTCAATTTGGGTACATACTCGATGACGGGGTCAGACGAAAGTCTGTTTAAATAAATATTTCATCTTTTAAAGCTACGTTTCACAACCTAATTACCATTGAATTTGTCTAACGAGAGACTTCAGTCACAGAACCGATATGAGTACTACTTCAAAAGACATCCTACCTGGTGGTAGGACTCTTCAGCAAGAGTCCGTCTTGGTGGGTACCACCGCAGTGTCAGATATTCTACCTCCAAACAGTAGTGTGCATGTGCAAGCATTACTGTGTTTAGGTTTGAAGGGCACTGTAGCAAGTGAAATTACTGGGCAAAAGAGACTTAACAACAATGTCTCGGGGTGATAAGCGCAGTGCAGTGCCACGCAAACACTTAAAAACTTAAAGCTTTGGGTGGCACTGCATCTGTAATAGTCAGGTGTGGTGCTTAACATCAGGAGGGCGCCTTGATTGTCTTGTCACTTGCTGACATAAACAAAAAAAAAAGGTTTAACTGATATGAGTACACTAGGACAACTAGTAGAGAAGCAAAAATTACATACAAAATGAAATCACCTGGCCAATCGCTCTGGAGCTTCCACATGTAATCGTTGTAAGAATCGTCCAAGGGTCCGAACTTTTTGATATACCTCGTGCTGTATGACACGTACGTTTCAATTTTCTTTTTCCAATCATTTTTCAACAGCGAGCCGATATCGGTTAGGTTATAGGGCGTCAGCGCCGACACTTTAACAGCATAAACGTTCTCCGTGTCATCCTTTACTTTAATATGCAGCAATCTGTTAGATTCCGATATGTAGAAGTTTTCAGTATCTATGTGGCTGCACCAATAGTAACCATCGCTGATGAGTTTTAGAATTAAGCCTTTTCTGTAATTGCCCAAAAGGGTCACTGGTTTTGGTAAGTAGCTGACGGAGTCAGTGAAACAGCGAATATGTACCTTCCTTAAACTATGATCGTCTACAGTTAGAATTATGTTGTCTTTGTCGTTTCTGGAAAATAACAAAAGCATGAAACAGTTCCAATATTACTTACTGCCTACAATTTGCAAGTATCGTACAACTTACTCATCGATTGACACAGTTAAGTTGACGCGCTTTAGTGGAATGTTCATTTCACAGATGACATCGTAGAATCTATATGAGCTATTCACTAGGTTCCAGGTGTCACCTAGCACTGCGCCTAGCGTACCGTCATTTGGCATATTTCCATCGAACTTCCATTCCGACTGAGGTATCTGTGAATGATTTCTGAACTGTAATTTATATTTATTTACACAGACGTGGCCAAATAAACTAAAGGTACGTATTTATAGAGATCAAACGTTTTATAAGACCTAGATATAAATAAAAACAGATTAAACTTTTGAGCATCAACGATTTCTATAAAAGATCAATGCATCAAACGAAATTGTAGTTGAAAACAAATTTGATGTGTGTTTTTTGGTAATTTTACTTTGTTTTTGTGACTCTTTTATGATAAAAAAAACACTATGCTAGCATAAATGTACAGACTGGTACTTATTTTCAGTTGAAGAATATTATAGCTGGGTTTGGAACTGATACTTACTAATGCATCGTCACGGTCCGCGTCGTACTGCAGTAACTTAAGACTCGCATTGCCTCTAACGCCAAACGGATAGAGTGGATATGTAAAGCTGTCATTGCTGTTGCTAGAGAATATATGGTAGTTCGAGTATCTCCAGCCGCGGTTCAGGAGCGATCCCCCTCTCTCCTCGCACGCTTTCTGCGATTCTCTCCAAGTACTTCGCATTTGACGTCCTTGCTTCGGGACTACTTGCATTAAACACGTTGGCATCGGACTCATAAACCTATAAGTGCTTCGTTTAAAATCTTCACTATCCGTAAGCGTGACTGCTGGATCTGGGTCAAAATTTTTCAGAGAATCACAAACTCTGTCATCTTTTAGATACTCAGGGTCTTTGTAAACGTTTACGAAGCAATATCTATAGTGTTGTTCGTCACATCTGACGGCCGTGAAGTTGATCACTGGATCGATCACAACGCATAGTTTTTCATTGACATTGTACATAGAGTCCAGATGTACTGCATACGTCGTCTCTAAGAGTTTTCCCGATTCTTTAGAGTACGACCAGTCTACAAACGGTCCGCCATCGTACATGTTTTTATAGTCGGTCCATATAGTTTGATCGGAAGGTGTAATATTGAGACTTTCGAGTAGTTTCATAGTGAAGAGGTTGCCAGTGCAATTATCAAACTTGTCTGCAAAAGTCTCTGGCCCTTTCTTACGGAAACACACTGGGTCTCCATCGCTGTCGTAGGCTACTCGGAACCCAACAGGGCATAGGGCTTTTTTAGGTTTACCTTCAAGCAAGGTTGATTGCAAATTCAAAAGAAGTATAATGATTGCTAACTTGCCTAAGTTTTGGAGAGATTGAAACATCTGGAAATTATAAAAAAGTTAAGTTCGTAAAACAGTATGTAGTTATGTAGAATAGGTGTTTAATAAATGAAAAGTATCCACCAATCCGCATTGGGTCCGCGAGGTGGACTCAGACCCAATCACTCTCCAGCATTGGGAACATTAGAAGGCTGTCATGATTATGAAATAAAACTGACATGTGAATAATAAATTAAATGTTATTCAGCTTCTAAACTAATATTAATAACGGCATTGAACTATAAAACTATTAGATATTGTCTCAGAGTTATATTTGACAACCTCGGTGGCGTGGTGATGAGTCCCTTGATAAGCGTGAGGTTGCGTCTTCGATATCCGATGCGAGACAAAATGTCTGCATGAACTGCAAATCTAGATTTTGTGGGCCCATTAGTACTCGTAGATAATAATACCTACCCATGCCACTGACCTAGGTGGACCATAGGTCAGCGGGTTGATTACATAACTGTAATACCAAATGACATTGTTAACCTAACTGGAAATAAATTTAAGAAAACTATAAAAACCACGCTTACACAAAAGGCTTACTATAATGTGAATGCCTACCTTGAAGACAAAAGGGCACATGATAATGATTAGTAAGAAGGTATAGGTAAATGCCTATGTTGATATAATTTTGTTTTGTTTTAAATTTTTTATAAGTATCATTGACATTGTAAAAATATGCTTTTACCAACATTGGTAAATCATTTACTTGCAAGAAATAAATGATTGTATTGTATTGTATTGTATTATTAGTAGCTCTACTAATAAAATGGTCAAACTGTTAGACAGTTTCTTATTATACTGTCTTATTAGACAGTTTGGGATAGAGATCAGTCGAGATTGGTATAGGTTATAGCTAACAGAGCCGAGTTTGTTGCCAGATTCTTCTAGGCTGGGGCGCGTGGAACTGGCTTAAAATCACCTAGCTTTAAGACGTTTCAAAATTATCCTTGTGATTTTATTGAAATAAATCATTTTTGACTTTGACTTTGAGAGTTATGTGATTGACCCGCAGAACTTTGTTAGTGGCTGTTGTGAGTGTTGTACACTTTACATTTATTTATTTATGGAACGTGATAATGGGCAATTGGTGTTTGATATCTCGATTTGGTATCTAATCTGCTTAATACAGCGTATCGGATGTCAACTATTTACCTAAACACACAGATAAAGTGGTGATCCATGTGAATTCAGAGAAATTAGCCATGTTGTTTTTTGCCAGATAATCGTGTTTGTTCAAAAGGAGAACCGTCTTGAAGCAATTCATTAAGATTTAAGATTTATTCAAAAAGCACACAGAAAGGGTTTACAGACAGTGTCCAAAGCACCCTTTACACCACAACTTTAGTATAAATAAATAAAAAATATGACATAAAAAAAAATAAGATTAAAATTACACATAATTTTGTAAAATTTAAATAATAATCCATAGTGATTCTTTTTATTTTTATTTTATTTTATTTGGAACAACAAAAAGTTGATACATTTGAGACTTAGGTACGTTATCTTCAGGTAATTATTCTTATGTCAACGATATCATTTGACGGCTGACGGTTTTATGCGTTCTATGTTATTAAACGAAATATGGAATGCTTTCAATTATCAACATGCGAAACCTCTATCACTACAAGCATTTTGTAATGCAGCGGAAATCAAACTTGCACTGTCGGTCCATGCTGAGTTCGATGAGTAACAGAGGTCTCCAAAATGTCTAGTAAAAGTGGTACCTTAAGTTAACTAATGTTTACATCACACGACATTACGTGACATCAAGTGTAGCTTGATCTTTTATAAAGTCAGGACCTCTTATTATGTACGTAATTGTTAATCATTTAAGGGGAGATTATTCGCAGAAAAGAGTAGCAACAAAACAATTATGTATTATCATGTCGGTTGTTGCCAAATATAATTTGCCTACTCTTATGGTAAATACTTATATAGCATATATTTTCTTATTTTAACTTATTATTTTTTTATACTTATTAATTTTTTTTCATTTAAATGAATGGCTGTGCATTACTCTCGCTAAAACTCGACAACGGCTGGATCGATTTGCCCAATTTTGGCCTTGAAATATTTGTAGGAGTCCGGGGAAGGAATTAAAAATTACGTGAGTAAAACCGCGCGGGTCAGCTAGTTATGGTTGACATGTCAACGCATAGCCAGAACAATAAGTTTCCGCCATTCCGGTGTATAGTGCTATTGCACAAAGAAAATATTTATTTGAAATTCACTTCAATTCGTAAAAAAAATATTGGTCAAAGCCGAGGCGTGTTCATCTAGTATTGGTATAAAATTATTTTCCTTTGTTTTAGACAAAAAATACACAGTAAGGTCGATGTTAACTTAGTAACTAGTAACTAAAACTTGAGTAGGTACAGATGGCAAAACGGCTGGTTATGGACTAAAACTATTCGGATTCATTTAAATTTTTAAAACAATAAAAAATTACCTATAGGTATTATATTATACATATGTATAGTTCTCACAACGGATCTCGGCCGTCGTGAAATTAGCCGTTTCGATGCGCAATGGAGCTTTTTCAAACTAAACTGTCATCACAAACGGCTAACTTCACGGAAGCCTAGATCCGCTGTGCGAACTATACATATTGGGGAAACTTGTGCTATACTAGTGTAAGTTTCCCCGATATGTATAGTACAATAGCATTGCAATTACATTTTCATACAAATTGTATGCTCCCACTGCGTCCTTTATGAGTTAAATTTCAAGAATTCTTTTAATTAGAGCACCTAAACCTAAACCTAAACCTTTAAAGGAACACAACCATCTCTTTGACTATCAGTTTGGGCTGTTGTTGCTGTCTCAGTAATTCAGTCAGTCAGTAACACAACGATTTTATAATTTAATGCCTTTTTGTTCGATTCAAACCCACTACCTTAGGATCTGAAGGCGGGGTCACTACCACTAAACCACCAGTGCTCTTGTACCAAAAATACTACTTCCAAAAATAATGTACTGCGTTGCAAACGGTACAGTACCTACATAATGAAGCTGAAGTTGATAATCGCGGCCTCAACCGAGTGAACGACAAGGCTCAGTTCACAATAAACAGGCAAAAACTCTCACCTTCACTTCTTAAGTGATCAAAACGCAGATGTAGAGTTGCGCTGCGTGACCGCGCATTTTACACCATCAACTACTCAGTGTGCTAGTTGATAGAGTCGCTTATCCTTTGCACTGCAGACGGTGGATACACTTAAGTACCTGTAATAATAAAAATAAGATTTAAGTAATTATCACAAAATATTTGGTGTCGCATACCGGATGTAAGTCCATAGTGGTGATATCATTTTTGTAATTTGGTTTTCCTATTCGAAATTTGACTATAGTTAGCAAGGTTAGAAACGATTTTACTGACAAGTTTACTGGTTTAAGTATGACGTCTTATATTATATATTTTGTGTGATGATTACTAACCTGATTACCCTAACCTAAGATCGCGTCCAAATGACGCCCGCTCACGTCTATCTGTCAACACTCACTGAAATATTGAGTGCAAAAATATATTCAATTTGAATTAGCAAGTTTAAGCTGTGGCCAACTGGGTTCAGATGGTGACTTTCAAAAAGCATTATTTTTGGCAAAAGCATTTATTTATTACAACACAAATCTAAACGCCTATTAACTATTTTAAAATAAAACTATTTTATTTAATAGTCAGCTAAACATGATCAAGATGATATTTAATATATTTTGGAACAAAAAAAAATTATATTAATATCATAAAATCCTCAGAGTACAGTTGTCTTTGTTAGCGCTAGACGTAAGACACAAATTTTCATCTGTTTTTAAGAGCGGGATGAGTTAACCAATCAAAATAAGATAAAATTATGATTTAGTTAACTCATACCGTAGGATGAGTTGACTAAAAAGCCAACGCAGAGGCCGAGCGATTGATTTGGGTGGCATTTCATCAAGACGTTCATTTAACTACGCGCATTACCTTAATTAACTTAATCTATAGCCTAAAATCCACTATGACCTTCTACGAATAGTAATGGGGTCTAAATTAATCGATTTGTCTGGCTCTGAAACAATATGAAAAGAAAATTATCTGCCCGCCACGTCGCGTCGTCATTATACGATGATGTAAGTAATCGCATAGCTATAATATATTAATGGCTCCGAGAATAACTACTGACCCGTTAATACAGAGGAATTCCTAGATCTATTATTTCAGAAGGTTGTCTAATGACCGCATCGAAATAAATCCCGACGTACCTATACGATAAACTAAATCCATAAATATTTCTAAATTGACTTACATACTGCAAGTGTTAGTAATAATAACAAAAATATAATACAACCAACATTCATTAGGTATAATCATATTCCAGCCCCACAAGGATTCACTGTGTCGTCGATATACATCAAACGAATACTATTTATAATGACCCAGACCCGTAACACATATTTGCACAAACATTTGTCTTATAGCGGGAATCTATGTTGCAACAACAACCCCTCAATTTTCAAAACTGTGTACTCTTCTATCGCGCCACGAGATTGTTAAGGGAAATGTACCACATATCTAACCGGACGTAAGAGAAACGCTATAGCATGATATCTTACGATGCTGCAAAAGATCCGCAAAACAACATTGTACCTTACTTACCTACTGTTCCGCGTGCTTTATCTTTACTACCGCGGCGTGACTCACTGACAGTTCACTGTACAAATATTAAATAGATAGCACAATAGTGTACCGTTAAGAGTTTCAAATGCACGTGACGTCATCTGTGGTGTTTCGAGAAAAGACACCTCAAGGCTTTGACGCGTTCCACTCGGTGACTGTTCTAGTGACAAGCCTAAGTAGGCTCAGGCCCTTAGCCTATTGAAGTCATTAGTATGAATAATGAGGTAACTATATAAATTAGACGTTTCTTTGGTAATTTACAAGAGTCAGGGGTATAGGCGTTGAGGCTACAGTGGGTGTGTCGCCACAAATCACAGACTACTAGGATGCCACCAATATAATAATACTTGTAGCGAATGACGACAACTCGTAATTATTTTACGCTCATTTGATTATGAAATGATATTTAATTATTTAAACAAATGCATACAGAGTATCGTAGAGAAATTTCTCGAAATGGAGGAATAGGAAAATAAGTTACTTATAATTTTTTGATGTGTGTTTCTAGCAAGATTTTTAAACTTATTTAATTCGGTCATTCTGATACATTAGATATTATTTTTAGTTAAATACGGTAAGCAGGATTTAAAAAACTGGTTTGGAATTTAAGCGTATTCTGTACTTGTAACGTTTTTGACGCGGAGGTTAGTTGCTAATGTATAGTAGGTACAGTAATAAATTGCATGCAAAAATTGCCTTGTGTTGGAACCGCGTCAATAGTCATACATGCGATATGTCATGAACCTGTCAGTTTCCTCTTTGGTAATCCCAGTGCAGCTGATGTCTGGCTTCATTATTGTATATAAATAACAATACAATATAAGGTAACTGCAGCCGACGTGTTTTAAAAAGTTCAACAAACTCAAAATAATTTTTATTTGAGACCAATATGGCGCGGCAGCAGCATGCAGAATTTTATTGTATTATAATGCACAAAATATACCACAGAGTTTTAGGTTTGCTTTACGGTACCCCATCACACAATCAACATTAAAGACCGTTAACGGCTATAGTTCACTCAGAAACTTAAAATAAAAAAATAAAAATCTTTTATTATTTACTTATGTACCAATGTGTTTAGAATATGAAAAATTGTCGCTTTAATTTAATTTTGGTGACACGACCGCGAGTGTTAATGAATGTCGGTCGGAGGCAAATAATTGAGAAACCACGAAATTGAATAAAATATATGATACTTTAGACACAATATGCTGAACCATGTAAATAGTCCTTAGTTTGATTTTTAGAATAGTTTTAGAATTAGCCTTTAAGTCTGTTTGTTAGCATCAGAAACTAAAATAAAATATATAAAATACCTGCAAAAACAATAGAAATAAGTAACAAATGTACGAATATAAATATGAAAAATACGAATATTCTTCCATAAAATTATGTATGCTTGTAAACAAAATTTCAGCATGTCGACTGAGACAGACTCAAGAAAGATCACCTTCATTGACTTCTAGCCCCCATGTTTGATTTCGAGGCTAAATTATGTCACAAACTTAATTCAGTATCGTTCTGCACCCAGCCCGCACCCTCGACGTTCATTGCCGAGCCTTTAAGCCGCTCGTTTAATAAGATAGGGTTATTTACGCAGACATGCGGTTCTTGTGGTTTGTAGTTTTGGTCTGTGTATTTTTTTATAAGTACTACTAAGATAAATCTACCAACTACGAAGATGGCGGGACGAACTCAACTTCTGGTAGACTGCCGGAGGTGTTTGGCTCAAGATCGAGACGTCGGACGAAGACGAAGGAATGGGAGAAAGTCTTTGTTCAGCAGTGAGACACTTACGGCTGATAATATTAATACAATAATAATAACCATAAATCTCTACTAAAATAGGACCCATCAAGCTTACGGCTCACCTAATGATAAAATGGTAACGATTTGACAGGTTTTACCTACTATCAAGTATCTTTATAAAATATGGTTAAATTGTGGATACCATAGAATTATAACAATCTAATTGTCTTTGTCTACAAGGTACATAATATATTTTTCCTTCCCATTCCAGTTAAAATTGTGTTTAAATTTAAATAATAGGACATGCTAAACAGGTAAAGATACTTAAATGCCAATTATTTATTTGTATAAGTAATTTGAATACTTCACCTACAGCCTAACAGCCTATTATATGTTTACCCAGGAAGGGCGGTAGCGCATACGAATGGCGTTGTTCTGCCGCAGCACTGCTACAGAGAAGTGCCTTCGCACTCGAGGCACTTCGAGGATCTTCGCAGTGGCGAAGTTCTGGGGCTGACCACTGTAAGCCCCGGGAAGTGCTTAGAGCACGA
This sequence comes from Colostygia pectinataria, assembly GCA_951394395.1. Lineage (NCBI taxonomy): Eukaryota > Metazoa > Arthropoda > Insecta > Lepidoptera > Geometridae > Colostygia > Colostygia pectinataria. The sequence continues at coordinate 12,977,066 of OX596352.1, read as the reverse complement.
TGCGAGAAGGGCACCGCTGTTGGTCCACTTAACATGCGTCGAAACTGGCCACCGGGGATTTGTTAAGTGAGCCGTCAAGTTCGACAACCTCACACACCTCCGTCGTACCCTTATACGACGGGATATCTGGATGCAGATTCCTGCCCGTTAACAAAAAAAAGGTCTTTAGACGCATGTAACACTCAGGCAATCAAATAACTCAGCAGGTATACTCATGTAAGCTATATAAGTAGGTATATCGTGCAAATTGTCATGGTTCAGCTTATATCGGTGGTTACTTTGAATAAGTTATCTTATCACCGACATAAGCTACCAATAAACTACAATAAATGACACAATTATCGTTTTTCCCTTTTGAGAGTAGGCTCTCAGATCAGCATTATCTGCATTTCTCTCGCATTGCTGTAAATTAGCAGGGAGATGTCAGAGGTATTTGGTTTGCGTAAAACAACGATAAGGTCTCAGCAGGGCACGAGTGGCCTACTTTCCACACTGGTTCATATAGTTATTCTGTACCTTATTGCAAAATAATATGAAGCATAGGTAGATGCTTTTTTTAATCTCAAGAGTTTGACAAATCTTGCTAGTTTCAACACTTTATCAACCATATCGCCGAATTCTTTGTTCATATTGATAAGAATAATATCGTTTATTTGTACAAAGCTAAATAAATATAAATGGTGAATCACTAGAAAATGCCAAGAGATGAAAATGCCGTATATCGTTGCATTTATCGTCGCTAGAGAGAGAAATAAAGCAAGAATGATAATATATTTGTTAGTCCCACACTCAAGACAATATAGATATTTAACACGAAACAACCATTACTAAAACTCAAAGAGTGAATGTATCGATTTTGCTGTTCTAAAGTTAATTTTGTTTTAGTTACATTAAAAGATGACAATAGTATTTGTGCTAAAATTACCTATTCTTTAGTTTAGCTAAAAATAGTTGCATTATTATAAATCTGATTGACGTAAATTGTTTTTAAATTCCCATTTATATTGTTATGTCAACTATTTTTGTATTAATTGAACACACTTTACCTTTGTTACTACGCGTACCTACGTCAATAAAGCTGAAAAATAATAAATAGGCCCTTCAGGATATTTATGACCATTTATTGTTCATTTGTTTTTTGTCATTCAGTTTTATGCTGTACGCCCACGCCAACTTTTCACTCGTTATAATTACCTACTTCACTTGGCTTAGGCTTTAAAATATTTGCGTTATTTCACCAATAAAAACTAAACTTTGTGTAATACTTTGACAGAGTTGACTTTGTATTGAATAAGCAAACATTTGACCAAATACACCGAGTGATGTGCTTTAAGAATAAAACATTAGTAGTACACAAGAGTAGTAGAGTTCTCTGTGATAGAGCTCGTCGGGGAAGGCAGTAATGCTCGCATTGCTGTGTTCCGGTGTGAAGGGTATGGTTTCCGGTGAAATTACTGGCACATGAGGCTTTCGATCTTCGCCTCAAGGTGGCAACCCGCGAGTGATACCTCTGGTTTTTTTTTTAAGAATAAGAATAATTTATTTTGCCAAAAAATAAACTTATGAAACAATAGGTACCTGTTACTTAGGTATATGCTTATAATAATTACGATAGTAACAATTGACGGTAGGTATACAGTTTAAACAAAAAAATCTTACCTCCCGTATTGCAAGCGTCCATAGGCTGCGGTAACCGCTTACCATCTTGTGGCTGTGTCGTACGCTTAAAAAAAACCTCTAAGTTGGTCTGTAACCAGCTAAACCACAAGTTGTACTAATATTTCGTTTATTTTTAGTTCTGTGCTGCAAGCAAACATGACGTTCAAATGACGACTTGGTTCACAAATGACAAGTTCCGAAAGATAAAAACAATCAATTAGCAATACCCGACTTAGCATTGTAAGTTTAATTATTTGAGAGTTTCCTGGTTAAGTTACGGTGCAAACTAATTACTATTACGTACTTAGGTACCTACTCAACATACGGCCGGGTACGATTGCACTAAATGTTAATAAGTATGTTTGAACAAGAATCCAAAGTTCCTCTATTTAGTGCAAAGAAAGTAAGATCATATTATTATTATTTTAGTAGAGCAGCCTGACATAAAGAAATTATCTAGGCTACCTGGTAAGTTCATGATGGCCGAGAACCGCTAACAGCACTATATATAGATATATACTAGATATATATATAGACTATAGATTTATTATAAAAAATCACGCAGCGGGCGCAGGCGGACCTGCGCCCGCTGCGCCAGATCGGTCGTCAATTATGTTTATCGCATATATATTTCTCCAGGGTGGGACAACCGAAACCACAACCTACAGCGCAGAGGCAGAACTCTATACAGTAACTCAGTTGATAGTAACAGTAACGTTAAAATTTACACTGTTATAAGTTACGCGGGTCGTACGGAGGTCGACAAACTAGCTAATTCTTTTAAATGCTCAGAGTGCTCAGCACAAAAAACTCGTTTGACAATCGTTAACGTAAACGTATCGTCCAGCTGTCAATTTGGGATTATGCCCATCTGTCACCTAGTTTTGTCCCCTCGAGGTGACAGATCGCACTTTTATTTTTTGTGAAGTGCGATCTGTCACCCTGTCAGTAACGAGAGGAGATAAACTTTTGTCACCCATCACTAACAGGGAGACATAATAATAATATAGTTATTTATTCAGACAACTTGTAGTCCAATGGTGTTAGTGAAGCTTACAAACTATCTTATGCTTCAGGTGTCGCGGAATTCATCCGACTATCACTGAGGAGATGGGATCTCCTAACCAGTGGTCCGGCCCCTTGGTATGCGCTGGGTCGAAAGATTTTTGTGCGACCGAGTGGTGCCTTGGGTTTGTGAGCGGCCGGAGTGAGGGCTCCCGGTCACTCGTTTTACATACAAACCCAGGGAGGGCGGTAGTAGCATAGTTGCGTGTTCCTGCCGTCGCATCCGAGGATGTGCCGGAGTGGCTTGCCACTCCCGGGATGGGCTGCGGCCGCAGCAAGTTTGTAAGAGGGGAACCCAAGAGATCCTAGGAGTTCGGGGATCCCTTTGACCCAAACGAGGCTGGCAACCGAGAAGGTTTAGTGAGTCGTCCGACGTTTTTTAGTCGGACAACCTCACACACCCCTATTCGCACCCTCATGCGAAAGGATGTCTGTTTGCAGATTACTCCTCGTTAATAAAAAAAAAAAAAAAAAAGTTTATATATACCTGTTGATTCCTGCTTGTCCTTCTCGAGGGGACTAAACTAGGTGACAGATGGGAATAATCCGTTAGTGTTAAAATCCAAGCGTACGGCCCACTTGAAGCTAAGCGGTTACTGTAGACTAGTAACGCTTGGAAGAGATATCACTTGCGCGTTTCCACTCTAAAACGTTGATCGGAAATCTCACTGAATAGAACACAGCATATGAGCATTAGGTTTGGCGGCAGAAATAAGTCTTCCCCGAATAAGCTCTATCACAAAGAACTCTGCTACTCTTATTCATCAAATATGTAGTGACTGTGTATCAATAGTGAATGGTAATTGATTACTGTCCAATATAAACAAGAGCGGAAACTGAGTCAACGCGTCAGGCGTTTCATTACGACTTTTTTATGGTTCACTGTTTTATGTTAAACTAGCGATTAAACTCGTTGTAAACAAAACAGAAAGAACTGCAATTTCCTCAGCATTTTTTGAGTACGTATATTGGCGGAAATAATAAATACTGGCAGATATTATTATATAGGATCATTAATTACAACAGCGCTTAGCCTCAACTCAAACTAATTTAATTGTTTTTTTTTGGATTTACGGATTTTAATTTAGTTTTTGTTTTTATCTTTTAACGTCAGTCACTGAAGTTAACATTAGCATAACAAGAGAGTAACATACATTTTAAGAGTAGTAGAGTTCTCTGTGATAGAGCTCGTCCGGGGAAGGACTACCACCATACCTATTTCTGCCGCCAAGCAGTAATGCTCGCATTGCTGTGTTCCGTCCGGTGTGAAGGGAATGGTTTCCGGTGAAATTACTGGCACATTAGGCTTTCGATCTTAGCCTCAAGGTGGCAACCCGCAAATGATACCTCTGGTATTGCAAGCGTCCATAGGCTGCGGTAACCGCTTACGATCTTGTGGGCCGTACGCTTGGTTGCCACTTCAGTTGTATAAAAAAAAAAAACAACAATAAAACTTATTCTAAAACAAGAGTTTAAAAAATATTTGCATGTTTTTCCTAGTTTTTTCGGTTGGAGGCATTCGTCATACAAAACAATTTGATTGAGCGATTAATGGAACACTATTTCTCTACACACGGCGCTTGCCAATAATAGTTTAGTGTGGTCGTGGAACGCAATTGCAATCGCCTTTGTGGCTTTTATATACCTACAAAATAGCCTGTGAGATCGCACATGTGTAGTCAATACACATGTGCATTTCAAAGTGTTTTATCCGCCCCGCCGTGTGATGCGGCTAAGACGCTTATTACAATGCTGTATAATAGTTAAGTCAGGTGTAGTAGTTTCAAATGCAAGCTGTAACAGGGCTGACATAGTTCGCAAAGCGACTCAAAGCCCTTTGTAAATATATTATGTAAGAATAAAAAATATATATATATATACCTACAAAATTAAAGTATGCTGATGAAGAAACATTACATTTTTGATAAACTTATAAAATCATAAATCAAATCAAATATCTAATCAATACCTACCAGACAAGTAGGTAATCAAAACATTGATATCAACCTATTTTGTTAACCTAGAGAATCTTTTTTTTATCATTAGGTATCAATATAATTTCAGTCAGTAGACTTCCACTCTACTAGTCCTTCAAAGAATGCGTCGAGTCATAAATCTTGTGCCACGGCGCGGCCGACACCGATTTTCTGCGCTTACACGACCGATGTGGCGCAGCGTGCGCAGGTCCGCCTGCGACGCGGAGGTTGCGGGTTCGATTCCCGCCTCGGGTCAAATGTTTGTACGATATACAAATATTTGTTCCAGGTGTTCTGGGTATTGTCTATTATTATTATTATTATTATTATAAACCTGTAGTGTCCCACTGCAGGGCAAAGGCCTCCCTTCTCTCTTTCCATACCTCTCTGTTACCGGCTAGTTGGGACCACTCTTTGAGGTATACATCAAGTTCGTCCCTCCATCTCCTTCTGGGCCTTCCACGCGGCCGTCGTCCGTTTGGAACCCAAACTGTGGTAGCTTTTGCCCATAGTTCCTCCGGCATTCGGCAAACGTGTCCAGCCCAGTCCCCAGTATTGTCTATGTATAATAAAAAATTTCTATCTATGTATTGTATTGTATTAAGTATATATCAGTCATTTAGTACCCATAACCTCTGCTTACCTTGGGGCTATATGATGCTGTGTGGATTTTCCAGCATTATTTATTTATTTATAAGGACATTGCAAACCGTTTATGAAGTATAGGTAGGTACCTTACTTTTTCTCTGGATAAAAAGTATCGAGTATATCCTTCTCCCGGTCACTACTATGTTTTAAAGTAAAGTAAAGTAAAGTAAAGTAAAGTAAAGTAAAGTAAAGTAAAGTAAAGTAAAGTAAAGTAAAGTAAAGTAAAAAATATATTTATTCAATAATATCACAAGGATCATTTAGAAACGTCTTAAAGCTAGGTGAATTTACGCCAGTTCCACGCGCCCCAGCCTAGAAGAATCAGGCAGAAAACTCGGCTGGGTTCCTAGCTCTTATGTCAGTATGGTGTTTGATGTGATTGCAATAACCGTTTATGAAGTATGGCGATCGCGGCTCCGCTCGCGTGTTACCAGGATAAAAATATATCCTTGTCATTTTAACCACCAAGTAATGAAAAGGTATAAAATAACAATAACCAATTGAATACGCAATGCGACACCTCTCGTCAATGAAGTAAATTAACTTTAGTAATTAACCAGACCGGATAATTGCAAAGTTTCCCCTGTAGATGGAGGTATCCCAAGGATTATTGAGTTTTTGACGACCGATGTGGCGCAGCGGGCGCAGGTCCGCCTGTGACGCAGAGGTTGCGGGTTCGATTCCCGCATTTTCTATATTTCTATATGTAATAAAAAATATCTATCTATGTATTGTATTGTATTAAATATATATCAGTCATTTAGTACCCATAATACAGCTCTGTTTAACAGCAGCTTACTTTGGAGCTAGATGATGCTGGGTGGATTGTCCAGCATTATTTATTTATTATTTCTAGCTAGTGAGACATGGCTCAATGGATCAACTGGTAGAGCATCCGTTTATCAAGCGCAAGGTTGAGGGAGTCTCGCAGACTCGAATTTTTGGGATATTACAAAAAAACTTTTGAATTGACTCGGTGCGGTTGAGAAGCGATAGATCGCTGGTTCGTTACCCGCTACAAGATAAATGTTTGCATGATCTGCAAATATTTGTTCCAGATCTGGGTGTTTCTATGTATATATATAAATAATATCTAGCGAACATTTAATTTATAGTTAATTTCCATCTCAAAATGTCTAATACGACAGTTTGCCCATGATAGCTCTACTTGATAGCATAATATATAGAGTAGTGTGATCAACCCTGCTACTAGTAACTGCTTGATAAGTCACTTGGGAACACTGCTTAGGGTATGAGGAAAGCGTTCAGCAAAACAAAGCGAGTGGTCGTAGCGTGCACAATTTCATTGTTCGCGGTCACATTCACAGGGAAATGCATTCAGCGTGGGAAGTGCGAACTGTGGCTACTGTTATGTACTGTTCTGTACATAACAGTAAATATAACTTAATCTTTATTTACTAACATTACATTACAAAATATACAAAATACATATGAAACAGTTGAGCCATCTAAAGACCGTTACAAACGACCTATAGATAGCTCAACTATCTTTTGACTTTTGAACGTTCGGTTTAGTCGAACGTAAGGAATAGATAATGAAGTTCTTTTTAAAGGCCCATTTGCCAGAAACTTGTATAATGACAACTTGCCTGTTGCATACAATTAAATTGAATTGGTTATTTTTGTTTTGAGAGTGTTAACCATCACACTAAGGGAATACTAAAGATTATAATATCCCAAAAATTAATTGAATTTAATTAAATTAATTAACTTGCATAGTATAAACAAGAAAATGGTATCATGTAAATGAGCCTATTATTCATTGCTTCAACAGGCAAGAAACTTGTATCATATAAATGGGCCTTAAGTCTCGTCTAGATATTACTCTGGTGCGCTTCGTTTTGGTGCGCTTCAGCTAGGTGCGCTACCAGGAATGCCTTAATATTATTGAGGCATTCCTGGTAGCTCGTAGAAATATTGAGTCAATATATTTCGCTACAGTTTGAAGAGTGTGGTTACCGGTAAAATTACTGGCACATGAGACTTGAGATACGTCTCTGGAATTCCGGATGGCTACGGTAACTGCTTACGTAAAGCCTATTGTGAATTGAAAAAAAATGCTGGTTTGCCATATAAATGGTATAAAAAAACCTAACTTTAAAAAAATAACCGTATTCCAAAAAAAATATTTAGTCCGGGGCTCATCTGAGGATCAAAATTTTTGATATATTTATTTCAACCTTATTGTTAACTATTAGTAATATAGAATAGGTCGTTTATCTTAGACTACGGAAACCCGTATTGAGTCCGCTTTTTATAATGAGGCCATTAAAATCACATTATCATATAACTAGATAGACCTACCTCGAAGAGGCTGAATCGTAAATTTCTAAACGTCATGATGTAATCTGTGACCATGCAGTGCTAGGACTAAGCTGTACATCAGTGGGTTGATCAATGACTCTGTTAGCGACCAAATCTCCATTGATCTCCATCTCAAACTGTCTAATAAGACAGTAGAGCTATGGTCAAATTGTCCTATAGCTAATAGACAGTTTGAGATGGAGATCAAAAGATATTGGTCGCTAACAGACTTAAGTGATCAACCCGCAGAGCTCATCGTCTTATTTGGTTTTTTATTTCAGTCTTCTAATATTCTAACTGCTGGCACTGGCTCTCTAAACACTGGCCTACTCGAGAGCGAGAGTGATTGGGTCTTTAACCACCACGCGGGCCCAATGCGCATTGGTGGATGGCACATGTCTTTCGAATTTTCAGTTCTTGGGCCGGTTTCCTCACGATGTTTTCCTGCATCGTAATAAGAGCGTTGGCGCATATATTTTTTTTAATAGAAAAACTATTGGTACACGATCGGGTTCGAACCCACGACCTTAGGATCGGAAGGCGTGGGGTCACTCGCTGCCACCAGACCACCAGTGCTCATCGTGTGATGTTGCTGTTTCGTGCAGTACCGACTTCCCCCAACAATTAATTACAGTGAAAGTAATCATGAGCATGAAACGATAATTAACTATTGTACATACACTTATGTGTACGTACCTAATTACCGTTCCACCATGGCGTTCGCCATTAAAGTAGGTACCGAAAATGTAGAGATAACTTCTATCGAGCATATATACCGAGTCAAGAGTTTTATAATAAAAATCCTAGTCATTAATTTTGAAGTCTCACACTAACTACTGAGTGACGCTTGGTTGCCACTTTAGATGTACCTACTTATACAAAACAATAAAATTATTTTACAAATAAACGGCAAACTTTGTATTAATGAAACGTTGGTTGGTTAAATAGTTAAAAATAAATAAAAACCTACTCCAAGACCACGTTATGTTACAAGCTAACTAAAAAAATATGTTTCAATGGGCTGAAAAGATCTACAAGAGGGTGTTCGTTATTTACAAGTTATTTATGTTTTTTTTTTCAAAAATCGCTAAACCAACCAATCTCTAATAATTCTGTACGACTTTACGTAACAAATACAGCGTAGGTACGTAATTCAAACGTAATCTTAAAATAAACCCTACAGGTACGAGGTTTTATTTCTTTGATCAAGTTTGAAATGGTTTGGAACTGACATGTTCCCAAATGAAATTGTAAGTACCTACACTTCTTTCTTATTGAGACCACAAAATCAGTGTTTTTTTTTTCAATTACAACGCGTTTATTGTATCCTATGTATTGTTATGTAGTGTCGATGGTAAAATTCTCCACTTATATTGCCACAATTATCGTCAAGAAAAAACCACAGAAGGCAACTTGAGAGCAAAGATAAATAATTATATTGCTCTCTGGATTTTTCACAGCTTATTTAGATTATTCGAAAATCTCTGTATCGTTTCCACGACTATTTTTAGCAGATCAGACACTTCTAATCGTAAACTGATAGTTTAAACATCGATGAAAGCTATCGAGAGACATTCCTGGCTTATTATGTTGGAGAAAATTGTTGTGATTATTCAGAGATTGAATAAATATTTGCCGCAAGAACGAGCACAACCAGACCGATAGTCTGAAAAACGTCATCGCGACACAACTGTGGCTAATGGAAAATTTGTTAGAATAAGGTAAGTAAGGAGTTTCTTCAGCTATCTTAGCAATACGACATGGGTCATGGACATTTTGGATTTTGGTCCTCTCATTTAATTAGTTTTTCTCGTGTTATTTTGAGTTTTGTTGTGTTTTGGTGGTAGTTTATCTTTAGACTCTTTGTCTTGGCAGGAAAAGAGTAATTGAAATGGAAGGCAGATGATGCTTTATAGTTTGGTCGAGGAATCTTCTACATTTTTTTTTTAAGAACGCTGCCATTTTAATGAATATAGCCAAATCAGAATCAGCCTAACATGGGTTAGATATGAACGGTTGCTCCCGTGCACGTTTGCGCTGAGCACTATTAGAGGTATAAACTTTGTTTCTTGTTTGTTAGTTTGTTTCTGTTTTCTCCAGTTTTATCAAGGGAAATGTCATTTAATACATTCCAGTTCACTTTTTAAGGTTGTAACAGTTTCTTTTAGACCTTGCAGCAAGGAAGTCGTTAGGTATTGAATGTAATCGTCGTGTGATTGCGGTAACTATCATATTTTGGGAATACGAACTCGCAAAATACAATTAGAGCGGTTGGATATTACTTATTGTGACCAGAAATTGTACCTAAATTAATATTTTGTAATCATTTAATTGTTTTTTTTTTAACAGCAAGTGACAAGACAATCAAGGAGCCCACCTGTTAAGCAAGACGCCTGACTATTACAGATGCAGTGCCACCCAAAGCTTTAAGTTTTTAAGTATTGACGTGGCACTGCACTGCGCTTATCACCCCGAGACATTGTTGTTAAGTACCTTTCGCCCAGTAGGTAATTTCACTTGCTACAGTGCCCTTCAAACCTAAACACAGTAGGTATAGTTCTCACGACGGATCTCGGCCGTCGTGAAGTTAGCCGTTTCGATGAGCAATGGAGCTTTTTCAAACTAAATTGTCTTTGCGCATCACAAACGGCTAACTTCACGGAAGCCTAGATCCGCTGTGCGAACTATACCTAATGCTTGCACACTACAGCTTGGAGATAAAATATCTGACACCTTCCTATTTCAAATGAATATGATTAGGTATAATATGAGATTTGTTGTGATAGGATATAGGATACCACATATAAAAAGGTACACGGGAGCTAAAAATTATCATTTTTCAAGCTTTCTGTCATTCTTTCTATCTACGTAATAAGTGCACTTTATGATCAACTATTTGGAGAGGAGCATTTACAGACTGAAACCCGCTATAATACGCTTAGTGATAGCATAGCGGCAATCTATGTATTATTATATTTATATGATTAGAATGCCTACATTTCATCATTTACATAGCATACAAGGATGACCTGACCTGATGTAAATATGTACAAAGTATAGTTCTCACAACGGATCTCGGCTGTCGTGAAATTAGCCGTTTCGATGCGCAATGCTTTTTCAAACTAAATTGTCTTCGCGCATCACAAACTATACAACACTGTTCATACAATACATACAGTATATTGTAAGTACTGTTCCTGTAAAGTTCAGTATTAGCTGCCGTGTATGACGTCATTTACTGTTATTAACATCAATTTCTTTCTGCCACTTATAACAGTGTACCATTGTTTTACACACCCACCTGTTTTTTGTCCCAGAGTAATGAAGCTTTATTAAAGGTTTTATGTAAAGTTATTCTATGCATTTTAGCATTGGACACGAACTATCGTGATGAGGGCGCGCCTCGAAGCTATAGAGGTGCCGAGGACATCGGTAGGTATCAAATTGATTTATTTTAATGGTGTTATAAAAGAAACCTGTAGCCCTAGCACGAGCTCATTTGCAGCGCTCGTTTTAAACGACGTTTTACAAAGCGCCATGTAGTCCCAATCTTAAAAAAATATTAAAAAATGTGATATGAAATGACCTGTTAGATGTTATTCTTATGAATAACTGAAACTGAAACTAAATAAAATTGTACTAAAGAAGCCACGGGCTTATTTTATGTAACCAACCACTCTGCAAGCCTGCACTTTGCTGTATCCATACAGTTTCATACAAACTGTAAGTATAAATATTGTTCCGTCTTAAGGAGTGCAGACTTGGAGAGTAGTAATAAGAAATAGGCTCTAGAAAACTGATAGGATAAATTATATTCCTATCCCTTTTTGAAACGTCAAATTGTCATTCTGCAGATATTTTTTTAAGGCAGTACCAGTTGCCAAATTCAAGTCAGAAACGGCTTAAGAAGTTGATAAAATCAAGACGAAGATGGCTAATTGAAATCGTGGCTTGTCCCGAATTATTTTTTATTTTGTTCAAAACAGCCTTTCGTCGACTCACATCATCTTAACTAGCTTTTGCCCGCGACATCTTTCGCGTGGATCTCACGAACTGTACTTTTTTACCGGGATTAAAATAGTCAGTGTCCTATTCTTGGTCATTATCTATCTATGTTTAAAATTTCAGCATAATCGGTTTCAGTGGTTGTTGAGTTAGTGAATATCAAACATCCAAACTTTTGCATTTCTAATATTAGTGTGATAGTGTTATTGAAGATAACATTAAAAAACTAAGATACAATATTAAATAAAAAATATTTATTAATGCCAAACCATTGTCAGACTTACGAGTAGGTACAATAAATGTATTACCAAGGAATTTCGGTAGTATAGTTCGCAGCGGATCTAGGCTTCCGTGAAGTTAGCCGTTTGTGCTGCGCAAACACAATTTAGTTCGAATAAGCTCCATTGCACATGAAAACGTACGAATATTTTGTACCTACATTTTATACTTGTTTTAGTTCTTAATTTTCGCTAATTCAAAACATCTAAATAATTACTTATCACAATCATTGTGTAAAAAAGATCACCGTAGGAAAGTATCAAAAGCCATAACACCGGTATTTTAGCTTAACTTGGTTTTTGATGCAACCTCAACTGTACAACGACGTACACTCTAAAAGCTATATTGTCGGTAGCCTTGCTTCAAAAAACAAAATGCAACTAAATCAGTCGGTAAACACATTTAGAGATTTATTACCAACTACATATAAGTACGTAAGTGTATTCACGAACACATGAGCAGTTCAAACAATGAATTCTCAAGCAACTCAGGTCAATACCAGCCGCGTGTTTTCGTCAGCGCGATCTAGGATCAAGCTCTCTTTAGCAGCGCTATCTACTTGTTTTACGGTGAACATCAACAATGTTAAATGTTATGTAACCACAACAACTAACATTATTTGTACGAATACCTACCATCTAGCTACTCTAAATTATTATTATTTTTGCTTGTATTTATACCTAAGTACTACCTTGTATATTAGTTCCATGATCTTTACTTACTTAGGTACCATGCATAAGGATGTGTACATCTTTACTTACAAAAAAATATTAAGAAGAGTGTAAGTAGTGTTAAGTAGGTAATTACCATGTGGAATAAATACTAACAACGCCCATTGTAATACCTGTTAGCTTTAATTTGTGTTAATTAAAATTTTATTGTTCTATGTGGTGTGTAGTTTCTACTAGAGAAACATTTTTCTTCTTTCATTCATGGTATCTGTAATTCTTTTTTTTAAATGGGGCGCGGCTAAATAAATAATGCTGGACAATCCACACAGCATCATCTAGCCCCAAGCTAACCAGAGCTTGGGTTATCAACTGTTTAAAATTTAAATAATTTTAAGAACAATGTCGTTTAAATAAATAGAGATATTATTATACTAGATGACTAATATCTTCTTCTTCTTTCTTTATATCATTTTGTGCGTTAGGTTCGCTAAAACTTGAGAAACTGATTTTGGTTTTGAACTATTCGTAGGAGTCCAGAAGGGAGGGTTCAAACGATGAGAAATTGTGGAAAAATTGCGAAAAAAAATAAAGCAAGAGAAACCGCGCCGAGTCAGCTAAGTACTTAATATAGGTACAATACTACAACACAATACTTAAGATATTTTTAATTATACATAGAAAATACCCAGTACACCCGAGAAACTATTTGCAGATCGTGCAAATATTTGTCCCAAGGAGCGAACGAACCCGCAACTTCCTGCGTCGCAGGCGGACCTTCAACCGCCGCTCCACATGAGTGTGCAAAACAATTAAAATGAGAGGACCCATGTCGTATCAATTGACAAAATGGCCGAATTACGCTTCTGTCAAGGGTAAAAACATGTCATCATCTACAAGTAGTAAAAAAAAAAAACTCAGACGACTGACTATTGTTTTTCAAGAAAAATGTTTTTTTACCAAAAATGTTGTTAAGTGCTTGCATAACTATACCTAGTAGGTAGTAAAAATGGTTTTCTAGGCTTTACTTTATCAGAACCTACCTTGAAACTGAAAGCTTCTTTGAGCTTTAGGCTGCGTTTCCACCAGAGATGTGACTTCATTAAAGCTGTCAGAGCGAGGCTAGGTAAATGAAGCGATTCTATTGGTTCCATAAAATCACATCCCTCGCTCGCTACACATCCTTGCACATCTCTGGTGGAATCGCAGCCTTAACCTTGCTATTACTCTATGACCTTGCGCTACCCGATCGCATAATCAAAAGTAAGTAATTTTATCTACTCCTAAAGTAGTTGCATGTGCTGACTTAACCCATGGGAGAAACACACTGAATAAGAACAATACAAAATGGCCGGAACCTGTGAGAATCAGCAGGTAAGGCATACGCCAGCCAACCGATTATGCAGTAGTCTCACGGTCCACCGCTGTCATTAAGTTAATGTTGAATAAAAATTACAGTTCAAGGTTTCAAGATTTACGCGCATCATCATCATCATCATCTGTCAAGTGTTCCAAATAAATTATTTTAAATTATCATCCACAGCCCGACTTCACCCACTGCTGGGTATAGGCCTCCCTTAGTTTGTGCCATCTACCGCGGGCCCGCGACTTTTGTTGTAGGTTGGTTGTGGCAGTTGGGCTTCTTCCAGTGATTCTTTTCCCGACCGGAACAGTGAGCACTGCCAGAGTCAGGAATAGTTTACGGTTTACGAGCATTAGAAATTAAATATATAAAATTTTCAGGGTTTTTGAATTATTTAAATAAAATTTCAGGCAATTTTAATTTAAATTGATCGAATTTGGACACATTGGATGCTTTCACAAAAATCTACAATGCAACGTCATGTAAAAATCGTTGAATGCAACTGCAATTTTGCTGTCATTCGTTCATTAGTTGTTGCAGTTTTGTAGCCGTTTAGGTACCTACCTACTAGTCATTATTCTGAGTCGTTACTGTGGAATCTCATCGAAAACAAAACAATACAAATAACGTGACTGAAATAAACATAGGTAGTGACTGCTACATAAACGTACAGCCGCCGTTTGATAAGATTTGATAACGTTTATGGCCTGCTCAGAAAATTTGCTAATACAGTTGTACCTATAGTTTTCTAAGTTTAAAGTTAAAAACTTTAGATCAATAAAAAAATTACAAAAAAAACATTACAGAAAAAAACGGAAATTCCTACATTCTTAGAAATAAATGGACTGCACCCATGTGGTGGACCATTATTAAAAATTCAGCTGAACTCAATTCATATAAAATTACAATATATATACATACAAGTACTCTCCTACAATAAATTTTGTCTGCGGAAAAACTAAAATATAAATAGACAATAATACCTAATACATTAGCAATAAAATAATTAATTCAAAATAAAATAAAGTATACTTATAGAGTGTTTTTATAATTTTATGCATGGGTTACGTACGGGCTTGTTTACATTAGTGTTAGCCAGCTGACTTTCCTACCGCGCGTGTTAGTCCTGTAACGCCTGTTGCGTTACAGGACTAACACGCGCTGAATAAAAATAATTATTCTATGAAACAGGTTCAGTATAGGTAAATCATGTCTACAGCGTATTTTTACTTGCTACCTATCTTTTCTGTGCTTAGGCCAACACCAATAAAACGCTGAAATATATAACCAACCTGAAATAATAGAGTAATATCCAGTCCGCTAGGTACGTACAATTTTCTCGAACTTTGTTTTACTGAACACAATTATTTAAAACTATTTTCAAAACTTGTATAAATATCTATTGTTTTTTTAACGAACAAAACCACATTCGCGACGTAAGATCATTCGCGCCAAAACGTTGCGTGCGCTTGACAATAGCTCTTTCCATAGACTAATTTTATTTTTCCTTTGCGTTCAACAGCAAACATCCTACGCTACGGCTAAATAAAAGCCGCCCAAGATGAATAAATTGTAAATGCGGCCGATCTTAGCAGCTCTTGTTTACTTTTACACGTAGTTGCGTAACAATGCGTGTGATTAGGTACCTACTTGATTTGTTCGTCTCGGCAGCAGAACTACTTACTATATAGGTACTAGCTATCTGCTCTAGCTCTACCTACCTTCTACTATTTCTCTTGTTGATCTTCCGGTAGTTGGGTGGGATGTGTAGTTTCGCGGGTTCGATACTGCTCGAGGTTAGTAATAAAAATTGGATTGTTATATAATACCAGAGTACTAATATCAGGGGGTAACCACGAGCTCTTAATATTAGCAATATTGATATACACTGTTTTTTTTTTGTATGCCGAAATTTCAGTCTAACATTATTTCAATAATGCCTATGAGCTTGTGGTTACCCACCTGTCTGTGGTAGGTAATAGTTAGAAAACACTACTTTCCCCGTGACTCTTTTAATCTTAGTAAATAGAGTCACAATTAAGAGATTTCACAATTTTTTGTTCACAAATTTTCTTACCATCTAATTTTGCTGCGGCAGGGGATTTGTGAACAAAAAGTCTCAAAAAAGTACAGTTTCCATTTAGTTACCTGCTGCACCACAAAGGTGTGTAAAGTCAACCAACACTACGTAGCGGTATTTGTTGATTGATTTGTTGGTTGGTAGGGAACACGTGTCACGTGGGAAGTACTACCACCAAACCTATTTCAAAGCAATAAGGCTCGCATTGCTGTGTTCCGGTGTGCAGTGTATGGTTTCCGGTGAAATTACTGGCACATGAGGCTTTCGATCTATGCCTCAAAGTGGCAACCCGCGAGTGATAACTCCGGTATTGCAAGCGTCCATAGGCTGCGGTAACCGCTTACCATCTTATGGGCCGTATGCTTGGTTGGCACTTCCGTTGTATAAAAAAACTAGCAATTTCAAGGTTTCATTCTGTTTCATTTGCACAGGTGCATGAAACCGTGCGTCTACATACTCGATAATTATTGAACTGAATTGGCTGAATTTTATAACATAGATAGATAAAAATAACCGGGAGTAGAACGCTACATTTATCACGGAAAAAATTACGGTTGCTAAATTCCACGCGAACGAAGTCGCAGGCAACAGCTAGTAAGATAGGTACTAAGGGAAAGTTGTAGGCACTTGCTCCGTGGCCGCGCCGCGCGTCTGCGCACTGAATGTTTACAATGCCATCGCTAGAACGGCACGCAACATTTCTTCTGGGAAATTGCGTGCGTTAAATTGAGACAAAGAGACATTGTTAACTACCGATAATGTTATGTTGGTAGGTGTTATGTAGGAACAGAGGGGAAGCTAGTATGCAACCTCACATACATTTTGACCTCTATCTAGCTATGTTAGGCTTACCTTGTGGATAGCAATTTTTTGACTGTTTTTACAAAACTATTTGATATCATAATGAGACATAATACAATAGAATCGACACCAATATGTAAATTATATGGTTAGATTTCTCAGATCCAGGGGAATCCGAAAATACCCCATGTATTACACAAAATCAAAAATCAAAAATTATTTATTCAGTAGAATCACAAGGATCACTTTGAAACGTCTTACAAGCTAGGAAAATTTACACCAGTTCCAACGCGCCCATGCCGTAAAAGAACTGGCAACAACACCGGCTCCTATCGCTATCGCTTTTTTGCCGCCGTTCCTATCGCTTTTTTGGCATGACCCTTGCTATTGTTAATGTAGTACATGTTGTATACTTATATGTTCCCAGCCCGATTTTTGTATTTTTCTAGTTTATGATTTTTTATGTTTTTTTTTGAGAATGTTTGAAAAAAAAATATTTATGGGTTTTTAGATTTTTAAATAAAAAAACCTAACATAACTATAATAATATTAGTTTTTTTTTTAATAGGATAAAAAAATTTTCAACACACTTGCTCTAATGTGGCTATATGGTCATCGCAATTAGGCACATATGAACACCCCTAATCAAACTATGACTTTTTCATTGCTGTAGCTCACTAGTGAGATAAAGTGGCTCTATGGTCATCGCAATTAGGCACAGAATTACACCCTTAATCAAACTATGACTTTTTCATTATTATAACTCACTAGTGAGTTATAGATTTTTTTTTTGTTATTCTCAATGGTGCCTCAGCGGTAATCACCAATGTTACACACTAGTACCATAATGTACTTTATCTCAATCTGAAGTTTTGCTGAAGAGATACGATAGAGCAGCATTATGTGGCCAGTTGAGTAACCACATAGGGCGCCTATGCAGAGATCAGTTCAAGATCCGATAGCCTGAAATAAACTTGAACCGAAACCGAAAATAATGAGATGTTTTCGATTAGAGATTAAAAAAAAGTAGTACCGATTGCTTTGACAGATGGCGCTATCTGCCCTACTGCCATACTGGGAAAGGTTATCAAAACAAGAAAAAAGTTGTTAACTCCGTTTTTGTTTCGTCTCGTGTCAAGCGGAAAGTTGTGGGTTCATGTCCTGCTTGATGCAAAATAATTTAACTCCAGTACGACCAAAGTTAATGTACTACGTAGTACGTACTATGACTTTGACACCAGCCAGAGCAGAGGTATGACAGACAGTGACAGCTGGAGCAACCAATGTTGAATTCCCTACACATACACCATAGCTCGCCAGTTGAGCTACCGCCATCTTAATAGACAGCTTTTTTTTTTAAATAATTTGAGACGAAAACCTCTAATTCATTTTGTTTGTTTGCTCAAAAAATAAATGCTTTCGTCACAGAACAGAGAATAACTATATAGTATTACGCACTTTCGTGCTAGTAATGAGCATGTGTGTCAATACCATAATGTTAGATACGCTTTTTCTTCTTTTTTATGGTATCTGTCACTTTATTTAGACAACTGCCAGTGCCAGTGTCGAGTACTTATCAAGTAATCATTGTCACCTTTTTTTTTGCCTGATGTCTGTCAGTTAAGTCTGTATGTCAGCCAGCCAGCTATAATTTTGTTCAATTTTGATTAATTCTTCGAATATGTTTGGCCAATGGTTTTTGCGAGAACTTTTTGCTTTTAGTGATGAACTGGATTAGACGCAGTTTTATTATTCTACATTTTACAAAATCTCAGGTTTTGTGATGAATAGCTAAACTATATTACGGAGAACTTCATTCGACAATCTGCCCTAAATTGCTGTAGTGTTATTAGCTAGGATCCCATCAATCACAGCGCATTACCGAGAAACTGTGATGGAAGCTTACCTCAACACGATCAAGAGAAGAAAAGAATCGGGCGTGGAAGGCTACAAATGATTTAGAGTTGGGAGATCTTGTGGTGCGTGCATCGTGAATCGAATTTCCTCTGCGTCGAGAGACGGATTCTACATGCGCGTGTCGGTGACATGAGCACAAACAAACAACGGCGTGGAGCTAGCGGTTCCAGTTGTTCAGTGACCGGAGTGCCTGCCATCGTTAACGCGCCCAACGCTATGTCTGCCGATCTCGCATCACTGTTTGAATGCCCTGTGTGCTTCGACTATGTGCTGCCTCCGATCCTGCAGTGCCAGAGCGGCCACTTGGTGTGCTCCAGCTGCCGGCCCAAGCTATCCTGCTGCCCGACATGCCGCGGCCCGCTCGGCAACATCAGAAACCTGGCCATGGAAAAAGTTGCAGGTAATGTCATGTTCCCCTGCAAACACTCCAACACAGGTTGCACTGTGACGCTCGTTCACACTGAGAAAGCGGACCATGAGGAGGCTTGTGAGTTCAGACCATACTCGTGCCCCTGTCCCGGAGCCTCTTGTAAATGGCAGGGTGGCCTGGACCAAGTTATGCCGCACCTTATGATGTCACATAAAAGCATAACAACTCTCCAGGGAGAAGACATTGTGTTCCTAGCAACAGATATCAACTTACCCGGAGCAGTGGATTGGGTGATGATGCAGTCTTGTTTCAACCATCATTTTATGCTGGTTCTTGAAAAGCAAGAAAAATTTGATGGGCATCAACAGTTTTTTGCAATTGTACAACTTATAGGCTCTCGTAAAGAAGCAGAGAACTTTGCATATAGATTAGAACTTAATGGGCACCGGCGGCGATTGACCTGGGAAGCAATGCCCCGGTCCATACATGAAGGTGTCTCCTCTGCTATCATGAATTCTGACTGCCTTGTGTTTGACACTTCTCTAGCGCAACTGTTTGCTGACAACGGAAATCTCGGTATCAATGTCACAATATCTATTGCCTAATCAATTACATTAAATTTTCTAAGTTGTAAAAAATTATCAACAGAGTGACAAACTGGGTTTTTAAATACATAGTAGGAAAATATTTTTATATCATAAATTAGACCACAAAATATAATAATACCAGACCTATAAAGTTAATTGAGTAAAGACAATATTTTGTTACAAGCTGTACAAATCCCATCCTGACATGTTTTGTTTCCAGTTCATATTAACCAATAACAAAGTAAGCCAAAAATAATATTTTGTTTCCATTATTTGTTTGTAAATGTGTGTTCAATTTAGATTTAAGTAGCGGAAGTTAAATTCTTTAAGTGAACTTCTATTTCGCTTTAGGATTGCCTTGTCAAATGTATAACATTATTAATATAATAATATTAGATGTGGACATCTTGGGGGAGAATGTGATTATTGTATTCCAAACAAAGAACAAATTAATATTTGTGTTAGAATTAATCATTTTGTATATAAATGCACTGCAACTTAGAGGACTTGGAGTGGGTGATATTGCTATTTAATGATGTAGGTACAGCCCTTGTTTACTAACACGTAAAAATGTCTGTATTGACAGTATTCTATTAATTGTCAAAGAAATGGTTTGACAGCCATTGAAAAGCACATCAATGTATTTGTGAAAACTAGCTTATGAGTGCTACACGTAGATCATAAATTGTTGGATCAAACCTTATATTTTATTTAATCAAATAGAATTTAAATAAATCTTAATGTTGAAAGAAGATTGTTATCTATTAAAGGTAGTTTACAAAACTGTCTGCCTCCATTATAATTAACATCTCTTTTCGTAACCTTAAGTTGCTCAAACCAACGCGAAAGACCGACTGTCAAATGCTAAACTTGTTGTTTGGTTTACAGCAATACAAAATGTTTTTTTTTATTTTGTTGTACCTGCCGCATTTCCTTTGGCCGCGTTGGCTTGGCCATAGCTAGAATAATGACTTTATTATAAATGTTTGGTCAGTTCTTGGAGTGCCGTCACAGAATCAGGTTGCTAATCTGATTGCTGACACTTTTGGAGCAATAACCAGATTCACCAGAGTTTAACAAACTTACTTTAACATGTGATGACAAAAGAATACATTTTTCTGTAATATTTATTTGGTAATTTTGCTTTTTATCCAAAAAATTCCTAGGAGTTATAATCCCTATTAATAAAATTGAAAGCCAGAGAGAGGATGTTTTGATGTTTGGTCACTGCTACACTATGGTTAAACTATGACTTATCTGGCTGCATAGTCAGTAATCAGAAATAGTTGATATATACTAGATACTTACAACATGAAGCAATTACCGAGGCACCTACCTAGGCAGAGTGTAAAAACTAGTGAACAATACCTAAGCTCAATTTCTTTTGTTTCATATCTGTTTACTTTTATTCATTATATTATTAAGTACCTAGTTATCTTTAAATATTTATCAGTAATTTAGCTGTTTATTTAAAACAAACTCTTGTTACTTAAATATAGATTAAATTGCCATTCATCTGCCTTCAAGACAAATCCCATGCATAAGTTAGCTTAGTAAAGCAATAATTAGATATGTATGTACATACTCATGGAGATAGTTTGTCGGTCCACACCAATCGCCGTACTTAGGTTAGGGCTTGTCAAAAACGCGAACTAATTGCATGGTCAAATGTCTACATGCGCTGTACCCTTTTATTATTACTTAGCTGCTGTGCGGTAGAATTATTATTATTTAACTCTTCAATGTTTAAGGTAAAGCTGGTAAAGTTTATTATATAGTTGAAATAAATTTTTGTAATATACTTATTTTAGTTTCTCTAATGACCTTTAATTTTTCTAACATTATAATGTGTAATATCAAACTTAGATTGAGTACCGTGGTGCGACACATCACCACACCCCAGACACTAAATGTATAAATCAAACGCGTCTTAATCGCCACATGCATAGTTTGTGTACTTAAACGGCCGTTTTATGGTTTTATGTTTGTGTCATGGTTAGCCTCAATTATCGCAAGAGCGAGATAGCACGGTTTCGCTCGCGCATGTGGTAAGAGTTGACTGCGTCCACACAAAACCAAAATAAACGCTCTTAACTTTAGTGCCGGCGAACTTGCGACCGTGGTGGGGTAAGTAAAACCGGTGGTAGGTAGGGAGTGGCCATTCTGTACGTAGTACTCTGTGTGCCTGTACTGTAACACTAATGAGCAAATTATGCAAAACATTAATTCAGCAGCGGGAATGTAACCCGCTACCTCACGCTTCTTAACCGGGAGCTCGTCCAGCACGCCACCCGTGGTCTTATCTACCTATACTTTCTTATTAGATCTATTTAATCAAATAATCAACGCATGATAAAAAAGCGCGCCAATGGCGAGCGACTTCAAAGTTCTTCAAAGTTCAAAGACTTCAAAGATTTCAAAGTTCTGTTTAAGGGTAGGTTCGTTCGTTCGTTCGTATGAGTCAGTGGCCAACTCTGGTGACAGAGTTTCTAGGGTAGGTGTGCAAATAGAATGACAAAATATTCAAACATTATCATGATCTTTATTTCCATGCAATAATTACAGGATAACTTAAAAAAAATAACTTAGATCCTATAACTTAGTACCTAATAACAATTTATCGAACCAATTATATTATAACACCAATAATATATTATTCAACTTAGCACCAACCAAAGTTTTGGCATAAATAATGTTTGAATCTTCTTCTTCTTTTATTTATGGCGTCTGTGAATGTTTGAATCTAGTATTTAGCTTACCTACTTATTTATAATCAGCTGTCATGTCACATTGAAATGCACGATATTTAGGTGTGATCCTAATTTCTTATCAGCCCCTCGGAAGGAACTAGTAATTAGGTTACATAATAAAGGTTGCATGCAACTGAGTTACGAAAAACTCGTTTAGACAATTGTAAACGTAAACGTATCGTCCAGCTGTCAATTTGTATGGAACTTCGGTAGTTCATTTAACGCACTAAAGAGGCGCTGTTAAAAATCCTATACAAATTGAAAGACGGACACGTTTACATTTAGGCTGCGTTTCCACCAGAGATGTCGAGGATGTGTAGCGAGGAAAGTGTTTCAAACCACTAGAATCACTTCATTAAAGCTATCAGAGCAAGGCTAGGTAAATGAAGTGATTCTATTGATTCCTAACAAACACATCCTCGCACATCTCTGGTGGAAACGCAGCCTAACGATTGTCAAACAAGTTTTTCGTGCTAAGCACTCAGATAATCGTTCGTTAGGTGTGTACCCGGCATAACGTGAATGAACAAAAACGGCGACAGATTTTAACGCCATTATAATATGACAAGCTTTTAAAATGATTATAATACATAGTGTGGTAAATTATCTAAGTCTGTTTGTCGGTTTGTGGTTGTAACGGCGAGGGGAGAAGAAACGCATCTGTAGGGGACTCTGTATCGTCTAGAATTGACGATTCTTTTTGCCGTGAACTGAATGGATCTGTCTCCAAATTGACCGTCACCTCAGCCGGTGTGAATGGATCTGTCTCCAAATTGACCGTCATCTCAGCCGGTGTGAATGGATCTGTCTCCAAATTGACCGTCATCTCAGCCGGTGTGAATGGATCTGTCGTTCTATGTACCACTTCGAACGCATCCGATGCGCCCGCTTTCGTATCAAGACTGAACTCGTCAAAAGCTTCCAGCACCTTTCCGAGTTCACTTGAAGTTTGAGGCGCGAATGGATCGAACTTCTTTATTCCGTCCGGACTGAACGGGTCTTTGGATTTTGGTGATTTCGGTGCGTCTTCGGCTATGCTGTTATCACCGCTAAAATCGGACAGATCTATATCGTAGTTTATATTACTCAGACCCGGAGCTAAGTCTGGTCCGAAATCTTCTGGGGTCATGAGTTCGTCGATAGATCGAGAGTCGAACGGCGTGAATCCTGGTGAGGGTGTGAGAAGTTCCATTGAGTTTGAATGCTTCAAATCCCAATTCGTAGGGATGTGCTGAGGCGATTTAGAAGGGGAATCTTTTTCAATAACTTCAAAACCGAGTATATTCAGCTTGGGCTCTGCCTCTTCTTGGGGCATAGACACTTTGCGAATGTGGATCGGTATATCAGCCACTATTTGGTGTGGAATTTCTTGTGGTTGATTCTTCAACTGTGGTTCTGGTGTTTCTTGGGCAGCTGGTGTTGGTTTCTCTGCATTGGTGTCGATGTCTATGAGCGGGGCGGTGGATAATTCTTTGAGTTTCCCGATCCGGGGCAGTTCCCGTCGCGGTTCGATCTTAAGCGGAGTTTTAGCGAGTACGTCTTGAACTTTCTTGGATATTTGTTCCTGTGAACAACAAATTACTTATTTTATTTACGACCGATGTGGCGCAGCGGGCGCTGGTCCGCCTGCGACGCGGAGGTTGCGGGTTCGATTACCGCCTCGGGTCAAATGTTTGTACGATCTACAAATATTTGTTCTGGGTGTTCTGGGTATTTTCTATATATAATAAAAAATATCTATCTATGTATTGTATTGTATTAAGTATGTCATCTAGTACCCTAACACAGCTCTGTTTAACAGCAGCTTATCTTGGGGCTAGATGATGCTGCGTGGATTGTCCAGCATTATTTATTTATATTTTAATATAAAATATAAATAAATAATGTTTCTCAATCCTTCTCAATTTCTTATTTTAATATTGTATTTTATTAAAAGCGTATCACTATTTAGTTGGGTTACCGTTACTGTTAGACTATACTATAATAATTCTGCTATACATGCTAAATCGATCTCCGCTATAAAAGACGCCAAAATCATCAACATGATTTATTTTATACATTTTAACAATCCTATAATTTGTCTATTATCAAATTGTGGCCCAAGAGGCAGGATGTAGAGGTTAACCTTATCATCAGCTCTATGTAGGTATAGGTCTTACAACGGATCTCGGCCGTAGTGAAATTAGCCGTTTCGATGCGCAATGGAGCTTTTTCAAACTAAATTGTCTTTGCGCATCACAAACGGCCTAGATCCGCTGTGCTTCGCGAAATGCGCGAAACTTCACGGAAGCCTAGATCCGCTGTGCTACCTATACTACGTTAACAAGTAAAATAAATAAATTATGATAATTCCCACTGTTGGGACATTGGCCTACTCTCCTGAATGTCGCCAACTATAGTCTGGTTTTTAATTCAAGTCGGTAAAGGTAAGCAATGGTGATACCATGGAAAAAAAATACTTTTTGATAGGGAACTATTTTACGATAGTAAGAGTAGCAGAGTTCTTATAAGAGTTGCAGTTCTTTGTGATAGAGTTCGTCCGGGGAAGGACTACCACCATACCTATTTCTGCGGCAAAGCATTAATGCTCGCATTGCTATGTTCCGGTTCGAAGGGTATGGTTTCCGGTGAAATTAAAGGCAAATGAGACATTCCATCTAATGTCTCAGGGTGGTTACACGCAAGTGATATCTATGATGTTGCATGCGTACATAGGCTACGGTAACTACTTATCATCAAGTGGGCCAAGTAAAAAAAAAAACGCTAAAATAATGAGTAAGAATTTTAAATAGTGGCATAGACTTTTGTTTTGTTATTGTTGCTGTTTGAGACTGAATGGAACCTGTTACGCAAGGCTAATGTATGGGGATCGCTGCGTTAGCTCGACCGGTACAATACATCGCGGTCACACGAGGAGCCTCGTCAGCGGGAACGTGGCCGCCTGACGTCAATCGCATGTTTCATGGAAACTGCATTTCGTTTAAGCCGGCATTCTTGGTTCATACTTCGAACTAGATTCATTTTATTAGACTAATTAATTGTAATTCTTTTTATCAAATTAAATTTTAGATTTAAATAAAATCTTTTTTTAAAAGATACCCTAGGCAGCCTACGTATTTGGCGCAGCCGGTAGGATTTATTTTAACGAGATTAATCTTCATCTCAAAGTAAAAAAATTAATGGCTATTTTTCTATTATTCCAGTCGTCTTTAATCTTTTGATTCTGTAGATCTCTGTTGGCAGTATGTCTGATCCTGATTAGTACCACCGCACAGGTACAAGCATTATCGATCTAAACGTTTTGCTTTTCTGAGATACACAAAATGTTACATTTACAATGACATTTGACGCGGAGGAGGACGCTCGCCGTGTCACTCAACCCCGATGAAGACTCTCGAAATTCGAAACAGTGTCGGTACATCTTCACCGAAATACCGGTACGTGAAAACATCCGTTGTTAAAATGAATGACATTTGTTTGTTTACCTTTTTCGACTTGAATTAAAAACCAGTCTAGATATATTTAGGGAGCGATCAAAGCAAGTATAAGCACAGAGAGAGAGAGATAGAGAGAGATACCTCGAAGGTGTTGGAGCTGGCTGCGAGCAGGTCTGCCTGCGTGCGCGCGCGCTCGGCCAGGTCCGTGAGCGCGCGCGCCCGCCCGCTCTGCTCCTCCGCCTCGCGCACCGCGCCGCACAGCGACAGCGCCGCCGCCTTAACACACACATACACACACACCTCACACTTATATGGAGTCATTATCAATGTGACAAACTTAAAGAATAGGTTCCACACACAATAAAAAATACATGTTCTTTTTTTAACATATTGTCTGAAAAATCTCGAGTAAATCGATTACGTTTTTCTGGTCAATTATTAATTATCTTTGTTGGAAATCGAAAGGGGAGCGCGTGGCGCATGTCAATGACCCGCGCGACAAAAACCGCGTGTTGACCAAAAAAACGTAATCAATTTACTTACGATTTTTCAGACAATATGTTAAAAAAATATATTATTTTTATGTTAGATGATAATATTTTTTTATAAAATAAAACTACAAAATACAGCAATCCGCCATAAAAGGTTAATAACCAATCGCCGGTATGTCCAAGAACTAAAAGTTCGGAAAACATGTGCCATCCACCAAACCGCATCAGGTCCACGTGGTGGATTAAGACCCAATCACTCTCGTTCGTAAGTAGGCCAGTGTCCCAGCAGTGGGAACTTTAGAAGACTGTCGTGATGATAGGAAATGCGTGGAGTAAAATTAAAGTTACCCAAGCACTGCCTCCGATAGAGGCGGGCATGGCCATGTAGCAGTCGAAGTCCTTCTTGTCCATGCTGAGAGACTCCGCGTTCAGATTCTCTATGAACGACACGGCGCAACACTGCAATATTATAAGAAAACATATCAATAAACTAGCAATCCGTCCCCGTCGCACGGGTGCAATGAAACCGCACCCGTGCGAAGCCGGGACGGGTCGCTAGTAATAAATATTAAATATAGCCTATGTTAATAATGTATAGGATGTAGCATTGTAATGGTGAAAGAATTATTGAAATCGGAAATGATCCAACTCTTTTTTTTTTACCAAATTAGTGAAGTAGTATCCACCCTCTCCGGTCATGAGTCTCTGCGCGTTGCAGAACCGCGTCACGAAGTTAATGTTGCTGACGAGGCGCGGAGGGTTCGCCTTTAGAACCTGCAAATGCAATATTCACAAATAAACATAATGTCGCTAACTATTAGTCTTTTCACTTTTCAGAAGCTCAAGTCGCTCAACGAGCTATCACATCACAATCACACTAATTATAAATGCGAATGTTTGTATGTTTACTTTTTTTTTTATAATATGGTACCGTCTTTTTGACGGCACCGCGACGTTCCTCTGACCGAATCAGACATCTTTTTTACTTTACCTTTTACGACTTTAACATGATATCTGAGAATGGGATGGGAAGGGGGAAAAGTTTTTCATGGTTTTAACTATGTACTTTCAATTTTTGGTTTTATCATATTTTTTTACGTTTTTGATATTTTCTGCTTTTTTCTATTTGCTATTTAAATTTTTTAAATAAAACACTAACTTATTTATATTTTTTTTTTGTTTACTTGGGTTTTTTAAGACAAAATATACATAAAAGAGTAGTAGAGTTCACTGTGATAGAGCTCGTCCGGGGAAGGACTACCACCATACCTATTTCTGCCACAAAGCAGTAATGCTCGCATTGCTGTGTTTCAGTGTGAAGGGTATGGTTTCCGGTGAAATTACTGGCACACGAGGCTTTCGATCTTAGCCTCAAGGTGGCAACCCGCAAGTGATACCTCTGATATTGCAAGCGTCCATAGGCTGCGGTAACCGCTTACCATCTTGTGGGCCGTACGCTTGGTTACCACACCAGTTGTATAAAAAAAAAAAAGGTAAGTACATATATTTTTTTTTTATGTATGGAACCTATCCCTTAAGTTTGTCAGGTTGATAATGAATGACCCTGTATATGTTTTTATATACAAAATGAGTACCGTACTGTGAATATGAGCGCGGGCAGCAGGTCGTCGGCGGAGGCGGGCGCGCCACACAGCGCGAGCACGTGACGGCAGCAGCGCCGCACGCGCGCCAGCTTGCCGCCCGGTGACGGCGCGCTGTCTATGCCGAGCAGCTCTGTAACCAACCAACCAACCAACCAACATTATATACATACTTTTTAAAACTCATATGGTTGGTTCATTTACAATTGTTATATAATAGGTGGTAGTATCACATATGAACCCTTTACAAGGGTATGACTATAAGTAGGAAGTAAGTTGATAAATAAATAAGGTTGTTAGCATTAATTCTCAGTAGGTCAAATACAAATACAAGTAGGTATTATTAGTATATACCTACTTGTATTTGTATTTGACCTACTGAAAAAATGTTTTGATAGATTGTAACACGTTTTTTATGATAAAAAAAAGTACTTAACCGATTTGAAGTATTAATATCAAAATAAACTGAATTAATAAATAAATAAAATAAGAATCTTTATTTCGGACCACAGAAATCTATAACTCATGATGGTGTGCCCAAAATCAGTGAGGCGCTTACCGCTAATAGCTTTGTAGAGCAGCTGGCGACAGCGCGCACTGTCGCGGTCGAGCTTGCAGTCGAGCCGGCGCTCGCACACCCAGCTCAGCTGCTGAATGCGCTCCGACATGGCGCGGTCCGCGCGCTCGTCCTCCGTGCCGATGGGAGAGAACACCACAGACGGTAAACTGGAGAAACACACCTTTATTCGGCCTTTACAACAGCTTTCGACTGAGTAGCTTTAGTCTAAGTGTTATTAAGGCGCTGATTACTGTTATATTTAGAGCTGACTATTTCTAAATGGCTGATGAAACTAATAATTTACTTATTATGTAAATCTGAAGTAGATATACAATCCTTAGGAGATAAATAAAACTGGTATACCTCAAGGGTCGTTTTTTGGTCCTACTGTATTACTATAGCACAAAACTAATAAAATAATAAATAAAGAAGTCTTACTCATGTAAATATGTCATAGCGTGCTTCTCCACAAAGTCCATAAGGCGTTCCTTCGTGTCGGAATCCACGTTCGCGAAGTGATGCGATGTATCCATGTGTTTCATGAACCGCTAAAAATAATCCTCATTAGAAAAACGTTATTTGTTAGTCGTTTACTAATTGTGCCTTTATTTAAAAAAAACTCAGCCTTTTTAGCTTGTCTATATCTCCCTCTTTGTAATTCTTATGTCAATATCAATAAACGAAGATGACGCTATGTTAGCTAGCAGAAGTTTAAGTTAAGAGCAGGCAGATGACAAGGATATTTCAATTACCTGATACTGCCTCTGCACCCTTTCAGATAGCTCATCAACTGACATGACATTAGCGCATTTCATGACGTCCGTGATAAAGGAGTGGACGAAGACTCTTGCGTCGCGGTCCATAGCGGGGGTCAGGTTAGAGAAGCGAAGCCGGAAGTCCTTCTTCATGTGCTCGTTCACTTGCGAGGGGATTTTGAACTCAGGGGCATGCTTGTCAGAATGATCTTGCTCATCTGAAGAAAACAATGGCTGTTATCACAACATAATTTTATATTTGACGACCGATGGCGCGGCGGGCGAAGGTCCGCCTGCGACGCTGAGGTTGCGGGTTCAATTGTTACTCGGGGCAAATGTTTGCACGAACTGCAAATGTTTGTTCCGGGTGTTCTGGGTATTTAATATGTATAATAAAACTATCTATCTATGTATTGTGTAGTATTAAGTATATATCAGTGATCTAGCACCCATAACACAAGCTCTGCTTAGCTTGGGGCTAAATGATGCTGTGTGGATTGTCCAGCATTATATATTTATTTATTTATTTCTAAAACAGAAGACTCTTGAGCTGTACTGATTAAAATTCGCACAGCCAAGACAAAGTTCTAGAAACACGAAATTTTGTCTATTTATAATAATAACTTAGAGGCTATCGAAGTATCGAGGCCAGCGGGTCTACTCTTGAGCGACAAACGATAATCGTGGCAAATATCGTAGTTCAACTTATGTCGGTTACATCTAAGTTCAAAGCGTTCACGGACATTTTTTTTGCGCTTATCACCCCGAGACATTGTTGTTAAGTCTCTTTCGCTCAGTAATTTCACTTGCTGCAGTGCCCTTCAAACCTAAACACAGTAATGCTTGCACACTCTGCTTGGAGGTAGAATATCTGACACTGCAGTGGTACTCACTAAGATAGACTCTTGCTGAAGAGACCTACCACCAGGTAATCATAAGCTGGACCACGAAAACTGTCACGATATATCGCCTCTGCCCGCAAGAGCCCCGCTGATCTGTGTAGGAGCTTACAAGAAAATCAATACCTAGCAGTTTAGCAAGTATGAACTATGTTATATTACTGTGAAGCAAAGACCTTATTACCTGTGGTGCTCTTCTTGAAGACGCTAAATTGCAGTTTTTTCTTTAGCGTCTCGCTCTGACGAAGGCGTTTCTCCTCGAACTTGGAGAAAGATGAGTGGGACGTCTGCTTTAGCGACCGTTCAGGTTTTCGCGGCTCCGGCTTTGGTAGCGTTGCCGAGCCTGTTGATGCTTTCTCTATGGAAATAAGCGGTTTTTTTATAGGTTTACGGCATGAGTCATGGGACTGTATTCCCCAATATGAGTAGACATCTCAGATGGATAGTTATATAGACCATTGAGGATGTATGCCGGTTTTTTGGCTATGGTAAAATAGTTAAAAATTGTTACCATTAGTTAAAATAGTTTTTTTGTTTTACAACTGAAGTGGCAACCAAGCCTACGGCCCATAAGATGGTAACCGGTTACCGCAGCCTATGGACGCTTGCAATACCAGAGGTAACACTCGCGGGTTGCCACCTTGAGGTATAGATCGAAAGCCTCATGTGCCAGGTATAGGTATGGTGGTAGTACTTCCCCGGACTCTTGAATACTACTCTTGAAAGTTAACTACAACTGTATCAAGAAAATATATTTTACTGAGTGTAATTAGATTAAACTGTATAAACTGACGGGTAAAATAATCAAAAAAAGATTAGCTATTACCTTGAAGGTTCAACAGTCCACTATCAGGTTAAATTATACTAATATCAATTAACTGATAACTTAAATGAAGGTGAAGTTCAGTTTATTGAAATATCAAGAATATTATTAGGTTCATATCATAATTTTATTACTATAATATACTATGAATCTGAGTGCAGGTTTTTTCGATTATAAGTAAAAGCACAGTGAAATCTTGGTAGAAAATTACATTTTTTGTTTGTGCATTTACCAAATTTAAAATAAAAACACTTTATTTGAAAATGTTAGGCATTTATCATATCATTTTTTTTTAATTTATTTATTTAGACACACCAACGACAGTTACATAAAACATTATTAAATAGGTACAGTAAAAGGTATTAGATTATAAGTAACCAGGACTTACAGGTGTATACATATTATTTTGTAGTGTACACAGTGACAATGTTATTTTTATGTAAATTACATTATCACTCTGCACATAGATGACAATTAGCTTTTATCTGATCCATTACACGTGGATTGAAGTTGTTTGTTTCAAGTATGACACTAATTGGTTCACCAAAATATGTTTTTGGTTTCTTTGAGAAAGGTAAATCCACTTTTTATTAAATCACACTAATCACATCACATCACACCATCACACTAATCACAATAATATTATAAATGCGAAAGTTTGGATGTTTGTTCCTCTATGACTGAACTGATTTGGCTGAAATTTAAAACATAGATAGATAATAACCGGGAATAGAACATAGGCTACTTTTTATGACGGTAAAAATAGGGTTTCAAAGTTCCACACTAAGGAAGTCGCAGGCAACAGCTAGTAGTTAAAGAAGAGCAATGAAAAAGAATCACTAAAAATATATCATCATCAATATCATGATTGCCTTTAATGGTCCTACAGTTGGGACACTGGCCTACTCTTGAGCGAAAGTCATTGGGTTGGGTCTTAATCCACCATGCAGACCCAATGTGGATTGGTGGATAGCACATCTTTTGAACTTTTAGTTCTTGGACATGCCAGTTTCTGGTATAAAAAATATATATGTATAACTTCCTTTTTCTTAAAATACCAAGATATCTTTAAGAATCTGTGTATTTATAACATCTGGCGAATGAAAGAACTTTTAAAATTACAAATCTCACCTGCACGTCTTTGCTTTTGCATCAGCTCCCGATGACATTTGGAACAGTAACCCTGCCACTGTGGGTTACCGAAGTAATCACAGCCATTCTTGCATTTCAGATCGCTCTGGTCTATCCGCAGCGAGGGCATCTTGGATGCAAACATCATGTACTTGTAAGACCTTTGGAGATTTGGACCATACCACATTGTAAGATATTAATATACGTGATTTTTTTCCATTAACAATATGGTGGGTAGGTATTTTACATAATTTTTTATGGAAAAATAGATTACTATTAAAGTCAAAGTAAAAAATATGACTCTTAGAGCTTGTTTTGATCACTGATTAAAAGTAAAGAAACTTAATGCTGCTTCTTTCACTAAGATATCGGCTTTTTCGTTCCCTTTTATACAAACATGCGCTTTTACCCAGAACAGGTCGACCACTTTCCCGGTTTTATTTATTTCTTTTAAATTCCTTCTACTGCCAATTTGTTGTGTAAGAAAATACTGATTTGCTACATTTTGTTTTTTACCAACAGCTCTTCAAAACTGATACGAAACGAACTAAAACTTAAAAACTTATTTACAACATTCTAAAGCTATAACGACGGCCGTTGAACGATTTACCACCGTTAAATAGCTTAGTCTTATCGTAAAATGGTATTTCACTATCGACGATAGTACAAAGATAACCCAATAGAATGATCTAATAATTACCTACATACAAAAAATAATAAAGAATACACAACTAATTGTTAGGAAGGAAAAGAAAAATTGCTAATCGAATCTTACCTTAGATCTATGGTATTTAATTCGCAATTTTAGTGTAAAATAAATCCCTGAAATGAAGCAAACAAACAACACAACAAACAAACGTCAATTATTATTTTTTTCACCGTAGGGCAGGCTCAAGCTCAAGTCTTCAGACCATAACGCCGCTGTCAAACAAAACAACAATTTCTATAGTTTTGACATGACTTTATGGTATTGTAGGTACTAATTCTCTCGACGGATTATAGGCTTCCGTGAAGTTAGCCGTTTCGATGCGCAATGGAGCTTTTTCTAACTAAATTGTCTTTGCGCATCACAAACGGCTAACTTCACGGAAGCCTAGATCCGCCGAGAGAACTTTAAAAGGTTTTTTTAAGGATAGGCCAAAACGTAAATAAAATACTGTCAAGTAAGGCTAGGGTTGATGACTTGACAATGACAATTTTACTTTATTTGACAGCAAAAAAATTAGAATAAGTATTGCGGTGTTGCCATTGCTACATCGGTAGGTTCCTCAGTTAATATCCAACACACCGTTATTTTAATGTTTTGTTCACTCAGACAAATGGGATTTCTTAATTTGTTGAGTTTGTTCATACAATGTGCAGCACTAGTCTTTCCGTATTAATTTATGTACATTGTGGAGTACCTACCTACTTTTGGGGTAAGGGACTAGAGGTTTTTTCAAAACATACTAAATCGTGTGGACTAACATACTTATAGTTATTAATATCCTTTTATATTATAATCATTTAAAAAATATCACTTATTTCATAAACATTTTTTCGATAACACTTAAAAATAAACATTTCAAAATTTTATGAAGTTTGGAATGGACATTTTTGTTAGTAAGTATTCCTCTTTCTAACGCTTTTACCGTTATACCAACTTACCTGATATGACATACCTATTAGACATAGACATTCATCTAATTACCTACCACATATACACACAATAAGTTAAGAAGGCTAATGATTACCATTGGGCTTGTTATTTTGAAAAGTTTAACAAAAATTATCCATAGAGTGCAGAGTTACGTTACGGGATCGGATAGAATGCTCCAATTTTGAAATACCTCGAAATCGATAACAAGCGTCACCCAATGCTCGATACCCTGTGTTGCCACGTAGCAACTAGAAATCTGAAGTTGTCATGGAAACAAAAGTGTAAACTCTATTTAAAATGCGCAGAATACATTAGAATTAAGTTATTTTTTTAACATTATCATCACCTACTCGGAATCAAATAAAATGGATTACTTGCAAATTAAAGATGGCCAATATACTAAAACAATTTATACAATGGTAAGTACAACTTTTGAGCAGCCTGCTGCAAACCAATCTTTGATCATGCAAACCAAAGATTTAGTCAAAGCTGCAAACTTGCTACAAATATTCAAAATAAATAGGTACCTGCGGTACCTATGCTAAACCTAAGCAAATTCAGAATATAAACAAATTCAGATTATTCTTAATGTCTTTGTGCTAAACCATAACAAAAGAAGATACCAACTCGTCCTATGATCTGTTTGTAACTTTGTAGATATCTAGCTAGGCATTTATCCTAGGTTTGGTCTAGATATCTATTGATTTTAGATAATTATCACAAGTGTTTTTATTAAATAGGTGGGTAAGTACCTACCACACAAGGAAGTGAAACTCCTTCCAAGATAACTTAAAAGCTCTCAAAAGATTATCAACGAATTTATCACCCCGGTTGTTACTGATAACGGGTTGAATAATATAACACATTTTGTTAAACGACGACTAGATTAGATTAACGATTGCATTTTAGTTCAATAAAAAAACATTAAGTACCTACTTGTATAGCTATGCTAATAAGCAATAATCACAAATAATTTAGGTAGGTACAATAACATTTAGTTTCTGCTAATAAATTAATACTTACTTATTAGTAGAGTTACGCTTTTAGCAAGGTATTATTAGTTCTATAGAACAAAAACAGTTTTTGTATTAATAGTTCTATCATAGAACTACTAGGATAAAAAAATTTCAACAGTTTTATTTGTTATATAAACTAATAATACCCTGTTAATAGTGTAACTCTATCAATTAGTAAGTAATAATTTAATAGCAGAAACTAAATGTTAATGTAAATATTGACAAGGTATTATTAGTTCTATAGAACAAATAGGAGAGTTTTTGTATTAACAGTACCTACCATAGAACTACTGGGACAAAAAAGTTTTAACAGTTCTACGCCGTCACAGTCCTATAAAACAAATTATATAACAATTACCTTATATAATAATTACAATTACGACTACCTGCCTAGCATTTTGAAATTTTTAACCTTGATGTCCATCAAGGTTCAGATCAAGTATGTTTATCATCTACTTTAATAGAGGTAGGATACTCAAAATATTTGATGAATATTACACCTGCTCTCGCGATAGAACTTGACAGCATTAAAGGAGACTTGCCTGCAAGTATCTAAGACACTCTTTTAATTTATGATATTTACTGACAATAATAAAGCCGACAATGCTAAGAGTACAAACACTAACCTAATTTCATTCTAAAAAGAACAGCCATGTGTAAAATATTGATATTAGTTAGTTATCGTCCACTGTTTAACTCTTGAATCACGCCAGTTACGTAATAAAAGTCCTTTGATGTTCCACTTCATATTGATTGCTTAAGTACTTCACTGTCTGATACGTACTATTAATACTTGATTCAATTGAATTGAATTGATTATAATCAACTTCAAAAATAACAAAATAATCCTAACCGTACCAATATTGACTTTATTTTGAAATCTTGTTTACAGATTAAAGAAGCAAGATATGAAGACGCAATCAAGGCACTAAATGAAGCCATCAATTTCAACCCGAACCGTGCTGGGTTGTCCTTGCTAGGTTACTGCTACTTCAGGACTCAAGCATTCGTCGAGGCTGCAAATTGCTATGAACAACTTTCGGCAATGCATCCCGATATACCAGAATATAAACTATACTTAGCACAAGCTTTGTATGAAGCGTCTATGTTCGATGAATCTTACAAAGTGACTATGCAAATTACAACTCCTGAGCTAGAGAAAAAAGTCGTCAAATTACAGTCTGCTATCAAGTACGGCGAAGAAGACACAATAACTGCCAAAAGCCTGGTCGATTCTTATCCACATGAAGATCCAGATAAAGACATCAATCTGGGATGTTTACTGTTCAAAGAAAACCAGTATGAGGAAGCGTTACAGAAATTTTCAAGAAGCCTAAGTGTGCTGGGGTTCAATGCACATTTGCATTACAATATAGCTCTTTGTTACTTCAGGTTGAAGGAATACCCTCAGGCATTAAAACACATAACTTTAGTCATAGAAAGAGGCATCCGTGACCACCCAGAATTAGCAGTCGGAATGCAAGCAGAGACCTCAGAGGTAAAATCTGTTGGCAACACTCTGACGCTTCATGAAACCGCACTCACAGAAGTATTTAATCTCAAAGCTGCTATCGAGTATCAGTTAAAAAACATTGAAGCGTCGAGGGAAGCATTGAGCGATATGCCGCCAAGGCATGAGCACGAGTTAGATGCAATTACATTACATAACATCGCTTTGACATCCATTGAACTAAAACCAACTGACGGTTTTGAGAAACTCCACTTTTTACTTCAACAAGATCCTTTTCCACCTGAAACATTTGCAAACTTATTGCTTTTGTATTGTAAATTTGAATATTACGATCTAGCAGCTGATGTGTTAGCAGAGAACGCGCAGTTTACTTACAAATACTTGACACCGTATTTGTATGATTTTTTGGACGCCATAATTACTAGTCAGACTTCACCAGAAGAAGCATTCCAAAAATACGAAGATATTGCATCAAAACATGCTGAGCAGTTGCGAAAACTGACTAAAGTGGTCCAGGAGAGTCGTTCTCAAGGAGATAATGATCAAGTCAAGAAAGCTGTTGTAGAATACGAGGAAGCATTGGAACGTTACATACCAGTGGTTATGGCACAGGCTAAAATTTACTGGGATATGGAAAACTACGGACAGGTCGAAAAAATATTCCGCAAATCAGTCGAGTTTTGTAACGAATCTGACGTCTGGCGTTTGAACGTAGCTCACGTACTGTTTATGCAAGAGAACAAATATAAAGAAGCAGCTACGTTTTATGAGCCAATAGTCAAGAAGCAGTATGATAACATTTTAGATGTAAGCGCAGTTGTGTTAGCTAATCTATGTGTTTCTTA
Organism: Colostygia pectinataria; assembly: GCA_951394395.1. Taxonomy (NCBI): domain Eukaryota; kingdom Metazoa; phylum Arthropoda; class Insecta; order Lepidoptera; family Geometridae; genus Colostygia; species Colostygia pectinataria. Next base: position 12,939,906 of record OX596352.1, on the reverse strand, counting down.
CATAATGACTTCACAAAACGAAGAAGCGGAAGATATTATGCGCAAAATAGAAAAAGAGGAAGAGCAGCAAATATTCGAAGACCCTCAAAAGAAGTTCTATCACTTGTGCATAGTCAATTTAGTTATCGGTACTCTGTATTGCGCAAAGGGGAACTACGAGTTTGGGATATCTCGTGTTATCAAGTCTTTAGAGCCTTTCAATAAGCGTCTCGGAACGGACACGTGGTTCTACGCAAAGAGGTGCTTCTTATCTTTTTTAGAGAATTTAGCGAAACACCTGATTGTCGTTAAAGATAACACAATAAAAGAGTGTCTTCAATTTCTCGAAGGCGGTGAGACTTACGGTAGACGCGTGAGTACCGTTATTGAGAGTCCATTTCAGGAAGAGGATGCCAACACAAAAGCTAAGCAGACAGTTACATATGAGGCTCGATTGCTTCGTTACATGTTCTATAAACTTAAGAACATTGATGATTCTGTCACTATAAATAAGTATGAAGATCTAAAATAAAAAAATACCACGAGAATTTTATTTTTAGTTGGGTCCTGTGGTCCTAAATTTAGAGTACAAAATCATTTCCTGGCCCATTTGATAGTTTAAATTAGAGCCAGTCTGTGTTGTTAAACGTAACTAACCAGTTAAGTTTGCCCCATTAATAGGGCTCAATGGTGCAAACGTAACCACGGCAAGTTGTTTTTACTGCTACCTTAGTTATTATTCTGAGGTTTTGACCAAGAGGTATCTCTTCTCTCAGAATAATAACCGTACCTACACACCTCAACTTCTACTTATAAAGGACAGAACGATAGTTACTAGATTAAAAATAAATCTGCTACAAGAAATAAGTGGTAGGTACTCAGTAGACCAAAAGACAAAATTTATTTTTCTCAAAAAATATACGCAGGCACAATATAAAAATTTAAAACACTAAATCTGTCTTACTAATTAATAGAGTTAGTTGCCGATGGTAAAATGCTTTTGTTATTTCGTAAGAACTTTTTAAAAGCTTCTGATCCAGACACAATTCTTCTGCTTTCAAAAGGGTGTTCCACATTTAGATTATGACTCCGTACTCCAGAGGATTCAACATTTCGTTCAGGTTCTTGTATTGAGCTGTAATAGAAAGGTCTATCAGATGTGGTTCAGAAAACAAATATACAGGGTGTAATCGTTAAGTGTGCACAGGCGATTATTCCGTAACTATTGCAGATATCAAAAAACTTTAAACTGATATCGAAAGTACTTTACCTAATGAGTAAAATGACATTAATAACTTTTTAAAAATAAAACGAGAAATATCCAAAAAAAATACATTAATCACTCCCATACATTTAGTATGAGATAGTAGAAAGGTTTTAGTTTCCTTATTTTAAGTGGAATAGTACCTACTCATTTTACCCTTGTCATTTTATAATTATGTACGATATGAAGGTATTAATGAATTTCAAGTAGATACACGTGTAGATTAATTATCTTACCACTTCAAATTTATAATAAACCTTGTTTCAATATTGTATTGATTTGAACTAGCTGAAAAGCAACATACTAAATAAAAACAAAAAGAAAGATACTCTTTGGTGTTCGTTCTAAATTCAAATTCTTTATCGCGGGTTCTCGTTCCCGCCAATTTATTGTATTTTTCAATTTGCGTTAATAATCGTGATTGTTGCATTTATTGATTGAAAAATGGCATATTCCAATACAGAAAAGAGGGACATGTTAAAAATGTACTACAAACATGATTGTAACAATAGGGCGGCCATTATCGCCTACAGAAGAGAGTACCCAGATAGAGAAGTTCCTTCTGGTACGTATTTACGTAAGTTGGATAACAATTTGATAAATTATGGATCTTTTAACAGAAAAAAAGGTTCGAGAACAAGAGCTCCGGAATTTGATAATGACTTAGATAACAATATTATTAACTACGTAGTAGATAATCCACAAGAATCAACGCGTTCAGTGGCCCGATCATTTCCAGTGTCCCACAATTATGTACACAAGTTATTAAAAAAACACAACTTCAAAGCATTTAAGATAAAACCTACTCAAACGCTGCACAATGATGATCCTGCTCGTCGGCTGGTCTATTGCAATTGGCTAGTCAATAATTATGTCAATGTAAGGTCAATTTTATGGACCGATGAAAGTAATGTTTCAAACTGCGGCATTTACAATAGAAAAAACTCGCATTATTGGTCAATTGACAATCCTCGCTTAACTACTGAAGTTAGAGCTCAGGTGCGATTCTCAATTAATGTGTGGTGTGGTATTCTTGGAGATCGGATCATTGGGCCATATTTTTACAGTGGAACCTTAAATGGACAGAGATATTTCTCCTTTGTACAAAACGATATGCCAAGTCTCTTAGAACCAATTCCAGACGATGAAAGAAGGTCGATAATTTTTCAACAAGATGGAGCACCTGCACGTAATACAAATGTTGTAATGAATTTCTTACGAAACAATTATAATGGCTTAATAGCCAATAATAGTGCAACCCCTTGGCCTGCCAGATCCCCGGATCTCACGCCTTGTGATTTCTTCCTATGGGGATTTGTCAAAGACCACGTGTACGCTGAGAGAGTACACAGCCTAGAAGAGTTACAGAATCGTGTACGTCGTGCAATTGCTTTAATTACTCCGCAAATGTTAAGGAAAGTTCATTTAGAAACTGTAAATAGAGCTCGTCATTGTATTGCACAAGGAGGACGTCACTTCGAACATATGCTTTGAACACAAAATTTTGTACTTACTAAGAAATAAAATGTATGGGAGTGATTAATGTAATTTTTTTGGATATTTCTCGTTTTATTTTTAAAAAGTTATTAATGTCATTTTACTCATTAGGTAAAGTACTTTCGATATCAGTTTAAAGTTTTTTGATATCTGCAATAGTTACGGAATAATCGCCTGTGCACACTTAACGATTACACCCTGTATAGTGAATTCATCATAAATACGTAGGTAAACAAGTAAAGTTAAAAGTTGTTAGGTACCAACCTACATTAATAACATTTAAGTAACCTAGATCATCATTTGCTTGCCCCTTTTCCCACATTATTAAGGGGTCGGCACAGCATATTTTTTTTTCTATCACATAATATCTCAGTTGGTAAACTTACTTTGTAAAATCTAATAAGCAATCTTTATCGTAGTAAACAGAATATTGTCTAATTTTTCTAATAGTATCACCATTATCGAATTCTGACTCATAGTCATACTCATACAATTTTTCTATTATTCCATCTTTATCTTTCACAGTCCATACGTATTCCCCTGGAAGTCCTTTGAGTTTTGGTGAGTCAGACACGAGAGGCACTAAGCTATCGTCTTGTAAGATTTCTGATATACGAGTGCCTGCGCATAGCGGCCAGCTTTTGGCACTTGTTATTTCAACTCTTGACCTTTCAGGATGCCAGCTTGAGGTAACTCCGTGCGTATGACGTGTTTTTCTCAAAAACTTTTGAATCTCTGCACTCACATCACAGTTCAATAAATTATCCCTAGTTTTAACGATATAACGACTACAGTATGTTTTCAATTCAGTATTTTTAGTTTTGTAAACCTCACTGATCAATGCCATAAGATTTTTTTCGACGTCTTCTTTTTCTTTGGTGAGTTTCCTGATCCGTGCTTTGAGAAATATATTTTCTTGATGTGTGACTAAATATAAATGCTGGAAACTTACATATCTGGATCGGTTTTCCTTCATTTGCTTGTTGGCGTTCTCAATGTGCTGTACAAGTCGATTTTTTGTCATCGTCTCTAGCTGGTACTGCATTCGAATATTTTTATTCTCTTGAATTGCAGACATCAGAAGCTGGCCAAGATTTTTTCTCTCTTCGCCAATCTCCTTTAGCTTGTTCAGCATAGTAGTGTATAATTTACGTTGTCTAAGAGATTGAGTTGTTTTGAGAGCATTCAAACTGACGTAATCTACGAACTTCCGTCCATACGTTTTGACTTTCTCCCAAAATATTGGTAACATTTTTGCGACGGCAACTCCAAATTTCAAAGCGGGAATTATGATTTTTTCCACACATTTCTTGAAAACGTTTTGAATGTTTATTTTTGATAGTTTTCTTTTAGTATATCTAATTATATCTTGTTTTCTATTTAAAACTGACACAGCCAGGGCCCCAGCAACAAACATCATCAGGTGTAATGCAGCCATGCTCTGTTCTTTGTTGTATGAGTAATGGGTAGTAATTCTTACAGCCGATTTACTGTCAGCTATTGGCTGAGAAATATTTTTGAAAGTCAGTCCGATTTGTTTGAAATAAAAGCCTTTAAAAAATTAGTAATCAATCTCATTATAAAATTCCTTATCTTCAAAACAATGTCTTATGAAATTAATAAATAAAAGGTTACCAACCTGGACCTTTTATGTTCTTGCTTTCTTTTAGAAAAATATTGGTGAAGCACATCGCCAACCACATTGCGAGGGCCAAACTGACGAGCCATTTAAATGCTATATACATGCCTTTATAATATATTTATCTTGAAAAGAAACTGCTCATTGGTTACCTATTTATTCACCATTATCATACATACATACATACATACCACAAATTTTAAGCAGGCTGAGATATCAATTCGTTAATTGCAAAACAAGCAAAATGTATGGCATTTGACATTGGGTATTTTTAATTCACTGACAGATTATGAGTAAGGAGTATTATTTCTAATTGTAATGTAGTAGGTCAACATCGCTGGGACACAATAATTTATAAAGACCTTTGTACCTTCTTTGTACCTATCTTTCAACTAGGGGTAAATTAACCGATTCGTTGCTGCACCCATTTTGAAAAACTTTTCACCAGGGCTGTGAACAAATTTTCTATGACACGACTGGCGTGTCAAGCGCCATAGAAGTCCATGGCACGCTTAGCGTGCCATCAGCCATGTGTATAAAACTACATGCTTTTTTTGCTTTTTTACTGGTCAAGACTTGTTTCAAGTTTAGTTGGAATCAAACCACGGGAGTGTACGGCACGATACGTTAATTACATTGGTTTTGAAGAGGTTAACTAAGTGTTTTTCCTGAAATGGAAGGTAAGTGACTTTACTTTTTCAGATGTTTCAAACCTTTTTTGATATTTTATCTAACTTTTACTAAAAATGTCACTTAGTGACTTGTTGCAGTAGTACAACGACGAAATGTTCGGATTATTTTGTCAAATTGACCTACTTTTTCTAGATTTAAATCGAAAACGCAAATACATTCCTGAAACAGAAAACTATGATAATGATGAAACTCAATGTGAAAATGAAGAAGAAATAAATCGAAAACGCAAATACATTCCTGAAACAGAAAACTATGATAATGATGAAACTCAATGTGAAAATGAAGAAGAAACTTTGAATTATATATTTGAACAAAACTCACAATCATACTCAGATGTTGGAAATGACAAGCCTTAAAAGAAATTTAAGAACAGTGGTTCATGCACAGAAATTGAAGATTAAGAAATATTATCCGTATGCATATTGAAGTAAGGTTTATAATTGCTTATCCAAGTACAACACACATACATGAATGCTATTTATAGTTCTGAGAAAAATATTTTTGTCAGAATAATCTTCATAAAAAGGTATTGTTTTTTACTTTGATTGTACGGATAAACATTCCAAGTATAAAATAAAAGACTTGCCGTACATAAAAATTGTTGGTTTTTCAAAATACATCATATTTTACAACCCTCCTCGGAATTTACTTTTTCTCGTACTTATCACGAACCTTGTGTAATTATCATAGCCTAACTTCGGAATGTTTATCTACTAATCCCTAGACAATTTCATGGAGAATCTAAATATATAAAGGTGTCAATAGGTATTCTAACGAGATAATTGCGAATATGTCGCGCGCGTGTCGCGCGTCCCACTTTGGGACGCTCAGCGTACGCTCACTGCAGAGGTCTGCCACACCAGCGCTTTAAGCGCCGCGAGGTCCGCCCCTTGAGAGGTGGCTAAAGTATTCAGTATTGACACGCCTATCGTGTCATAAGAACACAATTTAAAAAGGTTGTCAATCCCTGGAACTGTTGAATTCACGCAATATTGAGAGGCTAAGACAACAGGCGTAATCTACGTGGAAAATCTGTATAGTTTCGTTCTGGGCAGACTTTTCTAAAACTTAATCTGAGGGTGTTACAATCGAGGAAAAAATGACACGCCTATCGTGTCATAAGCCACTAGTTAAAACCATTGATGACACGCCTGTCGTGCCATCAGCAACGAATCGGTTAATGAGTTATTGGCCGGCAGTAGTTATTGGCTACTTAATACTCAAACACTTCCTAAAAGCTACTGATGCTAAGTACGATATCTCCCTTCATTCTAGAGAATAGTTTACATATTTAGCTTTAATATTTGTGCCGATTTGTACCACCTTTCGAAATTTCGTATAAAAAAATTCATAATTGATTGACAATCGGCAATCCGGCTACTATGGTGGGGTTTTGTTGTGAAAACGGTAAGGATTGCGTTTGACTACAATTCGATTGAAACTTGTCTCATACCTCGTATCTCTGTAGTTGATCGTTATTTCGTTACTATTTAAGTTATTTTATCTTAATTTAAATGTATTTTATTATTTTTTTACTTTAAACCATTAAATTATGGTATAGCCAATAACAGAAACGAAAAAAACTAAGTTTTAAGTTACTGACCATACATGTAAGTATATCACCGCCAGTCACCTATGAATTCAATTTATAATTTGTCAAATTTGGCGAAAATAGCCTTCTTCCAAGTAATGCGAACGAGTGGAACCTTACTCCGCATTAATAAATAAAAACGACTTAGTTCGTTTTTGGTCAATCAGTTCCAGTGTCAAAGGTGCCAGTAACTTTTAATTTAATTGTTACTAATGAGCCTTGTACACTGTTCCGATTTTTTTTTTTTTTTTTTTTATTTATAACCACAAATTATTTAACATTAAACTGATTATTGTACTCTAAAAACCACCTAGGGTTTGTCTGAGTACTCACATTCGTCTATATAATTTTAATACCTAGTGTATATCTTATACGTAGAAGAAACAATGCTACACAAAAAATAAAAATAGGTAAAATACCACATCATTAGTCCGATACCCACACATTCTGAAAAATAACCAAGACGGAATAATAATTGGAAGCACTATAGCGCGCACGCTCAGCTGTGCGCTCATTCTTTACAAATAATTACAAAGACAGGCATAAAAAACTGCAGGTACAAATTGCGATAAGCGAGCCTTGTCAATAAACCGGAATGCAAACACTCCGTGTATCAGTAGTAAAGTTTTAATTATAAAGGATGATTCTAATAAATTTGTGCCGTGTTTAATGACTTATTATGAAGTATGTAAATATATAATATATATATATATATATATATATATATAGGTATATATATATATAGTAGGTTATTGTTTTAACTTTGTATTATGTATAAATATTCAAATGTTGCAAAAAATAAACTATTTGAATTTGAATTTTGAATTTGAACTAGTGCTTTTGCCCTACTTCAACTATTATAGGGTAAAAGCACCAGTTATTGGCCCCCTAAGCACCTTGGTCAATTTAAATTGCTATAGTTTCTGAACGCGTTATCCAAATGATGTTTTTATATTCATTCAAATAAAAATTGTGTTACTGGCACCCCAGAATTAGTTACTGGCATGTTTGGTTTCAGTTATTGGCCACAGCATTTTTTACAAAACACGGCAGATTATAGTCATTTTTTTTAAGAAATACAAGGAACATAATTGTCCAGTTCTTAGCTCTGATTTAAACGATCTTTTCGAAGCCCTTGTATGAATAATTAAAGTATAAAGTTCACCAAACAAAATGAATTAGCTATTTTTGTTTTTATAGTGTTAACCATCACACTAGGGGAATACTAAAGATTATAATATCCCAAAAAATATTTTGCCTCAAGCGGGATTTGAACCCGCAACCACTCTTCAAATCCCGCTTGAGGCAAAATCATTTTTAGGATATTATAATCTTTAAAATGAATTAGTATCGGTTTCGGCACAAGTTTATTTCAGGCAATCGGATCTTGAACAGATCTCTACATGCGGTGGTTACTCAACTGGCCATCTATGCTGTGCTCTTCAGCAAAACGTCAGATTGAGTTAAACTTTTCCATTGTACTGATTGACCAAAAACTAACTAAGACGTTTTTTTTTAATATTGCGGAGTAAGGTTCCACTTTTTGCATTACTTGGAAGAAGGCTATTTTCGCCAAATTTGACAGAATATAAATTGTATTCGTAGGTGACTGGCGGTGATGTGCATGTATGGCCAGTAACTTAAAACTTAGTTTTTTTCGTTTCTGTTATTGGCCATACCATAATTTAATGTTTTAAAGTAATAAACTACTAAACTACATTTAAATTAAGACAAAATAACTTAAATAGTAACGAAATAACGATAAACTACAATGACACGAAGTATAAGACAAATTTCATTCGAATTGTAATCAAACACAATCCTTACCGTTTTCACAACAAAACCCCACCATAGTAGCCGGATTGCCGATTGTCAATCAATTATGTTTTTTTTTATACGAAATTATTCGAAAGGTGGTACAAATCGGCACAAATATTAATGCTAAATATGTAAACTATTCTCTAGAATGAAGGGAGATATCGTACTTAGCATCAGTAGCTTTTAGGAAGTGTTTGAGTATGAAGTAGCCAATAACTACTGCCAGCCAATAACTCATTCATTTACCCTAATCTCTATAGTAGGTAACTAAACTTTAAGAGCGCCTACGCACTGGCGAGTATGGCCACGGCGTCCAGTGAATTCTGGGTTTTATAAGCAATCGGCCAATGGTAGCCGCTAAGTGCGCAGGTGCTCAAAGTGATTGCTTATAAAATCCAGAACTCAATGGCCGCTGCGCCGCAGCCAGTGTGTATAGGCGCTCTAAAAACCTAATCAAAATCATGACAAGTATGTAAGGTATTCAATCTTTTAATTTCAATATCCTTCTAAATTTCACTTGTAAGGCAAGCGCTAACAGTGTAATATTCTTTTTGTACCATTCAATATTGTAACTTATGTGAGACTTCCAATTCTTATCAAGAAAGGCTTTATAAAAAACACTCATTTCATCAGCTGTTAAAGTTTGCTTGCCTTCAGGAACATGCTTTTTGAGATATTCCTCACGTTCCTTTAAACAAAAAATATTCTTATTAGGTAGGTTACAGGTATACATATGTATAAAAAATTATGTAAAAAAAACCGATTAACTTATAAAGGTTTTTCAGTTATACAAGTCATTACTGGTTGGTGATAGAATATAGATAAGATAGAAAAAAGCCCAGTTGTATCTATCTTGTATACCTACTAAAAAATTAATCTCGATTATGTAGTTTTTTGAACATGTTATCAAAATCAATCAACATTTGGAGATTATGCATTGAACAAAAAACTTACCTGAAAAAATCTAGAGTTATGTTGAGTCCAGAAGTTTTGGTTCCATTCTTGAACTTCTGTTCTCAATTCCCTGAATTCTTTCTCTAATTCGGTTTCGTTTGAGGGCTGTTTGAAGACAATTCTTCTCAAGTTTGATACAGGGTCTGGTGGTCCGACCATATCAGTAGATATAGTCTTCGGGTTCGGAGCCTGAGCGGCCTTTGTTTCTGGAGTGGTGCTCGTTTGTCGTGTTATCAAACACGTACATTTCTTAGTAGGTTTTACAAGACATTGACGGAGGGTTAGCATATTTTTGACCAAATATATGTTGTACAGCGCCATCGTAACATAAACTGACAGAGTAAATTGATTTTAAAGGAAGGAAATTATACTAGACTCAGCTCCAGTATTCAAGTTACTTTATGCTCAGCTCAGCGTCACTAATTAATTATTTTGTTTAATCTTTTAATTTGTGGCGTCGTCTGTGGCCGGGTTTGCCACAATTTTGCCACTATTTTGTTTACATTTAATGTAGGACAGGCGACATTTTTTTTTCTTATGGCAGGCTAAATAAAGTCTCTAAACCACTTCAGTCAGACCATCCATACTACTTCTTCTTACGTTTAATGCATTCATAGGTAAAGTTTTTTTTTTAAGTCTTTTGTTTGTTCTATTTTTTAAAACATTGATGGATCTGAATATATAATACAAATAATTATTTTTATTATAGTCCTTTTTTTAGTTAAAATACGTAAAGCACTAATACTTAGATATACTAACATTACAACATTGGCATTTATTTGACAACTTAGCTAACTTTTGACCAGGGAGAACTGTCGTCAAGTCAGGACGCGGCAACAGAGCTGCAGAACGACCAGTGAAAAGCTTGGAGGAGCCGCCTACCCAGGAAGGCAGTCACCAAAAAGGCTGAGCCCACACTGCAGTGGTTCCCATGAGTAGATGCCAGGGTAATGGGTTTATACCTGAGGCCCGCACCTGCAGCTCACTACGAGCCCGGATTGATCGACTATTGATCACTTGTCAGTGTCAGTCAAATAATGTCATGTCAATGACAATCTGTCTGATTGAAGGAAGGAAGGAGCGGTGATTTTCTCATTTTTTCAGTCGAATCGAATTATGTAAAAGTGTATTTTCTTTTCTTTGCGAATATTTTTCCCTTGTCCTTTTTGGATAACCGCAAAGAAAGTGATCACTGGTTTATTTAAGCTCTAAATATGGCTAAGGGTAAGATCGAAGATGACTACTCAGCAAAATTAGACATGTGTCTCACTGATGGAATCGTAAAAACTGGTAAGTAAAAACTGGTGGTATCTCTAATGCATGTAAAGGTTATCTACAACAATAATTAAGTTGGTTGCAATGTTTTAATAAACAACGTCCCTAAAAAGTAAACGTCTTCTCTATTATTGCTGTGTAGATTGTCCAGCATTATTTGATCATTTATTAAATTTCTTGATAGGTACACAAATCATGTGATTATAGATAAGTCCAGAAATCGTTAATTTACAGGTGGTGGTCTTCTGCTTGGTACATTGTCCTCAGTTCTGTTCCTTGGCAGACGGAGATGGCCCATCATAGCTGGCATGGGTATGGGCATAGGCCTTGCATGTGCTAACTGCGAGTATGAACTTAACCCTAAGAAGAAGAATGCTTAGGAACAATTTAGGGTCTACAGTAAAAGGTGAGTGAATTATGTTTGTTTATTATAATTAATTATGTGTATTATCTTTATTGTAAATTAAACAAAACAATAGTCCTTTCCTGAGACATAAAAAAATTATGTATTATCGATTTAATTTTTAATTGATTCTTCTGATGTTCTGCTAATTAATGTATTCTTAATCTATAATAATTATTTGAATGTATACTCTCTGTTGTATTAGGTTTTTAGCCTGTAAAGATAGAGTTGATAATGATGTAATAAATAATAAATAATAAATATTTTTTTCTAAAATTGATAGTTAAAACATTTATTGGCTTTCATACATGTATAGAAAAAGTTTAAATAAATAAATAGCACTTTAATGAGGACACAAAATAGTTAAAGTAGATGTTTATTTTGTTTGTTTATTATTGTTTTGTGTTAGTTTATTATATGTTTATGTTTTATTTAATGTTTATTATAATTTAATGTTTGTAAATGTTTGTATGTCCAAATGGCAGGATCTAGGCAGGATGTTAGCATTACCATCATTTTATATTACCTAGGTTCGCAAACAATAAATGATTATGATTGTTATGAGTATGTTTGTCACTTAGCCCATGAAACTAAACAACATATAGCACTGATTCTGAACATTATCTTATTGTTTTTGTATCTTCTGTTGCAGATAAGGACTTCAAGTATTGAAAATCATGGCAGGACAATCATAATTCCAGCACATATTGCTAACAGCTAGTCCAGTAGACACTTGTTTGGAGAATATTGTAATTTTGTTGTAGAAATAATTATTTAATTATTATGTAATAAATGCTGTTTATTTAAACAATTAATTTATAATTCAAGCCTACAAGGTAGGTAACTCCTGTTTGGATGCTAAAAGATGAGTCTAAATATAATCAAATAAAACATGGTTCAAAAGAACAATATTTAATCATTTATTGTAAAATCGATACTGGAATTAAGATAAAGGATACACAGATTTAGTGAATCTTAACAATAAAATATACTTTAGATACATACTAATAATAAATGTTATGGTTAACAAAAAGCTGAACAACCCATATACAGACACCTAAAATTGGTGATAAAAGTTTTTAAGGTAACAAAATATAAAGAATTACTATTGGTACTATCCCATGGTTCACCAATCAAGTTGACCAGTATGCATTTTTAACAAAACAAATTCATTAACCCCAAATTGATTGCAGGCCAGAAGATTAATTTATAATTCATATCACCTCAACACTGCAGCTATTCACTCTAGCTAGAGCAATATAATATTATGTTTAGATTCTGGGAACCTGATAAGTTTACATGCGTGAAGCGCGGTGCTGAGGACATTATGAAACAAGCTTTTAGCATCAGGGCGATGTCGAAGCACAGTGTAGCTTGACCCTTATATCCAGCAAAATATCAATTATGTATTTTTTGTCAGAATAAATTATTCTACTTCTAACATACATTTTCAAAACAACCTACCTAGCTGTTACAAAGTATTTTAGAAAGTTTAATAACAGTTGCTATTTCAAGTACATAGGAAACATGATCCAAAATGCATTTTAAAACACAAAAATTCATAAAACAATTTGGCAAGATAATATTATTTTAAAACAGCCTTACTTAAACGTTATCTAAATTTACACATTGTACACTCTGTTATAGATAAAAGAGTTCGTAACGGGAAAAATCGTAAGAAAGGTCACCGACAAAGCTTTTAGAATAATGCAATTAAGTGGCAGTGGGCAGGCCAGGCCTCCACTAAAGTGGCAACCAAGCGAACGGCCCACTTGATGGTCAGGGGTTACCGTAGCTTATGTACGCATGCAACATCATAGATATCTCTTGCATGTTACCACCCTGAGACGTTAGATGGAAAGTCTCATGTGCCTGTAATTTCACCGGAAACCATACCCTTCGAACCGGAACACAGCAATGCGAGCATTACTGCTTGGCGGCAGAAATAGGTATGGTGGTAGTCCTTCCCCGGACGAGCTCTATCACAAAGAACTCTACTACTCTTAAAACTCTAGAATTCTATACTCATGTTCCTTCAATTGCGTGCTTGGATTTTGCGTATGTGAAGTGTGTTCCTCCCCACCTACGAATACGTGTGCGTTCAAGTTGCGTGAACGCCTGGAAACATATGCATAGCAAATAGCTAGCGTGTGATAATGATAAAGCCTAAGGAGTGGTAATTTGAAATAATGTCACAAAACAGATATTGGTACTACGACAATGTGTAAATTTACATAGCATATTATAAGTAAAGTTGTTAGTAAATAGGTACTAATTATCATGTGCATACAGCTTGATTATTACAATGATGGGCAGTGTTCGCATGTCGATAAAAATGCCGTGTTAAGTATAAACAAATTATGATACCTAATCATCCTCTTATCTATATTATTGGCTTTAATTATTTAATAGTAAAATTACTTTTTGGTAATACATTTTGACTAGTACATTTTGTTACAACTACAATTAGGACTATTGGTTCGAGGAGATTTATGTAGTCACTCAGTTGAGATAGGTACATTGATAGCCATTGGAAGACGACTATTTATAGGACTAATTTTTATAAAATAGGTAATTAAACCTGGGTTAGGTTATGCTACTCTACTAATATAATGACAGCATAAAATTACTTCTTTTATTTATGGCGTCTGTCGATTTAAAATAATAATAATAAATAAATAATGCTGGACAATCCACACAGCATCATCTAGCCCCAAGGTAAGCTGCTGTTAAACAGAGCTGTGTTATGGGTACTAGATGACTGATGTATACTTAATACAATACAATACATAGATATATATTTTTTATTATATATAGAAAATACCCAGAACACCCGGAACAAATATTTGTAGATCATACAAACATTTGTCCCGAGGTGGGAATCGAACCCGCAACCTCCGCGTCGCAGGCGGACCTGCGCCCGCTGCGCCACATCGGTCGCCCATAAAACGTTTATTTTGTTACATAACAATTTTTTTGACAAAAAGAGTTACAATAATATCACAATTGGTAACAAAAATGGCCACCACTCAGCATATGCTACGGCAGAACAACTCATGCTGTAGCGCTGGTTTTCTGTGCTGTAATTTATTTAATTAATTATTCGATCAGTAGTAATTGCTGTCATTATATCAAGTAGCATTGCCCTCCATTTATATATATTTTTTTAATTGATTTGTATTATATTATTTAATATAAAAATTAGTTTCTGCTTGGGATTTCTGTTTGCAGTGGTTTTATGTGAAAAGACGTCAATCTATTTTGAACTGTTCTCAACAAACAATATAGCGAGCTATTCAGGCAAGAATTCAATATTTTTTTCTATGCATCTCTTGATTAGATACATTGTCACAAATATTTGAATTACTTATAACTTATTACATTTTAGTACCTTCCTAGGTGCGCTGACGTAATACTGTCGTAATTAAATCTATTTATTGTGATAGTGAGGATAAATTGGCTAATTTACAGCTAATTTATTTATTATAAAAGTGTGAATATTCGTTATAAATTCTTATTAAAAGACCACTATATTTTTATTCTTAAGTTAATAGTTTATTGAGTTCATGAGTATACTGATAGATTTTCGTGACATTAGCAAAAAATGTGATCCATCATCACAAAATGAAACGGACCGTGGCAATACATCGTCGGGGTGACATGCGCAGTGCAGTGCCACGCAGAACTTTAAAACTAAAAGCTTTGTGTGTAAATTTTATTGGTCTTCAAAATCGTTATTTTTTTCAGTTTCTGTAATAGTTACCTCCTTAATATTTGGGGACATAAAACTGTGAAATTTTATTTTGGAGACGAATAGGGCTCAATATTAACGTGAGTATATAAATCAATAAAGTGCGAAAATAATCTTGAGACATAAGATAAGTCGTCTATCAGTATAATAAGAACCCAATACTCAAAACAATACCGTCGATTTTAGCACGTCACATCAAAAACGCCAATTAACGTTCAACTCTTCAAACTACATACTATAATCAATAACGAAAACTGTCAAAACACACACCAACGTTCATCATGCACACGGCAAGGTAAAGAATGTAAACTTAATACCTATTTAAAGTTAGATAAGTATTAAAATCCTCTGCCGTGGTGCCCGTCAATTTGCTGGCCCATAACTTAGCTAATCCGCTAAAACTAAAGCTAAGTCTTACCTTTGTAGGCACTAAATTTTCACCTAACACCTCTTCCACACGTCTATCGTCATGAAGCTACGTCCATTTAAGGGATTAGAGTTATGAGTTCTGAACTATCGGGTTTTTTGTGGGAGAGGCGTTAGTCTAGAAGTAACGCTTCGAATAGCGCTAGACAAACTGACCATGCGTAAGGTAGCAAGCATTCGGTAAAGTTAATCGTTTCGATAAAAGATTTCTTAAACAATCAATTGCAATAATTTGCAGTTGATTGTTTGGTACAGGACAGGTATGATATGAAGTGTTTTTAATGGATGGAGGGGATCCATCCCCTCCATGTTACATGTTCCATGAAGTGTCCATTTGAATCTGAATGGTTTCCACCATTAATATCCATTGGACACTTCATTCAATAAAATGACAGCAAAATTATAGCTTGAATAAAAAGGTCACCTCTACACTTTGGTTACGTTTTGCGTGACAACCGCATGGTCAAATGTCTAAACTGAATTCGTTACGTCAATATGTTATTACGTTACGAATTTGTATATTCGTTACGATTTTTTAATGTCTTTTAGCCTAAGCACACGCCCTGTTTCAAAGCAAAGTCTCAAACAAAAAATGTAAAAAAAGTCCATAAATTGTAATTCGATAGACGTCGAAAGTCTCAGTGTGCTTAGGCTTTTAGCTTTATTAATTTAAAACACGAAACTTCAATCCAATAATGTCGAAACAAATTTATAACTAGGTAATATTGATAACGGTACCTACATACAAGCCCACAAAGACTTATCAAGCATTATTATAAAGATTTGGGCTTCCAGCGGTAGGCGTTCGCCGAACGTAGATAAAAGTACGATTTACAAAAGCGAAACACTGTAATCGTACGATCGAAAAGTACGATCGCTCACCAAAAACATCTGGCAACACTTGCGCAGTGTAAATGGCGTGTCCGCGCGTTGCCGGGCTGTACGAAAACCATACTTTATAAATATATATACGACAAAGCCCTACGCTGAACGCCCACTTCGAAGACACTCGATTTAGCAATAATCAATGCAACAGAAGACCGCGTTTTTTTTTAACAACAAATTGGTCTTCCTAATTTTATAAATTTTATTTTAGTTTCCGTCACCGCTTATAAAACTGTCCAAACAAAATATTACAACCATCAAAAAGTCAAACGTAAGTTACGAGATTTCACAATAAAAATTAATAAAAATAAATAGATATTTATTTTTAACTTGTCATGTTTTAAGAGTTTAATTAAACAATATATTATTATTGTGTAAATTTTACACCATTCAGTGTATTAGAGCTCAGCCAAAAATTACGTTGATTAACTTAGAGACGTTTAAACGTCACGTCAAAAACAGAGAAAATAATCAAATATTGAGTAACAGTTTATAATAAACAAATCCAGGGCACAACAAGCTCCCATAGCAAAAAAAAATTGCTTTCGCATCGCTCTTTTCAAACCTGGCTTCTGCAGTTATGGCTGAGATAAAAATATAGTTATGAAATGTGTAACTTATTCATTTTCATTGATTTAAATATTATTACACCGATATTTCGGCATACAAATGTGATTATAGTATTAATTCAATGCTTTAAACTTATTTTTATCATCATCAAGTATTCAGTTATAAGTTCAGTGGTACAATGTGAAAGCAATAATTCTCGTGTTTGTGGCAACACTCAGTGTGATAAAAATGAGTCGTTCTAGAACTGGTACCGAATGATGCGAGTTGAGAAACACAACATAATATTATTTCCGTTCAACAACTGGTACCATTTGTACAAGTACCTAGGTGTTTTAGTACAGTCAAAGACCAAAGTATGTTATATAATATCGCTCTAACAACTTGTTCGTGTTTGCAACATGTCAGTTGGTAAATTCTACGAATAAAAAACTTTTAACATTCGCAGTCGTTAGCTACGATTCGTTTGGCATTCATTCAAAAGTTTGTTATTATATTTCCCTTCAGTCAGTAATCTATACAAATAATATAAAGATAAAATATTTATAAATTTTTTTTGTTACGAAAAAACTCAAAAACTACTGGTCCAATGGAACTACTGGAGCGCGCGTGACGTAGCTGGCAAAGTCGTTCTTAACAGATCAACGAAGTTAAGCACTGTTCCGCGGGGTCATCATTTGGATGGGTGACCGCCAGTGGCAATTTCAACTGAGCGCTCCCGTGCTTCGGAGGATTAAGCAGTCGGTCCCGGCTTTTTCAAAGTTGTTAGGCCATGACAGAGGCCTTCGGGTGGCCTAGAAACTCTGTCACCAGAGTTGGCCACTGACTCATACGATCGAACGAACGAACGGACTGGTCCAATTTCAAAAATTATTTCACCGTTAGAATGCTACATTATCCCTGAGTAACATAAGCTATAATTATTACTGGCGACCCGGCCCGGCTTCGCACGTGTGTCTAAGTTTTCATTGCATCCGTGCGAAGCTGGGGCAGATCGGCTAGTATCCAATATCTATCAACCAAAAAACTTGTGATCGCATGAAATCTGAAAACCAGCGTTTCCCATGTTAAAAAAAAACTGTGCCAACATAAAATCTGAAAACCGGCGTTTCCATGTTAAAAAAACTGTGTCAACATAAAATCTGAAACCAGCGTTTTTCATGTCAAAAAAAAACTGTGTCAACATAATATAAAACATATGAACATAACTGCCATTAGTAAAGTAAGTACCATTGTATTCACTTGGTGGTCATGTCGGGCCAGTAGTTGATGTAGTAGCGGTGGGTGCTTCCCTCGAAGAGGCGATCCAACCAGTTCTCGAGGCCGTCTAGAAGATTCTCTGTAAATAATACGAACACGGCTGCAATAGGCATGATGACTGCGAGATTGATAATATTTTTAATAAAATAAAACTACAAAATACAGCAATACGCCATAAAAGGTTGAACACCAATCAGAGCATCTTGGTTCTCTGATATGTGGCATCAAGCAAAATTGCAAAATTTTGAACCTTATTGCTAACATTATACATTGTTTACTATGACGTCACTACTGTCATGCCGTGACTTGGACGAGTTTTGGCGTGAATATTAAAATACAAATGTAAATCGCGTTTTTTTTTCTATTAAACCATTAATTTCTGGAATATTATGTTTTGCATAAGTCGATACTTTTGAACACAATAGAACAGTTTTTCAAAATCAATCATCATGCCTACTACTGCCTATTCTTATTCTTACATACTCTGTCACCATCATTATGACTACCTTCTAATCCTCCGGGCAATTTGAATAACACCCAAGCTGTAGAATGATTCCTGTAACATCTAGCTTTTGTCCACATGCGTAGAGGTAAGCGTAGAGTTCTTTGTGATAGAACACGTCTGGGGAAGTACTACCACCATACCTATTTCAGCAGTCAAGCAGTAATGCTCGCATTGCTGTGTTCCAGTCCGAAGGGTATGGTTTCCGGTGAAATTACTGGCACATGAGGCTTTAATGCGAGTGATACCTCTGGTATTGCAAGCGTCCATAGGCTGTGGTAACCGCTTACCATCTTGTGGGCTGTACGCTTGGTTGCCACTTTAAGGTTCGAGCACATTATGCCGGGCCGCAGCGTGTCGAGGCGGAGCGCAAAAATCCGCTAAGGTTGCTTGAATACAGTTTGTATGAATTGTCATACACTGTATCGGGCAGCAGCGGCTCGCATTATTGCGATGCGGATTTGCGCCCCGGCATAATGTGCTTGAACCTTCAGTTATAAAAAAAAAAACTCTAGCTTCTGTCCGCATCCGTAGAGGTGAGGTTACCTTGCAGCAGCGGCGGCGAGTCGGAGGCCTCGTCCTGCGAGGAGTCGGGCTCGGTGTGGAAGCCGATGAACGCGCCCGCCTCGGGGTCCGCGCCGCCCGCGCCCAGTGACCGCGTCATGCGTGACATGCGCTGCAACACACATTATTATTAATATATATAATTATATATATATTATTATAATATACCACCAGGCGAAATCGTGGTCAAACAAAGGTCTATTCTTGATAAAAAAAAATAAAAAAAACACATTACTTTGGTTATTCCAATAAAAAAAAGTTTTATTCATAAACTGAGAGACAGACCCTTTTGGGGCTCACATTCAAAACACAGCATTTAATGTTAAACTACTAAAAACACTTAGAAAGTAGATAGGTAATTTACCTATTTACTTTCTATGTGTTTTTTAGTATGGTGTACCTTGATGTGAGAGGACTCCAATTAGACACTTAGGTACATTCGTATAAGTAATACCTGATAGTTAGTACTAGTTTATGTGATAATGTGCGGACCCAATAAAGTGTTCTATATTTTTTTTCTTTCTTTAAAATATGAATCCAGTTCGCTTTTTGCCGCCGAAATAGTTGTACCTTGTCAGGCTTGGCGCACTCAGGATGCTTCGCGTGATAGATGCAGTAGTGCTTGCGGTGCGGGTTCAGTGCCAGCACTGTGCCGACGCAGTGGCGCGCGTTCAGGCGCAGCTCGCCCCCGCCCAGGGAGAGCTCGAGCACGCGCTTGAACCACGACAGGTTGCGCTCCACCATCAGGTACGCGAACATCAGGGTCTTGTTCCTGGGGAAGTAAAGTCATATTTGATATTGACGACCGATGTGGCGCAGCGGGCGCAGGTCCGCCTGCGTCGCAGAGGTTGCGGGTTCGATTCCCGCCTCGGGACAAATGTTTGTACGATCTACAAATGTTTGTTCCGGATGCTCTGGGTATTTCTATATATATAACAAAAAAAATATCTACCTATGTATTGTATTGTATTAAATATATGTATATCAGTCATCTAGTACCCATAATGCAGCTCTGTTTAACAGCAGCTTACCTTGGGGCTAGATGGTGCTGTGTGGATTGTCCGGCATTATTTATTTATTATTATTTATATTTATTTATTTATATGTAAGTGCCATCAATACAATATACACTGATAATAATTATTAATTTAATTAATAAAATTAAGTAACTACATTTTATAAAAAAAAAAAAAAAATATTAAACGCGGAAGATAGTTATCTAAACACTTTTCTTATATATAAAAAACTAGCGACCTAGTTGCTTCCCACGGATGCAATGAAAACTTAAGCACTCTTGCAAACAAAGGCGGGGCGGGTCGCTAGTAATAAATATAAAATAAAGGGAGTAAAACCACGCGGGTCAGCTAGTAGAGTATAAAAGTAAGTAAGTTCGTTCAATTTAGGCTTCTCTCCATACCAAGGTTGTCTGGAAGAGATCGCTTCTACAGCGATAGGACCGCCGATTGTGCATTTAGTTTAATTACTATTCTTAAATTGTGTAATTTAGTTTTCAAGGTGTACAATAAAGTATTCTCATTCATTAGTACATTCATTCATTCATTCATTTATGTCAGTGGTCATATTTAAACGCAGTTTTCATCAATAGAGTCAAAAGTGAGTTTGTGTGAGTCAGTGGCCAATTCTGGTGACGGAATTAATAGGCCGCCTGAAAGCTTCCGTCATGGCCTAATAGACTAGCAGATCTCCGAACAGGAGACCTCGCTAGCACAAACTTTTCAACATGAACTATTCGCTGCATTTTGAGGAAATATTCAGCGCTGAAGACCTTCTTCAGATCTTCGCCAGATTTGGATGAGACCAAATTAAAGCTTTTCATTCTTTCAAATAAAACAAAGACCATCGCAAATCGGATCTTATGAGGCGGAGATATCCAGTAGCCCCCTTTTTGCCTCTTTTTGAAGAAAGTACTCCCCCAATCAAAAATCCCCGACGACAAACGGTATTTATAAACTCATAGAACCTGTATACTAAGTTTCAACCAGATTGCCTGAAAGTGGGACTTGTTGGCGAGAACAGCCGGACAGACTGTGGCCATCTTGTGGGCCGTACGCTTGGTTGCCACTTCAGTTGTATAAAAAAAAAAAGACTGACTGACAGACAAAAGCATTTTCGGCCAATCTCGAAACAGACGCTTCGCTCGCTCGGTCAATAAAGTGATTCAAGGGGAAGGTTTAATCACCCGTGCGATGCCCGGGCGGGTCGCTAGTAACCTAAATCGTTATTTATTTTTTTATTTCAACAAGTAAAAAGAAAATCAAGGCGCCCACCTGATGTTAAGCACCACGCCTGACTATTACAGATGCAGTGCCACCCAAAGCTTAAAGTTTTCAAGTGTTTGCGTGGCACTGCACTGCGCTTATCACCCCGAGACATTGTTGTTAAGTCTCTTTCGCCCAGTAATTTCACTTGCTACAGTGCCCTTCAAACCTAAACAGTAATGCTTGCACACTAATGCTTGGAGGTAGAATATCTAACACTGCGGTGGTACCCACCAAGACGAACTCTTGCTGAAGAGTCCTACCACCAGGTATCGTACAATACAATACAATACAATACTTTATTGGTAACACCATAGTTACATGTCATTTATGATAATTACCTACATAGAAAAGTAGGTATCAAAAAAATACTATTAATTATTTAACATTTCTTACTTAATTATTTTAACAATATTATATAGTTTAATATTATGATGACGATCAAGATATACACTACTGTACAAAAGACTGTACTGTACAAAAGAACTTTTCTTTTACTTACTTGCGGTACGGCCACACAACCTTGTGGAACTTAGACAGAAGAACCACTCTGCTCGGCATGTCCACCAGCAACACGATCGTACGGCAGCCGGGCTTCAGAAGTCTGCAACAAACAATATAGCAATCAATAAACTAGTAGAAACAAGTACTAGACCTCGCAAGCACAAACTTTGAAAAGTAAGCAATTTACTGCATTTTGAAGAAATATTCTGCTCATCACGCTGAAGATTCTCATCAGATCTTAACCAAGTTTGTGTTAATTGATAGATTCAGGCGTTACTTTGCGGAATCCATTACAAAATAAAAAATAGACGAAAAATCTCTAGTACTATTCCGCTTAACCTTTTAACTGATGAGGTCACACAGTTAACCTCAAAAGAAAAATATCGACACGTGTTTCATCCCTCCACGGGACATCCTCAGGACCATCGACTTGTTCTCCGGCAGACACGTTGCTCCGTCGAGCGCTGGAGCCAAAGTGAGAATTCGATGCGACAACCCCACTATTTATAGTCTTAACCGGTCTGGCCACTCCCACCTGCGTTCTCTGAGTCAACGCTACTTGTTGTAAACAAACGCAACAAAGGTGACCGTGGATAGGACGTGTTTAATAAGTTTGTGTTATAGAATAAATAAAGAAAATAATAAATGCTGTTTTCTTTCTGCTACTTAAATCTATTACAATATGCTATCTTCCTATTCTTTGTAAATAGAATAGAAAACATATTATTGGTGTTTAGTTATATAAGTTGTTTAATCTAATAGTTTTTTATAAGTACTGTTTGTTTTCCGAATAAAATAAAAATCTTATCGGTATTGACACCCGGTTCATTTGGATACCATTCTTTTATTCCCTCCATTAATCAAATATCTCCGAAGACAAAAAATCTATAGTCAAAAAATCCTGTATACTAAGTTTCAGTATCCTGTATACTAAGATCGGTTGAAAAATGCTACCTAGGCTGACTGACAGATGGATAAAAGCATTTTTGGCCAATCTCGAAACTGAGACGATTTCGTGCTCATGGTTAATAAGGTTCAACTTCCTCTAGCACTGTACCTGACCAATCCGTTGTACTTCTCGGCCCGAAGCTCGTGCAGTCTCATCTCCGGCTGCGGGTCGTTGTTGTTCCGAGCGCTGGTCCCGTTCTGCTTCTTCCTCTCTTCCTTCTGGCGCTGCACAGACTCCTCTTCGACGCGTCTGCGGAAAATGAACCTTTTCATCATCATCATCATGACAGCCTTCCAATGTTCCCACACTGGCCTACTCTCGGGCGGGAATGATTGAGTCTCAATACACATACAAATGTTTTATTGCGTTTCCAAAAGATAATTTACAATGTTAACAGTGATAAAATCTCCTTTTAAGTAATTTATAGATTTCAATACTCTCAAAAATATATATTTATGTATTGTATTGTATTAAGTATATGTCAGTCATCTAGTACCATAACACAGCTCTGTTTAACAGCAGCTTACCTTAGGCCTAGATAATGCTGTGTGGATTGTCCAGCTTTATTAAAATAAAATTTAAAAAAAACACCACGCGGACCCAATACTAATTGGTTCGATTTTTTTGTTATTGGACATGCCGGTCTCCTCACGATGTTTTCCTTCACTGTATGATAGCAATGGCATTGGAGCGCGTGTCTCTGTGTGTGCCTGCACTGTCTTATTAAACAGTTTGAAATGGTTTCTTTTTTTTTTAATGAAATTAAATTTATTGAAAATCACAACAAACGTTACAACATAATATATCAATTATTGCAATTACAATATTATTCTAATATTCTCCTGGACAGCATTAGTACCCAAACTAACCAAAACATTTATAATTAAAGAACAAAGTAAGATTTGAATTACTTAATTAAATTTAAAATACAAATGATTTTCAAAGTGAATGGATTTCATTTAACAAATATTAAAAGTAAAATACAAAAAACTATATATATATATATATATATAATATAAACACACAGTTAAAACCTTAGAAATTTATCAATCGAGTGTAAAATTTAGTAAAGTGATATTTAAAAAAAAAACAAAAAAAAGTTAATTACAATATTGATTCTATGTAAAAATTAGTAAAATCAGTAAAAATATTGACACAATAGCTGTAAAGAGTTTGATGGAGATTCGTCGCTAACAGAGTTATGTGATCATGGGGCCGGCCGTCTGTGCCAGTGCATCGACAAATAATGGTTGGACACCGCGGAGGGAGGCCTCCTTGACCGTGTTAGGGTTTAAATTTATGATGTCGAAATCGGCCGATCCCTAGGAAAGGTAAAGCTACGCAACTACGGGGCTTACCTTGATCCTTTCTCGGCGGCGATTCCCTGGTACCAGGGTCGTGGAGTGGTGCTGGATACAGTCTTTATACTGCACAGCACATGAAATTCCTCAATTTTCACTCCACTATTTTCCCGAAATTTTCTGTACTCTTTGACTCAATTCAAGGTGGCAACCCGCGAGTGATACCTCTGGTATTGCAAGCGTCCATAGGCTGCGGTAACTTGTAACACTTACCATCTTGTGGGCCGTACGCTTGGTTGCCACTTCAGTTGTATAAAAATATAAATCGACGATGCCGAGCACTGAGGATGAAGGTGCAGGTCGCGAGTGCACTCACATGAGGTACGCCATGAGGTAGCCGGCGCTCAGCACGAGCGCGACGGTGCCGAGCACGGAGGCGGCGGAGAGCGCGTGGTGCGAGCGCGCCAGAGCCTCCGCCCACTGGCACAGTCGCGCCGCGCCCGCCCACACCGCGCCCACCGCGCCCTCGTCTGACAACTCCTGCAAACGTGCATACAATAATAGAATACACACACACACACATACAGGACTAAAGGTAATAAATAATAAAAAAAAGCACTTATTATATTAAACCATGAAAAGAGTACAATTTTGTGTGTCCAAAAAAATAAAGAATAAATAAAGCGCGTCATGGTTTAGACCTTATGTCACCCCTCCTTATCCCCGACGAAGGGATGAGAGGAGGGGGGACGAGGCGAGGAGCAGACGGGCCATGATGACACATTCAGAAAGTTGAGGATCATAACTAACCTGCACATGAGCTTCGTAAGCCAGCACCTCGGTCGGCTTGAGCAGCCTCCTCATGAGGTCGTCGAGCGCGCGCTGCGTCTCGTTCAGCCGCGCGTGGTACTGGCGTAGCTCCTCCCGCCCCTCGTCCCCCTCCGCGCAGGGGGGCGAGGGGCAGACGGGCCACGACACGTTCAGCCACTCGTACTGCACGCGGGAGGGTTCGCGCCGCCATAGTACCACCACGCGGTGCTCTAGGGATGACGACTCTGAACCTGAGAGGTAGGACAAGTCGATGGTAAAAAATTGGAGCTTTTTTATATCTTACGATACGACAGTGTTTTGATACAGACGTCCAACATAAGATACTCGTATATTACGACAAATCTTTGGTATATAAATAAATAAATGCTGGACAATCCACATAACATCATCTAGCCCCAAGCTAGGCCGAGCTTGTGTTATGGGTACTAGATGACTGATGAAGGAAGGACAACAAAACAAAGAACGCGCGCACCAGCTGCTTGTCTGTAATGGTAAGCGGTTACCGGAGTCTATAGACGCTTGCAACCAATTTTATGTAATCACTAGATATGCAACTCTGCACTTTGCTGCCTCATACAATTTTTTTGTAAAAAGTTTAGTTTGTGTAAAATAGCCCTAGATTCTGGGGAGATTGAAAGTGTCATGTGGCATTAATTAGAGCGGTATTATCAAACGGGTATAGTTCTCGCAGCGAATCTCGGCCGTCGTGAAATTAGCCGTTTCGATGCGCAATGGAGCTTTTTCAAACTAAATTGTCTTTGCGCATCACAAACGACTAACTCCACGGAAGCCTAGATCCGCTGTGCGAACTATACAGGTGTATGTACATACCGGCGCCGGGCGCGAGCGCCTGCAGGAAGGCGGGCTGCTTGCCGGGGTCGAGGTAGGCTAGGTGCGCGCGGTCCGGCGGCGGGTGTCGCGCGGCGTGGAGGCGCAGGCGTGCGCGCGCCGCCCGACCCGCCGCGCCGCCGCCGCACAGCAGCACGCCGCACAGCCGCCGCCGCGCCGCGCGCCACTCCACCGGGCACACCAGCTCCAGCACGCTCTGCAACCAACACAACCAACGAGATCATCACCTTTATATCAACACAACCACAACTACCGGCGAGACGTGACGCTCCTGCGGGAACCCTGATATACAGCTCTTAGGACTATCAATTCATCATTATCATCTACTGCCAGGCGACGTAGCAAGCGAGAGCCTGCTACGGGACCATGTGAAGTAATGACACCTGGGGCTCTAAATTCATCATTATAAATCCAATCTGGTATTAACTCCGTCACCACAGTGCCAGTGGCCACTGTGCCCACACACACTCATACGAACTGGCTAAATGAAATGAAATGAAATGAAATTTGTTTATTTGACAAACACACAGAGAGATAAAAACAACAGACTCAAGTAATCAAAAAATCCTATCTGACAATATTTTACCGCCTCGTCCTACCTACCTTTGCATTGTATATTAAACGAGCTATCTACAAAATAAGGATTCAAATTGGTTTATGTACGGCTTATTTAACTTCTTACCTATATTATACAATTAAGAAAACTGTGAATCCTAGATTAAGATAAAAAAAATAATAAGAAAAAAATTGGTAGGTAAGTAGGTACATAGGATAAACAACATGGCATAGTAAGCAAGATTACCTACTAACTGGTGGACCGTGCCCTACTGTGCTAATTAGTTTTCTGCTGTGTGTGGGTCAAAGAGACTCAGTCTCAGTTTAAGCTGCGACACATACACAGAGTATCATGTGAAGCTGCACTGGTTTGCAGACAAGTAACTAACTAACTAACAGTCTAACTTCAACATCCGCTGGGTATAGGCTTCCCTGTGTATATTCCACTTCTTGAGGACCTGTGCTAGCCTGATCCAGGTTCGGCCTGCGATTTTTACGATATTTCCTGCCAATTATGAACTGTCTTCCTTCAGAAGAACCTTCATGCACATACCTGGGAAGAAAGCCTTGGCAGAATCAGCAGCTGGTTCGGCTCTATAAGCTGCCGCAGGGTCTCCGTGGGTATCTCTGTGGTGCTGACTGTAGCAGCCGGCTCTGTGCTGTCCTCCTTCAGAAGAACCATTGTGTCAGTGTGTCGCTGCACCTTGTAGTGTGAGGTCACGTTGTGAGTTTCATGCGATGTCATATCCACGAACCTGTGGTAATTAAGAAAGTTCGTATGAGTGGCCAACTCTGGTGACGAACTTCTGGTTTGAACGAATATTTTAGGATCTAAAGGCGGGGTCACGCCTCTAGACTACCAGTTCTCATCACCATGGCCTCGCAAAGCTTAACAGACAAGTCTTACAACCGGCATACTGCCATCAGTAACCAAGAATCACTAAAATCACGTCTTCATCTTATGAAAAAGGATTCAAGGAATATAAAAACCCTATTTCTTATTACATTCTAAGGGAAATTGATGATATTAAAAAAAAACTACAAAGTACAGCAATCCGCCATAAAAGGTTGATCACCAATCAGGAGCATCTCGGTTCTCTGATTGGTAGCATCAAACAAGATTGCAAAATTTTTAAAACTTATTGCTAAAATGTTAAATGAAAACTGAAAACTGACGTAATGATTTCACCACTGTCATTCCGCGACTCGGCGCGTTTTGGCGTAAATTTTAAAATTAAAATTAAAATCGCACTTTTTACTACTAAACCATTAATTTCAGGAATAATGAGTTATTTTTGCATAAAGTCGATACTTCTGAACACAATAGAACAGTTTTTCAAAATCAGTCATCATGCATATGTGGCGATCTCTTTCATGGAAAACTAATCTCCATGGTGACGAGAAAAAGAAAAGATAACAGGGCTGTCGACTTGGCTGAAAACTAAAAACTTGTAAAGAAGATTTTTTATTTTATAATTGTTTTCTCTGTAAATATTCTTTTAACTTCTAATAAACAGCTTACTGCATCTATAAATCGACCTATTACAAAACCCCATAACTGGTGACCCCGACTAACCAAAATAATTTGGTGTTTGAAGAAACGCCCGGAGAATTGGAGAATTTTTTTTTTGCTGTTAATAATTTTATTTGTATATTGGGGTTTTGTAAATATCAATTGCTTCACAGGAGAAACGTGTTAAGCAGTTGATCATGCACGAAGAGCTTGGCGACAGGAAGCCATCGCAGTTCTTGCGACATATGCAAAGCCTCGCAGGACAAACAGTCGCTATGGATTTTTTGAAAACTATATGGTCAAGCCGGCTGCCGCAAAATATCCAGACGGTAATTGCTTCACAACCTGACTTACCTCTCGAAAAACTAGCTGATTTAGCAGACAAGGTGCACGAGATAGTCCCTTCAACACCTCAGGTGGCATCAACTTCCAGATTCTCAAGTACATCATCAAATGACGATCTTTACAAACAAGTGAGTGAGCTTACTAAACAAGTTGCCAAACTTACAGAGCAAGTGTCAAACGGAGGAGCAAACTCACGTTCACGGTCGCAGAAAAGGCAAGACTATCAATCTCGCTCACGCTCAAACTCTCGCCGCCGAGCGAAACAACCACCTCCAGACCACCCTCACTGTTTTTACCATTTCACATATGGAGCCGACGCAATTAAGTGCAAAGAACCCTGCAGCTATAAGGCGGAAAACTTTCAGGGCGGTCGCAAGTAGCGGCCAACGACTGTCCCTCATCTACAGGCCGACTCTTCGTTACAGATCGTGCATCCAAAATGCAGTTCCTAGTGGACACTGGTTCCGACTTGTGTGTTTTCCCACGATCAAGCGTCAAGATGTTTTGCCCAAAATCAAAATTTGATTTAGTAGCAGCTAACAACACGGTCATCCATACTTACGGTCAAATTAATCTTGAACTCAACTTTGGACTTCGACGTGCTTTCAAGTGGAGTTTTACTATTGCTGATATCACTAAACCTATAATCGGAGTAGACTTTCTGAGTTTCTATGGGTTGCTTGTGGATTGTAAAAATCAACGATTGAGTGACACAATCACTTCGATTTCTGTAAATGCCATTTATTGTGATTTACCTGACGATATAGCATCAATAAAGGCTGTAACAGGTGAATCCGTGTTTCACAAGATCCTGTGCGAGTACCCAGAGATAACGAAGCCCGCAGGTCTACAAACTATTCCGAAACACAACACTCTACACCACATCAGAACGACACCAGGACCGCCAGTTTCCTGCAAGCCTAGACGTCTCGATGCAGTTCGACACAATGCCGCTAAAAAAGAGTTTGAAGACATGCTAGCAAACGGTACAGCCAGGCGTTCTGAAAGTCCATGGTCTTCTGCGCTACATCTAGTTAAAAAGAAGGACGACAGCTGGAGACCATGTGGTGACTATCGAGCTCTCAACTGTAGAACTATTCCTGATAGATATCCTATTCGTCACATCCAGGATTTTGCTTACCAACTATCAGGATGTACTATATTTTCAACGATTGACCTAGTAAAAGCCTACAACCAGATTCGCATGAATTCCGACGATATTCCGAAAACAGCGATTACTACACCTTTCGGACTTTTTGATTTTCCTTACATGACTTTCGGACTCCGAAATGCTGCGCAGACGTTCCAGAGGTTCATTGATGAAGTACTTCTAGGATTAGAATTTTGCTACGGGTATATTGATGACATTTTAATATTTTCTACTTCGCCAGAGGAACACAAGGCTCATCTACGGCTGTTATTCGAGCGCCTCAAGCAGTACGGTATACTGGTGAATACATCGAAGTGCATACTAGGACAGTCTAAGGTAACTTTCTTAGGTTATCAAGTTTCCGCTGATGGAACTCGACCACTAGATACAAAAGTCCAGGCTATCCAAGATTACTCTGTTCCAAAAACTGTGAAAGAACTCAGACGTTTCCTTGGAATACTTAATTTCTATCGTCGCTTTATTCCTAACGCAGCTCAAATTCAAGCGCCATTGAACGACGTACTATCCGGTCCTAAGGTTAAAGGTTCACATCCAGTAGAGATTACAGCAGATCTAATGCAAGCTTTTGAGAAATGCAAAACTTCTTTATCAGAAGCTACACTTCTTGCTCACCCAGATGTCTCAGCAGAACTAGCTATCGTGACAGATGCTTCTGACACAGCTATCGGTGCTGTTCTACAACAACGCAAAGATGATGACTGGCAGCCCTTAGCTTTCTTCTCGCACAAACTTTCTAGCCCTCAGAAGAAATATAGTCCTTATGACAGAGAACTGTTGGCAGTTTACGAGGCTATCAAATACTTCAGACACATGGTGGAAGCCCGTACCTTTACAATCTTTACTGACCATAAGCCTCTCACTTTTGCGTTTTCTTTAAACAAGGAGAAATGTTCCCCGAGACAATTTCGGCACTTAGATTTCATCGCTCAATTCACTACCGAAATTCGTTTCATACCTGGGAAAGATAACGTTGTCGCTGATGCCCTTTCTCGCGTGGAGGAGATTTCTACAATCGACTACACAGCTCTTGCACGATTTCAGGACTCAGACCCAGAACTGCAAGATCTGATTCTTCACGGCACTACTTTAAAACTTGAAAAACTCAAGCCTCTAGACAGCGACGTACAAATCTATTGCGATACTTCTGTTGCACAACCTCGTCCTTACATCTCTCCTCAGCTCCGGAAAAAAGTTTTCCAGATGATACACGAACTACATCACCCTGGATCTACAGCTACTGTGCGACTGGCTACGCAAAGATTCTTTTGGCCAGGGATTCGCAAGGATTGTAGAGAGTGGTCTAAGCAATGCTTGCAATGTCAAAAATGCAAAGTTACTCGACACACCAAAGCTCCATTTTCCTCATTTCTAACACCTTCATCGAGGTTCTCTCATATTCACCTCGACATCGTAGGACCGTTACCTTTGTCTTCTGATTACAGATATTGTCTCACCGTCATCGATAGATTTACGCGATGGCCTGAGGCGATTCCACTCAAAGACATCACAGCTGAAACCTGCGCTGCTGCCCTTGTATCTGGTTGGTTTGCCAGATTTGGATGCCCTGCACGCGTGACTACTGATCGCGGAAGCCACTTTGAGAGTCACCTCTTCCAATCTCTCACTGCTCTGGTTGGTGCGCGTCACTTCCGCACCACAGCTTATCATCCTGCAGCTAATGGCATCATCGAACGTCTCCATCGGCAACTCAAGGCAGCGATCATGTGCCACTCTACCTCTCAGTGGACTGAAGCTCTCCCACTGGTACTTCTTGGCATGCGCAGTGCGTGGAAGGAAGATCTTCAGACGTCAGCAGCCGAACTGGTGTACGGTGAGCCGCTTCGCTTACCTGGGCAATTTTTATCTCCTACCGATGACTGCACTACGGCGGACATCACTCAATATGCGTCGCGTCTTCGTTCGCATATACAAAAGCTCACACCAAAACCTACTGCATGGCATACTGCGTCACCCTTCTATTTTCCACGAGATCTCAACAACTCTTCTCACGTGTTCTTACGCCAAGGCCACGTGCGCCGATCACTAGAGCCGCCATACGCTGGACCTTATAAAGTCATAGACAGACAGCCCAAATTCTTCACCCTCGACGTTAAAGGCAAGAAAGTCGATGTTACTGTCGACAGACTGAAACCGGCGTATGGACTAAAAGAAACCAAGCTTACAAATCCAGAGATGACAACTTCTACAACAAACCACGCTACAGCTACTTCTCCAGATGAGAAAAAGACCAGATCGGGACGCAGAGTACGGTTCCCTGATTTTTATCGCCCGTAGTCACGGTCTGGCCAGGGGGAACTTGTGGCGATCTCTTTCATGGAAAACTAATCTCCATGGTGACGAGAAAAAGAAAAGATAACAGGGCTGTCGACTTGGCTGAAAACTAAAAACTTGTAAAGAAGATTTTTTATTTTATAATTGTTTTCTCTGTAAATATTCTTTTAACTTCTAATAAACAGCTTACTGCATCTATAAATCGACCTATTACAAAACCCCATACATACTCACCCAAAAGCTACTCTCTCCCTGTAATGGAATGCAGTGATCAGGTATCGGAGCCGCATGGTCGGCCGCTCCTCGAATATGAGCGCCTTGACCTTATTGTCTTCGAAGTCAGTCACGAAGGAGTCCGCATTGCCGTCGCTGATGCTCTTAACCATGCGGTACGGGAACCGCCAGCGCATGAACTCTACAACCACAGTAATAGGGGTTATTTTCGTATACTGGAGTAACTTATCAAAGAACAATTTCATCAACATGTTGAAGATTTATACAATGTCTGATAACAAGTGGTTATTCATTTGGCTAGTGCTTCATCATCATCATATCAGCCGATAGACGTCCACTGCTGGACATAGGCCTCCCCCAAAGAGCGCCATGACGACCGATTTTGGGCCTTCACCATCCACCGACTTCCTGCGACTGCTTTAATGTCATCGGTCCATCGAGTGGAGGGCCGTCCTACACTTCGTTTTCCAGTTTTGCTAGTATTTACCAGATTTTAAACAAAAATAAAGTGATTAGTAAAGTGATTATAGTAATCAAGTCTAGGATACAGGTGGAGCAAGATATTCCATTACTCAGATGGCAGCAGTCATATCAATGCTGACTTAAGACAAAGTCTCATTTTTCTATCCTGTCTCGAGAATTAGAAACCTCCCTCTTCTCTCGTGTCTTTCTCTGTCATGCTCCTAGTCCACTATATTTACAGTAATTTGAAACACAGATAAATAACATAACTCACCTAATATCTTTGGCATAGACTGCAAGCTCTCCTTATAAGTGTAGATATGTTTATCCAGCACCAAAGCCAAGCATGGGACCCCGTGTATCCCCACTCTCCTCGCTAAGCTCGCCTCGTGGCCCGCGTGCACCGTTGCCATGGTAACCCCTAGGGGCTGGAGCGCGTCCACGAGCCGTCGCCAGGCTGCCGCAGAGCGCACGCAATCGAAGCACCAGTCCGTATAGAACAGCACTAGAGCTGGTGTGTGAACGCTCTTTTCTACTATGTTGTTTTCAAAGTGTCTGGAAATAATGGACCGACCATAAAGTATTCATCGTGACAGCCTTCTAATGTTCCCACTGTTGGGACACTGGCCTACTCTCAGGCGAGAGTGATTGGGTCTTAATCCACCACGCGGACCCAATGCGGATTGGTGGATGGCACATGTCATTCGAATTTTTAGTTCTTGGACATGTCGGTTTTCTCGCGATGTTTTCTCACCGTATGACGGCGTTTCTCACGCACTGGCATTGCGCACATAAATTTTTCGATCAGAAAAATCCATTGGTAGACGACCGGGTTTGAACCAACGACCTTAGGATTGGAAGGCGGGGTCACTACCACTAGACCACCGGTGCTCTAAAGTATTATGTTTGTTTTAATCACAGAACTATAATTTTTAAATCATTAATTTTCGCGTGGCTTAAGTTTCCCATCACTAATATACGTTTGTGTAAAATCATCATCATGACAGCCTTCTTATGTTCCCACTGTTGGGACACTGGCCTACTCTCGAGTGTTTTGGGTCTTAATCCACAACGCAGACCCAATGCGTGAAATACAAATAAGCAAAATGTCACACGCTCGGTTTCCATACAAATCGACGAACTCTTTCATTCTACCTAAATTATAGTTATGTGGTTTTAATATTATGCCATTTTTCATCAAAGGAGATTATCTAGTGATCATTTATTTGGCTAACATAATGAACATCTCTATTGACGAACAAAAGTTTTGCTTTAACAGTCTGATTCCACTGACAGTGGCTGGACTTGTTTTCTGAAACTGTCACTTTCAGACACAAATAAACCAAATTAGTGTGGTAAATCAAATATGTTTTTATCATGCTTACCGAGCAGTGACACTCAATTTATGGAATAAGGTTATGTCTTGGTCCTGAGTTCTGAAGTGTGTACCAAAGAACTCTTCAAATGGGTCATTGCTGAAACAAAAAAATTGAGTTTTAAGTTAAACCTGTAACCTGGTTACTAAGAGAGGATTTTTTTTTTATACTACTGAAGTGGCAACCAAGCGTACGGCCCACCAGATGGTAAGCGGTTACCGTAGCCTCCAATCTAGTTTACAAAGTACTAGCTGTTAACCGTGACATTGTTCCTGTTATACATATACATAAACCTTCCTCTTGAATCAGTCTATCTATTGATAAAAACTACATTAAAATCTGTTACGTAGTTTAAAAGATCTAAGCATACATACATACAGAGGGACAGACGGCAGGAAGCTACTTTGTTTTATATTATGTAAGTGTAGATAAAGAAAATAAGAGATAATGCAACTGTACTTGCTGACATAGTGTTAGTAGCATTGCCACTCAGGACTGGTAGGGAAATGACTTCATATTACACGGACATAAGCTTTGTGAGTCATTTATGAAAATTAAATGAGTATAAGTCAATAAGCTCACCACAGTACTGCTATAGAAACAGTGGAAATCATACTAGAGAATTTAAAATCAGGAGAACTTTTAAATTATGTTTCTGGTAGGATTACTAAAATCTATTGTATGGTTTTAATATGAAATACCTAGGCCTGGCAGTTCTGTCCACAGCACAGATAGCATACCTCTAAATAAAACACTGAATCACTTTGTTTTCTTGCTGTAAAGCAAGTGTTTTTAGAAATGATCTTACCTAAATCTAGCATATTGGCTGTAGTCATGCCTCGGTTTGTAAAGGTGGTCATCTTCATTTGTGATTCCGTACAAGTCATATGCTTGCCGCCTCTCTGTGTCTGAGAGGAGCTCATAAGCTTGCTTTATTTCAACAAAGCGTGTTTCAGCATTTGGATCCTCATTTTTGTCTGGATGCCTGGAATACAGGTAAACTAAAAATACTTAATGTTTTTAATGGTGACTGTAGGTTTGTAGTTTGAAGTGTTTTTTTTTAGCTTTTGTCCCTTCCTCCCTCGCAAGACCATATCATTTCCATCTTACCCTCCACAACTCACATTGTGACACAATATTTTTGATAGTTTTTATAAGTACCGGCAGAGTATGTTAGCCTCTAATAGTCATATGTTGGTGCAACACACTCTGAAAAAGTGAAGACAAATGGTTCAACTAAATTAACTAAATTAGCACAAGCATCCCTAATTAAGATAGTTTCTGTGAAACTGTTTAATTTATGTTTATTTGGATAAGACAAGTGCAATCTTTTTGAACTTATTCGATTTAATTTGTTTTATTTTAATTTTAAAAATTTTTAAATACCTGTCTACTTAAATTAAGTAAATACTTTTTTTTTTTTTTTTTTCAACCTATTGTGTCCCACTGCTGAGCAAATAAATAATAAGTAAATACTTATTAAAATTAATTTTAAGCAATATTAAGTTAAGTGTTTTGTTTTATTGTTAAAATTTATACTTATTCACTGTAATATAGGTAGGTACTCATTAGTTAAGAAATGTAAATATTTTTAAAAGTTCTTGTATAACGCATTGGATGCCTTCTGTAATGTTGTACTTATGGTTAAATAAATTGAAATTGAAATTGAAATTGAAATTGAAATTGAAATTGAAATTGAAATTGAATTGAAGATTAGCAGCTAAACCTGCAGAAATCTGACATAATAAACTTTGATTTTGGCAGATTTAATTTTTAAAATAACCAATTAGACAATTTTTTGAGTACCTGGGAACTCCCAAAACATTAAACAGCACTGTTGAATAATCCTGGACTCCTGGACTGATACTATCAATGAATTTCATTGAGATGATTGGTATAGTATAATGTTGATTATGTATAACAATGAACATTAAATGATTTAAATTTGAGAAGTTAATCCATGTTTAACTTTTCAATGAACAATCATATTTTTCAGATATCGTGGAGCAATGAACTCACCATTCTTTAGCTAACTGCCTGTAAGCTTTGCGGATTTCAGGCAGGCTCGCCCTTCTATGTATTCCCAATATTTTGTACGGGTCACCGATTTTCTGCGCCGCTGCCAGTGAGCACAGGACGAGTACAATCAACGCCCACAGCCATCGCCTATTCCAACCCTTGTATTTCCATTGCATATTACCCACCAGTGTCTTTCAAACCCTCAGGAATATTAACTTCAGCAATAGAACTCTTAGCTTAGTGACGACGACGCCTCGTGCTCGGGCGTGGAATGCATGACTGAACAATGCGAATCTAACACGGTTAATTAAAATGACTGTAATCAGTCATTTGTCCCGAAATAGATCTGTTGGAAATTCATAAAATTCGGAAAATCTTCAAGAAAATCAGAAAATGACAATCGAACCGAACCAGGGCGTACCATAAACTAAACGCTCTTTAGTATTTGTTTTTTTGTTTTGTTGGTGTAGTAATGGCATGGATGGCTTAGGCCGTAAAAAAAAACGTTTTACCAAACCATAAACAATCTACATCACATGTAAAAAAAATATATATGTCAAAGTCACTTTCTTAGTAAGTAGTGATTTCCAACCTCAGACAAAAAGTCAGAGTTTCCAACTGATATTTTTTTTACAAGGTAATCGGTAGCTTTCATAGTTTACAGGTCTCAAAAGTCTATTAGGTTGCAAGATATTATGTTTTTGGTGAATTCAAATTCTTACCAGCCAGCTTTAGCTGCTGCAAGGGACAGACAAGCAAGACTGACAAGACTAAAAAAAGGGAGGGTGGTCCTTGCTTTGCAGATGAAACTCTAGTAATACATTTATTCTAAGAATACATTTATCTTAGGTACTTAGGTAATAATATAAAAATAATATAATATAATTTATGATAGGAACTTAATTTATACTTACATAACATTGCTCTGCTCAATCTAAAAAACTTGTTGAAACCTAAATTAGAGTTGGATACCCTAGGCCTAGATAAAATAACCTATCAGTTTTATAACTATCTTTTTCAGATTAATTTGAAAATAAATTAGTTCGGTTCGAGCGAGCAGGGAACATTTTAATGTGAATAGGGCTCGAGAGTCGAGTAAAGTTAGCTCGTCTTTTTTAATACTATTATTAAAATTTATCTACAAAGTTTCAGTGTTCATTAATTTAAATACCTAAATAAGTACCTAAGTACTTCGTATTGTAGATAATTTTGTGTAACCTACTTCACAAAATAGTTGGTGAGTAAACTATTTAATCTTATTTTCTATGGGATTTGTTAACAGCTGATTCTTTCATAGTATCATTCTGAACATGTTCTGATTAATACTCGCTATAGAAACTTAACTTTTTAACAATATTGCATAGGTATTACGTACTTAGCAAATAAGCTATCACATGTCATTATATACTTGGTGACATATATCACCTAAAGTTACTACATATTGTTACCTACTACCTAAGTATTATAAGAAGCAAATGAACAGAATGACATTGCGATTGAAATAGGTGTGTGACCATTGGACTTGCATTGTCTACCCCCATGATAGTTTCATACAACTGAACAATCCAAATAATGAAGATTATAATATCCCAAAAATTATTTCGCCTCAAGCGGGTGGAGAGATCCAAGATTTCAAGATACCGCTTGAGGTGAAATAATTTATATTTTCCCTTTGTGATAGTAAACACTATAAAAATAAAAATAACCAAATAATAACTAAGTCTTTCACTAACTTACTAAATACACCACTTTCAGCACAGCAGTACTTTTTCTCTAGTCAACACAGTGCTCTAAACTACATGAATTAAAATTTCTGACATGTAGATATAAGCTTTAGCGTAGACCACATCATTGCTTAACATCAGGCAAGATCAAACTCAAGCTTGAATAAAAAATGTGCAGTATTCCTAGTAGGTATAAATACAGAAGAACCCAATATTATGTTGGCTGCGATGTTAATAAGAAGTTGGTGCATGGTAAGTAAGTTCGTATGAGTCAGTGGCCAACTCTGATACACGGTGAAGGAAGGCACATGATCATTGTCATGACATTCTTTGGGCCTAGGTCCAGCAGTGGATGTCTTTTGATAATGATGATGATGTTGCTAACATTTACGTGATCTTTTAAGTTCTAAACATTAATAATAGAACAAAAAAAAATTATAACAACTTATCTATGGTAGGTAAGCTCTTGGCAGATAAGAAAAACGCTCAGTGACCTTGGTTCTTCAAGGCAAGACATAAATTGAGTAGTTTTTACTGTGTCTATCTTGAAAACAAATTGTTGGCTTACCTCTCAAGTTTCCAGATTATTTGTCGCTTCTATTTTATATTCTAATTAGCAACCCGCCCTGGCTTTGCATGGGACCTTAAACTATATGTATAAACCTTCCTCTTGAATTTATCTATTTATGAAAACCGCATTAAAATCTGTTGCGTACGTAGTATAAAAGATTTAAGTGTACATACAGATGGACAGACGGCGGGAAGCTTTTTATAGGTAGGTACTATGTAAAGATTCTGTAATTTTATTATAATAGTACTAGCGGATCCGCCCCGGCTTCGCACGGGTGCTATAAACCTTCCTCTTAAATTACTCATCTATTGCTGAAAACTGTGTTGCATAGTTTAAAAGATTTAAACGTACATAGAGACAGGCTTCATTTTATATAGGTATTTTATATGTGAGGATAAATATGTGTAATATGAATCATACATTCTTATTCTGTGCGCCTACCTACCTACCTACCTACGTGATTAAATTTTATTCAGCTGTAAACACTAGGTAACTAGTAAGTGGTCGGTCGGTGGGTGTGTCTGTGACGCAAATATCAATTTACAACTCATTTGTAGCAATAAACGCGAGGAAACGACACATCTCTCGTTGACCCTAACAAGGCATCAAGTTGTTATGAATACGCAGCACTGATTTTTTATTTTTAGATGCGTGCGTAGGCGTAAGCTTATAGATATAGGTCCATCCCCTTTCTACCACCGGACTAATAGGCGTACGGCAGCGTACCACCCGTATCTGGTCGACATCCCATCATGCCGAACCAAACGCATTTCATCTTCTTTTCTCATTAGCACGAGTAAAGAATGGTACTCGTTGCCGGGGTCTGTTTTTCCGGATACAATTTAGGAGTCTTCAGGGCTAGAGTGACCAGGTTCTTTCTAGGCAAGCGTGCTCCATCATCCACCACACTATCACTTACCATCAGGTGAGGTGGTGGTCAAACGCTTGCCTAAAACCAATAAAAACATTTAAAAAAAATTGTTCTTAGGTTTCCATAGGTA
This sequence comes from Colostygia pectinataria, assembly GCA_951394395.1. Classification (NCBI taxonomy): domain Eukaryota; kingdom Metazoa; phylum Arthropoda; class Insecta; order Lepidoptera; family Geometridae; genus Colostygia; species Colostygia pectinataria. Next base: position 12,900,862 of record OX596352.1, on the reverse strand, counting down.
CCCCACCAATAGGGAATATTATGATACGTACTTACTAAGCTTGACTGAGATTAAAACGCGGGCAGGCTTCTCAAAAAGCTTTCAGTTGAAAGTAGAGCGAGCTGTTTTTAAGGTATTAAATAAATACTTATTTATGACATTGCGTTCCGAGAGTTGGTATAGTAGGTATGGATCATACTAAACACCTGCGTGTTCTGCAGGTTGATCACATAAACGAGTTATGTGATCAACCGATGATCTGAACTGAAGTAGACTTAAAAAAGCATGTCATAGGATAGATTTAAAGAGAAAAGTGCGCTCATATATTTTTTACTCTGAAAATTCAAAGGTTCGTGTGTAAATGGATTTAAAAAAATATACTATGTAGTACACACGTGCTATGCCGGGGCTAGTAATAAATATAGCATAAGTTACCCAGAGATAATGTAGCATTCTAATGTTGAAATAATTTTAATACCAGTAGTTTTAGGTTTATTTAATTGCAAACAAAAATACAAATCTTTCCTCTTTATAAGTAGCATATAATAGTTTATTAGATTTTGTAGCGAGATGCCTACTATCGGCCTTGGTTGACTGTTTTTCATTTTCAAACAATTAGGAGCATAACGACTACTTCAGATAACCTTCAAACACGTAGTCTCACTATGCCTACTTTTTAGTTTTTGTTACTGTCATATCGCAGCTTGCTGTACGTACCTATTTAGTAAGATACTCTATGGTTCGGCTCGGACCCGACACGGTCTAGCCTAGTATTATGTTATCTGTGGTCTAGCGTAACTGCGTGGGTCATGTCTTTGGAGTCAATCTTTTAAGCGGTTCGGGCAAAAATTGATTGCGATACGCCGGTGACTAATAAGAAATTATCTCTTACCTATCAGATTTATTTCAACGATGAATCATAGTAATTGACTGGGAGATATTACTTTAGGCATTGTAAGCAATCAAAAGATAGATCTATGGCTATTATCAACATTATATTATATACTACTAGCGGCTCGTCCCGGCTTCGCACGGGTGCAATAAAAACTTAAGCACCCGTGCGAAGCCGGGGCGGGTCGCTAGTCATTCATAAGGTAGGAGCCGACCGCACGTTTCAGCCGCGCGCGCTGCTACCTATTTCATAGTTTATGTTCACGCCCCTCTCTGGCCACAACGCGCGCGCGAGCATTTTTAGTATTTTGTTTAGATTGTCATTTTTATAATTCGTCATAACTTTTGAATGGAATGTCTGATTTCAATAATTCAAACAGTTATCTACAGGTATTGAAACAGTCTTGAATATGAAATGATTTATTTGGATAAGGATTAATATAAAGGTATGGAATACATGGTCTGATTTTGGTCGGCATTTCTATCAACTTTTAAAATGTAAAAAAGTAATTATAGTTACGCAACTACAATAGTTGGATATATGGTATCGCTGACTTTTTTGTAAATATCAATATGTTCTTTAATAGTGTAGAGCATTTTTTTGTTCTATCATCAATAGTTTCCGCAGCGCATGCGATGAAAGACATTTTATAGCAATTTTTTTTACACCTTGGGTTACATTATTAAAGTTTTAGTAGGGATCCCTATTAATTTCTAAAATAAAATATAGCCTATGTTACTCAGAGATAATGTAGCATTGTAATGGTGAAAGAATTTTTGAAATCGAACCAGTAGTTTTTGAGTTTATTCTTATCAAACAAAAATACAAAAATACAAATTTACAAATGTTCGCTCTTTATAATATTATTATTAGTATTGGTATAGATTATAATAAAGAAAAAGATTTGTATTTATGTATTATTTGTAATAAACTCAATAATTATCAACATTAGAATGCTACATTATCCCTGAGTAACATCTATCTATATTTTATGTCCACCCATGCGAGTCTGGGGCGAGCCGGTAGTTAGTGATAAATTCGACATAAATGCTTCGCCTATAACCACCGTGTCGTGGATTAGGTACTGATGGAATAGAGAACTTCAGAATATTATTATTCGACGTGATGGGCATAAAGTATATATTTAGTAATGAATGCGAATCAATACATTTATTATTATGTGATTTAAGGCCCATACCCCACCTAAAGTGTATTTATCTTATTATTCCGTTTAACAAAGGAATTTTCAAAAATCCATCTTCCAATTTGTGATACCTATCACAAGCTTTTTTTAATGCCTCTGTAATAGTTTTATTCTATTTAGTTTAGGAAGAGATACGAAAATAGATTTTTGTGGCCACCAAGGGCAACTAGTTTGCGTGGCGCTAGTTTAGGTGCTGTATGCGCCTTAAATAGTAAATATAATAAATTGATTAATTTTATTGTAAGAAAAATTTAAAATAATACCCCGACCAATGCTATTCTTGGGTACCTACATTATTTTAAATAGTATAAATAAATGCAAATCTGTGGTTGTGTTCAAAGAGAGGAAAATACAATACCTGCAATCGATTTTACTGATGCTATTTTAGACTCAAATGGTACGCCCTTCCACTCTTAGAAAGATGCTGCAACATTCGTTGCAGCGCTAATGTTTAATGTACTGGTGGCTCTGAAATCCTCGCGGCTACCGATCCCTGCGATTCTCTCGATTCTCGGCAGATGAAGTGTATACGATACCACCGAAGCCTTATAAACACGCATACAGCATCTCAATTAAGCTTCTCGCTATGGCTGCGTGTCCAGTTGCCCCTATCCTAGCCGCGTTTACATTATTCTGTCGTGGCGTGTCGTGCTCGACGCGCACAGGTGACGCGTCATAAGTATATCGTGTCCATACATTTTGTGTGGGTATTATTATATTGTTAAAGCACAATGTGTTGTGACGAATTTTGTAAATGTATGGATACGATGTACTTATGACGTGTCACGACACTCCACGACAGAATAATGTAACCCTGGCTTTACTCATGCTTGCGAATTGGTACCTTTCCGAATTGTCTCAAGCTTAGTGATCACTACTATTCAAAGGAAAGGCGAGAAGAGTGTGTGTGCCCAAAAGTGCCTGCCTGCGTTCCTGCTTCCTGCTAAAACCGTTCTCCATTCCAGTTAATGATGGACGCGCTAGCTGATGTACTCCAGCCGTACAAGGAGCTGGTGGGGACGGTGGCGGCCGTCGTCACCATGGCTCAGATGGGCTCGGGCGGCTTCATATGCTGGGATGTGTACAAGCAGGGCAACACGGAGAACATCGGCATTATGCCGTTTCTCGGCGGTATTATTATGTGAGTTCTTTGTGTAGATATTGAGAGGACTCTTATGAAGAAATGCTATTCAAGTTTTTACTTTACATTGTAATAAGGTGTCATTATGCTTAGGCTGATTTAACTGACTGGTTATAAGTAGATCGAAGAATGTATATTTGACCGAGCGAGCTAAGCATTTCTGCTTCAAGTCTGGCGAAATTAGTTTTGGTGTGTCAGTTTGTTGGTATTTCTCTACAGGTCGTATTTTACAACCGATTTATGATTCCTTCAAAAATAGACAAAAAGCTAGGCAGCTATACAGGGTAATTCATTATTAACCTGACTGATTCGAGTGTGCGCGCCCCGTAGCGGGTCATAGACACGCGCAGGTCAAGGACGCGGGGGTTATTGACCCGCGGTTCATTGACGCGCGGGTCACTGACACGTGCCGAGCGCTGCCTTGTCGATTTCTAACAAGGATAACTAATTATTAAGTAGAAGTACGTAATTTTTTTTTTATTATAAAATAAAATGTTTAGAGAGAAAAAAAAAGTACAAGTATGTTTTTTTATGTGTGGAACCTACCCCTTAAGTTTGTCAGGTTGATAATGAATGACCTTATAGATTGAATTTCTCCCTACAGGAGCGTACTCAATTTAAAATTCGGCTACATCCTCCGCGATCCGGCGATGATTCAAGTGAACCTGTTCGGGCTCGCTCTTAATATTGTTTATGTCATGATCTACTTCAACTACGCGCAAGACAAATTCAAGGTATGTACAATTCAAAGAGTTGTAAGGAGATAGTCTTCAAAATCGTTATTTTATAATCTCGGAGGGTCTCATGAAAAGGACAAACTACAATCCTGGCAAATATCGTAGGTCAACTTACGAGTATGTCGGTAACTGCTAAGTTCAGAGCATTCACGGACATAAGCTGAACCACTGGAACTTTCACGATATATCGCTTATGTCCACAAAAGTAGATTCTTTGTTTCTGTTAAAGTTACCACTTTAGTATTCGAGAACTTGAAACTGCTGTTTTATCTCGGATTTGGTTCTAAATAAAAATTGAATTAAAATATTCTAGATAAAAAAAAACGTGTTTACACGTCATAATATAATATGACGTACGTGCAAACACTTTTTTTTTTAACCAATATATTAGTTAATCGTGTAAACTGTGGTGGCGACTCACCACCATAGTCTCTACACGATCAGCTTACACGATTAACCAATATGTTGGCCCAACACCTTGGCCCAATGAGCATTACACAGCTAGCTAGTTTAAATTAATTTTCTATAGGTCTGGGCGAAAATTGGTGTAGCCGGGGCAGTCTCGGCGGCTTTAATCGGCTACGCAGAGTACGAGGACCCAAAGCTTGTTGAGAACCGATTCGGAAGCATCATCACAGCCTTTATGTTCTTTCTGATCGCCTCGCCCTTGTTCGGACTTGTGAGTACTCTTCTAATTTAAACCTTATTTAAGGTCATTCATTATCAACCTGACAAACTTAAGGGATAGGTTCCACACAAAAAAAAATACTTGTACTTTTTTTTCTAAACAATTTTTTTTTATATTTTAAAAAAATATACGTAATTCTGCTTAATAATTAGTTATCCTTGTTAGAAATCAAAAAGGCAGCGCTCGGCACGTGTCAGTGACCCGCGCGTCAATGAACCGCAGATCAATAACCCGCGCGTCCTTGACCTGCGCGTGTAAATGACCCGCTACGGGGCGCGCACACTCGAATATTTCATTATTACGCCGCTTAACTCGATTACCAACAATGATAAATAATAATTGAGCAGAAAAACGTAATAGATTTTTTTTTGTTTACTTGGGATTTTTAAAACAAAATATATTTACATAAAAAAAATATATAGGTACATATTTTTTTTTTATGTGTGGAAACAACAAACAAATACAGGGTCATTAATTATCAACCTGACAAACTTAAGGGATAGGCCTTAAGTTTGTCAGGTTGATAATTAATGACCCTGTATTTGTTTGTGTAAGGATCATAATAGCTGCGAAATATGTGGTTTAGCTCGTGATAATCCGAGCGGGGTAAATTGAAAAACAGCGCTCTGTGTATCAACTGCACGCAGCATCTGCTGAATTTACTTCTTTTGCCCTAGCCTTATTCTACTTCTACCAGTACTTAGTACTAATATCTGTTCTGTGCTTCTACTGTTTTATGTTAACTGTGTAACTTTTCTTGTGTGTTCTTTTTGTTTCGTCTCGTGTCAAGCAGAAGGTTGTGGGTTCATGTCTTGCTTGAGGCAAAATAATTTAACTCCAGTACGACCAAATTTAATGTACTACGTAGTACGTACTATGACTTTGACACCAGCCAGAGGTATGACAGAGAGTGACAGCAGGAGCAACCATTGTTGAATTCCCTACACACAGACGCCACAAATTAAAAGAAGAATTCCCTACACATTCACCATAGCTCGCCAAACGTAGTGCTTACATTCTCTTGGGCTCGCCAGTTGAGCTACCGCAATAGACGTTAAGTGCAAGAACTAAAAAACAAAATCTGACCTAACCCTCATCATCATATCAGCCGATAGACGTCCGCTGCTGGACATAGGCCTCCTTCAAAGAGTGCCACGCACGACGATCGACCTTTTTTATGTCATCGGACCGTTTCAAATCAAAACAATTTAATTTGTAGCCTTCACAATAAGATGCTTATAACGAGCTTGATTGAATTGTTGTTTCAGCGCGATGTTCAAATAAACGCGCATGAGAAACATTACTTTATTAAAGGAGTTGTTTCACGTAGTATGGAGCCGGGCCCTGGTCTTTTGTAGGGGTCTAGATAATTAGATAATCATTAAAGAAACCATTTATCACTGTTTATTTAATATATTTTGGCTTCTTTCATAATCTAAAGTAGTTTATCTTTGTGAACACAATGCAAAACAACATGGCGGGCTTAACGAACAACTGGGTTATTAGGTACTGTCAAAGTCAAGATGCGTTATGATCATTGGCTACTAGCTGTCATGGCGGACCTCTAGTGTTCCCGTTTTAGGAAACTCAACACAATAAACATTATCCTTTAGAACTTTGTTTGTCTACTTAAAAACAAAATTGTTTGTTACTGTTATTCTTCTATCTTTTTCTAATTTTTCTATCGTATTACAAAGACCTAGACCACTATGAAATTGGTTCTTTATGTACTTACTTACAACAGTGGTTATGTGTTTTTGGAAAAAATATTATATTATGTGTGTTTTATCAGTTATCTGGTGCCCAAGTTCCCATGGCTTTGCTTAATTTGGGGCTAGATGGCGTTGTGTAAAAATCCGCCAAGATTTATGTTACTCATGGATAATGTAGCATTAAAATAGACACTTTTTGAAATCGGACCAGTAGTTTTTGAGTTTATTCTTAACATCGTTTATTTAAGAGTAGTAGAGTTCTTGTGATAGAGCTCGTCCGGGGAAGGACTACCACCATACCTATTTCTGCCGCCAAGCAGTAATGCTCGCATTGCTGTGTTCCGGTTTGAAGGGTACGGTTTCCGGTGAAATTACAGGCACATGAGACTTTCGATCTACGTCTCAGGGTGGCAACCCGTGAGTGATACCTCTGGTATTGCAAGTGCCCATAGGCTTCGGTAACCGCTTACCATCTTGTGGGCCGTACGCTTGGTTGCCACTTTAGTAGTATAAAAAAAAAAAAAAAATGGATGGTATGGATGGACTAGCGACTGCCCCGGCTTCGCACGGGTGCGGTTTCATTGCACCTTAAATTTAATTCGCGTTTGTTTACAGAAAGAGATAATAGCGAAGAAGAGCACAGAAGGCCTGCCCTTCCCGATGATATTCTCGGGCACAATCGTCACATTCATGTGGCTGCTTTACGGCATCGTCCTGAGGAACAAGTTCCTTATCGTAAGTATCTAAGCTCACACTAACCGTTACATGTGCCATCCACCAATCCGCATTAACTTTATAGCTTAATTTAACACAACTTAACTTTTAACTTAACTTTTAACTTTTTGCTATTACTGGGCGAAAGAGACTTAACAACAACGTCACGGGGTGATGAGCGCAGTGCAGTGCCACGCAGAGCTTAAAAACTTTAAGCTTTAGGTGGCACTGCATCTGTTACGGTCAGGCGTGGTGCTAACATCAGGCGAGCGACTTGATTGTCTTATCACATGCTGACATTAAAAAAAATAACTCTTCCTGATCCCATCACATTCAGATCATCAAGATTTAAAAAAAACAAAAGATTTCTGCCGTCAAGCAGTAATGCTCGCATTGCTGTGTTCCGGTTTGATGGGTATGGTTTCCGGTGAAATTACAGGCACATGAGACTTTCCATCTCACGTCTCAGGGTGGTAACACGCAAGTGATATCTAAGATTATGCGTACATAAGCTACGGTAACCGCTTACCATCAAGAGAGCCGTACGCTTGGTACGCTTTTTGTACCACTTTAGTGGTATAAAAGAAAAGATTAAAAAACTCCGTATACTTCCAGCTACAAAACACAGTCGCCTTCGTCCTCTGCGCTGCCCAGCTAACTCTCATCGCGGTCTATCCTCCAAAACCGAAGACCAAGAAGGATAAGACCAAAGCCAAGGCTAAGAAGGTGGACTAGGGTAGTTGTTAGCGAATGGAAGATTTTTTCTGAAGAGTTTGGTGACCAAGAACACAGATACACACTACATTTGTTATAGATTTTAGGCTGAGCTGATTTAATTTTCTTTATTCGGATCAAGGAGCCGATTCAACTAATTCACACGTTTAACGTTCGTCGATCGAAAATCTGTTTTTCGAAAATTGCTAAGCATTTATTATACTCGAAGTTTATAAGTCTCAAAAAGTACTTGGTGCAAGAACTCAATAAAAAGAAAAAAAAAAGTGTACTTTTGATGTGTTTTAGGTTACATTGTCAATAAAACTCTCCATTGATTTCTTGCGAGGTATAAGTATTTATCGTAAGTGTAGTAAGTTAAGAAAGATCAAATATCTATTTTAATATAAAAAAAAATTAAACCTTATGAATTATATTATTACAAATACGTTTACTTTTAGTGTACCAGACCAATTCATATAATACGGGTAAGTACAAGAAATGTGTAAGCATTTAGTTTGAAACTGGTTTTAAAGGGTTTGTTTACCTGAAATGTGTATAGAAGTTTATGAATATTTTACACCAAACTAGAGCCTACTTAAGGGCAAGCCACACCGCTGGCTAGCGAGCGAGCGAGCCGGGCGAGCATCGTTTTAACTCATCACTCACCGAAGCACACCGAAGTATGAAACTTCGGTGTGCTTCGGTTCACACCGCGAACTGAGTGCTTAGCTAAGGCTTAGCTCGAAAAACTTGTGTGACAATCGTAGATGTAGACTTATCGTCCAATTGTCAATTTGTATAGGATTTTTAACAGCGCCTCTTTAGTGCGTTAAATGAACTACCAAAACTCCATACAAATTGACAGCTGGACGATACGTTTATGTTTACGATTGTCAAAAGAGTTTTTCGTGCTAAGCACCCTGTAGAGACAAGCTACGTCAGTATAGTTTCACGTCTCGCTTCGCCCGCCAGTTTGCTCGCTCGCTCGCTAGCTGGGCGGTGTGGCCAGCGATCTATTTAGGTAGGTATATATTTTTTCTCATAATATTTTAAACTATCGACCCGTGCAAATTAGAGTTTTAATTTAATTGGGAAACATAGTTTTAGATATTTTTTATTAGTATATTTTTGATATCATGATGCAATTTTCATAGGTTTAATTTTTTAAATTATATACAGCTTTCTATAAGTTAAAGAATTTTAAATCAATTATTTTTAAAATTTTATTTACTAAATTAAAACTGAACTATTTGGTTTTTTTGTCTATACTTTGGTTTTCATGTTTAAACCCACAATTTTTGTGATAATGTTATCAGGTATTGAATAAGTCTTTTTCTTGCTCAATAAATGTATGTGAATACAAATTTTACATTCCTTTATGTATATATTTTATTAATAAATGTATCTAAAATCCACAGACCATAATAAATAACTTAGTTGTACTTACATCTAATGTTATAAGTACATGCGAATTGTGATATAAGTAAATTAATGTTTCAAAGTGAATAAAGTTATTATGCAATTTAATATTTTGTTTTATTTTAGGTTCCTAATTTAAATCTATGGTGCCCTTGATTTAAAATAACAAAAATCTTAAATTCCGGTTACAGTGGGCATATAACATACTTACCTAATTATTATTAAATTTATCCGTTACCTATATTAGTAGTAAATATTAGTACTACGTAAGTGTCTTTCGAATATCTCATCAGCTTTGTTCATTGACTTATGAATGACAATACGTGGACAATACTTAGCAAGCCGCTATAACAGTTTCTTTATTTAAATAAAAGGGGTAAAAATGCAGAACGAAACAGGTTTAATTTAATAATACTATCTTTTATATAAAAACTCCTTGGCTAAATAAACCGATAAAAGAAAAAATCCAACTTCTTAAATTGTCAAATTTCAATCTGTCACTAATTTTATGTAGAACTTTCTTGGAGAGTAATTTTATTTTATATATTTACACACATTACCAAAGTACCAAATGATATGAAATTTAAGTCTCAATGATCTGAATTAACATAGGTAGTATAAATTGGTAAGTACCTTTCCTACCTGTATTTTCATGTGTTACCATAGGCCCTCCTTATTTCTTTCTATATCTAGAACTAGATAATAATCTATGTTTTTATGATGTCTTAACACCTTAATAGATTTCAATCATAATATTATATTGGACATTGGCTAAGATAAAATAGATGTCCTAAGCTCAATGGTTTTCTTTAACTTTTTAAATATTAGTGGACATTGGCTAGGAATACAAAAAGGTTTTCTAAGCTCAGGTTCTCTTTCAGGTCCATTTCAATAATGTCTCTGTCCCGTTCTCTGAATCTTCTGAATGTAGCACATAAAACATTGCCAGCCTGCAACCCAGCGGTGAGTCAGACAGCTTTATTCTCGCAAAGAGAGGCATCACTATCGATCTTGAAGTGTATTCTCGATGTCCCCATTAACCGTGTCCCCGTTAATGGGGACAGTGGGATTTTAATAAAATTATTTAAAAAAAATCCCGTTGTCCCCATTGTCAATAATCTATTAATGGGACAGTAACATTTAAATGAGCCCTTACCATCCACCGACATGCGACCGCTTTGATGTCATCGGTCCATCGAGTGTCACCTGCTCTTCACTTTGTTTTCCGTTTCTCGGTTGCCTCTATTGTAAACAAATATCTTGAAATATGACTGTTTTCAATAACACTATGTCTCAGAATAGCTATTTTTCAGTTCTTAGCTAAAAAATATGCGTCTGAGTCCGCGGAGTCTTTTCTGAGCGGAGCCAATGCAAACTTTCTTGAAGCACAATATTTGGACTGGGCGAAGACCCAGGGCTCCATAGATCCTGTGAGTATAAAAATAATATTAATATCTTTATTGCACACCTTAGGACACTTTATTGTACTCTAAAAAAAACAATGAACAAGAAAAATCAACAAATCAGTGTTACAACCTCATCGTAAAAAAGACATTCAATCCAGGCAATATGTATTTCGATAGCTACACGCTGAGTTTTTATTTGCAGTGTCTTAGGATTGTCATGACGGCCGTCTAATGTTCCAACTTCTGGGACACTGGCCTACTCCCAAGCGAGAGTGATTGGGTCATAATTCACCACGCGGACCCAATGTGGATTGTGGCACATTTCTTTCCATTTTTAATTTTTTGACATGCCGGTTTCCGCTCTATGTTTTCTTTCAACGTTTGAAAGCAATGGCATTGCGCACATAACTTATTCTAAAAGAAATAAAAAAATTGGCTTATGATGCATTAGCCGTGTGAAAGTGAACGGACTGAACAATCACATTTAGAATACTTCTAAATAAGCTTATACAATAAGCTTATCCAACTTTACTTATTACAGTCGTGGGATAGTTTCTACGACAGTATCAACGCTCCAAAACTACAAATTGAAGAGTTCGATGAGTTTAACCCTACGACTGTCAGTGAGTACATTCAGAACTACCTGGTGGTAGGTACCAGCAAGAGTCCGTCTTGGTGGGGTACCACCGCAGTATCAGATATTCTACCTCCAAGCTGTTGTGTGCAAGCATTACTGTGTTTAGGTTTAAAGGGCACTGTAGCAAGTGAGATTACTGGGCGAAAGAGAATTAACAACAATGTCTGTCTCGGGGTGATAAGCGCAGTTTAGTGCCACGCAAACACTTAAAAACTTTAAGCTTTGGGTGGCACTGCATCTGTAATAGTCAGGCGTGGTGCTTAACACTCAAGTAAATAATAAATAAATAATGCTGGACAATCCACACAGCATCGTCTAGCCCCAAGGTAAGCTGCTGTTAAACAGAGCTGTATCATGGGTACTAGATGACTGATATATGTATACTTACAATACAATACATAGATAGATATTTTTTTATTATAGATAGAAAATACCCAGAACACCCGGATCAAATATTTGTAGATCGTACAAACATTTGACCCGAGGCGGGAATCGAACCCGCATCCTTCGCGTCGCAGGCGGACCAGCGCCCGCTGCGGCACATCGGTCGTCAAGATTGTCTTGTCACTTGCTGACATAAAAAAAAGTATAATTCAATACCGTTGTTCGTGTTGTAAGTATTGAAAACTACGGTGTACTAACCACATCACCCAGATCAGAAACAAATCTATGAAATAGACGACCGATGTGACGCGGCGGGTGAAGGTCCGGAGGCGCGGAGGTTGCGGTTTCGATTCCCGCCTCGGAACAAATGTTTGTACGATCTGCAAATATCTGTTCCGGCGTTCTAGGTTTTTTCTATGTTTAATAAAAAATATCTGTAGATCTACCTTTTTTTTTTTACAACTGAAGTGGCAACCAAGCGTACGGCCCACAAGATGGTAAGCGGTTACCGCAGCCTATGAACGCTTGCAATACCGGAGGTAATACTCGCGGGTTAAGATCGAAAGCCTCATGTGCCAGTAATTTCACCGGAAACCATACCTTTCACACCGGAACACAGCAATGCGAGCATTACTGCTTTGCGGCAGAAATAAGTGTGGTGGTAGTCCTTCCCCGGGCGAGCTCTATCACAGAGAACTCTACTACTCTTGTACCTTGTACTTGTCCTACTTATGTATTGTATTATCTGTGATCTAGTACCCATAACACAAGCTCTGCTCTGCGGCTAGATGATGCTGTGTGGATTGTCCAGCATTCTTTATTTATTTATATTTACAAATCTTTGCGGGATTCGAACCCCCTCGCTTCTCTACCGTGTACTTGCCTACCACACCAAAATCGTCATGCGGTGCAGGGACGCGCTATGTCGAATATTGTTTAAACGAATTTTCTCTAAAACGGGATATTTACCATAAATAATAAGTAAATAAATAATGCTGGACAATCCACACAGCATCATCTAGCCCCAAGGTAAGCTGCTGTTAAACAGAGATGTATTATGGGTACTAGATGACTGATATATATTTAATACAATACAATACATAGATAGATATTTTTTATTATACATAGAAAATACCCAGAACACCCGGAACAAATATTTGCAGATCCTACAAACATTTGTCCCAAGGCGGGAATCGAACCCGCAACCTCTGCGTCGCAGGCGGACCTTCGCCCACCGCGCCACATCGGTCGTTTGCACCATGCAGTTCTCCCGTGATCAATGTGCATGTAACTGCGCCGAAATATCGGGTATAAATCCATGGTAAATATCCCGTTTTTAGTGAAAATTATTGTTTAAACTTTTTAATTATCCTCATTTTGTTGACATAAAATATTATGTTTGATAGAACCTAAACAAAAAGGATCTGCGAAGGACAAGGACAAAGAAAAGGAAAAAATAAAACTGCATTTAGCTGTTCAAAACTTGATTAGAAGTTACCAGGTAAAGTCTTGATATTATTGATGTAGAGGGCTCACCAACTTATATGAACACTTGCATTTTGTAGGCGAGTATTTGAACCGTTTTGTCTAAGCATTGTAAGCACCCAGAGCGTTATATTTTTATCTTAGATCAGCCTTTTGCGGGAACAAATGGTAACCTAATTCCATGTTATTGCGTCCGTTAATAAATATTTTGTATGTATGTTGTACATGTATTTATTTGAAAATGTGAATATTCACAGACGCGGCGATCACATTTTAATACTCGTGATTTTTATCCTAATTTTTGGTTTATCAACATTAGCAACTTATGTAGAGCATATTTGATTTACCCTGTTGCACCCAACAGAGAAATTAGAAGATACAGCAAGATAGAAGAAGAATTTGCCTCAATAAAAGTTGTCCATCCTACAGGCTCGAGGACATCTCCTGGCTAAGATAGACCCTCTGGGGCTGACATTCGCGGCGAAAACCATCAAGAAATACAAGGCTAATAAAGCTGATTGCGATCTGATGGGATTTGACTGCTCTGTAGTCGCGAGAGAGCTCGGCACCGTTCTACGTATGTACCCTTTGTAATAATAGTAATAATACCTTTTGTAAGCAGTCGGTCCCGGCTTTTTCAAAGTTGTTAGGCCATGACAGAGGCCTTCGGACGGCCTAGAAACTCTGTCACCAGAGTTGGCCACTGACTTATGCGAACGAACAAACGAATAATGTTTTTTTTTTTTATATCAGCAAAAGGTAAGTTCGTACGAGTCAGTGGCCAACTCTGGTGCTGGTTTCTAGGTCGCCCGAAGGCCTCCGTCATGCAGTCGCTGATAAAATTCAGTTCGTTGATTTACTTATCTAAAATAATGGCAACGTTGAAATGTATTCGTTTTTAAATGTCTTTCATTACAGTACAATTACCTCTTATCTATCTGTTTTTAGGCGAGAAACACATGGACATGACTTTTGAGCTGCCTGATAGAACATATATTGGTGGAAAAGAGCATGCACTTACTCTAAGGTTTGTCTACAGTATCAGTGTACCTATCAGATTTATAAAAAAAAAACCATAGTTACTTTTTTTTTCGAGAGGTTCACGTTCAGCAAAGATAGCTGGCTATAACTTTGTAGTTTCTGTAGTGTAGAACTATAGAGGTAATCGCTGTTTTTGCTGGTTTTGGGTAAATTACCTTTACAAACACAATATAAACTCGGTGGAAGAGCGTTCACTTTTAGATTGGTACCTAGATGTGATACAGCTATTATTTATTTCTACGCAGAGAAATTCTCAGCCGCTTGGAGAATGCGTACTGCCGCTCCATCGGCGTGGAGTACATGCATCTGACCGATCTGGATGGTGTTCAGTTCATAAGGGAGCGCATGGAGTCGCCCGGTGCTCTGGATCTGAGCAAGGATGAGAAAAGGCTGATTATGCGTCGACTAACCAAGGCTGTCTTGTTAGTGATTTTGATTTTGCATCAACACTTAGTTTTTATGAATTTTTTGTTAGTTTTTCAGTTTTCAAGCAATAAAATCTTGCATTGATAGTTAGCAAGAATGATGTACAAATGACCGACGGCAGAAAAATTGTGTTAGCAGAAGTCGTGTGTGTCAGTGATATTATAGGTGCTTAGATCGGACCGATTAGTATTTTTGCTATTTGCACAAGCATATAACAACATTCAAATCAAATCAACTAGCGAGCTGAGTCCAATTGGGGAAGTTTTAGGCCTAATAAGCTTGTTATCGACGACCGATGTGGCGTAGCGGACGCAGGTCCGCCTGCGACGCAGAGGTTGCGGGTTCGATTCCCGCCTCGGGACAAATGTTTGTACGACCTACAAATATTTGTTCCCGGTGTTCTGGGTATTACTATATATAATAAAAAAATATCTATCTATGTATTGTAATTGTATTAAATATATATCAGTCATCTAGTTACCCATAACACAGCTCTGTTTAACAGCAGCTTACCTGGGGCTAGATGATGCTGTGTGGATTGTCCAGCATTATTTATTTATTTATTATTTTATTTATTTATCAAAACAATCAGCAGAATGTCTGTACCCCCTCCTGAGGTTTTCTCAGGAGACTACAGCATGAGGTTCTTCAAAGAGGGCGTTTTACAATTTTTAAATGGTTGGCAAAGCGCGAGTGATGGTATTGCAAGCGTTCATAGGCTACAGTAACCGCTTAACATCAGATGGGCCGTTTGCTTGTTTGCCACGTTGGTAGTATAAAAAATAAATTGTAAACCATGATCGTTGATGCAGCTTGGAAAAATACTTCGCTACAAAATGGCCGGCAGAGAAGAGGTTTGGTCTCGAGGGAGGCGAGAGCATGATCGTGATGCTGGAAGAAATAGTAGACACCAGCACCAAGCTCGGGGTCGAGTCCATCCTCATTGCCATGCAACACCGAGGTATGGGCAGAAACACATCTTACAAACTTTAATATTTTAAAGGGGAAAGGATCTTTTGTATTGGGGCGTTGCACCCACCAACCTACATTGAGTCTGCGTGGTGGTTTAAGACCCAATCACTTTCGCTTAAGAGTTAGGCCAGTGTCCAGCAGTGGGAACATGAGAAGGCTGCCATGATGATGATGATTTTTGTGGGAGCATCACGCCAGGACGGCTGAAAGGATCTGTATGAAATTTGGCACAGGCATAGCTAATAGTCTGGTTTAGCATCTATTTGTATACTGGAAAAATGTTCGGCTCCTGAAGATAAATAACTGCAGCCGCGGGTAAGGCTGCGTTTCCACCAGAGATGTGCGAGGATTTGTAGCGAGGAATGTGTTTGTTAGGAATCAATAGAAACACTTCATCTATCTAGTCTCGCTCTGACTGAGCTTCAATGAAGTGATTCTATTGGTTCTAACAGACACATCTCTCGCTACACATCCACGCTTAGCTCTGGTGAAAACGGAGCCTAACACCGCGGGGTATGAATGAATGAATGAAATGAATGAAAAATGCTTTATTGTATACCTTAACAATATTAAAAACATAAAAACAAAACACATTTTATAGTATGAGTACAATGGGCGGTCTTATCGCTTAGAAGCGATTTCTTCTAGACAACCTTTGGATGGAGAGAAAATAAAATTAATAAAAGAATGGTTGGGGGTGTACTTATATAGGATCACAAATAAATTGTGCAACTTGCTACATATGAATAAATGAATACAACAACAATGGTAAAACATTTTCAAATTAAAAAATAAGACAGTTGCAATGCTTCAGACTCAGCATTGCAACAATCTCTGGTAATACTGATCTTCCTGCTATTGTATGTTTGTGGGTCTTCAGGTCGTCTAAATATGCTGGTGAATGTGTGCCGGAAACAACTGACGGATATTTTCGCGCAGTTCAAACCTATGGAGCCGAAGGAACCGGTGAGTATTTTTGCTGTTAAAGAAACCTTTTACACTCACCAAATTGCAGGCCATAAGCTTGCGGAGCTTTTCTTATAGAAAGCAACGAGTTTTCGTAGTGTAAAATCCATTGGTGCACGACCGGATTTGAACCCACGACCATAGGATCGAGGCGGGGTCACTACCAGTAGACCACCAGGGCTATAGCTTAGCATGATGTATGTATATCATGATACAAATTGTCATTACGTTACGTAACATGACATGATTCATGCTGGTGCAGTGATCCTTTTTGGTGCAGGCAGTTCAACATCATAGACGTAAGCTGTCCAATTAATGGGTGATAAATGTGCTCGCCTATAGGAGCACTGGTGGTCTAGTGGTAGTGCCCCCGCCTTCCGATCCTAAGGTCGTGGGTCGTGCACTGATGGATTTTTCTATTCTAAAAATGTATGTGCGCAATGCCAGTGCTCTCATACGGTGAAGAAAAACATCGTGACGAAACAGGCATGTCCAAGAACCAAAAAAATTTTAAGACATGTGCCATCCACCAATCCGCATTGTGTCCACGTGGTGGATTAAGATCCAATCACCCTCGCTCGAGAGTAGGCCAGTATCCCAGCTGTGGGAATATTCATCATCATCATCATCCACAGACTGACTTCACCCACTGCTGAGTATAGGCCTCCCTTAGTTAACTAAGAGAGTTGGAAAATTAGAAGGCTCAATTCAATTCAATTTATTTCGCTTTTGGCACAGTACATGCACTTAGACACGTCAAACATTACAATAAACATTGATACAACAAAAAATAATAAGATTCTAATTGTACTTACAATCTAGTATTAGTACAGTCAAAAAACTATAGTGAACATCAAAAATATAATAAAAAACTTACAGTTTTATTGTACAAACAAGAAATAATGAGATGAATGATGGCTGTCATGTTGAACCGGACCATGCCAGACCGGTATGAGGCTATAAATAGTGGGGTTGTCGCATGCTCACTTTGGCTCCAGAGCTCGACGGTGCAAAACGTCTGCCGGAGAACAAGTCGATGGTCCTGATGATGTCCCGTGGAGGGGTGAAACACACACGTCGATATTTTTCTTTTAAGGTTAACTGTATTAACTGTGTGACCTCATTGATTGAAAGGTTAAGCGGAATAGTGCTAGAGATTTTTCGTCTGTCTTTTATCATGTCATGTTGAATGTCATAGAACATGGTACATTACAGGGCTCCGGAGACATCAAGTACCACCTCGGCACGTACATCCACCGCTTCATCAGGCGCACCAACAAGTACGTGAAGGTGTCGATGAGCGCGAACCCCTCGCATCTTGAGGTGGTCACGCCCATTGTCATCGGCAAGACACGAGCTGAACAGCACTGGAAGGGCGATAGTAATGGCGACAAGGTTAATATAGAAATAGAAATACATATAATTACTGTAAAAATACATGTTGGTACAGTACACAGAAATGAGAAGTAAGCGAGCTTATATTACTCGTGGTTGTTATTTATTTTGTTGTTTATTTATCTATACCTCTGACTGTACTCCAAGGACTTTGTTACTTACAGTCTAAAACTAAAAAACTAAAGGATAATGATCCGACCATAGTACATCATATTTAATCATCAAACATAAAACTTTTTTTTGTTAAATTAAGCTTAGTTCTCATGTAAGTGACTCATTGTCTTTATTTGAGAACAAATATCTATGAACTGAATTGAAACATTAATTATTAACGGATTTGGTTACTAGACAGTGGTCTAGCCACCGTTTGGCTCCGTTTGCCTCACTTACAAAACTATACGAGTCTTTAGTCCTAAAAATTCAATTATCCGCACTGCAGAAACTTGTTAATTCATCATCTTACGTTGTCTCGTGGGATCGGACGACGACACGTCACGTCACGGATGACGGACACGTCATTCAGCCGTTCTAGCTTACAGGTACCCCTCGTATTGTATTCTCATCTCAGTGGAATCTGTTCAGGTCAGGCGTGGTACTTAACATCAGGCGGGCGATTTGATCGTCTTGTCACTTGCTGACATAAAAAAGTATTTGCTATTTAATCTTTCTACAGGGTAGTTCTGCAGAAAATTAAACTACAGACTGCCAAACATAAGCCCACAACTAAACCACAAAATCTTTAAATCTTGAGGGTCTTATCTTGAAAGCGACAAACGTAAATCGTTGCAAATAACTTGAGTTGATGACAACGAAATTCAGAGCATTAACATACCGTTAATGCTCTACATACCTATTTCTGCCGCAAAGCGTTAATGCTCGCATTGCTGTGTTCCGGTGGGTATGGTTTCCGGTGAAATTACTAGCACACGAGGCTTTCGATCTATGCTTCAAGGTGGCAACACGCGAGTGATACCTCTGTTATTGCAAGCGTTCATAGGCTGCGGTAACCGCTTACCATCGTGTGGGCCGTACGCTTGGTTGCCACTTCAGTTGTATAAAAAAAAACCTACACCAGCTGAATCACGAAAACTGTCACGATAAATCGCTTTTGTCCGCAAGATTTGACCCTCTGATCCTACACTTGAATAAATTGTTCCAAAAAAATCTTTTGCAAGTTTCAAAGTTTTTAAGGTTCAAGTTTTGATACAGAGAAACTTCAAAGTTTCTCTGTATCAATTTCCCAACCCTAGGTGATGGCCATCATAATGCACGGTGACGCGGCGTTCGCGGGCCAGGGCGTGGTGTACGAGTCGATGCACCTCGCGCACCTGCCCGCCTACACCACGCACGGCACCATACACATCGTGTGCAACAACCAGATTGGGTACACCACCGATCCCAGATTCGCAAGGAGCTCGCCTTATTGTTCTGGTGAGAAAAAAACTATTGGTTGCACGACCCGTTTGCACGATTGAAGCACGGCACCCTTCTTACGTAAGTCTCATCATCATGACAGCCTTCTTATGTTCCCACTGCTGGGACACTGGCCTACTCTCAGGCGAGAGTGATTGGGTCTTAATCCACCACGCGGATCCAATGCGGAATGGTGGATGGCACATGTCTTTCGAATTTTTTGTTCTTGGACATGCCGGTTTCCTCACGATGTTTTCCTTCACCGTATGAGAGCACTGGCATTGCGCACATAATTTTTTCGAACAGAAAAATCCATTGGTGCACGACCGGGTATGAACCCACGACCTAAGGATCGGAAGGCGGGGTCACTACCACTAGACCACCGGTGTCGTAACGCACGTAAATCTATCACTGTCGAGTTGCTGTTGATCCTACAGTGCGTACCATAAACGTGTAAGGGATTGGCTAGCGATCGGCAGCGATTCGATAGCGATAAATTTACGTAATAAAAGGGCGGGTTCCTCGACCCAAAATCAAAAGGGTGATGTGGATGTGTAGGATCCTTTATAATTAGGTATAGGTACATAGAGATGGTGGGATGATATTCATCATTTATTGCATCATAATTATGAGGGTAATACATGTCACAGGTCTTATGTAATTCTCTGATATTCAATAATATGAGAGCAGCCAACACATAGCTATGTACCCAGTAAGGGTGTTGCACTATACAATTGAGTAGGAGCGGACTGATTTTAGTATTAATGGATAGGTACCTAGTTTGTGATAATAATAAAATCATTATTTGGGGTAGCAATAAAACCTATCATTCGTTATTTGAGTCACTGAGAAACTGATCAAGTGTATAATAGCTTTTTTTTTAATAGCATTTCTTTTAATTTATTTTCAAAAATATTATCTTTTTCTATATTTTTAATACATTCAGGAACTTTGTTATATATTTTAACAGCCATTGTATTCGGACTCGAACTGTGCATTTTTAGTTTAGAAGTAGGTATTATTAATTTATGCTTGTATCTACATTCGAAGCGACGTGGTTGATCAATCTTTTTTGAAAATAATTGAGTGTACTTTCTAACAATATTTACAGTCTATGCATGGAGCTCGTCTTAAGATCAATCCTCTCCTATAAATCTTTACATGGCGCAGCCGGTAGGATAGAAACCGTTATACAACCTGCGCTTTGATGAACATTCTCTTCCCCCGTACAGACGTAGCGAAGTGCGTGGACGCGCCGGTACTGCACGTGAACGGCGACGACGCGGAGGCGGTGTCGCAAGTCGCGCGCATCGCCATCGAGTACCGCTGCAAGTTCAAGAAGGACGTGGTGCTGGATCTGGTGTGCTACCGCCGCTTCGGGCACAGCGAGGAGGACGAGCCCATGTTCACGCAGCCCTTTATGTACAAGAAGATCAAGACTATGAAGACCGGTAAGTACTGATTAGGCGAGTGCCGCTGCAAGTTCAACGCTGCAGGACAGGATGAGCCTGATGTAAATAAAAAAAGTAAATAAATATTTAAGAGTAAACTTTAAAATTTAGATTGTCGGCTGCGTTGAGCTGGTACGTAAACACTTTTGTTAGTAAAAAATTGACAGCAAGTAAGGATCTTATTTCTTACTATCGAACGCGCGAAACGACAGTTTCGGTTCAACGCAGCAAACGGCTTATAAGACGAATCAAGCTGAAGATTCAACATGAAGCCACAATTTCAAATTTACACTAATGTTGGTGCTTTTAGCTCGAACAATAAAAAAAAAAAAAACAAATAAAGAATAATAATGACATAAAAAACCACAGGTTTTTAGACATATGCTACTGACATGAGTCAATGTCAATTGACTAAATACGTTTCAAAATGATTCTTGTGATGTCATTGAATAAAAAGATTTTGATTTTGACTTTGACTAAACATTCCTCTTGCAAACATACCACGCTATCATGCATTTCAATAGCGTTTACGAGTGCAAAATCTGATTCTCCAACAGTTTACTCGTAGCTTGGATTTTCGAAATATATTTCTAAAGTTTAAAGATCCAGCTATTCGTTGCAGTTGATCAAATATACAGCACTAAACTGAAAGCTGAGGGGGTAGCCAGTGACGCCGACACCAAGGGCTGGGAGAAGGAATACATGGACACACTGAACAAGCATTTCGAGCTCGCCAAGAAGGTCACGAAACTGAGCATCATGGCCTGGATCGACACTCCGTGGACCGGCTTCTTTGAGTCCAGGGATCCTAATAAGGTTTTTTATGTCTAATGGTCTTATTCATACATTTACTTAAAAACTAATTTTAAAACTATCATAGTCTTTGTTTATTAAAACGACAAGGAAAGAATGCAAGCCGCTAAAACCACAGTTTTCTTATGAATAAGGTCACGTTCAAGTTTTTAAAATCATAATCGTCTGTTGATAAAGAAATTATACAGCAGAAACTTAGTTACGAAACTTTTTGCTGTCAGGTGCGCCGTGTTGCACGTAGAAGATTGTAGAAGTAGCGTTGCGTAGCGTTGGGTGACGTGTAGAGTTTCGTAGCACTGTTCGTGGAAGAACCGCGCGTGATACGTAGCTGCGTAGCGTTTCGTAGACCGACGACGGACGTAGAGTAAAATATCTTTGGTAAAAGACTACGTAGACTTTCGTAGCCATTCGTAAATTTTGTAGCACTGCGTAAAGTTTCGTAGGAAGAACTGCGTAGAGGTACGTAGAACTGTAGAGTTTCGTGTAATGCTTCATTATTGATATAAATAAACTGCTATTAGATTGCTGATACTGGAATAAGCGAGACGACTATCAACACGATCTCAAAACACTTCAGCACGCCTCCGGAGCCCTGGGCTTTCGAGTTGCACAAGGGTATCAACAGAATTCTGCAAAATAGAGAGAAAATGGTAAGCTCTTGCAATTTTTCGAGTTTGCGGACTAGACTAAGTCAAGTCAAAAGAGTTTTATTCAATAAAATCACAGTTACTGGCTCTGTGGTCGAGGTGAAAGGGCATAATCTACTAGTAGTGTAGCACACCCCGAACACTCAATAAAATGCATGAAGCAAAAACATCGACATCGCGAATGGTTTGTGTACGTAAACAGTGCTGTTGTATGTGTGAGTGTCTCTACTTGGCATCCATAACAATAGCAAGGGTCATGCCAAAAAAGCGATAGGAACCCAGCCGGTGTTGTTGCCAGTTCTTTTACGGCATGGGCGCGTTGGAACTGGTGTAAATTTTCCTAGCTTGTAAGACGTTTCAAAGTGATCCTTGTGATTCTACTGAAATAAATAATTTTTGATTTTGATTTTGATTTTGTCATGGTTGTTCCCACCCAAATACAGCAAGAGTGAGAAGCACACTTTCGCTCGTTCTGGCATGCGCGCGCTTGGACCTACACAAAATAAAATAAAAACGAGTGCCTTAGCATCAGTGCCAGCAATTAAAATTCAAATCTTTGCAGGCAGCGCCTTCTGCGTTCGCCAAAAGTTCGTGTAACGCTGTCACGAACCGTCAGACGGTCTAACAGCATATTATAGTCCATTAGAAAAAAAAAAACAGTGCCAGCAAATGTTGCCGGCAAACTTTCGAAATGAAATGAAATGAAATAAAATGAAATTATTTATTTGCTTGAAGTATGGTGCATTCGTTTTTATAATAATGAAATGGTTCCACATGCCTCGCCGATTAATCGGCGTGCAAAAAATACTACTTGATTTACCTATCACAAATTTAATTTAATTTAACATATTCAATTAGATACCTAGGTACTTATTAAAAATTGAAAATATATAATTACCTATTTAAAATTAAGCGCTTTTAATAATCAAATAAACACTTAATATAACAGTAATACAATAATAACGGTCAACTCATTTCGTGGCAAACTTTCGACCGGCTGAAGTAAGTAAAACCGATGGGAGGTAGGGAGTGGCCATTCTGTACGTAGTACTAATATCTGTTCTGTGGTTGTGATCCAGGTGAAAGAGGGGGTGGCTGACTGGGCGATGGGCGAGGCGCTCGGCTTCGGCTCGCTCCTGCGCGATATGATCCACATCCGCTTCACGGGGGAGGACGTGGAGAGAGGAACCATGGCTCACAGGTACACACGTAAATCTGGTTGCCATCAATTGGACTAAAAATAAATACAATTTTATTGGTAGACTAGCTTACCTGTGCGGTCTCACTCACGTCGTCTTTCCATATTTTGCATCATTTAAAACTTCCTTGGATTTTTGCAAATATTAAAAAAAATGACAAATCGGTCTAGCCGTTCTCGAGTTTTAGCGAGACTAAAGAACAGCAATTCATTTAATAACAAGTTACTTATAGGACTACATAATAACCGCGATAGATGAGTGGCCACACCTAAATCATCACAGGTATTTATAATGCCAACAGGTAAGGCAGTTACACATTGTTTGAATAGACCATGCTAATAGGATTTCTACCATCATTCTTTTGAAATGAAATGAAATGAAATGAAATTATTTATTTGCTTGAAGTGCGTTTTGTGTCTAAAGCTATAACCTTCGACCAATTAGAAGCTACTTTTTCGCCATTCTCTGTTGCCTGGCTCAGACTTCCTCATGTGCAGATGGTTAGACAGAAAAGTGATCAGAAGAGATGCTTGCTTTATGGCCTACATCTCCGCAGTTTCACTCCATCCGCAATAGGTCAATGTAGCCCCTACTTTGCCAGGTTTTTTTTTTTAATATACCACTAAAGTGGCAACCAAACGTACGGCCCACTTGATGGTAAGCGGTTACCGTAGCCTATGTACACTTGCAACATCAGAGATATCACTTGCGTGTCACCACCCTGAGACGTTAGATGGAAAGTCCCATGTGCGGCGGCAGAAATAGGTATGGTGGTAGTCCTTCCCCGGACGAGCTCTATCACAAAGAACTCTACTACTCTTGCATTTGCATTCGTAGCCTGTTTACCACTGCAAGTTGGCTTGCAGGGTTGGCTATAAACTCTTTAATTTCCAGGCATCACGTGTACCACCACCAGGGCGTAGACGGCGCGACTCATCGCGTCTTCGACACCCTATACCCGGACCAAGCGTGCTACTCCCTTCACAACAGTTCCTTGTCAGAGTTTGGTATGTTTTACTTTTATAATCATTTCATTTATTCAATTCAATAAAAAAAAAATTATAATCGTGTTTGAAATTAAAATTAAAACAAGCAGCTAACAATAATACAAATAATAAAAACACGAAACTTAGCAAGTAGGTAGTTAAACAAACAATAAAATATTTAAAAATACTGTCATAATGCATTCACCCTTAAATAAAATGTCAAAGTGAGAAAAGTCACCTAAAGGCCTACGTCATGGCACAGAACAGATATTAGTACTACGTCATGGCCTAACAACTTCGAATAAGCCATTGGTTGAAATTTTCTGTCGGATTCCAAAACTACCACCACAATTAGGCAGCAGGTGTGCTCGGCTTCCAAGTGTCAGTTCCAAGCAGGGCTTGATACCGGTACCAATAATACCGGAATTATAGCGGTAGTAACGGTACTTTCGTTTCGTTTTTTTTGAGTATCAATACTTTTGAAGTATCGATACTTTGCTCAAAAATACCAGTATTCATAGCGGTTCTCGCGACGTTGCAAGCTCTCCGGTCCTAGCAAACAGACCGGGGCGCGGAGCGGGCGCGCGTACTTGCCAGCTTGTGCATGTTTCGCGCGCGGATCATTTGCAAAGCACACTCTTTGGCACTCTTATATAAAGAGAGTTTCGATGATTGTGGTGCACGCACGTTTGACCTAAATGGAATATAAAAGATGGGACGACCAAAAACGAATTGTGTGTATGATTATTTTGAAAAACCGCTGCGAGCCCGCGGTTTTTCTAATAAGTTTCTCTCTCGCTTGCACAAAATTGAATTCTTGATACCGATACTTTACGTGTATAACACCGGTAATTTTACCGATACTTATTGAAAATACCGGTATTTTAGTAACGATACTGATGAAAGTAGCGATACCACACTAGGTCTAATTGTTCTAAAAAATACCGGTATAATTTATATCGATACCAAAGATGTACCGGTACCACGTCAAGGTCAGTCGAACCGGTATATGAAAATACCGGTATTCCAAGTCCTGGTTCCAAGTGGCTTCCTAAGTACGTCGACTTCCCGGACACTGCGATATCTGCCCAGCAGCTCACTTGCGTATCCTTAGGTGTGCTCGGCTTCGAAGTGGGCTACTCGTACTCGAGCCCGCACCTGCTGACGCTGTGGGAGGCGCAGTACGGCGACTTCGCGGACACCGCGCAGCCCGTGTTCGACACCTTCGTGGCCAACGGCGAGAGCAAGTGGGTGCAGCAGTCAGGCGTCGTGGTGCAGCTGCCGCACGGCGTCGACGGCGCGGTTAGATATACTTTACGTGCACCTTGCCTCCAGCGCGGCGACCGAGCAACGCGCCAGCCGGGGAACAAGTCGATGCTCCTGATGATGTCCCGTGGAAGGATGAAACACGTGTTGATATTTTTCTTTTGTGGTTAACTGCCTCTGTTAAAAAATAAGCGGAATGGTACTAGAGATTTTTCATCTGTTATCTTACGTGTACTTGTACATACATAAAATCACGCCTGTATCCCGTAGGGGTAGTGTATCTTACGTGTACTTGTTTATTTATTTATTTATTTATCTTAATCTAGGATTCACAGTTTTCTTTTTGTATAATATATGTAAGAAGTCGTTTGTTAAATTGTTTAATCGAAAATTTCGATTCGGTCGGGGCCGAGCAAGCTATTAGACGGGTGCACGTGTTAAAAACAATAACGATCGTTTATGTTGAAGCCCCATTCCCTATCCTGTAGGATACCTACTAGCAGAACCTCGCAGTTCTCAGCCGAGCATTCGCCCACCGTGCTACCAAGTTCATCTAACACTTAGAGGAGTTACGGAATGTTCTCTCAACTTGCCTTGTCCAGGGTCCGGAGCATTCGTCCGGGCGCGTGGAGCGGTTCCTGCAAGCGAGTGACGACGACGAGGACAACATCCCCGATCTCGACGATAAGAATATGGCGCGTGAGTTCAAGCACTGGGCTTACACTGTTAATTAGCATATACACACATCAACATTGTCTAGCTATATTCAACATTTTGTTGATTTTTACAAAAAAAAATTAATGAATAAAAAAAAAAAACAAGAAAATAATTTCTTTTAATTTTTTTTTTTAATATTTTGTATTATTAATAGGCTTTTATTATTATTAATAAACAACACAAAATAAATATTCTTGCCATACCTAGTTTTCTAAACATATTATTTTCAGTTTTTGTAAAAATCAACAAAATGTTGAATATCCCTAGACAATGTTGATGTGTGTATATATATTTATTTATTTGGGTAAACAAACAGTAACACAATAGAATATACTTAGGGATATAAATAATTTAACATTTGCGTAATTGTGCCACCAACACCGTTTACGACGGTTTACTTAAAAAACTTATTTAGACTTTAGGCAAAATTAGCAAACTACATCTCAGAGTGACGAGCGCAGTGCAGTGTCACGCAAAGTTTTTATAGATTTCTGGTTAACAGATGTTATCGTCAGGCCGCCCAAGACTGATATTACCACACTAGCGATTTGCGAGTTCAAAGGTTCGTTGCGAACTCGTTGCGAACCTGTTGCACACTCGCCTAGCTTTGAACTCGCAAATCGCTAGTGTGATAAGGCTTTAACATCGACTTGACCGTCTCGTCATTGACATAATATGCTACCTTGTTACATAATAATATGATAATGATAATGTGCAGTGTTGTTACAGTGAAACAACTGCGCGCGTGCAACTGGATAGTCGCGAACGTGACGTCACCAGCGAACTACTTCCACCTGATCCGGCGTCAGGTGGCGATGCCGTTCCGCAAGCCGCTCATCCTGATGACGCCCAAGATCGGCCTCAAGCACCCCTACTACCGGTCGCCCTTCAAGGACTTCCTGCCCGGTACCAGCTTCCAGAGGTACAACCTTATGCGAGCTCGTCATTACCTAACCATCAGTGGTAGAGTTCTTTGTGATAGAGCTCGTCCGGGGAAGGACTACCACCATACCTATTTCTTCCGCCAAGCAGTAATGCTCGCATTGCTGTGTTCCGGTTCGAAGGGTATGGTTTCCGGTGAAATTACAGGCACATGAGACTTACCATCTAAGGTCTCAGGGTGGTAACACGCAAGTGATATCTATGATGTTGCATGCGTATATAGGCTACGGAAACCGCTGACCATCATGTGGGCCGTACGCTTGGTTACCACTTTTGTAGTATTAAAAAAAAAAGTGGTAATTTCATAATTTCTGTCGGTCCCGGCTGTAAAAGTCGTGACGCCCAAGATCGGCCTTGCCAGCACCAGCTTCTTAAAGCTCTCTTCTTCATCAAACCTTCTGCAAGCTCATCATTTAAATGGGTATTGGTATTCTCATCTGCTACCTTCCGTGCTTAAGAGGGCACGTCAGGAGGCTATCAGTCTCGTCTGTGATGGTGGTTAGGTTTTGATCTTCATGACGCCCAAGATCGGCCTCAAGCACCCCTACTACCGGTCGCCCTTCAAGGACTTCCTGCCCGGCTCTAGCTTCCAGAGGTAATACCTTCTGCAAGGTCAAGCCCCTTAACATAGTACTTGTTGTCTCAGTCCATCCTAAGGTTGCAAGAGATCGCTTTTAGCGATAAGTAAGGCCGCCCATTAAACTTCCGCAATTTTTAGTTAAGCTTTTTATTTTATTGTTACCTACAGTGAGCTTTATCTATTTATAGGTATGTTGAGTAGATATGGGTCAGTGGCATTTTCGTCTGAGTGCTTACGCGCTTGGGATGACCCATTAAAACATTCTGTTTATTTGGGACAAATAGTGGCCTATTTTAAACTCGTCTAAGTATAGCTGTTTGATCGTGAAGAAGTAAAAAAGTAAGTAAGTTCGTATGAGTCGGTGGCCAGCTCTGGTGACAGAGTTTCTAGGCCGCCCGAAGGCCTCTGTCATTGCCTAACAACTTAAGAAGTAATAAGCAAACATAGAAACACCGACTGTCGAAAAAATTTTGGTAAGTATACGGTGTTTTATTATTTAATAAATAAATTTAATAAATAGATGCTGGACAATCCACACAGCATCATCTAGCCCCAAGGTAAGCTGCTGTTAAACAGAGCTGTATTATGGGTACTAGATGACTGATATATATTTAACACAATACAATACATAGATAGATATTTTTTTATTATATATAGAAAATACCCAGAGCACCCGGAACAAATATTTATAGATCGTACAAACATTTGTCCCAAGGCGGGAATCGAACCCGCAACCTCTGCGTCGCAGGCGGACCTGCACCCGCTGCGCCACATCGGTCGTCTTGAAGAACAAGGTCATCGGGAAGATTATATTATTGTGATCTTACAGAGCGATCCGAGAAAGCGGACCCGCGAGCAAAAAACCCGAGTGCGTAAAGAAGCTTATATTCTGCGTCGGTAAAGTCGCGATCACAATCGACGAGCTGCGCAAAGAGAAGAAGCTAGAGGACAAGATAGCGATGTGCCGCATCGAGCAGATGTACCCGTTCCCGTACGACATAGTGCTGCAAGAGTTCTGCAGGTACGAGGCGGCCAAGGTGTACTTCTGCCAGGAGGAACACAAGAACCAGGGGCCGTGGCTCTTCGCTAAAGTCAGGATGGAGAATTTGTTTGGGAAGAAGATCAAGTAAGTTTAAAAGTATAAAGGGTTCTTTCATAAATGTACTTAGCTAATGTGTTTCTAAGTGTATCCTCGTATATTTAGAAAGGCGATAGGTAGGTACTTACGAACCGCTTACTAATACCGGCAGTATTAGGTAGATACATACTTGGCCAAGGGTTGGGCCAGCATGTTGGGCCACGATATCGGATACCAATTTAGGCTGACTTCATTTAAGCTGTCAGAGCGAGACTAGGTACCTAAATGAAGTGATTCTATTGGTTCCTAAAAACACTTTCCTCGCTACACATCCTCGCACATGTGCCGCACCTCTGTTGGAAACGCAGCCTAATTGTCACTGTTTATACATAATTATGTACTTAGTTTATTGATCATTTTGCATTGGTTTTATAAATTGTAGAACTTTTTTGTTTGTGATCATTAAGGTAAGTATTTTAAGTAGGTATAATATAATATTACATTATGGTAGGGTCAAGGAGGCAACAGTGGCTCGGATTTTTTCAAATGGCTAAAAATTCTGAAAATTATTGGATTTATCTGAAACATGCATAGATCGTTAGTTAGGTATTCTAGTTTAATACTGCATTATTATAATTACGCTAAATATTACTAAAATAAAATGAGAGGGCAAAAACTAAACTTCGAGAGTTAGCCACTGTGTACACCTAGGTGTATACAATGACTCAACCCCTGTAGTACACAGTGACTCTAGTATTACACTAACTATATTTTTTAAACTAAGATATGCATTAAAGACGCGTTTTTTCTTACAATTTTACAAAAAGAACAATTAAAATAATTGAGCAATGGTTCAGTCTTGTCAACTCTAGTTAGAACATTAGGCAATAGTAAGAAAATGAAATCGATCGGAAAAGTATATTATTTACTTAGAGTCACTGTGTACTTCTTAAAATTGAGCCACTGTGTACGACTATGCCATTTTGAAGATATTTGATCGCAGCATTCGAGTCAAATAATAATTACATTAAACAACTGCATGAATGAGAACACTAAAGTACCAAATAATTGGCAAATATATTACATTTATTGACAAATTATCACAACCTGATGTATGAAAACAATAGAAAATCACCTCAAAAAGTAATTTTGAGGGCACGAAAACAAAAAAACGCCGAAACACCGCCGTACGGCGCTTGACCTGCTGACCGATTGGTTAGAACGTGTTTGGGGTTCACACGATTGTATTGTGTGACAACGTGAGTAATATCGAGTGCTTCTTTCGAGTAGTAACATGAATGAGTCATTGTGTCCGACTGAGCCACTGTTGCCTCCTTGATCCTACTAGTGTGTAACATTGGTGATTACCGCTGAGGCGCCATTGAGACCCGAGCCGTAGGCGAGGGTCTTAAGATAGCCGAGGACGGTAATCATCAATACACACGTGTATCATACGACGTTTTTCAACACACTTGTGAATAAAATAACAAAAAAAACTCATAATAAAATAACAAAAAAAAATCTATAACTCACTAGTGAGTTATTAGCAATGAAAAAGTCATAGTTTGATTATGAGTGTCATTCTGTGCCTTATTGCGATGACCATAGCATAGAGCCACTTTATAAGCAAGTGTGTTGAAAAATAACAAAAAAAATATCTATAACACACTAGTGAGATAAAGCAATGAAAAAGTCATAGTTTGATTATGGGTGTCATTCTGTGCCTAATTGCGAAGACCATAGAGCCACTATAAGCAAGTGTGTTGAAAATAACTTTTATGTGTGGATTCGAATGAATGTTTTTTTTTACAGTTGTATCTCAAGACCTCCCAGTTCTGCTTCGGCGACTGGTATCAAGTGGATGCATGCGAAGGAACTGAAGGAACTCAAAGATAAAATCGCTGCAATTTAAGTAAAATGTTTTTGTTCTGATGTTCATGTTTTTGAAAATTGTGAAGTATTAAAAGTTATTTAACAAACAAACAGCCTAAATAAGTACCTATTATAGGTAGGTAGTTAAACAATTATTTAATTTATGCTACATATTAAAGTTCTCTCGACGGCTCTAGGCCATCGTGAAGTTAGCCGTTTGTTTAAGCTCAATAACTAGGTAAGTATGTAATGTAATGTAACGTATATTGGATTGTAAATATTTTAGTGACATGCCACCTTTATGCGCTGCGTCACGACGCGCGACGACGTTTTTCTACGGATCGACGGACGATAACCTAGATGTCATGTACTAGTCATTATTTTGAGGATGTCATTATCAAGTCCACTTCTTTGTTTTGGGCGTCTGTGGCTTAGTTGTCACAAGTCAAGAATCAATCGAATCACGGTTCTACAATAATAATTCCATGATCGAATCAAGTTTTCGGGTTCTTAAAAACGTCAATGTCATAGGCATGTCGCATGTACTATCAGCTGTATGTCGGATTGTCTTTGGCTATCTTGTCAAACAAAACCCAAGAGAATGTAAGCACTTGGTCAAAACGACATGGTTATGTTCGTTGCATGGGGTCCTCCCATTTTAATTATTTTTTTCGTGTTATTTTAAGTTTTATTGCGTAAATTTGGTGGCAGTTTATCCAACTTAACTTGTTACTTAGCACAAGTATAAGTAATTGAAATGGAGGGGTAATGTTGGTTGGTAATTTACTCAAAGACTTTCCAAGGGAATTTTGAAAGAAAAGTCACCATTTCTTTCCGTTGTTGCTATGCGACAATCAAACTAATACACTTGACACTGGCAAAATTGTGGCAAATAAGCCACAGAGTTTTAAGAATTTCCTGGTCACGCATGTGGTTGTCGTCCAGATCTTTGAAAGGCAAACATTTCGGCGAAATTCAACCTGATATACCAAAAAAACCCTGGTTTTTTAAATATCGTATAGCTAACAAAACAACCACTTCTACTATCTGTCGTCTCCGATTAGGTCATGTTTGTACCCCAGTTTTTCTAGCCAAAATAAGGGTCGGGGATCATTCCCTATGTGAATGTGGTTTGGATGAAGGCAACGTTGAGCACATTTTTTTCTCTTGCCCTAGGCTGCGGCTATCTCTGTTTGATGTCACCCCTCCTGAAATACCCCGCCCCTTTTCCTCTAAAGTTCTGTTAACCCTTGTGTTTTCCCCTTTTATTGCACTTTTAACCCTTTACCGCATGGATTTTTTGATTCTTTTGAAAAAAATATATGTTATTATAGGGTATATACAGAGCCCCAAAAAAATATTTAAAAAAATATAGATGACTATTTAAATAAAATATATAGGTTTAAGTAATTGTTCCAAATATGGAACACCATGCATTCTGGTTCTAAAATTTAGACGTTCCATATTTGGAACAGTATGCGGTATGATCTATAAAATGTATGATTGAAATAAAGGAATTTAAAAAATAAAAGATACAACATCATACTTTGCATGAGTTTTTAATTAGGTACAAAATTTATAATATAATCTTGACTTTGATGAGAAAGTTTTTTCCACACTTGCCAGCTTTTAAATTACGTGTAAAAAGTTTTAAAACAGTTGCGATCTTTGTTGAAACAAAGATAGCAACCACACTTTTCGCACATTACCTGGGACTTCTTGCATCCTGCCTGCTTACATCTTTGGCGGTCAGTTTTCTAAACGGGCCAGTGGTTGAATCCGTCTCCAGCTACTTCCAATGGAGGCAGTTCAACGCATCGCTTTAATCGATTTTTAATTGCCTCAACATCTTGATTCAGTTGTCATCCTCGTTTGCGTGTAGTTGGAGTATATACTTTTGAGTCTTTGTGCATCAATATGTCTGCTATTGTTAATTTGAAGTTAATTGATTTGCAAAAAAGCAATATTGGATTCATCATACTGAATATTGTTATCCGACCACACCAACTTATCTTTAATTTTTTTCTTACTTGAAGAAGCTGCCTGTGAAGTAGATGGTTGGCTGTCTGTAAAATCTAACATCTTCAAATAATCGTCAGTGTGCTCAGAAAATACCTAATCCAGTCCAACTTCTACTTCTTCTCTTTCTCCTTCGTCTTCTCCGTCGTTTTCTTCATTAGTCTACAAAGGATCTTGAGTATTATAATCGTCATCATCTGAGATTTCATCCTCGCTGCTCTCTGGAATCACGACGATTGCTCGACGACGACGCATACCTAAAATAATTAAGCGAATTTACTAAAAATAAAGACGTAAGTATAAATATAGTATATACTGTGAAATTATAGACATATCAGCTCTCGTCTATAATTTCAATATTAGTAAAATATAAATAATAACAATAGTCAGCAGGGCGGGAGATCAGGCCAACGCTTAAAATAAAATTATTTAAATAAACTTTATCTATGCTATACTTTTATAATTTATCCTATTTAGTATTACTAATCAAAATGTATAAAAATGACCAGCACTGCATAATGTTCCGAATTGGGAACTTGTAAATTATTGACTGGAGTGCATAAGGTTCCATATTTGGAACAAAACAAAACCTCACAACTGCATGGTGTTCCAAATTTGGAACATTTTTGAAATGATAATATTCACTACATATTATGGTTTGGACTTACTTCTTGTACCGTAAAACGCTTGTAGGTCCATTGTTCCATCAGATAAATCACTTTTAATTCTCAGAATCTAAAAAAAAACATATGAAAAATCGAATTTAAAGTCCGCAAATTGGCAACCTGTCAAATTTGGGCGATCGACTGATGAAACCGTCGATTG
Source organism: Colostygia pectinataria (assembly GCA_951394395.1). Classification (NCBI taxonomy): domain Eukaryota; kingdom Metazoa; phylum Arthropoda; class Insecta; order Lepidoptera; family Geometridae; genus Colostygia; species Colostygia pectinataria. Next base: position 12,867,142 of record OX596352.1, on the reverse strand, counting down.
TAGTTCCTAGGTGTCTTATAGAGGTGCCACTAGCACATGTTTCAGTGAGTTACACTACCTGCTTACGAATTAGTTCCAAGAAAAATTCATAGATGCCGCAGTTAGTAATATATTATACAAAAAGCTGAGTGTTCCAAATTTGTCACAGTATGCGGTAAAGGGTTAAATTTATAAAAGTAAATAAAATCAAACTATGAATAATATTGTCTGTTCACATTATATAACTAATTTATGTTTTTATTTATATATACTTATGTATTATATCTACTACCTATACTATAATATATTTGTGCTGTTGTAATTGTGTTGTCCTTTTCTTGCAGGTTAGAATAAATCACCTTGTTTCCAAATTATGGTTGAGTCTCCCTCTGTTAGACCGACTATTTTTCATACTCAAACCTCCATCGTTGTACAGTTTTAAATCTTGTCGACTTGAAATTGGCAAAATTGTGGCAAACTCAGCCACAGACGCCATAAATAAAAGAAGAAGAAGAAGCCACAGAGTCCATAAACGAAGATGAAGAAGAAAAAGTATAATGTATGGTCCAAAATTCGAACTTGATTCCTAGAATTATTTTTTCTTGATTCTTCTTCTTCTTCTTTTAATTTGTGGCGTCTGTGGCCGGGTTTGCCACAATTTTGCCAATGTCAATGTCGACAATTTCTTGATTCTTCTTCTTCTTGATTCGTTAGGGTTCACATTACTTGACACTGACAATATTGTCTGAACAGACTAAGACAGACTGCCATTAAAAAAAAAACAGCCAGCCAGCCAGACCCAGCTGATGCGTTAGCATCCTAGTAGTCTGTGCCCAGCTGCTTTTCCAGCACAGCACAGCATTTGACAGCATTTTTGTTTTGCTTAACAACAAGAAAGTATAAAGATAAAGCCGTCTAAAATTCGGGAAACCTGGCAGTCTGGCACCATGTCTTATTTAGATTACTTTCTCAAAAATATTCAAAAATATGATACACAAGAAAATGCGGGAAAGACCTCTCAAGAGGCTATTAACAAAGATGCGTAAGTACAGGTACAATAACGAGGCAGAAAACTCGTGTTTCTGATCCTGACCGTTTTGTTTTGATCAAGTTTTGATTAAGTTCATTGATTTTATGTGTAATTGCAAAGTGCATGCGGTAAGTAATGTTTGCGTGTCTATTTGGACAAACCCCTTGTTTTTAGTAGGTAGGTTCACTAGAACCAAGTCAGTACCTACCTACCTACATAAGGTAGTCCTTATGTAGGTAGGTAGGTACTGACTTGGTACTGACCTTCATAATAGTTAAGTACCTGTATTTATTTTTTAAATTTTATACAGCAAAAGTAATAGAAAATACTATATTAATAATGACGAGGAGAAGATTCGAGGTTCATGCCATACCATGTGCCCAGTGGATGAAGAGCGCTTGTAAGTAATAAAATTAAATGTTATGTATGTATTATAACTATTTTAATAATGCTGGACAATCCACACAGCATCTTCTAGCCCCAAGCTAAGCAGAGCTTGTGTTATGGGTACTAGATGACTGGTATATATTACGTACCTATTCAAAAGGGTCTAGTTTCATACTACACTTTTCTTTTAGACCTCTTGAATAGCTCTATGCTGTTGCTAGCAAACTGAAACGAAAGTACGTGTGTCTCGAAAGCACACCTTCCTAGGTAAATAACAATGTTATATTTTAAGTCTTACATTGGTTACACAATTCTATCAATCAATACAAACTCTTTTTAAGGCGAATTCGAGAGCACATGGTCCATGTCTTAGAGAAGTGTGGACCAGACATGAAGCTAGTGAAGAGTTATAGCCGTTCCGCAGCAGACTCCAATATGATGGTACCACAGCACTTGAGGCCGTATAACATACTCCGAGTGACTGTAGCATACCTACTGTTTGAGTAAGAACCTAATTGTATAGGTCTCACGACGGATCTCGGCCATAGTGAAATTAGCCGTTTCGATGCGCAATGGAGCTTTTTCAAACTAAATTGTCTTTGCGCCTCACAAACGGCTAACTTCACGGAAGCCTAGATCCGCTGTGCGGACTATAAATGAGTATTTTCCAGTGCTTACTAGCTGATCAAACATCAGACGCAGCTAGCATACTCTACCGGTTTATATGGGCTGGTGAAAGAATCAACCTAAAGAAATAAGAGAGTACCCACTATGGAGTTGACATCGTCGAAACTCGACGCCAAGCTCCTTAAAAAATATATCGATAAAAAAAAAGTATTTGTTAATAGTTAAATAATTATGTTTATAATAATCTGATTTTATGCCTGAACACTTTTTAGCCATAAGATCAGATTTGGTTTTCCTGGCTAAGTTGCCATTGGTCAAATTATTTAACCATCAACTTTTTGATTGGCAATTTCAACTGAGCGCTTCCGTGCTTTGTGTGGCTTGTTCAACTGTTGTTTCAGCTTTTTAAAGATGTTAGGACATGAGGCCTAACATCTATCGGTCTGGTCTAGGTATCTGCTCTGGTGACGGAGATAATAGTTAGATACCTATCTGTTATCCCAAATAGTAGTCAAAAAAGCTCAAAGTCGCTCAACGAGCTATGGAAAAAGCTATCCTAGGAATCCGCAACGAGAACCTATAGCCACTGGGGATTTACTTACTGTTTACCTCTTTATAAGAACAAGAGAAAAAATGGAGGTCTCATTATAAATAACATTTGCATTGACTATTGTTAAAAAATCCAGAATTAAATGAGAGTTTTATTTATAGGGTAACAAAAAAGAGGAATGTCCCAACTCATGTGGTGTATGACTTCATAAATGATCGGCTCAGGGCTGTGAGGCAGGACATGACGATACAGAGGCTCCCACCAGGCAAGTGTGCATCCCTGCTAGAGCCTATGATCCGGTTCTATGTGTATTATGGATACAGGTATTTTAGACTGCATTTTTTTTACTTCACACAATGATGTGTAGAAAATACTTTTTACTAATTACAAGGAGCGCTCGTGACGTAGCTGGCTAAGTTGGTCTTAACAGATCAACGAAGTTAAGCACTGTTTCGCGGTGTCATCATTTCGGTCATTTTTTATGTCATCAAATGACGAGACAGTCAACTAGTTTGCCTGATGTTAAGCGTAACGCCTGACCATAACAGCTACACAGTGTCACACAGTCACCCTGTGGTGTCTCCCTAAAGTTTAAGTTTTAAGGTTCGGCGTGACACTGCACTGCGCTTGTCATCCTGAGACGTAGTAAGTCTTTTTCGCCCAGATATTTCACTCAAGATTCATTAGCTAGTAAGTTTATAGTATAATTATGAATAAGGCCATAAAGATATTGCCAATATTCTTACCAGGTTGTACGGTCTACCACTAAACGACTTTGATCCGGTCCTGCACAAAAACTACTTACTAGAATGTTTAAAGTGGTTTCTAAGCTGTTGTGACAATTCCAAAGACTGCAAAGACTTGGAGCATTACGGAGATGAAGACCAAACCCCATCAGAGCTTGAAGACCTCATGAAAACAATGAGGATAGAGTGCACCGATAAACTGGCCTGCGATCAGGTGCTTATGGAAAGTCTGTACATTTTGTGTAATTTGGATAATGTACACCCATTGCACCGTTACTTAAATCTTCCTAAAGAGTTTAAAAAGTAAGTTAGTAAGCAGTAATAAATAATAATTAATTATTTAATTGCCTGCTCTCGACGGATCGATGAGAGCACTGGTGGTCTAGTGGTAGTTTTTTTATACAACTAGAGTGGCAACCAAGCGTACGGCCCACAAGATGGTAAGCGGTTACCGCAGCCTATGGACGCTTGCAATACCAGAGGTATCACTCACGGGTTGCCACCCTGAGACGTAGTTCGAAAGTCTCATGTGCCTGTAATTTCACCGGAAACCATACCCTTCACACCGGAACACAGCAATGCGAGCATTACTGCTTGGCGGCAGAAATAGGTATGGTAGTAGTTCTTCCCCTGACGAGCTCTATCACAGTGACCCCGCCTTCCGATCCTAAGGTCGTGGATTCGAATCCGGTCGTGCACCAATGGATTTTTCGCTACGAAAAATTTATGTGCGCAATGCCAGTGCTCTCATACGGTGAAGGAAAACATCGTGAGGAGACCGGCATGTCCAAGAACTAAAAATTCGAAAAACATGTGCCATCCACCAATCCGCATTGGGTCCGCGTGGTGGATCAAGACCCAATCACTCTTGCTTGAGAGTGGGCCAGTGTCCCAGCAGTGGGAACATTAGAAGACTGTCATGTCATGTCTCGACGGATCTCCGCCATCGTAAAGTTAGCCGTTTGTGATGCGCAAAGACAATTTAGTTCATAAAAGTTCCACTGCGCATCGAAACGGTTAACTTCACAAGATCCGTCGGGGTACTATACTTCCCATAGTACCAGCTTCGCTTAGTTAGATGGCGCTGTGTGCAAATCTCCGCCAAAATTTATTTCCGAAATACAGTCCTACATTAGTTCGGGGGAAGGCGATTATGCACATTGTTAACCTTGTCACCACTGGCACAGCCTTTGTGCCCTAAAGAGGTAGTCAGTAAGAAATCGCTCTCTGCGATATGACCACCTTTTATAGGACTACATACTTAGTATAGTTTACACTTTGTACTCTTGTGTCCTCAATAAAGTGCTATTTTATTTGTTCTTTACTGTTTTTTAGGAAACCGAAATTGAGGCTGGCATTCAGTATAGCCGTTGCAAACATGAAAGGCAATTTTGTGAAAGTCACCAGTATGCTGAGTAAGCTCTGCCCATTGTCGCACTGCGCCTTTTGTCAATACCTCCCGGATTTACAAAGGTATAACTAATTAATACTAGCTTCTGTCCCCGGCTTCGCCCGCGTGTTAGCCGTAGCTCAGTTGTTCCAGATGAACAATGTTATACTGTTTCGCGTAGTCACCATTAGGATGGGTTACCGCTATTAGTGGCAATTTTAACTGAGAGCTTCCGTACTTCGAAGGGCTTTTTCAAAGTTGATGACTATGACGGAGGCTTATAAGTCACCAGAGTTGGCCACACTGACTCATACGAACTTCCTTACCATCCACCAATCAAAATTTATTCGTGTCTAAAAACCCCCTTCCACCAAAATAAATTACTATTGAGGGGATTTCTATACTTTTTGTCTAATAATCCCCTGCCTCAGCTAAATCCGACTTTAAGGGGATTTGTAGACAAAAAGTCTAATAATCCCCTCCGCAGGGCAATCTTTAAGGGGATTATTAGACCACGTGGTTCGATTTCTATTTTTGTTTGTAAGGAATAAACTCAAAAACTGCTGATCCGATTTCAAAAATTCTTTCACTTTTAAAATGCTACATTATCCCTGAGTAACGAAGTACATTTAATACTAGCAGCCCGCCCCGGCTTCGCATGACTTAAGTTTTCATTGCACCCGTGCGAAACTGGGGCAGATCGGCCAGTAATGATAAAATAAATTCGCCAGACGCGCACTAAGGGTGCTGAGTGTAGCGTACAGCAGCAAGTCCCTGTGCGTGTGCGCGGCCACGCTGGCGCGCTGGCTCGCCTTCAGCGGCGCGTCGCACGCCACGCGCGCCGCGCGACACTACGCGCTGCCCGCTACGTCCGGCGCCACCGCCACTGTGCGCTTCGATAGGGGAATGTACAAGTCTGATGTTACAATGGTGAGTGATCGCTCACTATACTTTTACAGCTTTACTAATAAACGTGGTATCAAGTTATACCTTGGATTCAACTAAGTTTAAGCATAGAGATTCGTAGTTTAATCCAAGGTTTAACTTTATACCACGTTTATTAGTAAGGATGTTACAGTTTACACTTGCTCAGCGCGCTCCCGAGATCGTCACCGATTTCATCATCATCATCATCATTTTTGACAACCTCCTTGGCGAGCCCGACCAAAGACCGAAACACGATTTGCGGGTTCGATTCCCACAAATCGTCTTTCTTTGAATTACAAGTAATAGATTGTATGTAGAAAGAGTGCCAAAAAACCAAAATAAACGCGTGCCTAATGGTCTTGCCCAGCTGTCAATTGTATGGGATAAGTTAGCTCTTTATTGCGTAAAATGAACTACCAAAATCCCATACAATTTTTTTTATACCACCAAGGTGGCAAACAAGCATACGGCCCACCTGATGTTAAGCGGTTACCGTAGCCTACGAACGCTTGCTATACCAGAGGCATCACTGAAAGCTGACGATAAGTTGAGTGTCAAACGAGTTTTTCGTGATCCATCCTATGGTGCTACTTCTATTTTACATTTTACACTTCTATTTTTTTTTTTTTGACGACTGATGTGGCGCAGCGGGCGCAGGTCTGCCTGCGACGCGGAGGTTGGGGGTTCGATTCCCGCCTCGGGTCAAATGTTTGTACGATCTACAAATATTTGTTCCGGGTGTTCTGGGTATTTTCTATATACAAAAAATATCTATCTATGTATTGTATTGTATTAAGTATATATCAGTCATCTAGTACCTACCCATAACATAGCACTGTTTAACAGCAGCTTGCCTTGGGGCTAGATGATGCTGTGTGGATTGTCCAGCATTATTTATTGATTTGTTTCAGCACGAGTCGAATATACGTCATCTTCAGGGGGATACACTTAACCTGAGCTTGCCACATGTGTTCACCTACACTGCAGAGTAATATTCTGCTAATATCTAATAGTACATTATGGTACTAGTGTGTAACATTGGTGATTACCAATACACACGTGTATCATACGACGTTTTTCAACACACTTGTGAATAAAATAACAAAAAAAACTCAATATAATAACAAAAAGAATCTATAACTCACTAGTGAGTTATAGCAATGAAAAAGTCATAGTTTGATTATGGGTATCATTCTGTGCCTAATTGCGATGACCATAGAGCCACTTTATAAGCAAGTGTGTTGAAAAATATATTTTACCAACACAACAAGTTTAGCGACAGTAAATATAAGTTTAAAATAAGTTTATTTAAGTTACTGCTTTTTCAAATCAAATCAAATCAAAATTCTTTATTTAGTAAAAGGGTCTTATACAACATTATTTTATATGATATATACAAATATTGTTTCTTGCAAGTAAAAAATGCTGTGTGAAAAGAGCTTTGTGTCAGTGTTGCATTGAGTTCCTCGCTCTAAGTAGAGACATGTACGTAGATGCGAGGGATCTCTGCTTCAGTTAATACTCAAGTAAATCACAATAAATCTTAAATTCGCTTTAAAATATTATATTTTATATATTCGTTAAAATTCGCAGCGGGCGCAGGTCCGCCTGCGACGCAGAGGTTGCGGGTTCGATTCCCGCCTCGGAACAAATGTTTGTACGATCTACAAATATTTGTTCCGGGTGTTCTGGGTATTTTCTATGTATAAGAAAAAATATCTATCTATGTATTGTATTGTATTAAATATATATCAGTCATCTAGTACCCATAATACAGCTCTGTTTAACAGCAGCTTACTTTGGGGCTAGATGATGCTGTGTGGATTGTCCAGCATTATTTATCGTTAAAATATTATATAATACTTACATTTATACAAAATACTCTGAATATATCATAAATGGTTCTAGGAAGAACATGTATATAAGCTGTGTGACACAGATTCTTAATTAGATCTAGTAATTATAAAAATCATTAAATCATTAATAATTATATTTACAGTAGTTACACAATTTTGTGTTGGTGGAAAGTGGTTTTACAAATTGATCTGGATTCTGATTACAGATGAGTTACTGTAGCAGTTGATCTCATTTAATTAGTTCCCTAGTTTATTATGCGTGTTGTTATCTAATGAATAAAACAAATTATTTTATAAAGGAATCTTTTATTTAATTATTTACATAAGAAAATCCTCCTAATTATGCAAATCTAGTTACAATGGACAACAAAAACTATCTAATATCAAATGGTTGCGTGGCTCCCAACATAGTTGTTTTCCACAATTTTTTTATAAACTTTATGAATTCCTATTTCTAGAGTCTTGAGACTTATATAAATTCATTATTTTTTAATAACATGCATGAAAAGTGAAATAACGCATCATATATTGTAAAAGCAATGAAAGTGTTATGTACAAAATAACTTCAAAAGCGCAACACCTTTCGACAATCAGACATCGAAACTATGCATTTGTTTATATGCATGCAGCAAGTATCCAGAATAATGATTATAACATGTAGCCCAGCTGTCAATTTTTATAGAATTTTAGTAGTTATTTTACGCACTAAAGCGCAACACACACAGAGAGCGGGCGCGGGTCGGGTCAGTGTGTAGTCACTCGTCATCCTTGTCTGTCCATACAAAATAAACAAAATACACCCGCGACGGACACGACCCGACCCGCGCCCACTCTCTGTGTTGCTCTTAAGAGGCGTAGTTTCATATCCCATACAATTTGACAGCTGGACGATACGATAACGTTTACGATTGTGCATTGTGAATGCTTTTACATATAAGCGCAACACACACAGCGGGCGGGCGTGGGTCGGGTCAGATCCGCCTCGGGTTTTTTGTTTTAATCTTTGTTATGATGCGGGCGCCCCCCTTCTGTGTGTGTTGCGCTTTATCCGAATACGCCCTCAGTACAAAAGAATAAAATAATATGCGAGCGACTCTTGAACTTGAATTTTCGATGTCTATTAAGATAAGCGATGTTTCTATAACTAAGCTATTTCCCGCAATACTGACTTCAAATTTCATTACCATTTCTTACTCGAAATTTTAGTTTCTCAACATCAAGTCCCATTTATGCAAAAAAATAAGTCCAATTTAATATCACAGTTTCATTGTTTAACTTTGTCAATATTGCGGATAACATAGCATTGGTAGAGATGAAGTGTGAAACCATGTGGCACAAATAGTTATTTCATGAAATATAGCCTAAGGTATGGAACAATGCAACTCACACAAGTTAACACGATAAATTTCATAAGATATATTTTACTAACTTTAAAATAGTTAACATTATAAACACTATTATACATAGGTTATTGAACTATGTAAGTTTTGTAAAGTACATAATAGCTTTGGTGTATTTCATTACATCCATTTGGTAGCACCTAGATGTTTAAAACAAAAGATGAACTGAATATAACAATGTGGAACCATCGAAACCTAAAATAAACTCAATGTAATGTCATAACAAAGTTTAAAGACCGTGGTCCTACGCGTGATTTCATTATAAATACAACACGTAAAGTGATAAATAACTTTTTAAAACAACAACTAAGGTATTAATTTACAGTTAATACATAAAAAGAGGTAACACAACCGTTCAACTGTACATGAAAACCACACACCAAGAGGCAGGATGACTGATTTTGAAAAACTGTTCTATTGTATTCAGAAGTATCGACTTTAGGCAATAAATAACCTATTATTCCAAAAATTAATGGTTTAGTAGTTAAAAAATGCGATTGAAATTTGAATTTTAAAATTCACGCGCTGAGTCGCGGGTGACAGCGGTGACGTCATCATGTCAGTTTTCAATATAAAATTTTAGCAATAAGGTTCAAAATTCTGCAATATTTTTGATACCACCAATCAGAGCCTAGATGCTCCTGATAGGTGTTCAACCTTTCATGTCGGATTGCTGTATTTTGTAGTTTTATTTTATTAAAAATATTATCAATCTCGCATCTAATGTAAAAAGAAATATGGTTTTTGTATTCCTTGAATCTTTTTTCATAAGGTGAAAGCATGATTTTAATGATTATTTGTTACTGTCATCATGCCTATTTGTGTAGTCACAGGAGAAAACAAGTCCTAATAAATTTGGTATAGTTCGCACGGCGGATCTCGGACGTAGTGAAGTTAGCCGTTTCGATGCGCAATAGAGCTTATTCGAACTAAATTGTCTTTGCGCATCAGAAACGGCTAACTTCACGGAAGCCTAGATCCGCCGTGCGAACTATACATTGTTAAAGACACGCACATTTAAAACTAGGCTATTGAGACCTAAGTTTATCGGCTTATACGGTTATGGTAACCACAAGGCAAGTTGTGTGTTATAACGAGATAACATCAATCATCGTCATCATCATCAACGTCTAACATGTTACATTTATGTTCGTTATCTAAGTTTTCTGCAATACTTCGTTATAACTGATAACATATCGTTTTTTTTTTAATGGTTTAGTTAACAATAAGATAGAGAAACTTAAACGCGTCTGTTCCGTTCATTTAGGCTACGCACTGCCCTGATTCATAATCATACTGTTAACCTCTGTTAGCTAATGTGTCTTCTACTTCTTCTTTTAATAATGTGTCTTTCAAATCTGTCGTCTATGTTCATTGACATAAGAATGACAAGGAAAGACAATACTTAGTAAGCCGCTAAAATGACTGATTTTTTTGTGAATACAGAGGTAGTACTATACTTGTGTGGATCGAGACTTCAGCATCTTATTTGTAACAGTTTTATATGAAGAACTGTCAAAAAATGTATGGAGATGAAAGAGAGAGCACCATTACTATAAATAATGGCGGAAAGTTTATATGAAGACTAATAACAAAGAGTTAACGACTAGGCGCCATCCATGCAGTTGAAAGCTTTGTTCATTATTAACTACTTATACTGGGCCTAAATTATGTGTCGTAAATAATCGCTTATACGAATCAATTTGATTCTAAACGTCGCGTCAATACAATTTCAATATCGTTATTAATTTTTCATTCAATTTTAAACACTTATTGCATAACGATTGCCAAATAGATCAGCTGACTGAAGAAGCAAGATCATTGATACCTATGTTTGCTTTCTGTCTGGAGTGGATGTTAAAAGGGAACAAGAAAACCAATAATTGGCCGGATAAACTTTATCGACTTACTCAGGATTTTTAACATACAAACTAAAAAAAAATTAAGAGCTTAAAAAAAAATCTATGTTAGAATCTGTTCCTTTATTTACCTAATAATGAACAACCTTGATACGGTATGAAATTAGAAATAAGTGTAAACACACCGTTGGCTTGTGGTCAGATCAGACATTTCTAAATGGTAAGTGGTAAACCGTCTTGGTTTCACAATTATTACCATGTTTAGTTTACATTTTAGACATTCAAGACATCAATTATCATTGTGTTACTGTTTGTTTACCCAAATAAACTAAAAAAAAATTGTGTTACTGTTTGTTTACCAAATAAACTAAAAAAAAAAAAAATGCTATCGGTCAGTCGCCATGCAATTTAAATAGTCAATCTATGCGACCCAACCAAAACAGTTCTAATTATCACAGAACATGTTGCGACCTAGTATGACCATAATAAAAAGTTTCTGACGCACAATAACCATTAATTGAAAAAAAAAACTTCGCAAGACAAATTTGCATATTAACCTAAAACTTACCCATGTTCAAGTGGCGGGTTTTTATAAAAAATACTCTAAAAATAAGTGATGCTGTGAATATTATGAGGCAAGTATTCACCAACTGCTGGTCCATCCGAGTACTTATAATAGCCTAGCCGATTAACTTATGTCAGAACAATTGTTTTCTTATATTAGCTGTCATTTTAACTATAACCGCCGGTTAATGTTTATGTGTAACAGCGGCCTGGGAATCTATTGTCAAAACTAGGATTTACCAAAATTTCATAAATGTTGTATTTAGTTAAAGTTAAGTTAAAAAGAACTTCATACAAAACTTTTAAGATTTACCTTTCTGACTTTAGTTAGAAATTACTTTAGTTGTTTTTTTGTCGAGCCCTATGTTAACACGCTCAGCGTCGAAATAGAGTAATCTCATGTTAACTAAGTAACTAAAAATAAGCACATACACACAACATTGTAATAAATAAACATCTAACTTTTATTCCAATACACTGCTTTCTAGTTATATCACAGAACTATATTTGAGTAGAATGAAAGAGTTCGTCGATTTGTATGGAACCCGAGCGTGTATCATTTTGCGTATTTGTATTTTACACACAAATGTATTTCAGTGATGGGAAACATAAGCCGCGCGAAAATGAATGATTTAAAAGCATCGATAAGCACGCGGCAAACCGATTTTAGGCACTGCCACACCACCACACCGACCCCGGTTGGGAGCAGACTAAGTTTCACGGCGAGTAAAGAGGTTACTCAGCCCTTACTTGGCCCGTCTTTACGGCGCGCGAGGTACATACACTCACTCATTCCACTTAAATATAGTTCTGTGGGTTATATTATCTACAATTTCCTATTTCACAGCTGAGTTGGGTAACTAGGGGCTGTTCTTAGCGAACCGACCGCGCAATACTACCACACGTCTCGTTTTACAATGATGCACCAGATGTCCAAGTCTGTACAAGGTCCGAGGGAACAGGTGAGTGAAAAGGTCCAACAACCGGTTCCCAGCGGTGAACGAACGCACAAAAATGCACGTACGTACGTTGTGGATCCGTTATCGGGCGCGTCCAGCGGGTCGACCCGCTGTGGCGCTGAAATTATAGCACTAGCTCCTTCAACTGAAACAATCAAAAGCAAGATAAACTGATCCCGTTATTTGTAAGATACACATTACACATTTGGCCAGTGTTGGGCCAGCATGTTGGGTCAAAATATCTGATAATAATTGTCGCTATTTACACATTATTACTAATTTTCACTCACGCGCGACGCTTTATTAGCTGACGAATCACAACGAACTGACTAAGACATATTTTTATGAGGTTTTAATCAATAGACTAGTTGACCCGCGCTGTTTTACTCGTGTTATTTTTTTTAAATTTTTTCTCAACCTTCCCTGGACTCCCACAAATATTTCAAGACCAAAATTAACCAAATCGGTCCAGCCGTTGTCGCGTCTTAGCGAGACTAAAGTACAGTAATTAATTCTTATTTAAGAGAAGATAGAGTGATTCAAGAAGGTTGATACGTGTAGTTTAGCAGCAGCGAGTCTCTAGTATTTATGCATGACAGCCTTCTGATGTTCCCACTGCTGGGACACTGACCTACTCTCGAGCGAGAGTGATTATGTCTTAATCCACCTCGCGGACCCAATGGATTGGTGTATGAACAGTGATAGTTATAAGGTGCAGTAACTGACGTAGTCGGTCCAGTCGGGCGCTAGTTGTGCTTGAGGAAGGCGTCGTCGAAGAGGTCGAGCTCGTGGCTGAGGTAGTTGGCCTTGTTGCGCAGCTTCTTGGCGGAGGAGGCGGCGGCGTCCAGCATGGCGGCCGCCGCGCGCACGCCGCTCAGCTCCGCGTCCAGCTCCGTGCTCGCCTCGTCCACCAGCCGGCACAGCCGCGCGAACATCGTCGACAGCTCCCTGCACAAGTTACTCTAAATTACATTTATTGCCACAACACGGAAAAAATTAAGTTAACGTAAAACAGTACAAGTAGAGTAAGGCTAGGGCAAAAAGAGTAAATTCAGCATATGCTGCATGTTGTACACTGATTTTCAATTGGCAGTATTATGACGAACACCATCAATGGCCAACCAACCTCAAATTATAACATGAAATTCAACATCCCGAAAAAAAAATATAATAGGAAATATAGCATGGCGCAGCTCGTTACAAACTTTAAACAACCACTTGCGCGCCGCCTTCAATACAGTAGGCGCTCTGAATTGTACGATTGCCTCTTCAGATTTGGCAATGGTTATGCAATAAAGTCTTTAAAATTTAATTAAAAATGTATCTCACATAAATTGGCATCTAAAATTATCATAATAAAACATCGGTTCGTTCAAATGTATATTTACTACCCACAAATAAGGCCCTGTCATTATTCGCCGTTAATAAAGAACCCTCACCTTTTATTCATTTCAGTAATTCTATCGTTGTCGAATCGCTGTCGTCCCCTTGCACGCTTACGGTACGCGCTGTAGGTGTGAAAGAGACGAGACGACTAGACGCAACAACAAGCACATAATATACCTGTTTAAGCGTGTATAACTCACTGTTGCACTTGATGGCTGCAGTTCGCGGAAGTGAGATCGACGATCAGCCGCAGCTTCTTGCTCGCGTGGTTCACGTACTGCCGTTTGAAGACGCGCTCCTGCGCCTTCGCCGTCCACGTGAGCCGCTCGTACGCGTACAGCGCGCCGTACACCACGCCGGTCACAGCCACCACGCGCCACCCCACTGTCTTCAGCAGCTGCGACACACACAGACAGTACACTAAGTTTGTATGTGTCAGTGGCCTGGCCAACTCTGGTGACGGAGTTAAACTGCCACAAAACGCCATCCCACTGTCTTCAGCAGCTGCGACACACAGATAGTAAGTTTGTATGTGTCAGTGGCCACAAAGCGTCATCCCACTGTCTTCAGTAGCTGCGAGACAGACAGACCGTTAGTGCACTCGATATCCAAATCAAATGGTTAATTTGCAAATAAGTGATTGAGTAAACTTAAGTCCTATCCAGTCCAGTCAATTTTACATAACTTAACATTTTTTTTTTTTTTTATACAACTGAAGTGGCAACCAAGCGTACGGCCCACAAGATGGTAAGCGGTTACCGCAGCCTATGGACGCTTGCAATACCAGAGGTATCACTCGCGGGTTGCCACCTTAATAATATACACCTTAATGCCATTATTAATAATTATGGCTAGTGAAAATTTATTGAAATTAAATTTTTACACAATTTTTTTTTTATTCAGGGGCTAAGATAGAAAGCCTCATGTGCCAGTAATTTCACCGGAAACCATACCCTTCACGCCGGAACACAGCAATGCGAGCATTACTGCTTGGCGGCAGAAATAGGTATGGTGGTAGTCCTTCCCCGGACGAGCTCTATCACAGAGAACTCTACTACTCTTGTAAAAAATAGTTATGTTAACTCTGCTATTACAAATCAGCATAATATGCAGGTTGTAATAACCTACGCTGATCTTCCGTTGAGGCCTTGCACCACACTGGAGCATTGTGATGCTGATGGCTTATCGAAAGAAAGCTAGAAAAACGCGTTTGTTATATGGGGCGCTTTTCTTTTTTTTTTATACTACTAAAGTGGTAACCAAGCGTACGGCCCACTTGATGGTCAGCGGTTACTGTAGCCTACATTTTCATTTTAATTGTGATTTCATTTGATAAAACCAAATTCAGATTGTAACATTAAAAGTGGTAATTGTGATTTTATTCATTAATTCATTTTAATTGGTGCAACTGGGTACCAATCAAAGAGTGTCAATAAAAAACGATACAAATATCGTTCAACGTTCATCATCATCATCATGGCTTTCTAATATTCCCACTGGTGGGACAGTCACCCAAGTGATCGTGTCCTACAGTAGCACATACCAGTCCGGAGAGCAGCAGGCCGCCCATAGTGCCCTGCGAGGTGAGCGCCCCGAGCGCGAACTTGGAGAGCATGCCCCACTCCTCCGCGCTGAGCGGACCCACGCCGCCGCCGAGCGAGCCCGCGCCCCCGCCCCCGCCCGCGCCCCCCACCCGCACCAGCTCCGCGGGGGGCGCGCTGCTTATCGACGCAGGGATCTGAACATAACAGTTACATTATTTCAACAATAGCGGCTCGATCGGCTTCGCACGAGATAATATATTATAGCCTACGTTATTAAGGGATAATGTAGCATCCTAATCACACTAATAATATTATTGTAAATGCGAAATTTTGGATGTTTGTCCCTATATAAGGTCATTCATTATTAACCTGACAAAATTAAGGGATAGGACACGTGCCAAGCGCTGCCTTTTCGATTTCTAACAAGGATAACTAATTATTAAGCAGAATTACGTAAAATTTTTTTTTATATAAAAAATTAAATGTCGAAAAAAAAAAGAGTACAAGTATTTTTTTTTTATGTGTGGAACCTATCCCTTAAGTTTGTCAGGTTGATAATGAATGACCCTGTATAAACTCGACAACCGCTGAACCGAAAAGTACGGTTACTTTTTACACCGAAAAGTACAGTTCCCGAGCTCCATGCGAACGAAGTCGCGGGCGACAGCTACTAGTGAAATAATTTTGTAAATCGGACCAGTCTTTACGCATCACAAATGGCCGAGATCCGTCGGCAGTACTAATACAGTACATTACTTTCCACAGAACAGATAGTAAATAGTCAAATAGTATATAAAAAACAGACGAAAAATATCTAGTACTATTCCGCTTAACCTTTTAACTGATGAGGTCACACAGTTACCACAGTTAACCTCAAAAGAAAAATATCGACACGTGTTTCATCCCTCCACGGGACATCCTCAGGACCATCGACTTGTTCTCCGGCAGACGTGTTGCTCCGTCGAGCACTGGAGCCAAAGAACTTTGGCAAAGAACCCGTGAGCGATACAAGCGCCCATAGGCGGCAGTAACCGCTTACCATCTTGTGGGCCGTGCGCTTGGTCGCCACTTCAGTTGTACAAATATACATTTGATTGAGAGTGTCTGGAGTGTGAGTATAGTGTAGCGCAGGTACCTGCGTGTATGTAGGCGGGTTGTTGAGCGCTATCCGGTGCGAGTTCTTCCCGTGGAAGCGCTGGATGAGCGCGGTGATGCCGTACGAGAAGCGGAACGAGAGGTCCTCCTGGAAGTCAGCGCAGAGGTTGTCGCAGTTCAGCCGGTACAGCACCTCGAACGGCTGCTGGTGCGGCACGATGTACGTCGCGGCCGCCGCGCGCTTCTGCACCGGCAGGATGTTGTACATGCGCTCTGCAAATGTTACATAAGAGTAGTACACTTCTTTGTGATAGAGCTCGTCCGGGTAAGGACTACCACCCTACCTATTTATGCCGCCAAACAGTAATGCTCGCAATGCTGTGTTCCGGTTCGAAGGGTATGGTTATAATAATTTAAGTAGGTATAAATAATGTCTAATTAAGTACACAACGATCCATTGTTGATTAATTAATAAATTGAAATTAAAATTATCTAGACCCCTACAAAGGACCAGTGACTGGTGCCTTACTCTTGAATTCAATAACAATTCCGATCCAATCCTAATTTCTATTTACTGCTGTCAAATTTTTGTACTCTTGGAAACAAGGTTGAATTTGCTATAAAAAGTACGTAATGTAATACCAGTACTTGTCCAATACCGATCGCGTTCAAGAGTAAGGCCCCTGGGCCCAGCTGCATACTGCGTGAAACAACTCCTATAAGGGTAAGGTTACCTGCCATCTCCTTCTGCGCCTGGTCCATCTCGTTGCCGATGTCCGAGGAGAGGCGCTTCTTGAGCCGCGAGCCGAGCCCCGCCTCCACGTGGCGGTGCAGCGCCCGCTTGTAGCTCTCGAGCTGGCCGCGCTCCGACGTGAACGGGGACTCGTACTCGTCTATCAGCGCCGACAGACGACGGATCTCTTGGCTTAGAGTTAGGGACACCTGCGATTATATAAAATACTATTTTTATTTATCTACTAGACCCAGCGCGATTTTTTTTTTTGCAATTTTTTTTTATTTTGTGCTATAGAGTAAGGACATGTGAATGTTTTTATTAATTGTGTAAATTTAAAACAAAACTTCGCATACTAAAATGGAACAGTTAAATTTGTGGGACTATGAAACACTATAAGAACTTATTTGTATAAACCCTTATTCTGCGAATAAATAAATAAATAACCCTTATTCTGCGAATAAATAAATAAATAATAAATAATAACTTTATTGAGGACACAATTTGCATGGTAATTTATCATACTTAACATACGCATAATTATATAATCCTACAAATGGCGGTCTTATCGCAAATAGCGATTTCTTCCAGACAACCCTTACTGACTAAACTAAACTTAATATTAATAACTAACCTACTCATACTGATAACCTGTGGATTTGTCATCGACAACGAGACTGAGAGAGTTGAAATCCCCAGCCCTCGAACTAGTATAAAACTGTATACCGAGGGTCAGGTATCCTCCTCCTAGTCTCTGTCTCATATCATTAATTCATTCATTAGTACCTTGTGCTCGACGCTCTCGACCATGCGGTTGATCTTGTCCTTCATCTGCCTCGTGATGGTGGTGAGCTGCTCCTCGATGCAGGACAGCTGCTCGTGCAGGATGCGCTGCTTCTCCACCTTGGCTGCCTTCTGCTCTGTCGACGTGTTGTACACCTGCAATTATTCATCATCATCATTATGACAGCCTATTAATGTTCCCACTGCTGGGACACTTGCCTACTTTCAAGCCCGCGGACCCAATGCAGATTGGTGGATGACAATAACAAAAAAAACACTAAAATTACGTCTTTACCTTATGAAAAAGCATTCAAGGAATATAAAAACCATATTCCTTTTTACATTAGATGTAGATTAATAATATTTTTAATAAAATAAAACTACAAAATACAGCAATCCGCCATAAAAGGTTGAACACCAATCAGAGCATCTTGGTTCTCTGATTGGTGACAACAATATGTACGCATGCAACATCATAGATACCACTTGCGTGTTACTACCCTGAGACGTTAGATGGAAAGTCTCATGTGCCTGTAATTTCACCGGAAACCATAACCTTCGAAACGGAACACAGCAATGCTCGCATTACTGCTTGGCGGCAGAAATAGGTACCCCCGGACGAGCTCTATCACGCAGAACTGCACTACTCTTGTCTTCCAAAGGCACAGACCTGCTCGAGCGCCTGCATGACCAGGCCGGCGATGTTCTTCCCGCGGCGCGAGTGCTGCGCGAACTTCGTGCGCACGGCCGACTGGCTGATGCACTCCTCGAACTTGCGCTCGAAGTCAACGAACTCGAAGTACCGCACCTGGTGCCCGTCCGCTAGGATCGGCGCTGGAAAACTTTTAACATAAGATACCGAATACGCTAAAGTACTAGCCCATTATTTCAAATCCTATTGACCGTATTTAATTAAAAATCTACATTACGAGGGGTAATGTTCAATTACATTTCAATTACTTACACTTGTGCTAAGTAAACAAGTTAAATTGGATAAACTGCCACCAAATTTACGCAATAAAACTCAAAATAACACGAGAAAAATAATTAAACTGGGGAGGTATTCCTTGAGGTGCACCTAGCTGAAGCGCACCAAGACGAAGCGCACCTAAGTATTCAGTATTCAGTATCATTTATTGCATCATAATTATGAGGGTAATACATGTCACAGGTCTTATGTAATATTAAATAATATGAGAGCATCCAACACAGCTATGTACCCAGTAAGGGTGTTGCACTATAAAATTGAGTAGGAGCGGACCGATTTTAGTATTAATGGATAGGTACCTAGTTTGTGATAATAATAAAATAATAAAATCATTATTTGGGGTAGCAATAAAACCTATCATTCGTTATTTGAGTCACTGAGAAACTGATCAAGTGTATAATAGCTTTTTTTTTAATAGCATTTCTTTTAATTTATTTTCAAAAATATTATCTTTTTCTATATTTTTAATACATTCAGGAACTTTGTTATATATTTTAACAGCCATTGTATACGGACTTGAGCTGTGCATTTTTAGTTTAGAAGTAGGTATTATTAATTTATGCTTGTATCTACATTCGAAGCGACGTGGTTGATCAATCTTTTTTGAAAATAATTGAGTGTACTTTCTAACAAATTTACATATTTCTAAAATGTATATTGAGATCATTGTCAAAATTTTTAATTCACAAGTGTGTTTTACAACTGTCAGGTTCTTTTATATTAGACTGTAGTACTTCCTCATAGCGCACCCGCTTAGGTAACTTCATTCGGTAGTATAGAGGACCCATGTTATTCGACAAGATAGCCAAAGACAATCGTCTTTCATATCTATCATCGTCTTTATTTATTGACATACAAATGACAAAGAAAGTCAATACTTAGCAAGAAGTTAAAATCACAGTTTTTTATCAATAATTGTATGAGGAACAATATGGCGAAGGTTACTCACAAGATACAGGTTTTTCCTTTTCCTTCATACGAGTGAGTAGCGCCTCCTTAGCTGAGATGAAGAATATTCTTTCCTCCGCCTCCTTGGGCGTGCAAACCCGCAGCTCGCGAGACAGGAAGTCGACGCAGCGATTCGCGTGCTGCGTGCGTACCTTAAATAATTAGAACAAACGTTAATGCATATGCAATAAAGTCAAAATTAGCTCAGCACTGTACATTTAGCGCTTCCACTTACTTGATCTAAATATTCAGGTTCCGATGCTGAAGCGTCCCATCGATTGTTCAGAATGAATATGTTCGGTTGCGATATTTTCGTCGAAACTTTGTGAAAGAAGTTTTTTTCCTGAAAATAATTTATAAAACATTTTTATTTGAGGCGAAGACATACACTAGCTTTTACCCGAAAGATGATAGCAGGTTTGATTTAGGCTGCGGGGCTTTGTTTCTCATAACATAATTGGTCGACGCCGGGGCTGTCGACCAGCACGACGTCGTCCCGCAGCAGAGCCTCCTAGATCCACCACAATACACTCACAGTGACCATCAGCGTGGACTCTGCGTTGGCGACTAGCACGAACACGTCCGCGTCGAGGCAGTACTGGTCGATCCACTCGTCTAGGTTGGGCGTGACGTCGACGCCGGGGCTGTCGACCAGCACGACGTCGTCCCGCAGCAGCGCGCACATCTCGCGCGGCCAGTACACGTGCACGAGCGTGCACTCGTTCAGGCGGGACTCGCACAGCGCGTGCCCCAGCTGGCTCACTGACTGTAAATATTATAAAAATATATAAAATAAAGTCGCTTTTCGCTGTCTGTCTTTCTGTGTTTATGTATGTGTTAATGCTTCTCTTCACCTACAAACTGTAGTGATGGGAACTTAACTTAGCAAGTGAAAAACGGAACATATGAAGCACGAAATCCACGCATTTATTAACCGAGATTATACAATGTGTGACCGTCAGCGCATATCAGAGACGACTGGTCCAGATCGCGGGGCAGGGGCGCATCAGTTTACATTTTTGCTGAAAGACTAAAAATTATGTCACTACATATGTATGTAGGCTTAGATCTTTTAACGCAACGAATTTTAATGCGGTTTTCACCAATAGATTCAAGTGTGAGTGATTTAAGAGGAAGAACTTCGAACTGGAACACAGTCGCTAGCACCTTAAAAGATTAATCAATCGACTAGTGGTTAGGTGATCCTCAGCCCAGATGAGACATCACCCCCAAGCAAAAAAGATTTTAGATTATTTATTTCTAATAAGATTTACACTTGCTTTACTTTTAGATTTTTACGCTTACTGAAGAAACATGATAAAACTATTATTATGCAGCGAGCAGGGAAATAATAATTGCAAATAACAGCAAACCCTGTTCTTAGTATCGGCAGGGCTTGGAGGTGACTCACACACCGAAGTGGCGCGGCGGGCGAAGGTCCGCCTATGACGCAGAAGGTTGCGAATTCGATTCCCGCCTTGGGACAAATGTACGATTTTTTGTTTCGGGTATTATGGGTAAAAATCTATGTGTTGTAATCAGTATATCAATAATCTAGCACCCATAACACAATCTCTGCATAGCTTGGGGCTAGATGATGCTGTGTGAATTTTCCAGCATTATTTATTTATTTATTTATCTAATCTCTTATATCTATAATATAAGAAATTATATATAAAAATGAATTGCTGTGGCTCGCTAAAACTCGAAAACGGCTAGACCGATTTGGCGAATTTTGGTCTTGTTGTAATGTTGTAAGAGTCCAGAGAAGGTTTAAACGTTGAGAAATTATGGAAAATATTGCGAAAATAATAGCGCGAGAGAAACCGCGCCGGGTTAGCTACTAAATAGATAAAAAAATGGTGGTAAGGTGACCTGGACATTAAGCTTTTCCTCTGAGCCGTCGGTCCTGAGGAAGGCCTCGTCGGACTCGGAGCCCTCGACCTGCAGGAAGCAGTTGGTGGTGTGTCCGATACCCGACGGCAGGATCTTGTCGTGCAGCATCGCGTTTATCACCGTACTCTTGCCGTTACTGGTTCTGTAACATGATGAAATGAAATATTATTTTGCTAGAGCATAATTATAGTATTTATATTTATAGCAGCATACGATTGGACATCAGCGGCATCAGCAGCATTTGGCACCACACTGAAGCTTTATGATGATGAATCATCAAAAAAAGCTAAGAACCCAACCAAGTTTGTTGCCAGATTCTTCTAGGCTGGGGCGCGTGGAACTGGCGTAAATTCACCTAGCTTCAAGACGTTTTAAAATGATCTTTGTGATATGATTGAACATATATTATTTTAGTTTTATGAAATACCTGCCAAAGAAAGCGACCTTCATGTGGTCACGTTTGAGCACCTCCCGTATGGCCTGCACCTTCGCCACGTAGCCCTCCACGTTCTCCACGTCAGCCGCGGACACGATGCCATTCTCCCCGGACACGGCTGAAAGTACACAATTTTAAACCCCCACGAAGGAGCGCTCGTGACGTAGCTAAGTTGTTCATAACAGATCAACGAAGCTAAGCACTGTTCCGCGTAGTCACCATTTTGATGGGTGACTGACCACCAGTGGCAATTTAAAACTGAGCACTTCGGAGGGCACTTTAAGCAGTCGTTCCCGGCTTTTTCAAAGTTGTAAGGAGAAGCTTTTGGGCGGCCTTTAAACTCTGTTGTCGCCAAAGTTGACCACTGGCTCATACTGTATGCTCATGCTGTATTCTGCTGAATAAGTTTTTTCGTTAATGGTGTCTTAATCGAGTGTTCTGAGCTATGGTTCAAGAAAACACTTGCCCGGTAGGCTAACCAACAGGCAACAATAAGTCTATGGAAGAGTAATCCAATGACATTTGTTCAAAGAAATAATTAAAACATTGTCTACTGTACTCATGCTACTGGCTGGTGGTAGGACGCTCAGCAAGAGTCTATCTTGGTGGGTTGCCAGATCAAATATATTGACATAAAGTTATATTATTCCAAATTTGCAGATTACTAAAATAGTCCTTGTAAAAAAATATTACAATGACCTCCATACAGCTTACATCTAACTATATGGATAACTCTTTTTTTTGTTTAATACCTGTAATACCAACTTACTACTTGATGATTATAGTGTGTTACTTATAGAATTTTTAATAACTTTACTTTTAACTATTTGTACTCACCATGCATAAATGTGACAGCATCTTTGACATAATCATCAATCTCAACAAATATGTCATTGATCTTCTTCTTAGCTCTCACAAATATCTGCAGGGGTGAGTCCACATTAGACATGTTGACACGCACACCGTTGTTCAATGTCCCGACATTGTGGGGCCCATCGCCGGCCATCATGGATATGGTACGGTTAACATACGCAGCCATACGGGAAGGAAAGTACTCTTGTTGTTAGTTGAACCTTATCCAGACAATGACAACAATATAGTCACTGTACCACTGCTATAGTAAAACACATGCACGGTACAACTGCAACAAAACATAATAGGCTATGTAGTGCTAAAGCCACAAGCTACACAGTGCACAGATATGGGTCACATCAATAAAACGAGGTATTCCCGTGAACTGTTTTCTAGTGAACACTTTTTAGTGCCAACAGCAAATGCCTTGACTTGACTTCTTTATTTTATGGCTTTTGTGACTTTTATAACAGCAAATGCTTTTACTAGTGATTTTCAAGAAATAGTTGTATTTAAAACAAAAGCATTTTCTTCTGCTTTATTTACATGACCCAATGTGGACAAAAGTGGATAAGTTGGTGCCGGTTTTTTGATTGATAATTAAAGGAATGGTTAAATTTGACAGAAAACTCTCTATTTTCTGGCTTATTGTGAACTATTTTAACAAATAGTGCTTATGTTTAGGTGAGTTTTTTTTTTTATATTCAGGGGTTTTTCATTATCAATTTTGCATTATGTGAGCAACTAGTATTTAATACACATAGACCACTTAAAGCAAGCAATAACCACTAAGTGTGAATACCAATTAAACAACAAACAGTAAACTGTTCGTGTAGTATTTAGTGCTTATGCAGAAAACCAGACTTATTTACCTACTTCAATTGTATTTTAGCCATCTAGTCTGGCTGGCCTGGAACTTTGAATCATTGAAAAAAGGTACAACCTGAATACTTACTTCTAGTCTTCGATGCAAGGAACTGGTGTAAATTTACATTTACTATGCATATAATAAACTCAAGTTTGTGTCTAAAGACTGTTCAAGGTATTTATAGAGGTATAAAATGCTTGTTAGTGAAACATGTTAGGGCCAGTGAGAGGTTATGTATGTGGTCTACTGAAGCGAGACCGCGCGATGTTACTTTACGTAAGTTTACGTAGAAATAGTAGGAAAAATGTAACAGAATAGAAAAAGCAATAAACATCCTCAAACTACATCTGAACGCAAATAATTTGCACCTTATCATCTCGTTGCATCATCGAATTTGGCTGGCTGGCATTGCTGTTGACGGAGCCGCGTGAAAAATCGTACATTTATGATTAAGAACAACGATTTTGATCAATTAGATCTATTAAAATAAATTATTAAAATTAGACGTAAAACATCTGACAGCCGATAAGCCCAAAATTGGTAGATAGGAGAGAAAGATTTACGTATCATCAGCACGAATTCATGGGTTAATATTAAACGAAACCATCACTTTAACGTACCTGCGTTAATAAACCATGTTATATTAACATTTTACTTGCAAATCTGTTTTTTTTATTTAGTTAATTGCTAGCAATGATTTTTTAGTTGATTACTTTTTTTTGTTTTCAATTTGCATTTTCTTAAAAATTTTCAGTTTGTTTCAGATGTGCAATCCTTAAGTAAATAATGATTGGCTAAATAGTATTATTTTTTTTTACCAACCAATCAAACCTTACTGTAGAGAACTAACCATGGTTTCTTCTTCTTTTGTTTTATGGCCTCTGTGGCTAGTTTGCCACAATTTTGCCAGTGTCAAGTGTATTAGTTTGATTGTCGCTTAGCAACGTAAACAAACGAAATTTGGAAAGAAACGATGACTTTTCTTTCAAAATTCTCCTGGAAAGTCTTTGACTAAATTACCAACCAACATTACCCCTCCATTTCAATTACTAACACTTGTGCTAAGTAAACAAGTTAAATTGGATAAACTGCCACCAAATTTACGCAATAAAACTTAAAGTAACACGAGAAAAATAATTAAAATGGTGTAGCGTGAACTTGCATCTATAGCTACATTCATACCACTTATTGTTTATATTTTTGTAAGTTAGCCCATAAATAGGCTGGCACCATTGATTTTAAACACAGTCTGTTACTACCGCGTCAGATGTGAATACCTATAATACATCTCGTTAACTAAACTGTCTGTAATCACGTACTTTGTCCTATTGACATTATACACATTAATCAAATAACATTTATTTTATTTTAGCACGCTATACTTGCCTTTATAAATACTAACCAAGTATTCCTAGGTAGGTATAGGGAAAAGCTAAATTGGTGACCCCGACGTGATTAGTGAACAATTGACTAATTAACTCTAAAACTTTTATAAACTCAGTGGTTATAAACAAGTGGTTTTATCATGACTACCAACCCTGATGACACCAAGCTCACCATGGAGCGTGTACCAGAGGATGCGGCGTGTACGCAGTCATCCAGCGACAGCCTCGTCACAGCAATCACCATCAGCTCGAGGATATCAGCCTTTTGGACAAGTGAGTCGCGACTGTGGTTCCACCAATTTGAAGCCATAGTCGCACCACAAAAGCCAGGTGACTTGCACAGATTTCAATTAGTTATAGCTAAGCTGGGTAGGGACGAACTAGTGCAGGTTAGTGATATTTTAGAGAACCCCCCAGTGGAAAATAAATATAATCACCTTAAAGCCCGACTCATTTCAACATATGAGGAATCTGAGACCAAGCAATTGCAGAAATTATTAATGGAAATTGAGTTAGGAGATCAAAAACCCTCTCAACTTTTACGTAAAATGCGAAGTCTAGGAAAAAATAAAGTGCCGGATTCCACACTCAAAATATTGTGGCTAAATAGGCTCCCAGATAATATGAGGCCTGTTATAACCGCATGTGAGGCGGTAGATTTAGATCAGGCGGCTAATATTGCCGATAAAATCATGGAGAGCACAAGAACCTCTGAAGTATTTCAAGTGCAAAAAACCAATACAACAAATGTAGAGGAACAGTTAAAAAAGCTTACACTAGAGATAAGTGCCATGAAAAATAAATTAAATCAACTAGAAAACTCACGGCGTGAGAGCAGTAGATCAAACGAGCGATCCGCCAATAGGACAGGCTCAAGTCAAAGATCGCAATCCCGCGGAAAAAGCAATTATATTAAATATCAACAACAGACTGCTAAACCTGGGGATAATAATTTTAAATGTTACTATCATTTTATACATGATGATAAAGCTACCAAATGTGGTCACGAACAATGCTGCAAAAATGATGATTTAAACTAGAGCAGATACCTAAAGTGGCGAGCTTAGGTGTCGACAGCACACATCGCCTTAGCGTCACGGATTCGAAATGCGGCCACCGCTTTTTGATCGATACCGGCGCCGACGTATCTGTTCTCGCGTGCAATAACCGCAACAAACGAAAAAGCGTCGATTATACATTATACGCAGCTAATGGAACGCCAATTTCCACATACGGCCTAAAAACACTAACGTTAGATCTAGGCCTTAGGCGCCCAATGCGCTGGACATTTATCTTAGCTGATGTTCAACGGTCAATTATCGGAGCTGATTTCCTTGCCAAAAACCAATTATTAGTGGATTTACATGGGAGAAAATTAATAGATAAAGTGACCAGTATTACTAGAAATACTCAAATAATTAAGGAAGATAACTTTCCGACCATAAAAGTCATCAATACTAATGACCAGTATCACAAATTACTTTTGCATTATCCCGACATAACTAGGCCAGAGTCATTCAAGGAAATACCAAAACATAATGTGCAACATCACATAATTACTAATGGAGCACCTGTTTACGAAAAAGCACGACCATTAAATCCAGCAAAATATAAAGCGGCCAAAGAAGAATTCGAGCGCATGATAGACTTAGGCATTTGTAGGCCATCTACTAGCCCGTGGGCAAGCGCATTACATGTTGTATATAAAAAAAACGGTGAATTACGTCCGTGTGGTGATTACCGTCGTTTAAACGCGATCACAGAGCCTGACCGTTATCCATTACCGAGATTAATGGATTTTACATATGTTCTGAAGGGTAAAACAATAATGTCAAAGATCGACATACGACGTGCTTACCACCACATTCCTATTGCACCTGAAGATATACCTAAAACTGCTGTAACGACGCCATTCGGATTAATTGAATATAATTAACTTATTTTTTTTTTTATTTTTTTTTTAGGGGGATGTAGATGTAGCGTGAACTTGCATCTATAGCTACATTCATACCACTTATTGTTTATATTTTTGTAAGTTAGCCCATAAATAGGCTGGCACCATTGATTTTAAACACAGTCTGTTACTACCGCGTCAGATGTGAATACCTATAATACATCTCGTTAACTAAACTGTCTGTAATCACGTACTTTGTCCTATTGACATTATACACATTAATCAAATAACATTTATTTTATTTTAGCACGCTATACTTGCCTTTATAAATACTAACCAAGTATTCCTAGGTAGGTATAGGGAAAAGCTAAAATGGGAAGACCCATGTCGTTTTGACAAGATAGCCAAAGACAATCCTAACCATGGTTTAATGTCTGTTGTTGTTGTTGTCAATTTTGACATTATACAAAAAATGTCACAGTCACAGTGCTACCATGCTACTCAAAATCCCCAAAAAACCTCAAACCACAGAAAACTTTTTTTTTGCGTGGCCTACTGATTTCAGCGCTGCCAGAACTAATTTTTTGTAAAATTTTCGAACTATTTATGACCCGACTGGACTGTAATCGTCAGCTCTGACTGTGCAGGCACTTTTGCTAATCAAAGAATATTGGCTGGGTAAACGGGGAGTAAATTAGTAACTACCATATGATTCTCATGTGGTGCAAACAGAAACATTATTTTACTCTAAGTATTTAGTTAACCTTTTCTTTCCTGAGACACAAGCCGTGTTCCTAGTTCAGGCATATTGAAATTTCAAGTATAGTCCCTAGGATAAGTAAATCTTAGCAATAAGACATTGAACATTGTATTAATAAATATTAATGACTTTTCCAAGTGTAGGTACTATTTTGTATCTATGTGGAATAAACTATTTTGATTTTTATTGTTCAATCTGGATCACCAGGTCAGCAATCCGGCGTGCCCTTGCTAGTCACGGTCACCATGATAAACTATTACATAATTACACAATTAGATAAATATAATAATACATAATGCGTTTCTTTCCTTAGTTTCATTGTTAGGTTTCTGCCAAGACATACCTTCTCCAAAATACAAAATTTAGTACTTCTGGCATTGACGCCCTAAATAATTATGTTAATATTTTATGAGTTTTTGAACTGAATTTACTTTATTCGCACGTTATAGACAGATCAACGGCGAGCGTAGCGTGACGCGAAAATTTTTAGCTTAATAGCTTAAATTGTGTGAGCCTATCAATTCAACTTACGTTAGTAGTTTTCAATAACATAACAGCAAGCGTAGCGAGCCACGACATTTTTTTGTGCTGCTTGCTATCTTAATTTTTTATAAGTTTTTCAATTTAATTTTCTTTAGGGCTTTTATACAAAACTGCGATACGTGGCGAAAAAATGGCCACCCAAATCGTGGAAGACGCGATGTGTGTGATGCAAATCAATTAGCAAGTTCTTGCGATGCGTCGTACGAGCTCCGTTCGTGTGTTTGTCTTGTCTTAATTTTAAAAATAATATCTATCCTAATTTAAAAAAAAATTACGCTTATGTAGGCGTGAGTTTGCGGGGCTCCCCAATACGCGGGCCCGTAGCATTTGCTACTCGGTGCTACGTGGTTAATACGTTACCTACTGATATCAATCAACTTGGTACCTTAATTTGCAGCTTGGTGCATTTTTGTAATGGATTTCCTCCACGGAGTTCATCACTTCTCAATCCACCACTCTCAATCTATTTGGTACCCTGTATCTTGTCAGTGCATAATAGTGCATGTTAGTTATTTTCATTTCAAGGGCGGCAACGGCACTTATAGCCGTCAAGGTTCTCAGATCATGAGAGTATACAAATCCCAAATCCCTAGATTTATTTTGATTTTGATTTGTAGTTTTATTTTGATCGCCCCTTTTTCTTTGGAAACCTTGTGTGTATGAGCCACAGAGTACATTGATTAAACAGAGTACATACATAGATTGTGTGCTCAGACAAATTCTAATTTGTGTGAGCCATCCTTTCCTCTTGGAAATTGTGGCAACACTAATTTATTGATTAAAAAAAAATATTTTTCCGTACTCGAAAACATTGTCCATTTATTTTTCTGTAAAATAATAACTCTATCGATTACCGATTATTTAAGTTTACCCCAGAAACAAATTCTATAAAAAATGTCTCGTTCTGTACGCGCTGAAACTAGAAACCGCGTGAAAGATGATATCAAAAGAGTCATGCAAGCGGTTGAAAAAGTTCGCCATTGGTAGGTCTTAGCTTAATTTATCTAAAGGAGAGCTCTAACTATCTGTAGTGTGCCAATACTTAAATTATCGTTTATTATTTACAGGGAAAAGAAATGGGTAACGATTGGCGAAACAACGATGAAAATATACAAATGGGTGCCTATTTCTACAAACGAGCAGAAGAAAAAACATGCAGCCAAAAGAGAAAATAAAGAAAATACATTGACTCCCAAGAAAATGCATGACTCCTCAAACTCTAACTTTGGCATGGCTGAAGACTCAAATACATGTAAGATCATATTAATTTAAAATATATTCTAAGCTCAAGGAAAACCAAATGTGTAAACACATTACACATTAGTTTAGTGATCATTTTGCATTGGTTTTTTAAATTGTAGAAACTTATTGCTTGTCCAACTCCACACCAAAGAAAATAAAAATATTTTTAGTATTAGAACGAACAGAATTGCCATCTTGTGAAAACTGTAAACTGTTGACAGAGTGCGCCAAGATCCATTGATGTTTGCACAAAAAACCAACACTATTTGGTTTGCTGGCTTAGTCTCTACACGCTGGTCCAATATGTTGGTCGAGCTCTTTGGCCAACTCTTGGCCAAGTGTTTACTGCTGTGATTACAAAAATATCCATTTAGCATCTCATTGGAGCCTTAAGCCTTAAGTAAATACAATATTGCCTATTTGTAGGTATGTTCTTTAATTATGGATAACTTCAACTATGGTATACAAAAAAGAATGATACTAACTAGTTTTAATATAATTTCAGGTTTCTCCACTGTTAGTGATTCTCAAGGCCCCACTGAGTTCACATCAACACACTTTTCTGAGGATTCCAACTCCCAAAGCAGTGGGACCACCACACCAGCCAAACGGTTAAAAACAGATTGAGGCATCAATCTCTTTTAAAAGCTTTTTTTTTTATTAAGCATTTAATGAGCCTGACAGTACAGTAAGGATAGTACAACTAGGCCCAAAGGAAATGTGGTAGGTACTTAAAACAAGAATTTTTTGTTTAGTAGTAGCTAGGTATAGTTCTCACGACGAATCTCGGCCGTCATGAAGTTAGCCGTTTTCGAAGCGCAATGGAGTTTTTTCAAACTAAATTGTCTTTGCGCATCACAAATGGCTAATTTCACAGAAGCCAAGATCCGCTGTGCGAACTATACTGCAGTAGTATGGATTTGTTTAAGTTGCGAAAATGTGTGCAGTGTTGTGTAGTGACTTTAGCCATTATTTGTCTTGTAAATACATCGTATTTATTTAGAATTTCTAGTTTTTCGTAATATTATAATGCGGATAGTTAGGATGTTTGTATGTTTGTGGGTGTATCACTCCAGAACAGTTGAATGTATCTGTATGAAATTTGGCACAAGCATATAATAATAGTCTGGTATAACTTAGAGGTTAATTGTTAACCATGGTAAAATGTTTGGTTCCCATGATATAAACCACTGTTTAACCACGGATAACACTGCTGGGCGAAGCTAGTAGTTAATATACTTAATAGATAACATTTTTAGGTATTGTAGTTTTTATTGTAGATCTAGATTAGTTGGCAATTGTTTAGACTGCGTTTCCACCAGAGATCTGCGAGGATGTGTAGCGAGGGATGTGTTTGTAAGGAACCAATAGAATCACAATTTACCTAACCTCGCTCTGACAGCTTTAATAGGCATGATGGCAGTACCCAATAATCATTAAATTCACATCTTCACCTTATGAAAAAGGATTCAAGGAATTCAAAAACCATATTTCTTTTTACATTAGATGCGAGATTGATAATATTTTTAATATAATAAAACTACAAAATACGCAATCCGCTTATATACGTATATACGTAATCCGCTTTAGAAGATTAAACAACGATCAGGAGCATCTAGGTTCTCTGATTGGTGGCATCAAAAATATTGCAGAATTTTGAACCTTATTGCTAAAATTTTATATTGAAAACTGACTTAATGACGTCACCGCTGTCACTCCGCGCGTTTTAGCGTGAATTTTAAAATTCAAATTTCAATCGCATTTTTTTATTACTAAATCATAAATTTCTGGAATAATAGGTTATTTTTTGCCTTAAGTTACTTCTGAATACAATAGAACAGTTTTTCAAAATCAGTCATCATGCCTATTACTATCACATTAAACAGCTGTTGTGTAACGTTATTGATGGTGGTTTTTATGGTTTCATACTTGATGGTCATTTTAGTTGGTTTTAACTTCGAAGTCAGCCAATGTGTTAGTTGAAAAGTGAATTCTGAAATAATGATTATGAAGCTACCATCAGCAGACAGAACAATAAGGATTAATAAATGTATAAAACATTCTCAAATAATTTTTCTATTTCTAATAACTTTAATAAGTAATACATTTTTCATCTAAGTACTTATGCTATTTTATATATGAAATAATAATAAAGTTTTTATCTGAGATGAGAACAAAATCTTGATTTTATTTCTAAAGTAATGTATCAAGAAAGGATCGTACATAATAGGTTTGAAATATAAATGAATGAATGAATAAATGAAAAATAACAATTTACAAACAATTTAGAGTGAGCAAAAAACGTGGTCTACTACCCTAAGGTTGAAATTTGTTTAACGTCGTAGATTTCACTGATTTTTTTGTCAAAAGTAATAAACCACTTTCTTTGTTGACTGTACAATGGGCGGTCTTATCGCTTATGAGCGCTTTCTTCTAGACAACCGTTTTTATTCGCTATTAGAACATTAGACTCGTGGTCACACTATTAGTGTGAGGAATTGATCTGCCCTATTACAAGGCGATGTCGGCGATTAGTTCCTTAATCTTAATTTACCACGTTAATGCACATTCTGTAATGTAATGTACTCACCACTTGGTACAGGCACTTACCTGTCTACCTACTGGATGATGGATAGACTCTTTCAAAGAGTTCGGTTTTTTATTCAGGAATAAAAAACAACTTTCAACTTATTAAATAACTGCTACCAAACCAAGCTGTACTACCCACACCGTAGGTACTACTAATATTTTGAAAAACTGTTCTATGGAGTTCAGAAGTATCGACTTTAGGCATAAAACAACTTATTATTCCAGAAATTAATGGTTTAGTAGTAAAAAAATGCAATTTAAATTTTAAAATTCACTCGAAAACACGCGGAGTTGCGGAGTGACAGCGGTGACGTCATGTCAGTTTTCAATATACAATTTTAGCTAAAGGGTTAAAAAATTCTGCAATTTTGTTTGATGCCACCAATCTGAGAACCAAGATGCTCTGACAGATGGTTAACCTTTTATGGTTAACCATCATGGTAGGTTAACTTAATTAAACAAAATCTGTCTCAAAAAGCTTACTATAAAACAATCGATTACCTAGATGATAAAAAAGCTTGGGACGAATGTGCTCCAACTCTACTTGGAATCCATAACAATAGCAAGGCATGCCAAAAAAGCGATAGGAACCCAGCCGGTGTTGTTGCCAGTTCTTTTACGGCATGGGCGCGTTGGAACTGGTGTAAATTTTCCTAGCTTGTAAGACGTTTCAAAGTGATCCTTGTGATTCTACTGAATAAATAATTTTTGATTTTTTGATTTTATGGCGGATTGCTGTATTTTGTAAGGTCACCTTTTTCTTAGGGTGAAGACGTGATTTTAGTAATTCTTGGTTACTGGTTCATCTTTCCTTTTTTTTATACAACTGAAGTGGCAACCAAACGTACGGCCCACAAGATGGTAAGCGGTTACCGCAGCCTATGGACGCTTGCAATACCAGAGGTATCACTCGCGGGTTGCCACTAAGATCGAAAGCCTCATGTGCCAGAAATTTCACCGGAAACCATACCCTTCACACCGGAACACAGCAATGCGAGCATTACTGCTTGGCGGCAGAAATAGGTATGGTGGTAGTTCTTCCCCGGACGAGCTCTATCACAGAGAACTCTACTACTCTTATGCCTATTTAAAACCCCCATTATTATATCTTACATTGTAGATATTATTTAACAGTCTTAAATAGTAATAGTAATAAAATAATAGGTATTGAATTCATTACGTAGAAGGTACAAAACAGTAGACACGAGATGGTTACGTACCTTCTCACTAAAATGTAGTATCTGTATCTGTGGGTGGGTAATATATTTGTTAATTCCGTCGTAGTAGTGATGGTTACTTCCCTTGGAGTAGTAGTGATGGTTATTTCCCTTGGAGTAGTAGTACTGGTTGGTTCTCTTGGATTAGTATATTCCGTCGTAGTAGTTCTGGTTGGTACGTTCGGAGCTGAATAATATTCCATCGTTGTAGTACAGGTCGGTCCTCTTGGATTAGTATATTTCTTTGTAGTAGTACTGGTTGGTTCCTGTGGAGTAGTAGATTCCATCTTAGTAGATTGGATGATTCCCATAAATAATTATGATCCGTCGTGGTACTGGTTGATTCTCTTGGTTTTGTATATTCCATCGTATTAATACTGGTTGATAACCTTGGTGTTGTATATTCCATTGTGTTAATACTAGTTGATTTCCTTGATGTTGTATATTCCATCGTGTTGTTACTGGTTGATTCTCTTGTTGTAGTATATTTGGTCGTAGTTCTGGTTGATTCTATTGGAGTAGTATATTCCATCGTGTTAATACTGGTTGATTCTCTTGGTGTTGTATATTCCATCGTGTTAATACTGGTTGATTCTCTTGGTGTTGTATATTCCATCGTGTTAAAACTGGTCGATTCTCTTGGTGTTGTATATTCCATCGTGTTAATACTGGTTGATTCTCTTGGTGTTGTATATTCCACTGTGTTAATACTGGTTGATTCTCTTGGTGTTGTATATTCCACCGTGTTAAAACTGGTCGATTCTCCTGGTGTTGTATATTCCATCGTGTTAATATTGGTCGATTCCCTTGGTGTTGTATATTCCACTGTGTTAATACTGGTTGATTCCCTTGGAGTAGTATATTTGGTCGATGTAGTGCTGGTTACTTCTTTTAGAGTAGTAGATGCTGTCTTAGAAGTGCTTGTTGGTTCTTCTGGAGTAGTAAATTCTGTAGTAGTAATAATAGTTGTAGGAGAAGTAATACCTGCAACAACATAATTCAGCTAATAAGACCTACTTATACAATCGTAGTTGCTGATTTATTGCTAAGTTAATAGTCAGAGTGAAATAAAATTAAAGAGTACCTATACCTACTACAGGCGTACCTTGAAAGTACGCCTGTCTCCTATAGAGCATTTCTGTCAAAAAGCGACCTGGCGTTCCCATTATTACTTTCAGCACCGTTCTTTGTGCTCTTTCGAGTTCGATCATGGCAGTTGTCCGACCGCCGACGATGAGCGAGAAGGTAGCAGCGAGAATTATCTTTGATAGCTCTTGTCGATCAGCTACAAATTAATAAGTTGTAGCTGAGCTACAAGAGCGAGTTTTCGCCGGTATCTACTTAGTCTAATATCTGTTCTGTGGCTCAGCAGGTAACGAATTATTTGGAAACACAATAAAAATAAGTACCTCTAGGCTTCGAACATATAAACAAATTATTTATTCTTATGTCTTTGCCTCTAGGTAATAATTGTACCTATAAGTAATAATTTTATTATGTAAACGCGTCGACTTGAGAATCTCCGTTTACGTTGGTTGGAAATCGCTTTTGTGGTGGAGCACTGAAGACAAACTATGCTATTAGACGACTTCAGAAAGAAAGAGGTGTCTTAAAATTAAATTATATGTTTTTGTATGTTAGTTAGGTCCCTAGTAAGTAGGTACGCGATTATTCCAACAACTATTCTTTTTTTGTTTCGGTTTGAGTTTCCCTTCAGTTTTCTTGTACCTTAATGAGCAGTAGTGTGTAAGCATTACCTACTGTGCTTAGATTTGAAGGGCACTGTAGCAAGTGAAATTACTAGGCGAAAGAGACTTAACAACAATGTCTCGGGATGATAAGCGCAGTACAGTGCCAACGCAAACTCTTAAAAACTTTAAGCCTTGGGTGGCACTGTGGTGCACCTGGTGGGCGACTTGACTGTCTTGTCACTTGCGGAATAAAAAAAATAAGAATAGTTTAATAATAATTCTGGTAGATATTACCGTAAAGCGTCCGCATGCTCTCGATGTCGCTTTCACTCAGATGTATAACGTGCGCGTTTTCAGATCCGTACATGATTGTATCCTCGTCATTTATGTGATGCAGTCCCAACGAGTGTCCGATCTCGTGCAAAGCTATTGGATAAAAGATTGTAACGTCTTCGTCTTTTTCTTCGGAGTCCACTTCGAGCCAAGTCTCGTCGTCGTCAAAGTGCACGTCGCTACCTTCTGACCAAGGGTAGTCTGCGTGAGCGAGCACATATCCAGGTCCGTCGAATGGTTCACTGGAATAAAGGATTTAATAATGTATTGTATCTTCTGCTACTAGTCACTGCGCCTACCGACAGCCAACTGGAATGTAGACTGAATGGGGTGGTACATCGGCTCGAGTGGTGGTTTAAATCTAACGGCCTCGCTCTGAACATTGATAAAACTTGCGTAATGACCTTCACTTTAAACGGAAGAAATCCCCAGTCGTGTAAAGTCACTACCAGCTGCGGCACTACACTACTACTACTACTACTAAGCTGAAACAGGCCCAAACGGCTAAATTACTGGGCTTTCAGATAGATAGTTCGCTCGTCTGGGACACACACATAGATAACCTATGTTCAAAGCTCGGAGGAGCGTGCTTTGCACTACGAAGGTTGGCAGGCACTGCATCTCGCGACGTAGTGCGCACCTGTTATTTCGCCACCGTCCACAGCGCCATCACTTATGGTGCGGAGCTGTGGGCGTGCGCCGCCGACACCCAGCGCGCGTTCGTAATGCAAAAGCGCGCCGTCCGCGCCATTGCGGGCGTCCCTAACGATTTCTCATCCAGGGACTTGTTTAGGGAGTTAAAAATTCTACCGCTGCCGTGCGAGTTTATTTATCGGGTGGCGCTATTCACGTATACAAACTTGGACCTGTTTCAGCGTAGAGGTGTAAACGGGAATCGCGCACTCCGCAGTAACAAGTACTACTACCGTCTTGTTACACCTCAGCACCGGTTAGCAAAATCAGGGAGATCCGTGTATATAATGGGCCCCTCAGTGTACAATAGATTACCAGAAAGGATTAGGGATGCAGCCTCCGCACCCATATTTAAAAGATGCTTAAAGAATTGGTTACTGGAGGGAGGGTTCTACAGCGTAGATGAGTTTATGGCACTGCCCGAGCTATAGAGGCTCCCCATGACCAATATCTTGATCGGCATCATAATATTAAACTATATAATATTGTTAAAATAATTAAGTGAGAAATCTTAAATAATTAATAGTATTTTTTTGATACCTACTTTTCTATGTAGGTAATTATCATAAATGACATGTAACTATGGTGTTACCAATAAAGTATTGTATTGTATTGTACTAGCCTACGTAACTTGCCCGCAGCCTTAGAATAACAACACGTATTCTAAGCCCGCAGCTTAGCTCGC
This sequence comes from Colostygia pectinataria, assembly GCA_951394395.1. NCBI lineage: Eukaryota > Metazoa > Arthropoda > Insecta > Lepidoptera > Geometridae > Colostygia > Colostygia pectinataria. Next base: position 12,830,307 of record OX596352.1, on the reverse strand, counting down.
CTTTTTCAAAAACGGAGGATGTTATCAATCCTTAACTTTGTTTTTTGTTTTCTTATTATGTTTGACATGATTAGCCAAATTTATGATTTTTTTTGTTTGATAGAGGTGGTCCATATGAGTTTTTTCGAAATTGGTTTTTTCCCTTTTTGAAAAATTATAAAAAAACGTGTCAATAGTACATCTCCCCGATCCATCGAAACATTTTTTTTAGTTTACAAATGGTTTTTGTTTATTTTTACCTGGACAGTATTATATCTGTGCCCGGACTTACTTATCGCCATGGCTTTGCCTTTCGAATGACAGCATGATGTCCGCTCTGCCGTGGTCGGAGTCCCACGGCACGAACTTGATGCCACAGTGCGGCGCCCACTCTTCGAAAGCCTCTGCCACTAGCTCCTCCACGCGCTCCTTGCTCAACGGGCTGTCTTGTATATTCCGATACCGCTTTACATTATGGGGCCCATTCACTACCCTGTTAGTACACAAATATTTATTAGATTTAGGCTGCGTTTCCACCAGAGATTTGTGAGGAATGTGATTGTTAGGAACTAATAGAATCACTTCATTTACCTAGCCTCGCTCTGTCCAGCTTTATTGGAAACGGCTCTGCAGAGCGAGGTTTTTGTACTTACATGCAAAACAATAGAAAAATGTGTGCTACGGAATGTGTGCGAGGGATGTGTTGCGTGGAATGTGTACGAGGGATGTGTGATAGGGACAAAATAAAGAAATATGACCAATTAATTAATGTCAACCAAAATGTCAAGCTAAATAATTTAAGTAATATTAAATATTGCCTTAAATATTATTTTCAACACACTTGCTTATAAAGTGGCTCTATGGTCATCGCAATTAGGCACAGAATGACACCCATAATCAAACTATGACTTTTTCATTGCTACAGCTCACTAGTGAGTTATAGTGGCTCTTTGGTCATCGCAATTAGGCACAGAATGACACCCATAATCAAACTATAACTTTTTCATTGCTTTAACTCACTAGGGAGTTATAGATTTTTTTTTTGTTATTTTATTATGAGTTTTTTTTGTTATTTTATTCACAAGTGTGTTGAAAAACGTCGTATGATACACGTGTGTATTGATGATTACCGTCCTTCCTGACCCTCGCCTACGGCTCGGGTCTCAATGGCGCCTCAGCGGTAATCACCAATGTTACACACTAGTACCATAATGTACTATTATACTTAATAATTATATTAAAAATATTATTTAGCTTGACATTTTGGTTGACATTAATTGATCATTTTTCTTTATTTTCTTCACGACACGTGCGTGATGCTTCTGACGTAGGTAATTTTAATAGTTTTTATAGTAGGTACATACCTAGTTCAGTAATAGTAATATTTTAATAGTAGGTAATCTGCGATACCTACTGAATCTTGCGATGATGATGATGTGTTGTATAACCAGCCTAGTGAGAAATAGGTGTCAAGCAAGACACTTACTTGTATGTGAGGGTTGTTTTGTTCCAGCGACCATTCACGACAGCGGACCTTCGAAACCTGCCCTGCGTTGAGACGTCGACCTCATCATGCACTCCGCAACGCTTGTTGAAAATGTCCTGAAAATTAATTGCAGTGTCGTGTGTGAACGAAAGGGAAAATTTTCAATGGATTCACCGAAAATCACTTTTTGGTTTTTTAATAGATATCCACCTTATCCGATTTGCTCTTATAAATAGATTTGCCTTGGACTTTACTGATTACTATAATAGCACACAGTAACCAAATCAAATGGTCTAAAATGGCCATCGTTTTAGAGGTTTATGTGAAACGCAGCTTTTTAAACTGGTATATTATAAAGGTAGGTATGCTGACTTCTGTAGACTATAGATATATATTAAATCACGGACTCAGTGATGCACTATAATGTGCTGTGAGGTCTAGTCTGTTTTTAACACAGCTTTAATAACACTTACGTAATTATATGAAGAATTAAATGGTTAATTTTCCTTAAAATTTATTATTAGGCAGATGCACTTGCGTCAAGGAAAGTTACGGAGCCCTAGGCTAAGTACATTTTGGAAAAAAACTTGGCTTGGTCTAATAATCCCCTTAAAGATTCCTCTGCGAAGGGGATTCTTAGACTTTTTGTCTACAAATCCCCTTACAAACGGATTTAGCTGAGGCAGGGGATTATTAGACAAAAAGTATAGAAATCCCCTTAATCGTAATTTATTTTGGTGGAAGGGGGTTATTAGACACGAATAAATAAATACTCTTAAACCTTTATTTTATTAAATGAAATAAAGTTAATTCGTATAGGCCGGGTGAATTAGCCATAACTGACCTCAGATTTAGACCCCTTGGAATGCGAATTTCAAAACATCGTTTCTTAGTAGTAGTTATGTTATCTGTGGTACACCCATTCCAAAGAATGTCATTCGAAGAAACAACGGCAGCTAAAGTACCTACGTAAAACTGAACACTTCAAAAATACGTTATAAAAGGGGTATAGGAAAGACATCAAATCAAAACAAACTATTATAGAACTGCATACAAAAATAAGTAGCTAACAAAAAGTCGTTTATTTTTTGTCTTAAATGTACTACCAAGTACCTACCCACCTCTACGGACAAAGTCGTAGCCCACGATTGTATGAAGAGGCTAGTGTTCTGGGGGCTCTTAAGTAAGTGATCATCGATACCTACCTACCTACTCCATTACTTCTTGCTGGATATTTGTAATAACTGAGGAAAAATATAAATGTGAACCTCTGAATTCCCAAAGGATATTTTTTGGGTTTGGGAATTCCGATTACATACACCTACATCACACCCGAGATATACAGTGTCATTCATTATCAACCTGACAAACTTAAGGGATAGGTTCCACACCTAAAAAAAAAAATATATGTACCTATAATTTTTTTTTTTTTTATGTATGTTTTGTCTTAAAAATCACAAGTAAACAAAAAAAAATCGATTACGTTTTTCCGCTCAATTATTATTTATCATTGTTGGGAATCGAGTAAAGCGACGTAATAATGAAATATTCGAGTGTGCGCGCCCCGTAGCGGGTCAAGGACACGCGCAGGTCAAGGACGCGCGGGTTAGTGACCCGCAGTTCATTGACGCGCGGGTCACTAACACGTGCCGAGCGCTGCCTTTTCGATTTCTAACAAGGATAACTTATTATGAAGCAGAATTACGTAATTTTTTTTTTAAATTTTATAAAACAAAAACGTTTAGAAAAAAAAAAAAGTACAAGTATTTTTTTTTTTGTGTGGAACCTACCCCTTAAGTTTCTCAGGTTGATAATGAATGACCTTATATAAATAAACTAAGCACTACGTTCCGGGCACTCAATTATTTAGGTACCTAGTACCTACTTTAAAACATTATATGGTATGGCCAGTAACTGAAACGAAAAAAAATAAGTTTCTGGCCATAGGTATCTACATGCTAGTCACCACCAGCCCCACCTACGAATCCAATTTATCTTTGGCGAAAATACATCATGTATCTAAGGTAAAAGGCCTGAAAGAGCCTTCTTCCAAGTGGTGCCAAAAGTGGGACCTTGCTCCGCAATATCCAACAAAAGTTTTTAGTCAATCGGGACAATCTAGGTATATTTTTTTAATAATAAAAATAATAATAGGTAATGGCTAATGGCTAACTGACTCGTTGGCTTGCTAGCCGGCTGAACTGTATAATTTTCCCACTGGTACCCCTTTGCCTACTGGTACCATTTTCCCACTGGTGTCATTTACCTTACCTACCCGCTACGGTGCCATTTTCACATTGATAGGGTAGACTTCAAGGATATGAAGGCCCATAATTTCGTAGGTGTGTTTTATAGTGAAATGGACATTTGTCTACATATAAATACTACAATTTTGTCCATAAGTGCAAAGGTTAAGATAGAGGAGCCATTTGAATAATAAAATGTCACAATCGTCCCCATCCCAAGGACAGTTGTGACAGTGCCTGGGGTCGACAGTGACAGTTCAAAAATACACTAAATGGTTTCTAACTCGTCCCCAATAGAAAATAGTTTTTAAAAGAAGAAGAAGAAGATGAAAATAGTTTCGCCAATACGACGACCGACTGTCACAACAACAGTACCCTGGCACAATTGTAACCAGTCTACCCTACCTACCATTTTCCCACTTGTACCATTTTTCTAACTTGCCGTGCGTGAATAATATTGATATGTAGTTAGTAGGTACCTTAAAGATGTTTTTTTTTTTTTAATAAATAAATAAATAAATAATACTGGACAATCCACACAGCACCATCTAGCCCCAAGGTAAGCTGCTGTTAAACAGAGCTGCGTTTATTGGTACTAGATGACTGATATATACTTAATACAATACAATACAATACATAGATAGATATTTTTTTTATATATAGAATATACCCAGAACACCCGGGACAAATATTTGTAGATCGTACAAACATTTGACCCGAGGCGGGAATCGAACCCGCAACCTCCGCGTCGCAGGCGGACCTGCGCCCGCTACGCCACATCGGTCGTCAAAAGCCTACTAGGTACCTACTAAGTTTCAAACAAATAGCACGACGCGTTACAAAGTTCCTATACAAACTTGAACACCCTCTACACCCCGTTTTAGGGGTAGTTTTAGACTTCGTCGTTTTAGACAAATTTTTTTAAGAATGTTTATGCCAAGTTTCAAGTAGGTAGGTAGGTATAGGTACCTACTTATCAGGAATACGATTTTTCATAAAAACGTTTTGCTTATGGGTTAATTTCGATAATCCCCTTATTTTTTTATTTATCATATACAGGGCGTCCCAAACTTATGGGACATGAAGGGGAAGTACCTTAAATATCGTAGATAGTGTATTTTGCTTAAAGAAGACTTTATGTTATTTTTAAAACTTAGTAATTCCGCATTCATAGATTTTCTAAAAATTACTTGCTTCGTCTGGGAATCGAACCGACTCAAATGTCAAAAAAAAATCACCATAAATTAAACAAACTAATTCATAAGATTTTTTTTTAAACGAAATAATATTTTTAAATGTCGTTCTTAAATTTGAAAATGGAACAGTCTGTGCGAGCGTTTGTTTTTCGGATATTGATCTGTTTAGTCTTAATTTACTTACACAAGTGTTAATGTATTAATTTGTTGCGAACATGGCATATCAAGTAAGTTTTGATCTAATGGAAGCATATTTTTTGAACGATAAAGATATCTCTAGAAGTTTGCGGTGGTACAGCGTAAAATATCCTGATAGACAAATACCGTCTCGTAAAGTTTTGAAAAGGCTTGTGAACAATTTGAGAACTCTGGGACGTTTCGATAAACGCCCAAGAGAACCACATCAAGAAAACCATACGATCAACGACGAAGAACTTGATATTTTAATTTACTTTTCGGCTTTTCCGAAAACATCGGTGAGAGAAGGAGAACATGAAATTGGAGTTTCGAAAAGTAAAATACACCGTGTATTAAAAAAACACGGTTTTAAGAGTTATGTTGAAGGACGATTGGTTCAAAAATTACTTCCGGGCGATACAGAAAGGAGAAAATATTTCTGTCTTGATATCCAGGCACGCTTGCTCGAAGATCCAAATTTTTTGGATAATATTATTTGGACAGACGAATCTAACTTTAGTAATAACGGTATGTATAACCGCAACAATAATCGTATTTGGTTTAAAGAAAATCCCCTACGAGTCACTGAAACGAATAACCAAGTGCGTTTTTCACTCAACTGTTGGTGTGGACTTTTAAAAAACCGGGTTTTCTTAATCCATTTTTACCAAGGAACCTTAAACACAGAAAAGTATTTAGGAATACTTCAAATTTTAAGGGATGAGATAAGAAATCTTTCCGCGGCGGAGCAAGAAAACTTAATTTTCCAACAAGATGGAGCTCCGGCTCATAATAGTCGGAGAGCAGCAGATTTTCTAAATGAATGTTTTCCTACATGGATTGGTACAAATGGATTGATTAGATGGCCAGCCAGATCCCCGGACCTTACACCATTAGATTTCTTCTTTTGGGGATACGTGAAAGATATGCTATACAAAAAGCGATACAAGAACGTGGGCGAGTTGCAAACTGAATTGTGCCATATCACATCGAGTGTTCACCATAAAATGATAAGAAAATCAACAGGTAGCGGACTCATTAAAAGATTGGCGATTTGCGTAAGACAAGAGGGATCACATTTTGAGCATTTAATTAATTGATTTACAAAAAAATACCCACTTAATTGACTACGGCAGTTACATGTATGTTTTTATGTTGATTAAAATGATTAATTTTACGTTGTTCCTTTCTTTTAAAATACAACGTTACCTAAGCAGAGTTATTATTTTTTAGCTATTCTTTCGATTGGCATCATAAAAGTAGGGTGATTTTTTTTTGACATTTGAGTTGGTTCGATTCCCAGACGAAGCAAGTAATTTTTAGAAAATCTATGAATGCGGAATTACTAAGTTTTAAAAATAACATAAAGTCTTCTTTAAGCAAAATACACTATCTACGATATTTAAGGTACTTCCCCTTCATGTCCTATAAGTTTGGGACGCCCTGTATATAGGTTTAGGGGATTTTGGGGGTGTGTTGTCATCAGTCAATAGACAAAGATTCTTCTAATAAAATTATATGCCGGTAGGTACATGGGCGTATTTTTCAGAACCTATTGATTGATTGATTAGGCTGTAGGCGAGCGAGAACAGACTGACCGACAGAAGGAAAAATGCACTTTTTCGCTAATCTCGAAACTGAGGCGCTTAGCTCGCTTTGCCCGCTCGGTCAGTTCTAAGGAAAATTAGTAGGTAGCTAGGTACTTACTTAGGGAAAAGTAATTTTACTTTCCTCTATTACCTAATATGTAAAGTAATACTCATAGTAATTCCCAAAATATGATAAGCTGCGTTTAAAAACGGACTGGACCTGACAGCACATTACAGTGCATCAGTAAGTCCGCGATTGAAAATTACTACTACTACATTAGTTAAAAGGCTGCGTTTCACTTACCTCTAAAACGATGGCCACCTTAAACCATTTGATTATGTTACTATGTTCTTTTATAGTAATCAGTAAAGTCCAAGGCAAATCTATTCAGAGAAGCAAATCAGATAAGGTAGATCTAATACGAAACCAAAAAGTGATTTTCGGTGCATCCCAAAGCAAATTGGGGCAACCTATACTAAGTACGACACTCTACAATCTCTAATAAATTTTCAGGACATTTCCATTATACGTTGCGGAGTGCATGATGAGGTGGACGTCTCAACGCTCGGCAGATTTCGAAGGTCCGCTGTGGTGAATGGTCGCTGGAACAAAACAACCCTCACATACAAGTAAGTGTCTTGACATCTCTCCATTAAAAGGCTTGTTACACTTACACTTCGACCCAAGATTCAGCATTACTGAATGAAACTTGTAGCCTTTTTTGTATGGAATGCATTTTTAACATGATTTTTTTTTGTATGCTATGTGAGGTACCTAATACTTCACAGGCTCCCATATAAATTTTATCGAAATTGGTTCAGAACATATGGATAAATCATAAAAAACGTGCCAATAACTACTACAATATATAAACAAATATACACCACAATTCCACAATCTATCGAAACATTTTTTTAATTTGCAGTCGGTTTTTGTTTTTTTTTCTAAAAAATACTGACCGCGCGGCTTCACCCGCGTTTTTGCAGTTTTTATGCTATCCCACTGGAACAGTAAATTTATTTTAAAAAGCCTATGTGTTATTCATATTCCAAATTTCATCACAATCGGTAAAGTCGCCACGGAGATACGTGGTAACAAACATTCACACAGACTCTCGTATTTATAATATTATTTTATACTAGCGGCTCGTCCCGGCTTCGCACGGGTGCAATTAAAACTTAAGCACCCGTGCGAAGCCGGGGCGGGTCGCTAGTCATTTATAAGGTAGGAGCCGACCGCACGTTTTAGCCGCGCGGCTACCTATTTCATAGTTCACGTGCACGCCCCTCTCTGGCCACGGCGCGCGCGCTGGTGCGCATAGTATTTTGTTTAGATTGACATTTTTATAATTCGTCATAACTTTTGAATGGAATGTCTGATTTCAATAATTCAAACAGTTATCTACAGGTATTGAAACAGTCTTGAATATGAAATGATTAATTTGGCTAGGGATTAATATAAAGGTATGGAATACATGGTCTGATTTTGGTCGGCATTTCAACTTTCAACAACGGCATATAAACTTTTAAAATGTAAAAAAGTAGTTATACATAACTACAATAGTTGGACATATGGTATCGCTGACTTTTTTGTAGATATCAATATGTTCTTTAATATTGTAGAACATTTTTTTGTTCTATCATCAATAGTTTCCGCAGCGCATGCGATGAAAGACATTTTATGGCAACTTTTTTTACACCTAGGGTTACATTATTGAAGTTTTAGTAGGGAACCCTATTATTTTCTAAAATAAAATATAGCCTATAAATATAGCCTCAGGGATAATGTAGCATTCTAATGGTGAAAAAAATTTTGAAATCGATCCAGTAGTTTTTGAGTTTATTCGTAACAAACAAAAATACAAACATACAAATCTTCTCTCTTTATAATATTAGTATAGATAGGATAGTAGGAAGGAAGTAGGATACCTAATAAGAATCACTTGACGTGAACAAAATTAAATGATTATCCTATTAGTTACCTACATATTTTGTGTACAGGGTAGTAAATGGGCCTCAAAATACAAAACCGAAAGAACTTAAACAAAAAAACCCGATGAGCAAGGAGCGCGTGGAGGAGCTGGTGGCAGAGGCCTTCGAGGAGTGGGCGCCGCACTGTGGCATCAAGTTCGTGCCGTGGGACTCCGACCACGGCAGAGCGGACATCTCGCTGTCATTCGAAAGGCGAAACCATGGCGATGCGTAAGTCCGGGCACAGACAGAAATAAAATGGCCTACTGGTAGTAGGAGTTCGACACTACTATCCCCAGAGGTTTCAAAATGATCCTTGTGATATGATTGAATAAATATATTTTTTACTTTACTTTACTTTAGGTATAATACCTCCTAGGGAAGTACTTGTACATTAATAACGCGAGCTAAGCTCCGGTGTGGCTGCGGGCGCAAGTTAGGTATTTACTTAGGCTAGTAACATAACTTAGGGTACATTATTAAATCCTTCATTCCAGAAAGGCATTCGACGGACCCGGGCAAGTGGTCGGTCACGCATTCTCACCTTCACCAGAGTTTAACGACGCCGACGTGCACTTCGACGACGACGAGACTTGGGTTGAAGTGGGCTCAAAAAAAAAGGGTGTAACCTTCTACTCAATAGCTTTGCACGAGATCGGACACGCGTTAGGGTTGGGACACTCAAATGACAAGGATACAATCATGTACGCGTATGATCTGCACCTTACACATCTGAGTGAGAGCGACATCAAACGAATGCGGATGCTTTATGGTAAATATAATGCTTTGAATACTATACGTGTTATTATTCTAAGCTAGAATATACAGGGTCATTCATTATCACCCTGACAAACTTAAGAATCCTATCCATGATAGCCCGTGAAGATTGAACACGATTGTGGCTCGTGTGTTGGAGATATTTTAACGAAAATAAAAACATATTAAAGCTTCATCCCTTAAAATTTAAGTAAGTAGGACAAATATTAATAAACTCAAGACACAACTGATTAAAAAAATAATTAGTAACGCACATTTTCGTAAAATGAGCATTTTCAGTCAACTTTCGATCATGATATCTATGAAACAACAAGGTCTAACATATTTCCAAAAATGTTATTCAAATAATCATAGTTTTAAAATTTAAGTAAGTAGGTAAAAAACATCACCTTAGTTCAATATTTTTGAAAAAAAAAGGTCTAAAAACGCATACTTTTCCCAATTTTACGCTCGTTGTTTCTTCGAAATTAGAAAGTTTATAATAAAAATATACCTACTACATTAAAGTTTTGATATTTATTTACAAAATAAAATTTAAAAAATGGTCTAAAAGTTTTAATTTATTTTTATACGATTTTTTAAAGAATCCTCCGAATCCACTTTATAGCTTGATGCAAAACGCGGCTGCTCTCACTACGCGCTAAGCGCTCGTGGAGGGAGGACGTATCGCGCTGTTTGTCGCGCGAGCTGTTACGTATAATCATAGGGAGCTTATACAAATTATAAAGCGATCGTGTGGTTTTGATCCGTGATAGTTAAATCTCTAAGTAAGTACCTATGATATAATAATGTAAGTAGTAAACCACACTGGTTCTAGAGAACTAGTGATACGAGTAAGTAGCTTAGAATGTTAGTAGTAGTACATAGTAGTAATACATAGTATTATTAGTAGTAAACTTTTATGACATTATTAAAATTACCTTCTTCGTGGTAGGTACATAATCTAGCACTAAGTAGTAGGTAAAATTTCTACCTAGATACAGATACCTACCTACGTACCTACTTAGTAGCTAAATCGTGGGTATCAGAAACTCTAGTACCAACCTACCATGGTAATACAAGACCCAGACAGAAGAAGCAATTACGTGTCAAGTAAAAGTATTTATTTCATTTCAAGTTCCTAGTAAGTTCCTAGGTGTTTGCAGGACACGTAAACATTTTTACCACTGCAGAATTCGAACCCGCACTTCTTGCATCTCAGCTCAGTTCAGCTGCTCAGCTGAATACTTGCCAGCCACGCCACCAAGATCGTCAAAGTAAAGTACCTAGGCTCTGTGACCTAGATCAGGTACTAGGTAAATTGTTTTACATAAGCTTACAAAGGGCACGGATGTCCCTACGTATATGGGTACCTATACCATAGGTACTTACACAATCTAGCTACCTACTAAGTAGGTAGACACTAGACCTAAACTAAACTTACTAGACCTACTTTGACGATCTCGGTGACGTGGCTGGCGAGTGTCCAGTTGAGACGCATGAAGTGCGGGTTCGATTCTTGCAGTGGTTATTATGTTTGCGTGTTCTGCAAATAGATACCTAGGAATTTGAAATGAAATAAGTAGGTACCTACTTTTCTATTTGCGATACAATTGCATTTATCGATTTACTAACTAGAATCTAGTTAGGAGAGCTGGTACCAACTTTATATAAGTACAGGTAGGTGTATCTGTAGGTAGGTATGCAAAATAATGAACCTACCGTAACTATACAAGTACCATCATACCATACCAAAGGTTATTCATCATACCTATCGTATGATGAATAACACGTTATTCGAATGTTAGTTTTTAGACATAGGTACTGTACCTACTGGTTTCCTCACGATGTTTTTCTTCACCGTGTGAGATAGATCATTGAGAAGCGATTCTAAGTTTTTATCTATATATGGTTTTATCATTTTATGGTAAGTAGGTAAAGAAATTAAATTCAATGTCATTCCAGCACCGCTGGACTTAGGTTGTCTTTCAAATTTGGACTCTATTGTCACAGGTTATGGTATGTTATTATTTGCACTTACCGAGCTCGCTAACTCTTGATAAAATCAAAACTTTGAATCGCCTCTTTGATCTGATGGCATTGCGCACATTATTATTACGAATAAAAAAATCCATTGGTGTGCGACCAACCGTCTTCAAACCCACGACCTTATGGTCGTCGGTCGGTTCGAAGCGCAGCGCAACTCTGTGGCGCAAGCCAGAAAAAAGCGACCGGCGCGCATCGGGCGGGCGCGCCGCACCACTTCATACAAAATATAGGAGAGGGAGAGGGACGAGGTGCAAAACAGATAGAAGAATAATGTGCGCTGGCCGATGGCGGGGCGCGCCCCCGCGCGCCCGCGCGTCTTCTATCTGGCCTGCGCCTTGATCACAAGACAGGGTCACTCACTACCACTAGAACACCAGTGCTCCGGCCAAATTCTATGTAAAAAAATGTAAACATAGAAACGACCACGGAATGACAAACTCGGGTCAAACCCGTTTTTTTTTCACTAGCTGGGGTTTCTTTCCCGTAAATCATGTAGGTAGGTATTTATTTATTATTATATACTTACTAGTAGGTACCTACCTACCTATTTAATTATTATTAGACTTACCTACCAAAGTAACAACTTATGTAAGTATCACCCTCCCTATGTACTTACCTAGGTACTAATAAAATTATTGACAGGATAGATGAAGCAGTTGTATAAGTAGATAGCCTCAATTTCTTTTGAATCTAATAGAAAACAGAATCCTTTATGGTAAAATGCGAAAGTTTGTGAGTTAGTGAGAGTGTATGTTTGTCTGCGCTTACTCCGTAACGGCTGAACGGATTTGGCTGATACTTGAAATACACATAGTTTATGTCTTGGAATAATACATAGGTTATGGTATGGTATGTTTTGTTTTATGATGGTGTATGGTATGGTAGAATGAATGAGAACACTTACTTAGTTAGTTTAAAAAAAACATAAGCACGACGGTATGGTACGGTATGATCTAGTATCATAGACGTGTAGGTAACAAAATGTCCCCATAAACCCGAAAGGGGGATATCCCGCCGAAGCACGTATAATACACGTCCTCCTCGTGTATACTTTGACGTGTGCAAAAGTTGAATAGGTACATCATAAATTCGTAATTAATTCATTACCTTACAAAAAATAATGTAACATTATTAATTAACTTGGAGTTTACACAGATAATTTATTTATTATTAATTTATGAATGAAAAATCGTCGTCGTCAAAAGTCGTTGAATAAACATTGTTCACCAAGACCTGTGGAATAGCCTCTTTTCGAGTTTATAGGGACATTATGATACACCGTGTATGAAGTGAATACCTACTCTCGAACGCCTTTTGTGAGTAAAATCTAAACGGTTTAAGAGTAGTAGAGTTCTTTGTGATAGAGCTCGTCCGGGGAAGGACTACCACCATACCTATTTCTGCCGCCAAGCAGTAATGCTCGCATTGCTGTGTTCCGGTGTGAAGGGTATGGTTTCCGGTGAAATTACTGGCACATGAGGCGTTCTTAGCCTCAAGGTGGCAACCCGCAAGTGATACCTCTCTGGTATTGCAAGCGTCCATAGGCTGCGGTAACTGCTTACCATCTTGTGGGCCGTACGCTTGGTTGCCACAACAGTTGTATAAAAAAAAAAAACGGCTATAGATATGGAAAAATGTTGTCGTTTAGATTTTACCCTCAGCGGGCGGTTGAAAGTACTCACTCTGTAGATAGTAAAGCAATAAAAGCAAAAAAAGTATAGCATAGTAGTACATCAAGTAGTAACATACCTATAGCATAAAATATTAATATACATAAGTACTTCTTTCAATAAAGTACAAAGCAGTATAATGGATATAAATGAAAATGTAATAATATAATGGATATAGATGAAAATAATTGTCATTTTCTTTGTGAAATTATGTAATTACGTAAATAATAACATATTTATGTTTGTAACTTTCAGATTATTCCGAAAAATTCGGTTGCGTTAAAAGAAAAAAAAGGTTTAAAAAACATATTGAAACTTTTTTTTTTATTTTCAATTTATTTGTTATGTACTTTTCGATAATAGTTCGCTGTAGAAGTAGTAGCACTTTGGTGAAACCTTTGTAGTTCAATAAAGTTTATATCAACTTCACAAAAAAAATATGGATCATCATCCAAAGCCCATAAACCACAGCTGAGCTTCCCCATTCATTCTTGGTCTAGTGAGTGCCCAATGCACTTAAATGCTGTAGTGACCTCCGATCACTTCCAAATTTTCGGAATTTCAGATATTGTACCTAACATTTCTGTAGAATTATAGGTAAAATTATAAAACGAATGTTCCTTTATAAAATGCTACTTGTATTACAGACTCTTGGCCCCTGATACTGTGAACTCTATAGCCACAGAAAATGTGCGCATATTGACAAATGAAAACGTCGATAGATTGATTATTCATGAGAACAATGATGGAATGGTTTATGAGAACGACAGTGGATTTATTCACCATAACAATATTGGATTAGTTCAGGAGAAAGATGATGAAATGATCGATGACACGGATGATTATGACACAGTTATTTCGGATGAAGTAATAATAAATTGCATAATACAAGTTGATAGTTATCTGTAATCAGTATATTAAAATCCACTAAGCAAAGGTTTTTTTCGTGTCCTCGATAATATTTTCCAACGTTTAGGTTTCTTCAAGAAACCAACATAATATTGCGTTTTAATAAATACGTTTAATAAATACTCTGTTTATATAAATAGTCTGCGACACAGATGAGGGGTTATTTGATTTTTTGTTTTAGTGTAAAATAACCTTATGAAAGTACAGTCAAACTGTTCTTGTTTATTTATTTTTGCAAGAAAAAAATTCATAATTATTATGAGGTTACCTACTTATTAGAAAAAGAAAATACTCAAGATACAAAATACACAGCGTGTAAAAAAACGACTAGAGATAATTATAAAGTTGTGATCTTATTTTGTTGTACTATGTGTATGAAACTAGAAAAAAACGAAAAGGACGTAAACAAGACAACATTATTTTTTGCGTTTTTTTCCGCTAAATATTTTCAGAATCATGGTCTGATCTTTCACACCTGATTAATCACGGTAGAAGTCTTTTTACACCCTATAAGTACATGGTGTAACCTAATGTCCCTCTATGCCCGAAAAGGGGGTATTCACAGGTCTTGCCAAAATTTGGCAAGATCTGCGGAATACTCTGACAGCTTTTGATCTGGACAGCTTTTCACTCTATACAAAGCACAAGTCCGGTCAGGTATGGAGTATTGCTGCCACCTATGGGATGGTTCAGCTCAACACCAGCTGCCTTAGACTCGATTGAGCGAAGGGCTTTGAGACTTGTGGGTGAGCAACAAGTTGCGGAGACTAAGTTCCAGAGTCGCGAGCACCGCCGCAAAGTTGCGTGCCTATCTATCTTCTACAGATTGCATTTCGGTGAATGTGCCCAGGAACTGCATGATCTTATCCCACCATCTCCTTTTCACCAAAGGAGTAGCAGACGTACGGCGCAGTACCACCCGTACCTTGTCAGCATACCACCCATTCGCACCAAGCGTTACAGCTCAACATTTATTATGCGAACTGCCAAGGTGTGGAATACTCTGCCGTTTTCTGTTTTTCCTGACAATTACAATCCGGGCCTCTTCAAGGCTAGAGTGAATAGGTGTCTCATAGACCTTCGTGCTCCACCGTCGGCCACATCATCGCTTTCAACCAGGCGTGATCGTGGTCAAACGAAGGTGATTGAAACCCAATGTTATTTCAATTACTTTTTTTTATACAACTTAAGTGGCAACCATGCGTACGGCCCACAAGATGGTAAGCGGTTACCGCAGCCTATGGACGCTTGTGATACCAGAAGTATCACTCGCGGGTTGCCACCTTGAAGCTAAGATCGAACGCCTCATGTGCCAGTAATTTCACCGGAAACCATACCCTTCACACCGGAACACAGCAATGCGAGCATTACTGCTTGGCTTCAGAAATAGGTATGGTGGTAGTCCTTCCCCGGACGAGCTCTATCACAAAGAACTCTAATACTCTTTTATGCACTATGACTTTTGAAATTTCAAAGTTTTTCATTCATGAAATGCGTACTGTATGCGTAGGTAAATGAAATGAATACTTACTTACTAGTTGGACTTTTTAAATACGATATACTAATTCAACTTTTGCACCGTCAAAGTGTTCACGTGCATGGGTGGAATACCCCCCTTTCGGGATTATAGGTACATTATGTTACACGTTTTAAATAATTAGATATCATACATCATCATACCAGATTAATTAAATTATTACTAGCATCCGTTCGCGTACCTACCTGGTTTATGTGTTCTTCCAAATCATAAATTATGGCATGTGTATTGTAAAACATTAGTAGGTACTTAGATAATAATCAGTACGATTTTGTTTTTATCAAGCGCATCATAAAATAGGTAGGTAGGTAATGAAAAACACTAACTCAAATATTTCATGACCATGACTAAAACTGCACTCTCTCAAGAATTGGACTACCAGCGATTCCAAGCTCTATCACAGTTCCCCGAAAGTTTATATTGCTCCGCTCGCATAGTACGGCGGCTATAAGTAGCACTCGCGCTTTTCAACCGCACTTATTTACTATGCTGCCGCCCTGGCAGGCAGTTGTATACGCTTCAAACTATTTTATCTCGTCTCGTCTCGTCGAGATAAATAGTTTTAGGTAACTACCTAGGTACTTACTGTTAGTGTGATTTCAAATTAGCCGCAAAGTGCCGCGCGGGCACTTTCATCAAGTCACCCTTATTTGTACCTCTAACCACAGAACAGGTATTAGTACTTTCCAACCCCAGCCCTGCCTGTATGGTAGCCGCGCGCTACACGCGCTAATACAATCAAAAGTAGGTAGGTATCATGTGCTTGTAATTTCACCGGAAACCATACCCATCGAACTAGAGCATCGAACTAGAGCACAGACGCGAGCATTACTGCTTGGCAGCAGAAATAGGTACTACAGGGTATTACCTACCTACCAACCTACCATGTAATGGTTCCTGTTTGAGGACAAAACTGAGAGTAGGTAGGTATAACGTTGAAAAGAGCGTGTGGTCCCCAGTCATAATAATAGGTAAGTAGGTACCTAACCTAGCTAGAGTAGGTACCTAGGTTTTAATAAAAAAAAGTAAGTAGGTAGGTACTTACATATATATTTAATATGTATACCTACCTACCTATTTTTATTCACGTCATTATCTGTTCAACAAGTAGAGTTAGGTAGGAACATAAGAGTATGCAGTAGACACCTATTTTTAAACATAATCACCCAGTCGACATGACAAAGGATCAAATGTATTTGTCCTTTACTTAGTTGTGTAAGTTACTAACGCACACAACGGTGAGCCGCACACACGTAGAGCCTCGCGTCGCGCGCCCGTAAATACCTAAACTTGACAGCGCTGGATCTTGGAACGGACTCTTAAGGGATAGGTTCCACACATAAAAAAATATATATGTACCTATAATTTTTTTTTTATGTATGTTTGTCTTAAAAATCCCAAGTAAACAAAAAAAATCGATTACGTTTTTCCGCTCAATTATTATTTATCGTTGTTGGCGACGTAATAAAGAAATATTCGAGTGTGCGCGCCCCGTAGCGGGTCAAGGACACGCGCAGGTCAAGGACGCGCGGGTTATTGACCCGCGGTTCATTGACGCGCGGGTCACTGACACGTACCGAGCGCTGCCTTTTCGATTTCTAACAAGGATAACTAATTAGTAAGCAGAATTACGTAATTTTTTTTTAAATATAAAAAAAAAGTTTTTTTAGTACAAGTTTTTTTTTTATGTGTGGAACCTACCCTTAAGTTTGTCAGGTTGATAATGAATGACCTTATATATTTAACTTTTTTATGAAACTATCTTTGACCTTTGAAAATGGTTTTCCGTATCTGTGTTCTTTCAATAGCGATAGTTTCGCTATCGATGACTTTGAAAAACAGTCAGACGAGCCCTAAACCTGGCTCGTCGTCAACGATTCCACGCAGATATCGTAACGAGCCCGCGTTTGGTCATAGCGAATAAGGCTCCTGAAGTCTCAAGTGCCTGTAATATTATCACCGGACACCATACCCTTCGAACTGAAAGTTTCGGTCTAAAACCACAGAACAGATTAGGACCTATTAGTAGGTACAATGCTGAAACAGCAATGCGAGCATTAAATGCTTGGCCCAGGTACCACGTTTTTAGTTGACTGTACTTATGCCCTAGGCCGAATATAAAACGAATCTGCCATCAGAATCTGTCCTAAACAGAATTGTCCTTAACCGAACAAAGGTAATGGGTAAAGTGGTAGTTCTTTTTTGAACGAGCTCTATCACAAAGAACTCTACTCATAAGTACCACTATTCAAGACGCCAGATCAAATATTCTAAATAATCAAATAATTAATCAACTTTAGGTATTGTTTTCTAAGCTCTACTACAAAAGTCATTTTTAACCAATGAAAAACGGAAGGTTCCTCTCGTCGCATTATTATTAGGATATACCTTACCTTACCTACCTTACTCATAAATATTTATTTCATCGGCCTTTTAATTTACAAATAAATTAACAACTACTAAGACGTAGGTACTCAAAGGTACTACTAAGATTTTTGATTAGCTAGGTACATTTGTTGATGTGTTGTATGTATTGCAGGTATTTCTGCTCCTACCACTACTAAGACAAAATATACTACTCCGAATGAAGTAACCAGTACTATACCGACTCTACGACCTGGTATACTACTCCAAGGAAATCAACCAGTAATAACAGGATGGTATATTAAAGTACTTCAAGGGAATCAATTAGTACTAGTACCACGGAACATTATATTTCAAAGGAACCAACTGGAACAATTACGACGGAACTTATTAAGCCAATTACTTCGTGGGAATCAACCAATCTACGAAAATTGAGGGTCTTCTGTCAAAGTTGCCATCCTATGGACTGTCCGAGGGTTTGTGCAAATGGGTCACTAGCTTTTTGTCCGGCAGAAGCATAAAAGCCGTCGTTGATGGTAGTTGCTCTGATAGCATGGACATTAATGCTGGTGTCCCGCAAGGTTCCGTGCTGTCGCCAACGCTGTTTGTGCTGCATATTAATGATATGCTGTCCATTGACAGCATTCATTGCTATGCGGACGACAGTACTGTAGACACTTTTTACACGGGCCGTGCCAACATCCCTCGTCACGTTGTTGAGGAAAGTCGAGGACATCTTGTATCTTTCATTGAGGGTACGTTAACCAGAGTTTCCGATTGGGGAAGGCAAAACCTGGTTCAGTTTAACCCAATGAAGACGCAAGCTTGTGCGTTCACCGCTAAAAAAAACCTCATTTGCTGTGGCTCCGCAATTCCAGGACACACCCCTTACCATCTCTAAGAGTATTGGGATTCTGGGTATGGACATCTCTAGCGACGTTCAGTTCCGCAGTCATTTAGAAGATAAGGTCAAGCTGGCATCCAAGAAGCTCGGTGTGCTCAACAGGGCGAAGCTGTACTTTAGTGCGGGGCAAAGACTGCTTCTTTACAAGTCGCAAGTCCGGCCTCACATGGAGTACTGCTGTCACCTCTGGGCTGGAGCACCTGGATACCAGCTAGGACCTCTTGATTCGATTCAAAGACGGGCGCTGAGAATTGTCGACAATCCCAAACTCACAAGCGGTATTGAGCCCTTAAGTCTGAGGAGAGACTTTGCCTCCTTGTGTGTGTTCTACCGCTTGTATAATGGGCAGTGTTCTGAAGAATTGTTTGACTTGATGCCAACAGCCTCTTTCTACCATCGCACCGCTCGCCATCGGCAGGGGATTCATCCACACACTCTAGAGCCAGGTTGGTCGCGCACCGTAAGGTTTCAGAGGAACTTCCTCCCGCGAACACTTAGGCTGTGGAATCTCCCTGCTGAGGTTTTCCCTGGAGACTACAGCATGAGGTTCTTCAAAAAGGGCGTTTTAAAATTTTTAAAGGGTCGGCAATGCGCGAGTGATGCCTCTGGTATTGCAAGCGTTCATAGGCTACGGTAACCGCTTAACATCAGGTGGGCCGTATGCTTGTTTGCCAACTTGGTGGTATAAAAAAAAAAAATGAGTCTTTTATTACATAGGAACCATTTAGTACTATGTATATATATACCTATTACCTACTACAAGTTCGTTCGTTCGTATAAGTCAGTGGCCAACTCTGGTGACAGAGTTTCTAGGCCGCCCGAAGGCCTCTGTCATGGCCTAACAACTTTGAAAAAGCCGGGACCGACTGTTTGACGTGCTCTCCGAAGCACGTTACCTACTACAAGTGAATATAATTATACCTAGTAATTCAATTGAACCAACCAACGTATTAAAACGATGGAATATTAAATTACTGAAAGATACCAAACAGAACTACTACGATGGAATAGATTATTTTATGTA
The DNA here is from genome assembly GCA_951394395.1 of Colostygia pectinataria. Lineage (NCBI taxonomy): Eukaryota > Metazoa > Arthropoda > Insecta > Lepidoptera > Geometridae > Colostygia > Colostygia pectinataria. The sequence goes on along the minus strand of OX596352.1, from coordinate 12,810,450 downwards.
GGTACTTACTAATTCAAGAAAACCAGTCAGTAATAACACGATGAAAATATAACTAATAAGTATCCGAGAAAACCCACCAGTACTGTGATGGAATAGTACTTATAATAATATAAGTGAACCAACCAGTACTACTACGACGGACTAAACTAGGAGTACCCTTGGAGTACCAAGGGAACGATCACTACTACGACTGAATTAATAAATATTAACTTTAAAAGGCCCTGCCTGAAAACCAGCGCTGTTTGCCTTGCTTGGTTTCACCAGTTTTGTATACTTATTTTATACATATTTACTAAGTTAGTTGTAAGTTCTCTCTCCTAGTTTATAGATATCTACCTACATATTTCTTTTACGAAGGTGGGCATTTTTCTTTCTTTTTGTTCTATCATAATTTAATGTTAGTTCTGTGTTTCTGTGCTGCCAAATAAATAATTTATTACCCACCACAAATACAAACACTTTTATTTTACGTACCTGCCTACCTACCTAACAGATCAACTAAGTATAGTTCGCACGGCGGATCTAGGATCAAACGCGCCTAGACGCGCAGACAATTTTGTTCGAATAAGCTCCATTGCGCATCGAAAAGGCTAACTTCACTACGGCCGAGATCCGCCGGGCGAACTATACTTATTTGAATATTATGCACAAATAATGAAAGATCTGGTAGGTACTTACTTAGAGTAATCGGTACCTACACCTCCATTGATGCTGGACATTTGTTTAGGAATAGTACATTATGGTACTAGTATCACTAATATCTATTCTGTGCTAGTGTGTAACATTGGTGATTACCGCTGAGGCGCCATGCCGAGGACGGTAATCATCAATACACGCGTGTATCATACGACGTTTTTCAACACACTTGTGAATAAAATAACAAAATAAATCTATAACTCACTAGTGAGTTATAGCAATGAAAAAGTCATAGTTTGATTATGGGTGTCATTCTGTGCCTAATTGCGATGACCATAGAGCCACTTTATAAGCAAATGTGTTGAAAAATAATAAATGTAACGTTCGGAGTTCCCAAAGGATGTTTTTTTCGGGAACTAGAATCGCCTTACTGTTGTGTGAACTTCCACCTGCGTCATAGAGGCGATTCTGAGTTAGGTATAATCCTATCCTTGTATACAGTGAGGTATGTGCGAGCTCGGTCAACGTCGAGTCCTAAATAACATACCAATATTGGCAGTGTTCAAAATCTAGATATTCCATAACCTGACGCCACGTTTTTTTTTATACAACTGTAGTGGCAACCAAGCGTACGGCCCACAAGATGGTAAGCGGTTACCGCAGCCTATGGACGCTTGCAATACCAGAGGTATCACTCGCGGGTTGCCACCTTGAAGCTAAGATCGAAAGCCTCATGTGCCAGTAATTTCACCGGAAACCATACTCTTCACACCGGAACACAGCAATGCGAGCATTACTGCTTGGCGGCAGAAATAGGTATGGTGGTAGTTCTTTCCCGGACGAGCTCTATCACAGAGAAATTTACTACTCTCTTTCGTAAATCAAGTTTTCGAGAAAATTAATTTTAATTTTTAAAATCGAGCCGGTATCTTGTTACGGCATTTTGCCATAATTAAAGCTGTTTAAATTTTACTTTCAAAGGGCGGTCGAGAGTACTCACCCTGTATACCTACATTAAAATTTATCATCATATTATGAGCCTTCTAATGTTCCCACTGCTGGGACACCGGCCTACGTGAACCCAGTGCGGCGAATGGCACTTGTCATGTCTTTCAAATTTTCTTCACGATGTTTTTCTTCACCCTTTAAAAGCATGTAGGTACATCATTTTTTTTAGCTGAAAAATCCAGTAGTTCACGACCGGTTTCGATCCCATATTTTTTTTTATATCTGTTTAATTTTTTTTTGGAAAAATGGTGTGATGACATTTTTTTTTTTAAATGGGTACATTATTTTGACACAAGTTGATGGTTACATAGTTTTGGAGCCCATAACTGTTTACATATTTATGGAGACATTTTTTTTTTTAAATGGGTACATTATTTTGACACAAGTTGATGGTTACATAGTTTTGGAGCCCATAACTGTTTACATATTTATGGAACCTATGTTCAAATCAACCAGCACTCTACATAGGTGTCATAAATAAATGTTAATAAAACAACACTTTTTGAATTTAGCATTAGCGATGTTGAGTCCAATTTTATAATAATTATCTTGGTAAGTTAACTAATATGTTTTTTTATACACTAAAGTGTCAAGTGTGGCAACCAATGGACGCTAAAAACCAGAGTTACCACTTGTGGGTTACCTGCCACCCTCAGACGTTGATCAAGTCTCATGTGCCTGTAATTTTATCGAAAAAACCATATCCTTTGGCTTTGCACCGGAACACAGTGAACTTCCGCCACGCTTAAACCCTTAGCTTCGATCGTGGTGAGGTATGTAAAACCGGTGGGAGGCAGGTAGCGGCCGTTCTGTACGTAGCACTAATATCAGTTATGTGCCTGGGTAATGGCTTTATTTGTCCTCGGAGTCGACGGTGGAGGTCTGCTGCGAGTAGGGCTCCTGCGCGGAGTACTGCTCCGACACGTTATCCAGCTCCTGAATGCCCATCAGACTGGTCACCAGCTCACTGAATGACAGTTCCTGCACATAGATATGGTACTTTAATCACAGCCATAATGTTAGATGGGCGTCACTGATGACACGAAATTAACGTCTCTCTCTTTTGAAGGTTTGCTAGAAGAGAACTATTTAGGGTTAAGCTTGCCTTTGTACATGCCTTTTAGATAAGTTTCAATGTATATTTTTGTTGTGTACAATAAAGAATAAAGAATGACCGGGCTGGGGTTAGGTACCTACCTGCATGATGACCGGGTTTTATCCACAAGCTCCTATTCACATCCATTTTAATCTAGGAGGGGTTACTTATTATTAATAGAACCTTGTTTATTTTTATCAACGGATACTATCGACTATCTATAGACTATCGCAACAACACTACCCTAGACTAAAATTTTCTGTGTTTTGTGTGATGGGTACCGTACCATGGTACAATACTGACAATACTCAGAACCTGACCAAATATTTGCAGATCATACAAACAGCTTTATTGTAGCTCAGCGCAAATCTAAACCCCAGCCACCACGCGACTTATGTCGTCTCGTTTTAATCGGTAAAACCATGCTTCGGAGGCTCCAAGGTACCTCCGGCAGAAACGTAAAGTCGTCCTCCGCCATCGCAGCGCGATCCTCAAAGCCCTGCCCCCACAGGATCGACAGGAGGTAGAACGACAGCTCCCGGGAGAAACATTCACCTGCATGGAGACCAGCGTTATAATGCAGAAACCTCTAAAAAAACTTATGTCATAGCAGCGCTAGCCGCTAGAAGATAAAGGGAAACGGTCTTAAAAAATTTTTTTGGTCGATGTAGTATCTACTACCACTGAATAACGAAAAAAATATTTTATACCTAGTACTTACATAGACCAAAAAATGTTTCCAAGATCGCTTCTCTTATTCATCATCATCATCATCATCAACCTATTGCAGTCCACTGCTGGACGTAGGTCTCTCCCAATGCGCGCCACTGAGCCCGATCTTCGGCTTTACTCAACCACTTTCTGCCAGCTACATTCCGCAAGTCATCGCTCCATCTAGCCGGAGGGCGTCCTACACTACGCTTGCCTAAGCGCGGTCTCCACTCTAGAACACGTTTGCCCAAGCGGCCATCGGTTCTCCGGCATAAATGACCAGCCCACTGCCACTTCAGCTTGCTTATCCTTTGAGCTATGTCGACCACCTTGGTTCTCTGTCGGATGATCTCATTTCTGATTCTATCCTTCAGAGAGACACCGAGCATAGCTCTCTCCATAGCTCGCTGAGTGACTTTCAACTTGTGAACCAGTCCTACCGTAAGTGTCCACGTTTCAGCAGCATAGGTCATCACTGGTAGGACGCACTGGTTGAAGACTTTGGTCTTCAGGCTTTGAGGGATGCGTGACGAAAAGACTTGACGGAGTTTCCCAAACGCTGCCCAGCCTAGCTGAATTCTCCGGTGTAGCTCTTTCTCGAAGTTGTGTCTACCCAACTGCAAAATCTGCCCTAGGTAGACATATTCCTGCACAACTTCAAGTGGCGTTCCGTTGACGGTAACCGGGGTAATACGATCGTTGATCATAATTTTAGTTTTATCTAAGTTCATTCCCAGGCCGATACGTCGTGAAGCAGTAGCTAGGCTGTTCAGCATCTGTTGTAGGTCCTGCAACGATTCCGCCATTATGACGATATCGTCTGCGAATCGTAAGTGCGAGATGTATTCGCCATTGATGTTGATGCCCAACCCATACCAACTTAGCGTCTTAAACATATCTTCCAGTGCGTTTGAGAATAATTTGGGGGATATAACATCCCCTTGTCTTACTCCGCGGCGCAACTGGATAGGTTTAGACTGCTGGTTCTGGATTTGGACGGACATTGTGGCCTCGTTGTACAAACATCTCAACACTTCGATATATCGCCAGTCAACCTGACATCGCTGCAAGGACTGCAGAACAGCCCAGATCTCGACAGAGTCAAAAGCCTTCTCATAGTCCACAAACGCTAAGCACAAAGGCTGATTATACTCCTCAGACTTCTGTATAATCTGCCGCATAGTGTAAATGTGGTCTATGGTGCCATATCCTCTTCGAAACCCGGCCTGCTCCGGTGTTTGAAACTCTTCTAGTCTCCGTGCAAGACGATTCGTAATGACCCTAGAAAACAGTTTATAGAAAACAGCTTCTCTTATTAAAAATCCGAAAATGCTGTCCTTTCTTAGTTCTTTTTTTTAATTAAGTACCTCAGCCTGTAGGACCAAGTGCTCATATTGATGATTGATGCTCATAGGCACTAGCTGTACCTACCTATCTAACAGCTGGATACTCCCATTGTTTTGCTCTATTCTGTATGTAGAAGTACCTAACTGTACCGTATTCGCTTAGCATGTCGACGAAGTCTTCCCTGTTCATGTAGTAAGCGTCGTCCTGGTAGGTGGCGAAGGTGCGGAACGCGTTGCGCAGGCGCCGGAAGCTGTCGCCGAGCGCCGGCCGGTGGTTCAGGTACAGCCGCACGAACTCCTCGAAGTCGATCTCCGTCGCCGGCTCGCGGAGGTACACTTTGTGCCTCGCTTCTACTATCAGGTTCTCTACCTGCATGAAATACGAGTATTTGCTGTCAAAAACAATATATTTTATTATTTTTTTAACACATCACCCCAACCAGCTTGCAGCCCAGCAAATACAACCAGGCTACCACAAACGGCTCAAACGACAAAATGTCTAAACGCTAGATCTGCGGCACTAGCTGAATATAAAGGTGCATTTGTGCAAGAGTGGAGCACAGGCCACAAAACACTACATCACACAACATATTTGCTTATAGTCGCAAGACTGATTGCAGATTAACCCAGAGAAATATAAATTGTTTCACCATGCTACCATTTTGGTTCACCATCAATCATAAATCCACCTCTCCTCTCTCACCAGGTTTTTTCATGGTATTTTAATCAAGACAACGAATGATACTTCTGTGGATGGTACGTTAAAGCTACACATCTCCTACCTCGTATTCAGATGGAAAGAAGCCCAGCGCCCGCATGAGGTCTGGCAGCGAGTCGATCGGTATGAAGTCCTTGACGCGTCGCATCGCTGGCGAGAAAGTGCCCTGGCACAGAATCTGGATGTAGTAGAACAGATCCCGTATCTCCTGGAACAGCCAGCCCGGCCGACCATCCTCTATCAAGCAGTAATAGGGGTCTAGGTCACCACCGCCGAGCTTGGTCGTAGATTCGACAGATCTGTGAGTCACAATAAAAATACCTAGATTTTTGGTGTCCATAGCAGATTCCTAATGAAGATGAGATGAGTGAGAAATCAGATCGCTAGATTCATAAAGACATTATCGATTGAGTCTGGCTCTACCTGTAGTTAGCAGCCCATTGATTCATCGAACTATCCTTAGCACCAATAGTGAACAAAACCCCCAAGTCTTCCCGAAAGCACATTTGTGTAACCTGAAAAAATCACAAGCAATCTTACACTTTTTATAAACATACCTAGTTACTTACTTATGTTACTTACTTTTTCTTACATAATATATTTCGTCCCACAGTGATGGCCTGGCTCTTCGACTAATACTATATTTTTCAGTCTCCCATCATCATTATTCGCAGTACGGTTATAACGTCAAACGAACTTACTTCTAGAAGTCCTGCAAGCATACTATTAGGTAGAGCAATACCTAGGACAGGCACTGTTTGTGTACCACGTTCAAGACTAGGTACCTACGTCTGCGTCTACTTCCTAGATAGAGAGGTAGTATCCTGTGGACTCATATCTTACTTCAACAGGGTGTCCTAGTAACCCCACATGCTTCCAAGGGTTCCCATCGAGCGGCATCTTCTGTAAGCCTATAATGATCTTGGTCGCAAAGAGTAGGTACTGAAGCTCCTCGCCATCCTCAGTTCTGGAGATCAGCAGCATCTTGTGCACAGGGTGCTCGTATCGAGGCCCCAGAATAGTGGCCAGGGTCATCGTTGTAGTGTGGTTCACGATCTTGTATTTGTGCTAATAACAAATAAGGTCTATTCTCGTTCGCCAACGAACAATTCAAAGACTTTGGGCATGACATTAGAAGGCTGATCATGAACTTTTCATACAATTGTTTTCTCAACAGTTTAACTTTTTACATTGCGCACGCATCTATAGGTGAAATCAGACTGTGAGACAAAGTTAACCAGAAAATATGTTCAATTTACCTCATCAGTCGCCATCAGAATCATTGGCAAATCGCTTCTACATTCTTCAAGGTCCAGGTATTTAGGTGTGGGCCAAATTATACCAGCTAGCGGTAGGGCAGTCTGCTCCACTCTGTCCAAGCTGAAGATTTCCAAATACTCTTCCGAGCTCGACTTTATATCGTACTCAACCATTATGCGGTCAACCCCTTTATGTAAGAAAACTGATATTACCTATACCGGTGCCTACTATCCAGCATAATTTGTATGTTTGTTGTAATATTGATAATTTAGTCATCGTGCGTAGTCCCATTAATGGGAACATATAATGGGATCACGGGAAAACAGCCGTAGGTAAGTAGGTACTAGGTACATAATTACCTACTACCTTTGTAAATAAAGCGCACCTAGAGATATAAGTTTGTACTCTCCGTTGTTCTTCTGTGGCAAGAAGAAAACTGTTGAGATGTCCTTGTAGTGAGCGCGATGCTTGCCGATGAATGTCCAAACGAATGAGTCGCAATCATATTTGTAAACCCCGACGGTTCGTCCAGTGTCCTTAAAAACAATTATGCAAAGCACATTGCACTTGCTTTATGTATAGTGGAGAGAAAAATTTTAGGACTGTTTATCGCTTCCCTAGACAGGATATTGCTAACGCAACGCAACTGGCCTCGAATAGGTACCTACTTATCTCAAATGTTTTCTTTGCTTATGCTGGTTACAGAACACAAAACAAAATCTCTAGTAGGTAGCTGGAATAATCTTTTGATCACTGAAATCTGTAGTTAAAAATTAACTCCAATTAAAACTTACAGCAAAAGCCATGGTCAAAGAATCCTGGCTGAAGTTGAACTCTTGTATCTCATGGCTGGTGTCTTTAAACGGTGTTCCCGTAATGATGTTCATGGTCGTCGGGTCGAGGAACAAAATCTCCCCCGTGTTTAGTCCACAAGCGAGATGGAGACCTGGGCAATGAAAGTAAAGTCCAACTTTCCTTCTCTGATTACAATGTCAGGTAAAGTATATGTGTTATGTGGCGAAGGGCGACTCTTTACCACTAAAAAGAGGTCATGCTATGCAACTATAAAATTGGTAAGTAAGGCACTGTACCTTCGTACACGTAGCGCTTCCTCGAATATCAAACCAGATCAAATTTTTATAAGAGTTTTGACTCAAGTTCAACTTAGTAGAAATTACCAGAAGGTGAGTATTTCAGACAAGTCACCGAGAGATGCGGCACAGTGACCTCGTAGTTGCACATAATGGAGTCATCTTTCGGAGGGATCACGACTTTGAAGTGATCCCTAAGATCTAGCCTCGTGAACAGAGTGTGTTGAAGGAAGTTTAGCAGTTCTATTACACCATCGCCGTAACCGACGCTCACAAAGGGTCTGAAAAGCAACACAACATAATTTCACAAGGCATCTTATTATTATCAGGAAGACGGTATCTAAGAAGGATTAGGTGAGCGGTGCCACTTTTACTAATGCGCTGCGCTCTGCATTGCGATAGCCATCTGAAGACATAAAATATCAATGGCACTCGTAAGGCGTCCTTCAAACTAGAACACAGCAAGGGGTATTAGGTTCTTCTCCAGATCCGTCACACGAATACTAATTAAATAATAATGAACTCCGAATGGTTAAATATTTTACTTTTCTGGATGAACAGATAATGCTAAAGCAGGAGCGATCTTATTATCCAGTATTGTTTCTAGCTTCTCTGTCGCAAAGTCGCAAAATCCCACGCCTTCATCATTTGTACCTGTCAGGAGAAGACACTTAAGTATTATTAATAAATTTATTATTTTACAGCACGCAAGAAATGACTGAAAGAATCTCACAAACTATAAAATCCCTGAGGATGAACGGTCTCCCACGCGTGGTCGCGTCAGACGGCAGTTTTTGCTTCATTAATTTCTGCCGAACGAAGCCAGTCTCGGGGTCCACTTCAGCCACTACTCTCTCCCAGCAGGGGCATGGCTTGTTACCTGTAATTTAAATTTAAAATAACCTGGCTTAGACAACGAATTAATAACCGTTACAGCAGTTTCACGTGCCCATAGCACAGAAGCCAGAAGTCATACGAAAATGTCTTTAGCGTCTAATCAAGCTGCGCTGCGAACTCTCTAGAAGAAAGACGAAGTCCAGCTTACACTTAGGGTCAAATATCTTATAGCTCCGAGGCGCCACGTTGAAGCTGAGCCCGCGAACGCTGTCAACGCGGAAGTCGTGTACCCAGTACAGCAGCTTCATCTGCTCGTCGTAGAAGTGGATCTCGCCTGAGTTGTTGCCGGTCACTATTACGCTACGAAACAAATTGTATAAAATTAACTTAACGAGTTTTAAAGCATAGATCTATACATGTTTCAAACTCAGACTACACTAAACTAATTCAGAACTGCTTTTTATATCTTTGGTACTTAGATGAGACAACTAATCTACCATACTCGTATACCTACTAACCCATCAATACTTTTGATGACATTGATCTTATCCTTCTCCACTTTCAAAGGCTTCACGAATCTTAGCTGTTCATAGTTGTCTACTGATTTCGGATCTGCTGATTTTAAATGCTCCTGGTATTCTATCGTGTACCCGTAGACTAGCACCGCACCCCGGCTCGTTGCAACTAATATCTGGCAAGTGGCGTCAACAAAAGTGTAGCAAGTGAGTTTTCCATATTCCGGGTGGATTTTCTTCTCGATCTTTCTTATCTTCAACTGGTAATCATCTGTCTCCTTTACGAGACCTCGTTCTATGACGAACACTTTCTGAAATATAAAGTCACGTACTGACGCCATGATATCCAAAGCAAACCAGTCTATGCATCTGAATTAAAAAGTTTACTAACGCCTGAAATTCCGATCCAAATATCAAGTTTGGTCATCAGCAGGAACTGTTTCGAGTTGTAAGGATTGAAGCCCATCGCTACCACAGAATCTCTTGGTAGTTCAACTTCCAATTTTGCTGCAAAGTAACATCATTGATTTATGATGCGAGCCGTCAATAATTTCTATAGTCATAAATTCAGCTATGTTCAGTTCAGTTTCAGTAGGTATACGTTATAAGCTGTTGGGGTCCTTATTCTGGAAAAAAAATTAGACAAGACCAAAAGTGAATTGTCCTCTATACTGACCATGTGGCTCATTAACGCCAAAAGACCAAATCCACCAATGCAACGTCGTCTTTTCATGATATCCCAAAGTGAGCAAGTACTTCGCATCGGCGCTAATCGCCACTTTGGTAAGCCTCGTCTCCCCGTGGGGGGAAAACATGGTTCTCTGTGGAAAGTAGTCGTTGCTATCCCAGATAATGATAATGTTCTCAGGGCCGGAGTCGGCTGTTACCAGCCATCGACCCTGGGCATCGGACGCTAGGCAAGTCACCACGTGCCGCTACACAAGGAAGGATTATGTTTTTTTAGCAATCGGCAGGAAGGAAAACAAATAAATCATACTCATTACATAATTATAATAATGCAGGTTTATATTTGTTAGCGTTGGGTTTATTAATGGGTTTACCCATTAATACCATAGTAAGTAGGTACTTAGACACCTACGAAACCAACCAACTAATGAGTGGTAATTCCGGGAAAACTACTATTTGTAAATCCAATATAATGACCGAGCGAGCGAAGCATCTTTTCTTCGAATCTGGCAAAGTTTCTTTTTTTTGTCGGTTTGTTGATAGGTAGGTAGGTACCTACTCTAGGCACAGACGCACAGAACAGATATTAGTAGATAGGTACCTACTACCTTTATTTACTACTACACTAGGTACAGGTCATTTTATACAATTGATCTGAAAGAAACTTGGTTTACGACTATCGACTTTTTGTCCTCGGGGATTTTTGATTGGGGGGGTACTTCCTTTAAAAAGGGGAAAAAAGGGAGTACTGGATATCTTGGCGTTATGAGATCTGATTTTGATAGTTCTTTTTTATTGAAAGTTTCGAAAAAGATCAAAAAGATTTTTTCAAAAAAAGATCTTACGAGGATCTTTGGCGTGATAGCAGAATATCACCTCAAAATGCAGTGAATATTATAAGGTCATTCATTAACGACCTGACAAACTTAAGGGATAGGTTCCACACATAAAAAAAAACTTTTTTTTTTCCAAACATTTCTTTTTTTTATATTTAATAAAAAAAAAAACCGTAATTCTGCTTAATAATTAGTTATCCTTGTTAGAAATCGAAAAGGCAGCGCTCGGGACGAGTCAGTGACCCGCGCGTCAATAAACCGCGGGTTAATAACCCGCGCGTCCTTGACCTGCGCGTGTCCTTGACCCGCTACGGGGCGCGCACACTCGAATATTTCATTATTACGCCGCTAACTCAATTCCCGACAATGATAAATAATAATTGAGCAGAAAAACGTAATCGATTTTTATTTGTTGACTTGAGATTTTTAAGACAAAATATACATAAAAAAAAAATATAGGTAGGTACCTACATATATTATTTTTTTATGTGTGGAACCTATCCCTTAAGTTTGTCAGGTTGATAATGAATGACCCTGTATACTATAAGTACTATTTATGAACATGGGATTATGAATATGGTAACTAAAAGTGGTTCGAACTGAGAATGAAATTAGTAGGCATAGGTAGGTAAATTCTAGCTGAAGTTAATGAGGATGTGCGTATAGGAGGGTACCTAGTAGTAGCCTACCTACTGCGTATTTAGTAGGTTGTTCTCACATGTCCTTGAAGGATCCTCATCTGGTTCGTGGTCCAGTTGTATAGAATCCCGCAGTTAGATGCAGCGTAGAACGCAGTTGTGCTGCCTTTGACGTTCAGGTTTAACACACCTGGCTTTGGGTTGTAACCGTGAATCCATCTTAGATTCTGAAAATAAACTTGCAATAAGCTTGCAACTACCACGACATTGTGTGCTTACGTAAAATAATCTACAAATCCGGCTTCCGGTTTCATAATTTTGACGGACCGGGCACTCGCCGCCCGGTTGCGAGTTAGGCGGGCGTCGTCATAATTGGCAACGACCGTACGATCAAATGATGCGTCGTACACACACATTTCTTGAAAAAAAAGCATCGCGCCATCGTACGATCGCTGCCAATTATGACGCCGCAGGTTCTGGGTTTTGGGTGTTGTAGTACCAAGTACCATCATAGTACCGTAGTTTGTGATACCCACTATATAGTAAATCTTAATGTGGGTTCAGGACTAGGTAGATATGTGTGTTATAAACTGGGATGTGGACTGTGCTCACAAATGGCGAGGGTTTGTGGTGGTACTGGTGGAAGTCCGAGTGCTCTTTCAACTGCGACATAGACAAGCTGTAAAGCTTCCGCACGTCCACCTCGCTTGTGTTGCTCGCATGACTGCCGACCAAGTTTGGTAGGGAATGGAATTTCTCTAAGGGAGTCTGCATCATAATCCAAAATAATATAATCTTTGATCGTCAAAATAAACAAATCGACTAATAAAAACTGAATTGTCACGCTGACAATAGCCGATTGACAGTACGTACAATGATATTTGACAGTGTAAAGTAAAGTGAAAAACGGTAGTATAGGTACCATGATTAAAAACAAGGAATTTATAAGTACCTACGACGGTAGTAGGTACCTACATATTAGTTCCATGAGTAAAAAATATATTTATTCAATCCTCTGGATTCAATCATATCACACACAAGGATCATTTTGAAGTGTGTGAGTGTTGCAAAGGCAGGTTGTGTTGTTACTAACGTATTTGAAAACGTGTGTAAAATTCATAATTAAGGTTCGAGCACACTGTGTCGGGCCGCAGCGGCTCGCATTATTGCGGCTTTGCGAGGCGGATTTGCATCCGTTCGATGCGGCCCGCCCCGCCCCACTGCGCCCCGTCAACAGTGCGCTAATAGCAGCAGGCAAAAAAAAGAAAGTTCTTCGTCAGAGCTAACCATAACGTACGCAAATTAGCAGTATACTGTACTCCAAATCCGTCAATACACTGCGATCCGGCCCGTCACTAATGTGCTAAGTAAGTAGGTATTTTGCGCTGCGCTGCGGCTCGCTCCGCCACGCTGCGGCCCGACATAATGTGCTCGAACATTACGGATATCCGGCGAATAGAAAAATTTCGCAGTAGGTAAAGTAGGTACATACTAATATATTATCAACAACCACTCGAGATAATTTACATAACAAATATTTTTTTACTAAGTGTCCCCACTAAGGACATCGGGACTTGCGGAGATCTACTTCCTTAGCGGAGATATGTATCTCAGAACGTATTTTGTTTCATAAAGAATAAAATAATAAGTAAAACACTCAGTAGGTAGACAATACATCTTCCATAAACTCCTGAGACCCCAGAGACCAGAATTAGGTGGTCGGAAGCGCGTCCAAACATTATATTTGGAACAGCCGAAGCAAAAATCTTGTACGAAGCTAGTAGACTTGAGCACTGATGGTCCGCTCGGTCGTGGTTTGAATGGTGGTTCTATTTGATTTTTTTCCCCATGATGACAAAAACTACTTAATCTTTGTACTTTTAAATAGGTAATGTAAGTATGCCATCACCAAACCGCATTGGATCCGCGTGGTGGATTATGACCCAATCACTCTCGCTTGAGTGTAGACCTGTGTCCCAGCGGTGGGAATGCCGGCTATGATCAAGCTTAAAATACAACATTTAACTCAGGTGACTCAGAGGCGACTTCTATTGACTTAGATAACTTAGCCCAGTCACTTATTACCTACTTCGTGAAAACAATCGTTTCTGGGTAGTTTTGTTTTGATGCTACTTCCAACCCTATAAGGCGCTCGGAGCTGATAATAACTCTTCTAAAAGGTCGTTAGCCATGTCATGATTCACAATGCCAGCGCATTGTAATCTCCAGTCATAGGTCATGTCATGTCAGTGTGTTCGTATCAGTGCTTGCGCTGTTTGACTTTAGTTCGCCTCCACGATGCGGTTGTGTAAACACTTGGTTTGGTTTCTGGTGGTAGGCTTCAGTGCAGTGCAATGTAGGACTATTTTTTTGGAGCTAGCCGCGCCTTCTTCAGATGAGGTCAGTAGACTCAAAGCAATGCCACAAGATAGCGGAGGAAATTACAAAGCTACGTAGGTTATTCCGTATAATACTTCCTTTTCTGGCAGTACTATCTCGGCTAAGAAGTTAGCCATTTCGATGCGCAATGGATCTTTTTCAAACTAAATTGTCTTTGCGCATCACAAACGGCTAACTTCACCATAGTCGAGATCCGTCGAGAGAACTATAGATACCTACTGTATCTATAACTTATATTCAGATATCGTTCATGAAGAAGTATGGCTATCTGCCGGAAGAGCAAGGTGAGGCGGAGTTTTCGTTCACTCCGGAATCTATCTCCGAGGCTGTGAGAAAAGTGCAGGCATTTGCTGGCCTGCCGCAGACCGGAGCGATGGACATCGAAACTAAAGAGGTGAGTTTCAAGTTCAAGCCAAATGCCGAAAATGGAACACCTCTTAGATTCCTCTAAGATTTGTTTTCACATTGTTTTTCCACAGCTTTTCAGAAGGAAACGATGCGGAGTAAAGGACATCGAAAGCTCAAATTCGAGCAGAGCTCGGAGATACATTATCCAGCAAGGATGGGACAAACGGACCATAACATACAGGTAGGTAGGTAAATAAAATTGGTAAATGATAACTGGTCAGCTTTCGTGGCAATCTTCGAATTTGACTGAATGTTGCCAAGAAAAATCTGAGGGTCTCTGTCTACTCTTGGATACACACACAGGGTGGCTTAATATCGTAGTTCAACTTATCTCGGTGACAACTAACTTCTGAGCATTCACGCACCTAAGCTGAACCACGTAATTTGTCACTTAATCACTTTTAAGATTTTATTTTTAGATTAATCACTTTTTCCGCAAGAGAAGACTTTTTGGGCGGTAAAGATATCCTTATCCTTAGAATAGTTGTTATTCTAAGTCGATACGTTTCTGATTTTGATTTCTGGGACAGGGTGGGTAGGTACAGATACCTACCCACCATTTGGAGGATTAATCGTTGGCTTTGTGATTCAGGGTCGTGAACGGATCAAGCACTCTGGCTCAGGACCGCGTGGAGGTGCTGGCTGCGCAGGCGCTGGCAGTCTGGGCTCCCCACGGTGGGCTGCAGTTTGTACAGCTAGATTCTGGCAAAGCAGATATTATGGTGTCTTTCGCCGGCGGGGACCATGGCGACGGGTGAGGATCTTCTATTAATATACCAATGTTTCTCTTCTCTTCGCCTGTGATACCGCTATGTAAAATAGATGGTACAATTTATCGACTGCAGCTGAATGCAACAAATATCGAAGAATATATATCTTCAGATACCGCTGCAGATCAAATGTTTGCATGATCTGCAAATATTTGTTTCGAGGTCCGGCAGTTTCTATTATAAATAAGTAATTAGGTAGGTACCTATGTATTTATATAAAAAACTAAATTAGAGGTAAGTAACTATGTGTATTCTATCATATGTTGTTAGTTCTCATAGTACAAGCTTTAATTAGCTCAGAGCTCAGAACAGATATTATGCTCAGGGCTAGATGGCGCAAAAATGTCGACCAATATAATATAAGGTCATTTATTATCAACCTGACAAACTTAAGGGAGAGGCTCCACACATAAAAAAAACATGTACTTTTTTTTTCTAAACATTTTTTTTTATTAAAAAAAAAATACGTATTTCTGCTTAATAATTAGATATCCTTGTTAGAAATCGAAAAGGCAGCGCTCGGCACGTGTCAGTGACCTGCGCGTCAATGAACCGCGGGTCAATAACCCGCGCGTCCTTGACCTGCGCGTGTCAATGACCGCTTATCTCGATTCCCAACAATGATAAATAATAATTGAGCAGAAAAACGTAATCGATTTTTTTGTTTACTTGGGATTTTTAAGATAAAATATACATAAAAAAAATAATATAGGTACATAAGTAGTAATATTTTTATTTTTATGAGTGGAACCTATCCCTTAAGTTTGTCAGGTTGATAATAAATGACCCTGTATAAAATTATAAATTATTTTATTTCAGGTTCCCGTTTGATGGTCAAGGCCGTGTTGTAGCCCATGCATTCCCACCCCCTCACGGCGCGCTCCATTTCGACGACGATGAGATCTGGGGCGACAACGTGGACAGCTTGAAGGAGGATGAGGACATTACAGACTTCTTCGCCGTTGCGGTGCATGAGATCGGACATGCATTAGGACTATCGCACTCCGACGTGGATGCTTCGGTCATGTTTCCTTACTACAAGCCGGGTGTAGAAAGGCTGCATATGGACGATATATTGGGCATGCAGGAACTTTACTGTAAGTATCTATAAACCATACCAGAATACAAAGTTATGGCGCAGTCTGTAAAATCACAGTAAAGTTTGGAGACCAAAAGGGCAATTCTTCTGACAAGGATTACAAACGAATTATAGCTGAACGACTGGTTTTCATTTGTGTTTGGGTGTTTTAATATTCCACTGTTGAACAACGATCCAGCTGCGGCATTGAGTAGGGTAATTCCTCGATGAGCTGCGGTTACGCGATCGAATGTTAATTTGCCCCCTAGTTACTAATACAATAGCTTTAGGGGTAAAAACAAAAATCGATAGGTTCAGTTCCTATCGATTTTTGTTTTAATGTTGGAACTGAATAGAATGACAAACGTTGTTTACTCGAAATTGGCTTTTAACTTATTTTTTTCTTGATTTTCATTATGCAATGTCATGAAAGTCGTACGAATACTGTGGGTCTACTCCTAAAAACGATAATTGTGTCATTTATACATCGTTAAAGCGTTATCGATGCATTTATAGTGATTCAGCATATAAATTGTTGATATCTGAGTGATATGATATGTCGTTTTAACTCGCAAGAGTAGCCCTCTGATCTTATCTGATTAGTGAAGGACAAGCCTACCGACAGCGAGTCAGCAGTGTCGACGAGTCCGGGCACGCCAGGCACGCCGGACATCCCGCGGTTCACGAAGCCGGACAGCGAGGAAGAGAATTACTACCCGGACCTGTGCATGACCAACTACGACACGCTGCAGGTTATACACGGCAAGATCTACGTCTTCGAAGAGGAGGTAAACTAATTTAGCTGTTCTATTTTGTGTATGCTATGGTAAATTAGCCGTTTGTGATGCGCAAAGACAATTTAGTTTGAAAAAGCTTAATTGCGCATCGAAACGGCTTAATACCACAGCTATTCCTGCCACCAAACAGTAAGGCTCGTATTGCTGTGTTCCGGTTCGAAGGGTAGCCGTATAGTTTCTAGTAAAGTTACAGGTACAGAGACTTTCCAACTACGTCGGTGGCAACACGCAAATGCGATATCGACCGCTTACCATCAAGTGGGACGCTTAGTTGCCAGAGAAAAGGAAAATCCGTTTTCTCTCGTGTCATCTTATATCTTCTTCTTATAAATAAAAATGAATTGCTGTGCGTTAGTCTCGCTAAAACTCGAGAACGGCTGGACCGATTTGGCTTATTTTGGTCTTTAAATGTTTGTAGGATGTTTGAATGTTTGAAACCGCGCCGGGTCAGCTTGTAATATTATAAACTATATAGATAGAAATATATAGAAAACTTCCAGTACCTGGTGCCAGGGGACCTTCCAGGACTCTTCAGCAAGGGACCGACTTGGTGGGTACCACCGCAGTGTCAGATATCCTACCTCCAAGCAGTAGTGTGCAAGCATTACTGTGTTTAGGTTTGAAGGGCACTGTAGCAAGGGAAATTACTGGACGAAAGAGACTTAACAACAATGTCTTGGCTGTGGTCTTGGGGTGATAAGCGCAGTGCAGTGCCACGCAAACACTTAAAAACTCTAAGCTTTGGGTGGCACTGCATCTGTTATAGTCAGGCGTGGTGCTTAATATCAGGTGGGCGCCTTGATAGTCTTATCACTTGCTGACATAAAAAAAAAGTTTTTTTTATTTTTTTTATTTATTTATTTAAACAACAACAACAACAACAACAAAAAACAAATTTGAAGCTAACTGATCAAGTTGTCTGTCCTTGCCAGTGGGTGTGGGTGTTGAAAAACCGCAACGAGCTAGAGGAGGGCTATCCGCAGCTTTTCCACGACGTTTTCCGCGGGCTGCCGGCGCGCATCACAGTCATCAAGACTATTTACGAGAAAATCAACGGGAATGTTGTCATTTTCGCAGGCAAGTAGATAAATCACGTTGATTTCATTTCGTTTTGGTACAAACTCTTCTTGAACCAACGCGGGCCAGCTCTGGTGGCAGAGTTTATAGGCCGCCTAAAAGACTCCATCTTTAATCTTTTATTAATAATACCTACCTATAGGTTTATGGGAATGTTTGAATGTTTTTGGGAGTATCACGTCAAACGACTGAACGGATTAAAATACAGAGGTAAGATATATCCCGGAATAGCATATTATAGGCTACTTTTTGTCCTGGTAAATGTACGGTTCTTATGTTCCACGCGAACAAAGTAGCGGGCAACAGCTAGTTTGACTTATAAAACTGCAACTCGGGATGAGTTCTCTTCTCCTTTCCATTACCGAACAACCAGGAAATCCGAAAGACCGCCACCCTTACACTGTAAAGATTCCACTAATCCGTACGAAACGGTTTGATTCATCATTTATCATTCGCCCTGCCAAAGAGTGGAACTCGTTGCTAGCATCAGTTTTTCCAGAACATTACAATTAAGGAATATTCAAAACAAGAGTGAACAGGTATATTCTAGCCAAGCGTGCTCCATCTTAGGCCGCATCGACACTTAACATCAGGATAGCGACCAAACGCTTGACTATAAAAAATAAAATAAAAAAATGCGTAGGTATTTCAGGTCGCAACTTCTGGGAGTTCGATCCCACATTCCGCCTGCTCAAGCGCGGCAACATCTCCAAGTACTCCATACCCAAGCAAGTGCCAGAGCTCACCACAGTTTTCACCTCCAACTACAACAACAAGACCTACTTGATAGAAGAGGAGCGCTTCTGGCGATATGACGAGACGAACAATAGAATAGACAAAGGATATCCCAAGGATATGTCTGCGTGGAGGAGAGTGCCGTATCCGGTCGATGCTGCCATTATTTGGGAAGGTGGTGAGTATTAGTTATATTAATTTTTAGTAAAAGGTATAGTAGGTTGGTAAGTGTTACGAATGTAGAATACCTAGGTAGGTAGACGTGGCTAAATAAACCAGTGTGAATTATACCGTCTTTACGTTAACACCTCTGTCAGTAGCCTTCCTATACAACAGTAAGGTACTGGAAATGGATCTTGGCCATCGTGGAGTAACAATCACATAGCTCATCATATAAGCGTATTCTTGGTGCATGGACATGGAATCAAAAATGATACGACTTGCTTCGAGCAGGAATATGCAGGAACACTCTTCTCCAAGACCCACTTGCTAATTTTTGCTAGCTGGCTTTGAAAATACTTGACAAAGTACCTTTTAAAGTTGAATAAGAAATTGGGAATGGGTAATTCTTTCAATTTCAACAAAACCACCAAATTCTAATCTGCCTTGCCATTACGTTAGACTTCGAGCGACCCCCCGCTACCGTCACACATGTTCAATGAGTCACCGGTACATACTTTTTCCAGATACATTTTTCTTCCAAGGGCCGCGGTACTGGCGTTTCGACAACGACATCGTGGCGGCGCATGAGTACTACCCGCTGCCCGTCGCACAGATCTGGTTCGCATGCGAGCCCAACGCCGAAATGAATAGATACGTCACAAACGATGGTCCTTGACGAGCACGATTCAAACTGGACATTATATCTGATACCTCTATCACGGTTTGTCGAAGAATAGAGATAAAAATAAGTCATAAATTTTTCAGGCAGCTATGGAACATTTCAAATCAAATCAATTATTATGATACCAGGCCTTTCGTAAGTTATAATTGGCGGCCTAAAAACTCAGCCACCAGAGTTGGCCACTGACTCATACGAACTTACTTACGTAACTTATCAATCTATATCTTCCTCATATATCCTACCATCTATTATATTATATGTTCTAAACATCATGGTGGCAAGTGCCTTTATCCGAATCTGCAGTATCCAAAATCTGGTGGGTAACTAAAGCTCAAAAGCATGATTAAAACAATGTTAGACTAAACATTTAGTCAAACAAATAAAACAGTGTAATGTTATTTCAATATTGCTATAGGAGCTTGTGGTTACCCCCCTGTCCTCAACAGAATCTGTCCTGAACTGAATCTGCCCTTAACCAAACAAAGGTTGCCCATCACCACACCATCCTCTCAGCTTAGCTTAGGGCATATAATGATACAGTTTCATGCACTGCACTATGTAGCCATCAGTATATTGTATGCAATATTAAGTAAAACCACTCAAGTTTGTTCATTAAAAATATATCACTTTATTCAGAGTTCAAAAAATAACATTGAATATAATTGAATAATAAATATTAGTGGCGCTCGGAATGTCTTCATAGAAATTTGGGTTGTGTACGAATAAGATAATATTTTATTTATAATACTGTGCTGTAGTATTACTTGGTAAATAAGTAGACACCTATAGATTATTAGAATTACAGATTCAGTAATAATTTTATTTTAATACGTGTAGTATTTTCACTACACGATTTTTTTAATTGAAACTGAATAAGACGAGAGCATTAGCAGAACAGCACCGAACTCTGTGACATTGAATGTCGCATTCCACTACGTAAGTACGTCTGTTACAATAAATAAAGATCCAATAACGCATCCCTGTTTTTAATACCCAACAATAATAGCAAAACAAACTGTGACCGAAAATACGAGCCTAATTTTACTACAATAAAATTAATAACTACATAATATTTGAGTTGATTAAAACTTTAAAACTGGTGTAAATTAAGTTTTTTAACCTACTTGAGAATCAATTTACGATGACGTCAATTTCACATTGTAATACAACACTTCGTGTCTCGTGAAACATCTCTTAGATTTTTAGAAATAAATCTGTAGCGGCCCAGTAAATTGATTGATTCAGGCGTTATTGTCAGAAATCTATTAAAATATATTAAATATACGAACAATCTCTAGTACTAGTACTTTCCAACACTCGACAAATCAACACGTCTAACCAAGACAAGTCGATGTGTCCTGATGATGTCCCGTGGAGGCACGAAATGCGTGTCAATTTTATATTGAGGGTAACTGGTGTGAATTGTGACGTGGCTGTTGCATTGTCTTTGCAGATTACGCTTTACAGACACGAAGCTCATGCGCGCATTTGTTTTGCCGTCCTCATTAGTTAGAAAGTTAAGCGGGATCTTGCTAGAGATTTTTCGTCTATTGAATACAGTTTTTTAGTGTGAGAACGTGTTAGAAGAATAAAAAGAATGCCTGCGTGTGGGTGATCGAGATCGAGATCGAGGTCGAGGTCGAGGTCGAGGTCAAGGTCGATCTAGCTGCAGCAGGAGGCGGGGTTGGGGTCGCGGCCCGAGCGCTTAGTGATGTTGAGGCGCGTGAACTCCTCCGCGATAGTGGGGTGGATGCCCACCGTGTTCATCAGCTGCTCCATCGTGATGCCGCATCTGGAGAACAATACAAACGTCAGTGTCACGCACACAGATCTATATTTAAGAACAATGAAAGAGTTCGTCGATTTGTTTGGAAACCGAGCGAGAAACATTTTGTGCATTTGTATTTAGCACACAAATGTATTTTAGTGATGGGAAACACAAGCCGCGCGAAAATGAATGATTTAAAAGCATCGATAAGCACGCGGCAAACCGGTTCTAGGCACTGGCACACCACCACACCGCTACCGCCCCCGGTTGGGAGCAGACTGAGTTTCGCTGCGAGTAAAGAGGTTACTCAGCCCTTACTTAGCCCGTCTTTTCGGCACGCGAGGTACATACACACTCGTTCTACTTAAATATAGTTCTGTGATCACGCACTTTGGCGCGCAACGTGACGTCCGTCCCGTGTGAGCGCGGGTAACGGACTGACCAAAACTAACGGACCATTTACAAATCGGTTGCGGTAGCGCTCAAGCCGTTTGCTTGGGCTCAGTAATGGCTGCCTATGCAGGGGTCATAGGCAACCTGAAACCCGATTCTTTAACATATGTCTTTTATTAAATCTCAACTGTAGCTTGGTTTCTAGAGTTTGGGTTTTTGCCAAAAAGCTATGCAAACCGCAGTATCAATCCGTAACCGCAGCTGAATTGTTCCTATTAGTGGAATACGAAAACACCTAAAAACAAATTAAAAGCAGCGGGTTAGCTACGATTGGTTTGCAATATTTGCTCGCATTGCACACTATTTTGACGGTTTGCTATATCATGAATTTGACCGATTGCGAATTTGATAATTCGCGACGAAACGCTAAAACTGGACGCCGCACCACCGCGTTTGTCATACATTTCAATGTGACAACTACTCTTCTGGTTTCTCTGTGTCGTCTTACTAACCTTAACCGTCCCTTTCGGACCGTACCTTCAACAATTTGCCCTTTCAATCTTAAAACTACTTAAAATTAGATTATTTATAGCAACTTTTGGAGTGGGGCGTTCAGTTTTAGAGTGGTTTATCTAAACGTAGAATGATGTAGTTACTTGATAGCGGCCGCGAACCCCTGGATGACCTCGCCGGCGTGCGGCCCCACGAAGTGCAGGCCGAGGATGCGCTGCGGCGCCTCGCGCTGCGCCACCGCCTTCAGGTAGCAGTTCTTGATGTTGCGCGCCGGGATGAAGAACTCCGTCGGCTTGTAGAACGCGTGGTACACCTCCACAGCGTCGGAACCGTATCTGCGCATACGCATTATGTTAATTAATTCATTTATAAAACTCCGTGCGAAAGCAGTGGTTAGGTATATTTTTTTAACACTGTTGTAGCGTCGTCTTTATGACAAAGAACCAATTTCATAGTGGCCTAGGTCTTAGTAACACCATAAAGAAATTGGAAAAAAATATAAAATAACATTATAATACAATTTTATTTTTATGTAGACAAACAAAGTTCTATAGGAAAAATGTTTGTTGTGTTGAGTTTCCTAAAACGGGAACACTGGAGGTCCGCCATGACAGCTATTAGCCAATAATCGTGACGCATCTTGACTTTGACAGTACCTAATAACCCAGTTGTTCGTTAAACCCGCCATGTTGTTTTGCATTGTGTTGCACTCCTTCACAAAGATAAACTTACTTATGATTGTAAAAGAAGCTAAAATAAATTAAATAAACAGCTTAAAATGGTTTCTTTATTGATTATCTAAATATCTAGACCCCTACAAAGGACCTAGGCCCGGCTCCATACATCGAGAAACAATTCCTTTAAATTTTCCATCGTAAATAGTTCCTGCTTTAAATATAAGGCAGCGCCATTAGTTATAAGTAAGTAAGTTCGTATGAGTCAGTGGCCAACTCAGTGTTGAAACACGTTGACTCGCGGCCTCGCCCGCGCACGCGCTTTGTACGTTAACGAATACTTAGTATAATCACAGAACTAATATTAGTATAGTTCTCACGGCGGATCTCGGCTGTCGTAAAATTAGCCGTTTCGATGCGCAATGGAGCTTTTTCAAACTAAATTGTCTTTGCGCATCACAAACGGCTAACTTCACGAAAGCCTAGATCCGCTGTGCGAACTATACTCCTATAATGCATATTGCTAATTTTAAGCTCGAACATATGTATATCAAAGTGTACGCGCCACGGTATCAGCCCGGGGCTTCGGAAACCGGCAGTGGGGATGGAGCCAGATGTGATATGACCACCTTTTGTAGGACCTACATAAGTAGTATTGTTTACACTTAAGTAACTTTTGTATTACTTTGTGTCCTGAATAAAGTGCTATTTTTTTTTTACCAACTAAAGTGGTAGTCCTTCCCCGGACGAGCTCTATCACAAAGAACTCTACTACTCTTAAACACTAAATTATTTTATTAATTTTTTAATTTTCTACGCGAAAAATTTACAGAAAAGTTAAAAGATAAACTACTACTTTGTGTCCTGAATAAAGTGCTTTTTTTAAATATGGGAGTCACCTGTTATTCGGACGAAGATGTCGATGATAGAGCGGAGTGGAAGAAGAGTTGGAGGAAGGCTGACCCACCACCATGTGGGATAAATAGTCAGGAAGGAGAATATGGGAGTCACCTCTCGATAGCGCGCTCCTCGCTGAGCCCCACGCAGCCGTACTCGAGCGGCGTGAAGATGGTGGTGGCGACGTTCTCGTAGTCCATGTGGTGAGGCGCGGCGGCGAAGAGGCGACGCGCGAGCAGACGCCCGGCCAGGATGGCGACCGGCGTCAGCTCCGGCCGCGCCGCCAGCACGTCGCCCACCGCGTATATGTGCGGCACGTTCGTCTGCTCCGACATCGCCACTATCTTGCCGCTCCCGTCCACGCACTGAAACAATAACCATCATTTACAACTCTCTACGGCTACAGTGACCAGCTCCAGCACCATCGCTCACCATCAGGTGAGGTGGTGGTCAAACGCTTGTCTATAACCAATTAAAAAAAGACTGATTTTGAAAAACTGTTTTATTGTGTTCAGAAGTATCGACTTTATGCAAAAAGTTTTTCCAGAAATTAATGGTTATGTAATAAAAAAAAATGCTATTTAAATTTGAAATTCACACCGAAACGTCACGATTATGTCAGTTTTCAGTGTAAAATTCTGCAATTTTCTTTGGAGAACCAAGATTTCTTTCTTTCTTTCTTTCTTTAATTGAAATGGAGGGGTAATGTTGGTTGGTAATTTAGTCAAAGACTTTCCAAGGGAATTTTGAAAGAATAGTCACCATTTCTTTCCAAATTTCGTTTGTTTACTTTGCTAAGCGACAATCATACTAATACACTTGAGACTGGCAAAATTGTGGCAAATAAGCCACAGAGTTCATAAATGAAGAAGAAGAAGAACCAAGATGCTCTGATTGGTGTTCAATATTTTATGGTGGATTGCTGTATTTTGTAGTTTTATTTTATTAAATATATTTTCAATTCCGCATCTAATGTAAAAAGAAATATGGTTTTTATATTGCTTGAATCCTTTTTCATAAGGTGAAGACGTGATTTTAGTGATTCTTAGTTACTGTCATCATAAAATAGCCATAAAAGGTTGAACCAATCGGAGCATCTTGGTTCTCTGATTGGTGGCATCGAATAAAATTGGAGAATCTTAAACTTTATTGCTAAAATGTTAAATTGAAAACTTAACTATGACGTCACGCCGTGATTCGGACGCGTTTTGGTGTGATATTTTAAAATTAAAAAAATCGCCTTTATTTACTACTAATTACCATTCGTTTCTGGAATATTAAGTTATTTTTTGCTTAAAGTCGATACTTCTAAACACAATTGAAGAGTTCTAAGTAACTTATTAAAAAACTTACGTTAACTCCGGCACTCTCCAAGTTGAGTTGTTTGGTGAGCGCGTACCGGCCGGTCGCTATCAACACCGTGTCGAACACGTCCTCCGACCTGACAAATAAACGATTATATTATACACTAGAGCACCGGTGGTCTAGTGGTAGTGACCCCGCCTTCCGATCTTAAGGTCGTGGGTTCAAACCCGGTCGCGCACCAATGGATTTTTCTATTCGAAAAGATTATGTGAGCACTGGCAGCTCTCATACGGTGAAGGAAAATATCGTGAGAAAACCGGCATGTCCAAGAACTAGAAATTGGACAAACATGTGCCATAGACCAATCCGCATTGGGTCCGCGTGGTGGATTAAGACCAAATCACTCTCGCTTGAGAGTAGGCCAGTGTGCCAACAGTGGGAACATTAGAAGGCTGTCATGATGATTATACACTTTTAAAGCCCACACGATAAATTTTTCTGAAAATCAGCGCTGCATAACTGTAGAATTATGCTGAGCAAGAACCTTTTTTGACGTAGGTACTGTACACAGAATATGCTGAACCACTCACCTACTGTGTCTGTTTTTTATATAAATTGTAATCTGTCAGAATAAACATTTACTTTACTTTACTTTACTTTACTTATACGGCTTTTTAGAAATGGAACACCGAAGTAGCATTGCATAAAGGCCGTAAAGTGCATTTGTCTTATCACTTAACGGTTTTTTAGGAATCGGACGGCAAAGTAGCATTGCATAGGTGGTGAGTGGTAAAGTCTTAGATCAAACTCACTGTTGCTGCGTCTCAGTATCCGCCCAGCGCGCCTTTAGTTGCCCCGACTCGAGTTTCTCGACGGAGAGCGGCACCGCCTTGTGGTGGAACTTGACCCCCTTCTCTTCCATCTCGTTGGTGACCATGCGCGCCATCTGTTGGTCGAAGCCGCGCAACGGCACCGAGCGCACGAGCACCGTGGTGGGATAGCCCATCGAGTTCAGGAAGCCAGCGCATTCTAGACCGATATCTGTTGCGGTGATAGTTAGGGAAAACCAGTCCAGCATTGTACATTTTACTAATATTTTAAAGCACAAAGCTTTGATATTTGTATGTTTGAGGGAGTATCATACCAAAACGGCTAAACGGATCTGTATAAAATTTGCCAAATCGGTCCAGCCGTTCTTGAGTTTTAGCAAGACTAACGAACAGCAATTCACGGAGAAGACCGCCCATTGGACATTGTGTTTACAGATGTAGTCTTTTACTCCTACTGGTGTCGATTTTGTTGTTGCATTTTCTAAACTTATCGTGGTCAAATACAAAGGACCACTATATATCTCATCAGAAAAGGACAACAAAATTTTATTAAGTTTAGTTAAGAAAATGCTACAACAGAATTGACACCATTGTTTATCTAGTTGTAAAGTGTACACTGTACAAAAAAGAATGTTCATTCATTCATTCATTAATTAATTCATTAATTCAAGAAGATTAGTAGTGCAAACAGTGTTGCCATATATAGATTTATCTGAACTTAAACAGATTTCAGATCACCAATACAGTTAAAAGATTTCTCCAGGATTCTCTTTAAAGAATCAGATTATGGCAACACTGAGTGCCAAGTAGTAAGTAGAGTCAGTGGCCAACTCTGGTGACAGAGTTTCTAGGCCGCCCGAAGGCGTCTGTCATGGTCTAACAACTTTGAAACTTTGAAACTTTGAAAGCCGAGACCGACTGCTTGGCAGTTGAAATTGCCACTGGCGGTCACCCATCCAAATAATGACGCGGAACAGTGCTTAACTTCGTTGATCTGATAAAAACAACTTAGCCAGCTACGTCACGAGCGCACTGAGTGCAAAATAGTGAAAGGATACAGCCGGCGCCGACGACGAGCGTCCTGCCGGGCGCGTGCGGCAGGCTGAAGATGTCGTCGCTGCTGATGCAGTACTCCGCGGCGCCCGGGATGTCGGGGTAGTGCGGCCGCCCGCCCACAGCTATCACCACGTTCTTGGCCGTCAGCTCCTGGGAACAGCACCTTGTAATACTGCCAGCCAAACTGCGTGCTTCGTTTTGGTCCGGAGTTTTTAAAGTTGTTAAGTTTAAGCCATGACGGATGCCTTCAGACGGTCTTTTAACGGCTTATATCCCGCCACAACAACTTATAGTGGTAGGTACGCGTACAGAAAATAGAAATAATAATACTTATACCTGAAATAAACCAGGGTAAAATGTAAATACTTACTAATAAACTTACATAAACATACTTTTTTATAAATAATACCGATTAAACTCCGGCTCATACGTTAATTAATAATAATGCTCAACTTATTTTTATCTAGCGCCACTAAAGAGTAGTAGAGTTCTTTGTGATAGAGCTCGTCCGGGAAAGGACTACCACCATACCTATTTCTGCCGCTAAGCAGTAATGCTCGCATTGCTGTGTTCCGGTTCGAAGAGTATGGTTTCCGGTGAAATTACATGCACATGAGACTTACTATCTAAGGTCTCAGGGTGGTAACACGCAAGTAATATCTATGATGTTGCATGCGTACATAGGCTACGGTAACCGCTGACCATCAAGTGGGCCGTACGCTTGGTTACCACTTTAGTAGTATAAAAATAAAACTAATAGATGTATTATAAATGCGAAAGTTTGGATGTTTGAATGTAAGTTTGTTCCCCTAAAACTCTATAACCACTGAAGCGATTTGGCTGAATATAAAAACTAAATATAAGATAATAACTGCTGAAAATAATGCTGCGAGTACTAATACATGGTAACCATGGTGTCAGTTTTATATCATTAAACTAGCAGTTGCCCGCGACTCCGCTCGCGTAGAGCTCGGGAACCGTACATTTATCTGGGATAAAAAGCATGTCGTATTCCCGGTTATTATCTAATATTTAGTTTTTAATATTAAATATTTAGTTTATTACAGCTAAAACGGTTTAGTACTTATCGAGTTTTAGGGGAACAAACATATATTCTAACATCCAAACTTTCGCACATAAAATACCTATTAGTGGCGCTAGATAAAAATAAGTCGAGCATTATTATTATTTAGCATATAAGAGAGCGTAGAGCCACTCTGTTGAAGGAGTTAAAAGGCCGCCTGAAGGCATCCGTCATGGCTTAAACTTAACAACTTTAAAAACCCCGGACCAAAAAGAAGTACGGAAGCACGGAGTTGAAACTGCCACTATCATAATCCAAATAGTGACTACGCGGATTGTTTCGCTCAACTTGATCTGTTTGTTAATCTGTTTAGAACAACTTCAGCCAGAAGTTTTAAGTGAAAAGGTACTCTGGGTTTACCTTCTTGGAGCCATTTTTCATAGTAGCCACAATAGTATGAGCATCCTTGAATTCGCCGAGTCCGTTAATGTACTCTATCTTCTTATCCCTAAGGTCGACTCTCGTGACCCAGTTCACAGATTTGATGTGGTTCTGCACAGCCTCGGTGAGCGCGGGCCAGCTGATCTGGATGTCCTGGGGAGACGGGACCTGCCAGCCGTACGCTACCGCTTCCTGAAATCATTCGTTTCCATGTTTTTATTTATATTAGCGTTTTTATATTGTTCGATACGATATCGTCTCTCTACGACACAATGCACACAGTAGTAAAACGTATAAAAGTGTCTTCAAAGGGCGACGAATCACGAAAACTCGTATGAGATTTTTACTAGGACCTCTTTAGTTCGTAAAATAACGTACCAGATTCGAATATTGTTATAGCGTTTTATATTACCCGACACGATATAGTCTCTCGTCAACCGTCGTCCACGACACACCACACACAGAAAAATACCCACAATTTCGTGCAGATAATCTTTATATTTCGTGACTGTAAGCTTAGTTGTATTAATGTGTAAGTTCTTTTGTAATTATTATTTTCCTGCTCACTGCATAATATTGTAAAAGTTTTTATCATGTTTCTCAGTAAGCGATTTTGTAAATCTTATGAGAAATAAATAATCTAAAACCTAAAAGTATGAAATAGTGGTTCAGGTTAGTGTGAAAAGAGGTTCTATCTAACATGATTTACTTATTGACTTACTCTATAATAGTCGCTGCAAATTCGGCAAAACGACATAATAATATTAAGTATAGAGCGTGTTTTAAAATCTACCGCAGTAGTCGTTAGACTAATATCTAGTATGTCAGTACCTAACACATGGTATACCACCCCACATACAAGAGAGCATACTTTTCATACGTTTTATTTCCCACGACCTCGTGAGCCGATATCGATCGTGTGATCGTGTCAGATAATGTGAAAACGCTTTACGGTTCAAGTCACGAGCAAACTCACGTCGTTGCTTCCTAAGCTACTCGTTCGTAACAGTTAGGCGGGCCCTACACTTACAATAACATTGAGCAATATCACGAATTGCGCAATACAAATGATCGTCTAGGGTTAGTATTGTAGAAGTATTGAAGTTTGCGCAATGATTGAACGAAAGTTTGAGCGAGTTTAATTTTTATTGCACCATATTATCATTGCACCGTGTAGGATCTGTATTGCGCAATATTTTTTAGTCTGTGTGTCGCCTTGACGAGGATTGGACCATGCTCGTAGATATATTTTTGCCTTTTCATGTAGCAGTCTTTCGACCAGCGACGTATGTTATTTTTATTTTTAGCCACAAGTAGCAACATTATAGCTGCAGCCAAGTCTTGGTCTGACATCTTGTTCACGGAACAGTTCCGTTTGATCCTGCTCACGCGAAAAGATTGACGCTTATGAGTCGTCAATGATTGCGTCAAAATAATAATAATTGATCGTTTGAGTGAGAAGGCCGATTCAATCATATTGCGCAATAAAAATATTGTGCAAACCTAGTGTAGGTGTATATAGGGTCCGCCTTAAGCTATGTTCAGCGCGGTCATAATTTCAGTAACGCGTGTCTCTGGGACTTCGCTGGCAATGTAAAATAATACCAGAAATCTTGATACTTTAAAATTTAAATAAGATCCCCCAATTTTGTTTTTAAATGACAATATTTTTGACACACAATGATAATGATTCCAGTTGCTTTGTTTTGAGTCCTCAGACACATTTTTAAATTTTTTTTATTTCAGAAAATGACGAGACGTTCAAGTCGTTCACCTGATGTTAAGCGCATCACTAACTATGTATTCACTAAAAATCAACCTGCCTTCTCGGTTCCCCTTTAAGTGATGTCATCCTTACTGATGGTTACGGTAATAGCAGTAATAGCCCATTTGTCTAAGTTTAGTGGCGTAAAGTACTTAAATTACTGCACTCTTTAGTAATTCGTAGATGTCCTTGAGACACTAGAACACTAGGACTCTCATGCTGGCTTCACTTTGCATCCTTGCTCAAATTATTGCGTTATTTCATTAACACAATCCAAACTTTATACACACCTTCACAGAGTTGACTTTGTATTGGCGAAATAACGCAAACATTTGATCAAATATACAAAAATGTGGCTATACTCTAGTAGTAGTATGTAGATAGAACACTGGTGGTCTAGTGGTAGTGACCCCGCCTTCCGATCCTAAGGTCGTGGGTTCAAACCCGGTCGAGCACCAATGGATTTTTCTGTTCGAAAAATGTATGTGCGCAATGCCAGAGCTCTCATACGGTGAAGGAAAACATCGTGAGGAAACCGGCATGTCCAAGAACTAAAAATTCGAAAGACATGTGCCATCCACCAATCCGCATTGGGTCCGCGTGGTGGATTAAGACCTGATTGAGATTGAGTTAAGACCCAATCACTCTCGCCTGAGAGTAGGCCAGTGTACCAGCGCACACCGGTCAGGAAATACCTACTCACTATTACATCTGTATTATCTATTGGCACTAAACAAAATGATTGCGCAACATTTACTGATGACGACACACAATGGTGCGTGTATGTATCATAGTAAAACCAGCTGGCCGGCGCCGGCGATGACTTGCAGATATACCATGCCTACGATGACGAGACGCGCCGCGCCGGAAATTCACAAACGAATTAATCATTATCATTAACATCATATCAGCCGATAGACGTCCACTGCTGGACATAAGCCTCCCCCAAAGAGCGCCATGACGACCGATTTTGAGCCTTTACGTTCCATCGACTTCCTGCGACCGCTTTAATGTCATCGGTCCATCGAGTGGAGGGCCGTCCTACACTTCATTTTCCAGTTCGCTGTCACCTTTCGAGAACCTTTATTTCCCAGCGGTTATCGGTTCTGCGAGCTATAAGGCCTGCCCACCTAACGAATTCATACTGATATTATGAATCAACATACGCTACATAATAGGTAACAGAGTCCTTGACCTATGTTATAAGTGTTTTTTTTTATACAACTGAAGAGACAACCAAGCGTACGGCCCACAAGATGGTAAGCGGTTACCGCAGCCTATGGACGCTTGCAATACCAGAGGTATCACTTGCGGGTTGCCACCTTGAGGCTAAGATCGAAAGCCTCGTGTGGCAGTATTTTCACCGGAAACCATACCCTTCACACCGGAACACATCAATGCGAGCATTACTGCTTTGCGGCAGAAATAGGTATATAGGTACTATTATAATTGTTGTTGTTTTTTGTCTTCAAGTGACAAGACGATTAAGACGCCCGCCGGATGTTAAGACCACGCCTGACCCAATGGTCAATTTGGGTGGCACTGCATCTGTTATGGTCAATAAGGTTAAAATTTCCGTGATTGTATCTTGGCATGGGTCTGGCTGGCTGGTCCCGACTATTTTCAGACGCTATGTCAATATAATGCCTTCCTCTCTATCTTAGACGAAACTTTAATTATATTGTTTATTTGTCGCGAATTATAAATTCTGATATCGATTGCTCACCTCTCCTTAATAGAATTCAACTTTATGCTCCTTCACGCACATTTAGAAAAAGCAACCTGTTGTATCTACCCACAGTAAGCACGAACTATAGCCAAAATACTTTTGTGTACCGTGCAAGTAAGCTTTATAACTCAATGAGCAAAGAGCACGACCTTGATCTTTTCAGATATAATGCGTCGACCCTTAGAAATAAACTTAATAGAACTTTCTTTGATCAGTTTATTTAGACCAATTAAGGTTGTGGAATGTGAATTCATTTTATTAGAGAGTATAATGTGAATATGTGGATACCGTGAATGTGAATGACAAGTACGTTTTTTATAGTTTAGTTACTTATTGTTTTGCTAATTTTATGTCGTTTTCTAGTTAGCCATTATGTGTCTATCAGTGGAGACCTTTAAATGTTAACTATTTAAGAGCCTAATATGTATTTTGTGCCGATGGTTTTCCTAAAATATATAAATAAAATAAATAAATAAATAAAATAAATAACAATTATCAATCACAATAATCTAGTTGATACGTTTTATGTCGATCGATCTGCAACATCAAACATAAAAAGGGCGAAGGTCATAACGTAACGTAGGGCGTCGAAGTAGTAAAATACAACAAAAATGGCCTTGACTGCCTTGACGACAGCGTCAAGTTAGAAGAACCTAGTACTTAAACACGACTGAAGAATTACCTACTTAAATTACTGTTTTTCATTTGTAAGACTATATTATAATAATTATTGTTTTC
Source organism: Colostygia pectinataria (assembly GCA_951394395.1). Lineage (NCBI taxonomy): Eukaryota > Metazoa > Arthropoda > Insecta > Lepidoptera > Geometridae > Colostygia > Colostygia pectinataria. The sequence goes on along the minus strand of OX596352.1, from coordinate 12,777,829 downwards.
TAAGGCTGGAACTATTAACTCTACACTGTTTATAAATCTATTTACTATACCATACCTTCATCTTTGTGATCAATAAAAACCTTGCATTTATATTTGTACTATTGTAGGAAAATCGTTCAAATAATGTACTAAACTAATTAAATAGTCTATTATAATAATATCTAAGAAACCTACACATGTTTCTTGACTAGGTTCTTAGGTATCTACAATAAATACATTTGATGATGCCTCAAGAATTTACTGGAATTTATGATTGTAATAAATGTATGAGGTGGCTGAGGTAAAGTCTAGACTACATATTACAGTGATTTACCTTGAGAATTTATGATAAAAAATTTATAAAATAAAAGGACTAGTCACACCAAGATAATCCAATCAGCACTCAGGATCAAGGTAGGGAAATGGTTTAGGGTTTGAGTCTTGAACGCCACTTACCAATGCCTAGGAACAAAACCAATCATGTATCATTGTGTGTCAAATAAAATTGCACTAAGTATAGGCAATAATAAAGTAATATTATTTTACACAGCCAGTAATATTTCAGTTCATTTTTAACCAACGAAAATAAGGAGTAGATAGTTAAGTCAAAGCATTTCAAGTCATTGTAAAAATTGTAGATCATGGTAAAATAACTCAGAATGCCTTCAATAGGTATTCTGAAATGTATTGTATTATCATATTTATCATTGAGTTAAAAGGCACGATTTATGCAACATCACGCTATTCACCGATAAAAATCTTTAGCTAATTAGTATGTCACTGTGTCATAGGTACTTATAGGCTTGTAAGTCGTAACATACTGATTATGAAAAAAATTTAGTAAAATCCTATTTATCTACTAACTTGTTGTAAAAGTAAGTAGATACTCTTGTTTCATTTATGTCCGACGGAGGGCGCTGGAAGTCGGGATACAGTTTTACTCATCCGACAACCAACGCACCGTTTATATAAAAAGTGTATCTATTTGCTACCATTATTTGATGAGCTATGCTGCGCGCCGCAACCAACGCGATAAATTAGGTATATGATAATTTTGCTTTTATGTATTTCTGGTTTTTATTTTGTAGTACAATAGTACTTCATAGTTACTCTTATTTAGTAGGCCCTAGTGTGGGGCCTGGACCATGTATGATGATTTATGAAGCAGTTAGACTGTATAACACACCTGTAATAATACAACTTAACTAGGTAGTATAGATACCTACTCCAATAGAACCTTGCACTATTATAAATCTCCCTGTCAAAAATAACATAAGAAAGATGGTACTGATGATAAAACAAAATACTTACATGAATGCTCTCTCCTAGCAACGCAGCCTGATGCATCAGCTTCTTAGGTATACATCCAACATTCACGCAAGTCCCACCAAGTCCCCACTTAGTGCCTTGCGGAGAGGGCTGCACATAGTCTAGGACGGCCACACGTTGGCCCTGGTTGATTGCCTCCTTGGCACAGGCGAGCCCACCTGACCCACCTCCGATAACCGCAAGGTCATAGTCGAATGTTCCATCTAGAAGACCAGTGATCCAATCCATGTAGTATCCATATATTATGAGGTTTAGAGCAATAACCGTGTAGCCAATTAAACCATCCTTCACCACATTGTATTAGTAGTAAAAGGTATATACAATTGAAATGTATAGAAACCTAGTACTTATATGAACTTAAAATAAAAAAAAGTTTTTATTTGTGTATTTCAGATGGTTGCAGTGCATTAACATTACACAAAAAGCAAATGTAATTTTCCCAATTAAGTAGGTACATGGGGGATCAAACAGCATCTTATAGCTAGAAATCTGCATTTACAATTAAATTATTGTTTTATTTATTGCTTTATTTTTGATAGAATGCAGACAACTAAAAAAATGTTGTTTAACACAATAGGCATTGACTGTATCGGTATTGATCATACCTTTCTCGGCATGCTCTAGAGGTGCAACCAACTTGGCCTTCCTACAACACATCCAGCCGCCTGGCATGATCAAATAACATCACATAAATTCAAGCTTTTAGCATGACCAAATCAAATATCCTTGCAGAAAACAGGGCTCTATCAAATTAAAATCCTTTAGCATGACCAAATCAAATATCCTTGCAGAAAACAGGGCTCTATCAAATTAAAATCCTATGTAAATAAAAAAACTTTACAAGAGTAAGTAGGTTTGAATAACAGGAAACAAAGCATTACAAAAGAATGTACAAACCAAAAAATGTTTACCTCAGATTTAGGATCTATTTTACCATCTCTAATTATGTACAATTTGAACCCAACATAATCTAGGAAACTACTAGAAATCTGTGGCCTGGAATATTGCTCTAAGAGCTTGTGGTTACCCCCCCTAAATGAAGCTTTAACAATAGTCAAAGTAGGTTGGCTTGTCTTTAGATTTTTCGAGTTAGGTTATGTGAATAAAAACAATAAATCCAAGGTCAAAAGTCATAACCATACTGACTATGATGAGGTACTTACTAGAAAATGATCTTTTCGCTAAAACGACCAAGGTATCCGCCGTTTTTCCTGGATTTATCAACTTATTTATCCTTACAATATTACTCAAAATTGTCATTTTGACGTGAAATGCCAGAGACAAAACACAGCTGATAAACTTTACGAGTTCTCAGACAGAAGTCTACAATACAACTTCGTCCGTGAAACCGAAAGTTAATAAAATTATTATAGATGAATTCTGTATTGATCACAGGAGCCAATAGAGGGATCGGTCTCGGGATGGTGAAATATCTCACAAAACACAACAAGGCACAGAGAATTATCGCGACATGCCGAAAAACTTCGGAGGTATTGTACTGTACTGATTATTTAGCTTACCTATAGGTGCCATGCCTGCTCAAATGGACTAACAACTAAAGTATACACTTCACAAATTATCTGTAATGTAACTAAACACAGCGCACTAATTCACGGAGTCACAGTCACAGCTAAATTATTCTCGCGAAGAAAAGAAGAGAAGGAAGACGTACGCACGAAGTGGTTTTTTTTTTTTTTTTTTTTTTTTTCTTCTTGGCTTCGCGCATTTTGCGCATTTGCCATTTTTTTTTTTTTAATATCGTTTTTTTATAATTTTTAGTACAAAAATTAGGGAAACATTAAAATAAAAGGAACCGCGAACTAAGGAAATGGAAAGGATCAGGAGAGTTAAAAATGTTTGATTTTATTTAAAAAAAAATTATATATTAAGTAAAGATTAAACAACGTAAATACTTATATAAATTACAGAATATAAATTATATGCACAGAATTTATTTAAATCAATATATTATTCATACAAATAAAAGAAGCTAAAGAATTATAAACATCGGGATCTAGCGAGGCGAGAAGAACAACAATATTAGTAGGAAGAGGAACATGGTAAAAAATAAGATCTTGATAGAATTGGGAACGATCATGGTTAGGGCAGGCAAAAATTAAATGATTTAAGTCACAAAACTCATATCCACAAGTGCAGAATGCGTCAGATACAATTTTCATTCGAGCCAAATGGGCTGGTGTACAGCAATGTCCTAAACGCATTCGTATCAATATCGTGGTCGCGCGTTTGCTTAATTTATATCTAAAAAACCACGGTTTTGTAGAAATTGTCTTTTGTATTAATTTGTAATGTTTACCTTTACATTTGCTAGATTCGTCCCAAGCTTCATCCCAAGAGGCACGAAGTGGTTGGTTTGGTTTTGTACCTACTTTGTAGTTTGCCTAGCAAGCAAGCAAGCAACCAACCAACCAACAATCAATAGGCATCGAAAGAGACAGAAAATATAACGATTTCATTCACAGACAAAGCTAGATCCATGTCTGTGGTTTCATTCCTTAATTTTGACTTAGGCTATAATGACATCACCAAAGCATATGCATACTTTATCCCAAAATCTTCAGATTTAATAGTCCTTTAGATATAGACCTCTATAAATGCATGTTATCAATGTTACTATAACTTTATGTACCTCAGTCAATTCTAATTTGTCTGAGTTATGTACCTTTAGCTTAATTAAAAATAATAAGATTCAGAAAATCAAAATGAAAACGTCAATTTTCTCGAAAAAATAAACTAAGCCTACCTACTTTTAATGCAAAACAGGTACACGTTACTCGCTAGCGACTAACGAGTTGCTAAAAAACTTAAATCGGAGTAAAAATATCAAAGTCGAGAATTTTTTTTAAAGAGAATAGAAGATATTTCTAAGACATGTAAAAAAATACAAATATTACGTTTTTTAGGTAGTTAATTAGGGAACCAATTCCTTAAATAAGCAATAGTAAAAGACCACTGTATTTAAACACATCCCTATTACTCTGGAATCTGGATAATGATGGACGCATTTATAGTGGCAATCAAATTCCAAAGTCAGGCAGGGGACTGAGTGTAGGTAGGTAGGTACTAGGTAGGAGTTAGGTAGGTACTCTTGAATCAAATTCAAATTCATTTGTGTATTATTCGTGTACTATGATGACCATTTTGAAATAAACATTTATCTTTATCTACCTATCTTATCTTTACTATTAAAAAAATACTTTTCAGGAACTCCAACATTTAGCAATCGAGAATAAAAATCTCTCAATTTTGCATCTAGGTAAGTACCTTCGTAAGAAAACTAAATCTTTTGATGTCTTTTACTTCATGCCACTGCCCTACTTTATTGATTAGAGGTACTTAATTGGTTTTCTTTTGGATACAGATGTGTCCAATCTATCAAGTTTCAGCGCGATACCATCTCAGATCGCTACAGTGCTCGACGGGCATGGTCTGAACCTACTCATCAACAATGCAGGCATCGCCACCAAATTCACAAAACTCGGCCTGGTGAAGGAGGACCAGCTTCTGGAGAACCTAACAGTGAACACCATTGCCCCGATTATGCTGACTAAGGTCAGGTCAAATCAAATCAAATAAAAAATCGTTCATTTTGTATTATTTAAAATTTTATTAAGTACAATCTACTTACTTACATAATGTTGTCTAATGACACTGCTAGCATGACTAAGCGCTTCTCTGCCAGCTATATAGCTATAGCAAGTATTTCTATAGAAAAAACAAAGGTCTTTGTTTTTTCTTATTATTTTTACCGACTCCAGCAGACCCTGCTACCGGCCTTGAAGCAAGCGTCGGATAACAATAGCGACAAGCCTATGGGCGTCCAACGTGCGGTAGTTGTCAACATGAGCTCTGTGCTCGGCTCCATTGCTCAAAACGACCAAGGCGGCTTCTACCCGTACAGGTGTTCCAAGGTAATACCACTACCTACAACAATAGGTAGGTACCCGCGCTATCGTGAGGTAGGGTTATCAATTTTTCAAACTTATGGGGTTGTGGCTGGCTGGCCACGCAAAAAAAAACATGTGAAACGAGCGCGGACGTTACTTTTTAAAATTTAAAAACGAGTTAAGCTCGATATCCCCCCATTTTCATTATAGGAGCTTTTTTTCCTTGCTAGCTTCTATAATTTTACTAGCGACCCGTCCCTGCTTCGCAAGGATGCATATAAACTACATAAAAACCATTCTCTTGAATCACTCTATCTATAAAAAAACCCGCATCAAAATCCGTTGCGTCGTTTTAAATATCTGAGTATATATAGGGATAGACAGCGGAAGCAACTTTTATACTTTGCAAAGATTTCAATATTTTCAATGTGTTCAGACGTTCGAAACAAAAAAAAAAGATATCGTGTTTTTTTGCAGGCAGCCCTGAATGCAGCAACCAAGTCTATGAGCTTGGATCTCAAGAAGGACCAGATCCTAGTTGCGTGTATGCACCCCGGCTGGGTGCAGACGGATATGGGTGGGAAAAACGCACCGCTGGATGTCGAAACCAGCGTCGAGGGTATCTTCAACACAATCGTCCATCTAAGCGAGGCTGACACCGGGAAGTTCTTGCAATACGATGGAACGGAGTTGCCTTGGTGATATGATATGGGTATGGGCTCTAATGCCATGCAATGTCCAAGCTGTATCGTCACGGCCACAATGTATTATTTTTAAAAGCGTAGATACCTACTTACCTACATTTTTTACACAAATATAACGGTTAACTGAGGGTACTGAACTGAGGTGATGTTTCATTGCAAGACTTAGGTGCGGTGCGTTACCTACCTACTCGAAACAAAACAATAGCCATAGAATTACCTACTTACCTTTGCAGGTTACTTACCCTCCCATGCTGGTCGTGACAACGTTTTCACAACAGAATCTGATTTAGATTTTTTGTTGCTTATTCCTGAAATAAGTAATTCATGTAAGTACCTAAGTTCTTTGTAAAAACGAATCTAGTAAACGTTCAGCATTGTAATAATAACACAATAAAGTTACTGTACGTACCTACCTACCATAACAAACACATATGGTACTAATACATAACAGATCACTCAGAAATTAGTTTATAATATTATACCTACATAAGTAGGTACCTACTTCTTTTACTTACCGCCAAATTTGCTGCATTCATTTCTCATAGCACACAGAGAAGATGGATCCATATTTGAAGATGAACTACTTAGTTGCTCACTTTACCAAAGAATGTGTAGAAGCGTAAATAAACTCGCTAGTTAATACATAAAAAATCTCTAGATAAATTTATAGGTATAATAACAATAAAAATGCCTGCATCATGATTCATGGGTATGACGGAAGGCTGTCACTTTCCCTATAAATTAATTTAATCTGTGGCGGTCACACTGATGTGATGTGCCGGGAGGTATATCTACTATCGAAAGAGATCGCATTCAATACGATAAAATAAATAGTAAAGTAATTAAAGTATCTCTTTGTTTTCTGCTCCCGAAAGACTACGTCCTATGTCCCCCGCATTCGTCTACAACACTAAATCACAACCAAACAAAGTTTAAATTATTCTGATCAACCAGAGAAGGAAGAGTTAGAGATTTGAAGATTATCTACAGAAGCGGAGCGGAGGAGCAGTCATTCAATAGGATATTGTCTAAATTGCGCGAAACTTCTATTGGTTGACACTGCTCGGCTCGGCTCCAGGCTCCGGCTTCGGTGGTTTGCGTTGCGTGACACTCTTTCAATAATCCGTTTTTTCTTAACTGTAGGAAAATCGTGGGTGCCTACCTAGTTACTTCTCTGCTTGTAAGTTATAAACAAGAAAACACTTTTTGGTATCAAAAATCGGATTTATATTTCCGTTTTGCTGCAGTTGGTGAATGCCAGTAACAATTCGTCAGGTTACAGAAGTGGCCGCACAGCTCAGCCGGTATCAAGCATAACATGTACTTTTATAACAATGATACATTTTCAGACCTAATAACCTAGAAACTTACACAAACTACCTACAAAGATATACACAGGTAAAGCCTAATATCTACAATCAATAAGTTATATACAGGATAACAATACAATTTAGTTATGTACATACAAGTCAAGTCATGTTCGTTAGAATTATCTGTAACCTGGAAAATTTTGATTTTTCCTACATTCCGGGCAGTACCATTTGCCTTTAGGCGGTACCATAATGCCGACGCATTCGAAATGGAACCATTCGATGGGACACCCTTCTGCGTCGCACGCTATCATCTCTGAAACTTCGTCGTACGGGCATCGACAATAACAGTACACGCTCTCGCCTTCCCGCGCTTCGCGCACTGGTGGTCTCTGGAAGGCGTACGGCAAACTCGATGTGCCCGAATTTAGGTAATTAGGGGGAGGGATAGGTGGTACACTAGGTTGATAAATCTCTAAATTACCTTCTTCGCTCGAATCGGAGTCACTCGACTCCATGGACTCGGAATTCATCAGTATTTTCGGGGGTTCTGGATCTGGGATTGGTGCTGTCAACCTTATAGGATCTGTGTAATTATTAAACAGTCGGTTAGTAAGAATCGTCGAAGGTATTTCTTTTTTGACTCTACTTGTAACTGGTGACGGTAAGTCTTCCTTTCTCCATTCTAGCTTCGGCGGCTGTTGAGGTTTTAATGCTGATAAAGTGGTTGGCGTTTGTTGCTGTGCTGTATGTTCGTCGTCACTTGAATAGCCATAAAACTTATTAGGTACCCTTCTTCGTTTCGAAGCTCGTTTGTTTTCGGCAGACGTCGTTGCAGTGGTTGAGCTTGTTGTTGGCGTAAGAAAGGTAGGTTTAGGGGCCTCTGGTATTTGAACTGTGTTAGACTGTAAAGATATAGTTATTTTGTTAGGTGGAAGAGGTTGTAGGGTGTTCTTTTCAGATTTAGCGATCACATCTTTAGGAATGTTAATTTTAATTGGAGCATGTTTTCGGGAACTCTTTGATTTTTTCTTCTTTTTGCTCTTCTTTTTTGAACTTGCTGGTTTCTCATCAGGATTCATTTCAGCAGGTTCAGTTCTCCACTCTTCTTCTCTTCCATAGTCTTCTTTGACTGGTGTAGCGGGTTTGGTGTTATCTCCCGACATCGAACCGCTTTCGGTAGGTAGCACAGATGCCAATAACATTAGTTGGTTTCTTTTTTCTTCATGCATCTTGTTGGCTATCATTTGTGGGTTTTCATCGTAAAATTCTTCGTCTGTTTCACTTTCCGCGGTTTCTAAATCAGACTCCGCAATCAATGGTTCAACCTTTTCTGGGATTAGTATTGGCGTTTCAGACACACCCATCACATCGACATTTGAACAATTACTAAGTCGTCTGTTTGGTATCGATTTTTTACGCAAGCGTTTTGTCTTTTTCTTTTCATTGCCAGAATCATCAGAGGTATCTGAATCTGATGAGCTAGATGACGAAGAGCCGCTGCTAGATGAACAGCTACAATTCGGTCCACAGGAGCAGCTTGAGTCACTGTCACTGCTACTACTGCTCGAAGAAGATAAACCGCCGCTGCGATCCTTTTTAGTTGTTTTTTTATGCTTCTTCTTATCCATATTAAAAGAGTCCTCATCCCCATTCATCTCCGTAGGTACCAAACAGTAGTCATGATCAGACTCGCATACATGTTTTCTAATAGGCACCAATGGAGGTGTCTTTTGCTTTTCAACTTTAGCCTGATATTTATTAAAATTATCCCAAATATCTAGGACTTTTTGTTCATTTGGCTTTTCTTCTTGAATTGGTTCGGGTGTATGCTCTTCTTTTAGCTTGAGAACTGGTTCACTGATTGGTTCTTCTGTGCTGGGTACATTAGTGTCTTCGGTTTTTACCAGTTTAGGTGGTTCTTCTTCTATTTCTTCCTTTGGCTCATTTTCTTGTTTCTCTTCTTTGAGAACTGGCGGGCCGCCACTATCAGACTCATCGCTACTATCGCTTTCAGACAAATTTAAAGCAGGAAGATTTACATCTAATAATAAAGCATCCTTTAACTTTTTCTTTCTCGATTTTTTTACAGGCTTTTGAGGGTCTACCTCTTCCTTAACCTCGGAAGTACCAGCTTCCTCTGGAGGTTTATCGTCAATTAAATCAATCACAGGTACTATTTCTTTAGGTGCTTCAGATTCAGGCTCACAAGGGACAGATTTGACTTCATTCAAGTCTTCTGTGACTAATTTCTTCATATGTTCATCAATGTGTTTACTAAGAAGTTTATTAGACACAAATTTATCTGTGCAGTTCTCTTCCGTGCACACATGAGGAAACTCGTGTGAGTGAAATCTTTTATGAACTTTTAAACACACTGGTTTTGAAAACTGCAGATTACATTCATCACATGCAAATACAGCAGGAGGATTGCAAAAGTGATACACATGAGGCCACTTTTTTTGCATACACTTTTTACACAAAATGCTTTCGGTCCCATGTTTCCAAAATAAGTGATTTGTAATGTCTAGTTTATTTCTGTAAGCTATGCCGCATCTGTAGCAGAAATGGTTCAGCTTGTGTTTCCAAACATGGTTTGAAAGCCGTGCTTGATTGTGGCAAAACTCCAGACACACATCACATGTATGATGAATTTTTCGCAGATGAACCATTAACCTAAATTGTGATGGTATAGAGTCTACATTGCAAAAGCAACACTTATACTTAGTTTCATACTCAGAATCATATGTTCCAGGGCATAAATGACATAGTAATTCACTATAACTAAAAAAGTTTGATTTACACATAACACACAATAAAATAGCTTTTGGATGCATTTTACGATTGTGTAAACAGAGATCTTTATGGATCGCAGTTTTAAAATAACACTGAAAGCATTCAAACACATGTTCATATTGTACATTTTCACTTTTCTCATCACTATCATACGAGTTCAAGTTTATATACACTGTATTTAATTCAGCTGCTCCAGACTGTAATTTAGCAGTGATGGTCTCTGGCAATAACTCTTCAGCTGTGATGCTGTCAACTGTGGCAGAGAAGCGATGCTGAGTCACCATGTGCAATGACAATTGTTCACAATTCACTGCAATCTTACGGACATGATTACAATATATACAATTGTAAACAGTTGAAGCCAAAAATACTTTCAACAGATCTTTCAGTGGATATTTGTCTAATGGTTTATTAAGAGATAGTTCAGTTACGGGGATTGTTGGTTCTTCAATAGTGGCTTCTACTAAGGGTTCTGGGTCTGGTTGTTCAGTCTTAGGCTCAACTTCAGTTACGGGTACTTCATTTGAAGGTGAAATGTTATCTATTTCTGGAGCTACTTCTGTATCTATATCATCTGATGTAACATTTAAATCCTTTGGAGGTTCCTCGACTGGTGTTTCTAGTTTTGGTTCTTCAGGATATTCTGCAATGGTGGTATTATTTTCATCTACTGTGAGCTTGTCACTGCCTTCACTGTCAGATGAGTAATCACTAGATGAATCTTTATCCAGAAGTTCTTTAGGAACTCTCACTGTCAACTTTGGTACCCTATTAAGAGTGTTTTCGTCATTTTCTGGTTTGTTATCATAGATTGTTGTTTTTATTGTGTTATCGGGCTTATGTTCAGGAGATTTTGTCACAACGTCAAAATTATTGTTCAATATAGTTTTTACTGTAGTTTCAATTCTGTTGTTATCATAAATAGTAGTTTTTACAAATGGGCTATCAGCTCTATCACAGATGGTCATTTTAATAGATGGAGTTTTTGGGTGAACCGGTGATTGAGATAATTTGTCTTTTTCATATCTTTTGGGTGGCCTCCTGTTTCTTGATGGAGGTTTGTTTGCAATTTGCTGACCAACAGTTGGATCTACAGTTGAGTTTATTATAACTGGTGAATTAGCATTATTCAGGCTCAATTTTAGTTTTATGCCACCTTCTTTTTCACTAGGTGTGCATACTTTTTCAGGAGATTTGGGTTGCACAGGTTCTTTTATAGGTGTGGGGACATCATCAGAAACTGGGGCATCACTTTCATCTGAATGGCTTTCATCCCCATTGGACACATTTTTAGTTGGTTCTGCATTCGATGCATTCCAATTTATGGGACTAGGTGTTGGTTTACTAACTGAGTTATCCAGTTCCATTTCAGAATCTCCACTGCTGCTTACATCTTTATTGAGAGTGCTAGAGCTCTCAGTGTCTATCTTTGTACTGCTAGGAATAGGTTCACTTGGTTTGGGAACTAATGCTGTCTTTGTCACAGCTTCAACTATAGTCTCTTTGCTTTCTTTCTTTTCATTTGTGCTCGATACATTTGCGGATCCATTTAATGAAATATCATTGCTATTTATTGTATTTTGAACACTATTGGGCTTTACTGCATTTTTACTGACAAGAAGAGGCACAGGTATTGATTTTACATTACCACAGTCATGATTGAAAAAGTCATCTTGTTCACTACATATTTCATCACATTCACAGCACATTAGATATAAGGTCCCATTATAAACATTGAAGAACTCTTCTTTACTGTCATAGTTGAACTCTTTAACATTGTGTTTGTTTGTTAAATGGGTTGAAAGTCTTTCAGCTTTAGAAAACATCCCTAAACAAAATAAGCAAATATGTCTCTTGTGTTTTTCTCTCATGTGCAAGAATAAGTTCCAGTTTTCATAATATGTTCCACATGCAGAGCAAAGGTAAACTTTTCTAGTAACTCTTGAGGGCCCGCCAGCATTGTTTTCACTCCCAGTGTTTGGGGCAGCTTCAGGACTCAGTGTGGGCTCCTTTGCTTGTGCACGGCAAGCTAATTGATGCTCTTTCAACATTGCGAGTGTCTTGAAAGACATGGAACAACATTTCCGGCACTTGAATTTCACCATGGGCTGTAAGCCTAAACTTTGAGCATACTCTTTCAATGGAGGCCCTTTCAGTTGAACTCCTTTTAACTGCTTTCCTTTCTCAGGCTTCCCTCTCTTGTACTGCATTAGCTGACTTTTGGGCACAAGCCGAGGTACAGGCTTGTCTTGCTCATTGTCAACAATACTGATATCCTTTTGAGATGCAACATTTTGAAATTGACTACGCTTGGGTATAAGTTTTGGTGCTCTTGGAGCCTGGGTTGGTACACTTGGATCATTATTTTTATTCACAAAAGACTTCTTTCTCTTCAATGGATTATAATACTGAAGTGAGTTATCAACAAAGGGTCTTTTGCCGAGGTGGATTCTGAGGGGGTTGATACGTTTTGGATGTAATTCGTCATTAGCGGCATCGATATTGGGACGACGTTGTTCGAATGGCTCACTCGAGGGACTAGATGATTCGCCAGCAAAATCGTGTCCATTTGTAGCGAATTTGGCGGGTCTTTCGCCATACAAATTTCCAAGCGATGTTGAAGAGATATTATCGTCTCTTGCATTATTTGTATTACCATCTTCCATAGTTTTCTGAAAAGTCAAAACACGTGCTTTGAGTCACTAGGAAACAAAAGACGCTCAAACAAGAGGAAATCTAAACAATTTAAATTTCCCATTGGATAAACAACAATAAGATAACAAACACAGTACCTCTGAAATCGTACGTCCAGTACGTGTACAAGAATATAGATTCGTTTCCATGCATCCGTTTGGAAAAAGCAATCCTTACATCAGGCCTATGAAGCTGCCGCGGGCTGATCATTCCCGTAAAATGGCGTCACTTCACAGTCCGAGGAATGGTGCTATCAAAAGCTTTGCTTTCGGTTTGTACCGCTATAATCACAGATCACATTCATTTTTTAATTTTTCCACTGCACAATTATCTTGGATTTTTGATGAATTATCCACGCTAATCGGTTTATTTCCAAACACATTTGCAAAATTCGTAGCAAGACGAGAAGCTAATTCATAAACCATAGACAACTTACTTTTTTTTTAATTTTTATTTTTTTAATAGAGTGACTACACACACTGAAAGCAAACACACGTGTTTTTATCATAGACAATGGTGAATACTTTCCATCGAATGAAATTATAGTAATCGACTAAATCGAATCTTGATTACTTGCTATATCCATGATGACCCAATTTAGCAAACATCAAAGTCTACTCTACAACTCTATTTAAAAAAATGCAGATTTGTCAATTTGTCAAAAACTGCTCAAAGGACTGACTGTGTTTTCTGTTTTTCTTAGTTTTATTTTGTGAATTTCAGTTTGTTTAGTTGTTACTTGGACAATGCTGATTCAAGATGATGTCTGAGCAGTTTAGAAAAGTAGAACCATATTCTCCGAAGTCCTCACCTCGAGGAGCGAGGTCACCAGTTGTACCTCGCCAAGACTCCTCTGGTACTCTCAAAACTACGATATCATTGGGAAAGAACCCATCCATAGTGCATAGTGGTCCATTCTATTTGATGAAAGAACCTCCAGGTAAATGGATTTTATTAAATAGGTTTACTCTAAAACTATCTTGATTTTTAAAAGAACTATTCACTAGTTGTAATTGTAATGGGGTTTTATTTTGCAGTAGAATGTGAATTAACAGGAGCTACAAACTTAATGGCTTACTATGGACTAGAACACTCCTATAGTAAATTTAATGGAAAGAAATTGAAGGAGTCTCTATCATCATTCCTTCCGAATCTGCCGGGTATACTTGATGGCCCAGGGCAGGAAGATAATAGCACATTGGGCTCAGTGATAGCAAAGAGGCCTATTGGTGGTAAAGAGTTGTTGCCGCTGTCAAGTGCTCAGTTGGCAGGGTTCCGCCTGCATCCTGGCCCTCTCCCAGAGCAGTATCGCTATGTCAGTGCCACTCCTCCCAAACGACACAAAAGCAAACATAAGAAACATAAACATAAAGATGGAGCACCCCCTGGACAAGAGACACCTTTACAAGGTAATGTTTATTAGGAGTAGTAGAGTTCTTTCAGAAACTGCTAAGAACCGGGATGAATGGAAAACTTTGAGAGATACCTTTGCTCAGCAGTGGGACAAGACAGGTTGAAAAAAAAAAGGGTTATTTGGACTGAATTTGGTCAGGAAAGCATTATTATCTTACCTACTTCTGGAGTAGTAGTGCAAAATGCTTTTTCAGTTCAAAAGTATTATTGCTGGTGAAATTACATGCTATTAATATCTTTAACTATGTCTCAGGTTGTGAGGTGTGGGCTATACTTTGGTATAAGTGCACCATAAATTGTGATCTAAGCTTGTTTGCCACCAACCAAAGTGTTGTGCTAATGAAATTTTCATACTTTCAAATCTTTTGCATATTAGCTAGGATCCAACTCTATAAATAGGATTTTTTCATTCTTTATGAAATATGTAAATGTTTAGTTGTCACAATCCCCGGTTTCCTTTCACTGTAAGTATATAGTAATATAATTTTTTCATTTTAGACTCATCAAATCCAGACACATATGAGAAAAAGCACAAAAAGCAGAAGCGCCATGATGATGACAAGGAGCGGAAGAAGCGGAAAAAGGAGAAGAAAAGGAAAAAGCAGAAGCACAGTCCAGAACACGGGGGGCTCACACCGAGCCAGCACCCCGCCTCCTAAGACATTAGTGATGTAAGGCGAAACCAACCATTGAGCCCAAAGAGAAAGTCTACTGATCTGTTGTAATGAGATATTTTTTTATTTAATATTTTAGTTCTTGTCTCCTGATATATTGTAAGATTTGAAGCACTGATTGTAAATTTTTGTTTTAATTATTTCTGGTGATTCTTAATAACCAATCAAACAAAAGCAATGTTGGAATAGAAAAGGCAGTTTATAAACTCTATTGATAGCTACTCAGTGACAAGTGAGTGCATACAATTCAACTTGCACAATAGCAGCATATCCAATTGCATGGTGTGAATGTCCCGAATTGTTAACATGTTGAGTGGCATTAAATTTTATCCATTACTTTCAAATTTTTGTAATTTTTTCATCTTATCTTACTTCTTACTTACAACATAATTATAATTGCGAAAGTTTGAATGGATGGATGTTTATTACTCAATCACGCCAGAATGGCTGAATGCATATGTATGAAATTTGGCACAGAGATAGATAAATTATAGACATAGATTATGGTCTAAAAAAAGGTATGGTCCCCATAGGATAGATTTGTTGTAGTTCTCTCTCACACATGCACATCAAAATTTCCATGCAAACGAAGTCACGGGAAACAGCTAGTGTAACATAATTGAATTGTTCTGCAAATACCAAAAATGCTGAAATTAAATTATTACTTGTAATGAAGCTTGAATATCATTAAACTATTGTATTACAGTGTGATACAACAGTTTAATGATATTCAAGCTGAAAAATTCAGATGAAACAATTTAGATATAGGTCAGACTCGGATTAGCATACATTGTTATTAGGGTACTTTTTATACTGTTACTAAGCTAGCGAAGCCAGAGGCAGAAACTAATATGAACTTATCATTGTTTGTTTCGTTTGATTGTTTTAAAACCTGCAAACACAATAGGTACCTACTTAGTTAAGTTTATGTAGATCTATGTTCATCTCTTTGGGCTTGACTCATAGATTAAGTAATAAATGAATTAAACTAGGTGTTATTATGATTTGTATCACTCGAGTTGTGTTCTCGAACCCATTGTAAATAAGCATTTTGTTTGTAAGTACTTCTCAACCATAATAAATCATGGTATCTACACATAACTCTCTTTCATTTAACCATGTGCCACATTAAACTTTAAAACTTAAAGCTTTTGGTGGTACTGCAACTGTTTAGGTCAGGCGTGGCGCTTAACATCAAGCGAGCGACTTATCAGCCTTGTCATTAGCTGACATAAAAGAAAATCATCATAGTATCGACGTCCTGCCTTGAAAGATAACATGCTACTTTTACCACAGACCAGTTCAATAAGCTGGTCTGTGCTTTTACTAAGTAGTAGAGTTCTTTGTGATAGAGCTCGTCTGGGGAGTGACTACCACCATACCTATTTCTGCCGCCAAGCAGTAAGCAGTTCCGGCGTTCGAAGGGTATGGTTTCCGATAAAATTACAGGCACTGAGACTTGCCATTTAACGTCTCAGGGTGCTAACACGCAAGTGATATCTCTGGTTGGTGTACATAGGCTACGGTAACAGCTTACCATCAAGTGGGCGGTTGCCACATTAGAGATATAAAAACCTGACAACGCGCAAGTGAAGCCGCGGGCAACTACTAGTTACAAATAAAACACCACTTTCAGAGCGAAATTTAATGCAATATCCAAATTTATACAATTTAGTCCGTTCTGTTTTCGCTTCATAAAAAAAGACACATTTGTCATCACTAGTTACAAAAACAAAATAAATTAGTTGTACAGCACCAAAAATAGATACATCATAATTACAAAATGTTAACTTCCTACTTACATGTTAGGCTGGCTTACATACCCACGCACTTACAATAGGTACTGTTTACATATGAAACCTGGCATAAGAAGCTAAATAAATACTTGTAATGTCTTTGTCCGAGATTAAACAAAGTACCTATATAATTTTCACTAAAATGTAATTTTGGTTGCCACCGCCAATATTTAATTTCGATAAATAAATACCTGTTTACATAATTTAATTAGAGCTTGTTTTGCTTTACTGTTACACAACCTGCAATTTCGAATTATTATAAAAGCTACATTGACAAGACTCAGTCCCTAAAATATCCTGTTATTAGACTTCTGACTGATTAACACAAAGAACAGGGTCTCTAGCTATAATGCAGCGCTATGTTTGAACTGTTACCTGTCACATTGGTTCCCGTTTCTGCGCCAATGTGACTTTGTTGGCAATAGACGTCCACGCTCATTTATCACGCTCAGCGGATCTAGGCAGTCGCGAAGTTAGCTTTTTGTGATGCGCAAAAACAGTTTAGTTCAAAAAAGCTCCATTGCGCATCGTAACGGCTGAGCGCTCCCGTGTTTAGGAGGGCACGTTAAGCAGTCGTTCCCGGCTTTTTCAAACTTGTTAGGCCATTACTTTCGGGCGGCCTAAAAACTCTGTCATCAGATTTGGCCAGACTCATACGAACTTACTTACGGCTGACTTCAAGACTGCTTAGATCCGCTGAGCGTACTATATGTCCCGGCGTCGAGACGTGAATGCAAATGCCGTGTACGTGAACACCATACGTACTTTTCTTATTCTGTGCCACAGGATTCAAACAGTGCCACTCGCACGGACAATATTTGGCCACTTTTTGTTCTAAAATCTTCTGCCACTATATTCAATTGTTAAGGGATTTTAAAAACCAAATTTTAGAAACGAAAAGTGGCGAAATCCCCTTCTCTGGGGATATTGGGACCAAGCCAATGCGAGTGCTGGCTGGCATGTGCGGCGTTATCAAACAGATAAAACCAGTGCTACACTATAAGTTCATAGTAGTCTACAGTATACAATATTTACATTGCTTTTTTTATGTCAAGTCAGAAGCGAGACAACTTTAGTTGGAAAAGAAAGAGATGGTGAATGATGGAGTTATTCTGATATATCTACATTTTGCCGCATGTGCTTGTTTTCATTCTGGCACAGATACAGGTGAAGAGTTTTGATACAGGCATCAGTATACGGCTGTAAGTAGGTAGTGTAGGTACTTCACAAATTTTACAAAACAAGATTACATATTTCATGTTATTTCAAAAAGTAAAAAACATTGAGCCAATATACACAGCTATATGGTGTGCTGTGAGTTTCTCGCCTAAAATTGAATTCAATCAAATCAAAAATACTTAAAAATCACACCACATACCAACACTTATTTTTGAATCTATAAAATTCTGTGATACCAGATCGTTATTCATAATAAATAAAAATTACAATATTGAGATTGAATGGTAACTTCAGTAGAATGGAAAATGTTTATAAGCAAATATCTCAAATGCTTCAGACAACAGACACCGCCCAACTAACTCTATGGACGTCTAGATCGCGTTCACCACACACTATGGGATCTAATTTTGAGCAATTTATAATTCTCCGTTCTATTAAAAAAGCCAAATCAATTTTGTTATACTTAAATGCAAATAAATAATTAAATGTGAAGTATCATACGTGTTTTATGAATAAAACTGATGGTTTACTTTAACAACCGAAAAATCATACATTTTATAACTTAGCTAAGTCATTTTGTAATACCCAATGGCAAGTACACTAACTAATCACATTAATTGTTACATTATTAGTCACTATATTTATAAAACCAAAATTAAATCGGCAAGCTAAATAAGAGTAACAGTTAAAAGTTACAAGAAAATAAAAGCATAAAATAAATTATTCATTTAAAATAAACAACTTCAATAATTTACAATAGTTATATAACAGAGTTAAGTAAATATACAACTAAAGTTACTGTTATTAACACGAGTCCTATTCGAGGACGAACCTAAGAAAATATTGAATGACCGATATTTACACAATATAGCATTATTAATAAAATGGCGCGAAGTCACTATAACACAGATAAAACAAACTTCAAATACAACTGAAAGCGTATTTTTCAACCTGGCGAACTCGACTTGAGACTGTATGCTTCAATAAAATCAATAAAACTCACAAATCATGGTAAATATCCCGTTTTTAATAAAAATTATGTCTGATTGAAGTTCTGGAAATGGTAGTTAATTCCTAACGTCTCTAGCTGGGATTGAAGCTAGCATTTCATTCATCGCATTGCTGTTTTCTGGTTTAAAATGTTTCCGGTGAAATTACAGGCACATTAGATCTATGACTGAGGGTAACGCCCAAGTAACATCTCTCATGTTGCAAGCGAGCATAGGCTACGGTAATCGCTTACCATCAAGTGGGACGTACGCTTGATTGTCAGTTTAGTGGTATAAATAAATTATCATCATCAGGCGTAAATTCACCGAGCTTTAGGACGTTTCAAAATTATCCTTGTGATATTATTGAATAAATATATTTTTTACTTTACTTTACATCTTTTTTTGTAGGCAACTAAAACAAAACAGTAGCTGATTTGATTTGTGTCTAACAAAATGTAAGATTTTCTGTAATATAATATTATGCATTTTTTGTGTCTCAGTCAGTATGTGGCCCGTCGAGCTACAGAAGTTATACCCATCAAAAATAGTTTCACATAATCAAATAATTTTGTATTGCAACATTTTTAGCAGTCGGTCCCGGCTTTTTCAAAGTTAGGCCATGACAGAGACCTTCAGGCGGCCTAGTTGGCCACTGACTTACTTAATTGTAACATTTCTCATTAGATTAAAGAAAGCTTATTATGGCTGGCTGGCTTATAAATGGCTGTATCTCAAGTCGACTCCGTCAGATCGTTGGTAATCTAGTCAGTGCAATATTATTCTAACAACGCCATGGAAACACGAACATTCATACTGCAGGCATAACTTCTAGCCCGATATATTGGATTATGACTTGATATTATTATTATATTTTACAAATAATATGACTACCACACACACAGATACTTGATAAATGTAAAAGAAATGCAAACTCTCCAATATAAGATTTGCGTCGCCTGAATTTTCAAATTTAAAATGTGATTATTTTCGAATGGGCAGGAATCGAACCCGCGTTATACCTTGAGCTGACAAAATTAGGTTTGTTTGGTTAAACTTTGTATATCATTCAAGTACTCCATGTGCGAAGGTTTTACAATTTTCCAACTAAATTAATATTCACGACCACCGCTTTAACCGGGTAACTCCCAAGTTCTATAGGACTGTTACATCATAGAACTACTACTTTTTTGTCCCAGTAGTTCTATGGTAGAACTGGTGAAACAATAACTGTTCTATTTGTTCTATAGTACTTAATCGCTGAAGCTTCGGCATTGAAGTCAAACGGAGTCTTCCGAATTCCGTACAATAGCATTTTGTAAGCTTTGATCCCTTCACAGCGGCACTGGCAGTGTGCGTATATCAAATGCCTCATACATTGCCGCGTTTGCTACGCATTGATATTGTCACCGCCGGTTGGGGCAGCGTTGTGCGGCGTGCGCTGTCACAGTTCCTTGAGCAGTGCTGATTTGGCGTTCTTGAGTTTATCGAGTCTCTTGGTGAGGTGACTGTTTTCAGTCTCCAACTCTTCTACTCGGTTGAGAGCTTCTCGCGCCTGGAACACATTTATAATTATAGTATGGTTTTGATTTCGATATACAGGGTCTTTCATTATTAGTGCATTATTTTCAAGGAATAGGTTCAACACACAAAAAAAATACATGTACCTACCTTTTTTTTTAGAGTTTTTATCTTAGATTCTCGAGTAAATCGATTTAAGTTTATTTCATCAATTATTACTTATCCTTGGAAGATTTAATTATTAAATAATGAATATTGAATAAACGTAATCGATTTACTCGAGATTTACGAGATTAGAACATTTTATTCAACATCAAATCCAAAATTAAGGGTCCTATGACCAGTTATTTACAAATTATACTAAAAATAATGATAGTGGTACTTTTTATTTTTCTATATCCTGAGCTCTGAATAGTTTATTCAAATATTTGTTTTTATCTGATTCTGCCTTGAAGCAGTAGTGTGCAAGCATTACTGTGTTTACGTTTGAAAAGCACTTTATCAAGTGTAATTACTGGGTGAAAGATACATTATAACCACGTCTCGGAGTGACGAGCGCTGACCAATTCATTCATCATTTGCTGATATTAAAAAATATATACGTTAAAAACATACATTTTCAGTAACTATTCTTACTCGTGCTTCGGAGGGCACGTTAAGCAGTCGGTCCCGGCTTTTTCAAAGTTGTTCAAAGAGACAGAACAACTCTGTCACCAGAGTTGGCCACTGGCTCATACGAACTTACTTACTTTTTTTTTTAGTAACTATTCTATAAAATTCAATACATATTTGTTACATAACAGCCGAGCAGGATTCACACAGTGCTATTGTCAAACCAGTACCGTTAGCTGTCGCCGTTATTGATAACGGCCCAGAAGTCTACGACTTCCTGAAAATAAACCATACGTCAGAAAAAAGATGATGAATTTTGAACTGAACATGTGTGTGTTTACAAAAAAAATTATATGCGATTTCAGGTGATATACTGAAGCGCGCATGACGAAGAGATAATTCTACGAAGTTAAGCACTGTTCCGCATAGTCACTTCTAGTTTCAAGGTCCAGCGGTTCAGGCTCTGCGTAGGTCAGCACGTCACCAAGCCATGCATAACGTACACATGTTCATTTTTGTTGTGTTTTTGAGCAAACAAGCTTCATTGCGCATCAAAACGGCTTAGGGCCGGTTCACACCTATGGTGGCTTTTTACGGCGCGAGATATCACCGCCGCGCCGCGCCGCTTTGTACGAGCGAGTACGCGCCGACAGGCGAGCCCGCAGCACCCAGGCACCCGAGCCACCCCGTGTAGGCGCTGCAACTGCGCATCAGTGTATGTATGTATGTAGATACCTCTCGCTGCAGCTTCCTGCGCTCCTGCTTGAGCTGCTCCTCCAGGTCGTCGTGGTGCAGCTGGCGCGCGCGCAGACGCTGCAGCTGCGCCTCGGTGCGCGCCGCGGCCGCCGCCGCCAGCGCCGCCTCCGCCTCCGCGCGCCCCGCCCGCGCCTTCGCCTCTAGCGCCGCCTTGCGGGACAGCTCCACTGCGGACAATACACTGCCTTATACCCTGCCCTGCCTCGCGTTATACAGGTTATGGGTTTATACCCGAGGCCTTCACCCTCAACTCATTCCAAGAGCAGTAGAAAACTCGCTTGCCGTCTCTTTTACACCTACAGTGCGTATCATAAGAGTGTAAGGGATTGACTAGCGATCGACAGCAATAGACTTACATAATATTATAATAGGCTGATATTATAAATGCGAAAGTCTGTGTGTATGTTTGTTACCACGTATCTCCGTGACGACTTAACCGATTAGCATGATATTTTGAATGTAAATGGCTTATGTACTTTTTATCCCAGAATAATAGCCTGTTCCTGCAGGATAGCATTTAGATTTTTTTTACTCTGGTTCGATTAACTCGAAACTAGTTATAAATAAACATTAAAGTAAATAATGAGACACGTATTTTTTTATTTTTGCAAAACTATCCCTAGGGATGGTGCATGAGAGTTTCAATGTATATGTATCGATATTTTTTTACTCTGGTTCGATTCAGTAAAAACTTGTTTGCCGGATTGATTATGTTCGGACTCACGTTCGTTCTCGTAGTGCTCGTCGTGGTGGTTGGCGACGCCGTTCTGGCGCGCGGCGCGCTCCTCGTTCAGCGTGAGCTTCAGCTTGCGCACCTCCGACTCCAGGGCCTGCTTCGAGCTCACCAGGTTTTGCAACCGCACGTCTGGAACGACAACCAGAACGATAAGAAATCAAATAGACGAAAAATCTGTAATACTATTTCTCGTTATACAGGGTCTTTAATTCCAGTTCCACACACAAAAAAAATTACATCATCGCCGGCACTGGGATGAAATTTAGCTTAAAGCTGGCTAGGCGAGTCAGTGGCACTGAATGGCAAAATGACAATGAAGCAAGCGTATAGTTACCGAGTGTTTCCTCCCCGTCTCCCAGCAGCAGACTGGAGGCGTGCGAGAGCAGCGCGAGCGGCGGCACGGCGCCGACGGCGGCTCCCCCCCCCGCCCCTGTCCCTCCCCCCGCCTCCGTGAACACGTAGCCGGCCGCCGCCGCCGCCGCGTCGCGCGCGCACACCGCGTCCCGCGCGTGCTGCAGCTCCCGCTCCACGCACGCGTGATCGCGCTTTAGTCGCTCGTGTGCCGAACACTTCTCTCGGTGCTCGCGCTACACACAACAATATTATATTATTAAGAGCCCTATCCTTGACAATCCATGAATTTTCTTGTAGCCCGTGAAGTTTCGAACACTATTGTGGCTCGTGTGTTGAAGATATTTTAACGAAAATAGAAACAAACAAAAGCTTTATCCCTTAAAATTTAAGCCAACAGAGCAAATATTAATTAACTCAAGACATAACTGATTAAAAAAATAATTAGTAACGCACGTTTCGTAAAATGAGCAATTCCAGTCAACTTTCGACCATTTTTTCTATGAAATAACAAAGTCTAACATATTTCCAAAAGTGCAATTATAATAATCACAGTTTTAAAATTTAAGTGAATAGAGAAAAATACAACATGTTAGTTCAATATTTTTGAAAAAAGACGGTCTAAAAAACGCGCACTTTTCCCAATTTTACGCTTGTTATTTCTGCTAAAGTAAGGAGTTTACTATAAAAATACACGTACTTAATTAAAGTTTAAGTTTTTATTAAATAAATACAACAAAGAAAATAGTCTAATAGCATTGACTTTTTTTAATAAGAATTTTTTAAAATCACACCTTAGCGCACGTATAATCATATCGATCGAAGCAGCGACTCTCAAACCGCGCTGAGCGCTTATGGAGGGAGGACGTATCGCTCCTCGTCACGCGCGCTATTACTTATACTATATAAAGATACATTCACGGGAACTTCATGAATTATATCGCTAAATCATGGAAAGGCCTCTTTTTATTTTATTGGAAAACCAACAGCTTATATTACCAAATAAGGTATGTAGCAGAAAGCCAATTGCAGGTTTTCACGGTTAAAAAGCTCAATAGAAACACTACTGTGAACATCTAGATAAGTAGGTAGGTACATTTACATAATCAACAGTAAGTAATTAATAGATATTAGTGCTCATCACCAAAGAATTCACTGTTCAACCGCTGTCTAGCCGAACCGACACTAGTACAGCATAAATACACAAAGCAGTATTATCGTTGATTAGGTGTTCATTTAGGACTATGAACTTTATTGTTTTTTCGGTTTGTTTAGATGCGCAATGGAGCTTTTTCGAACTAAATTGTCTTTGCAGATCACAAACGGCTAACTTCACACCAGCCGAGACCCGCTGGTAGCCTACATATATAATTTGCAATGCCTGAAACGGGTAAATAAGTTTTAAGTGCCATATACTTTAAAGACCTACTCTTGTAACACTTATTATATGCAAATAAATATCTTGAATCTTGAATCGTGCGTCTATTAAATGTCATACCTGTAATTGTGCGTGTTCCTCCTGCAGCTCGTCAATCCTGTCCTTGAGCAGTTCCAGCTGGTAGCCGAGCGACGCTTTGTCGTTGTCCAGTTGTGCGTTCAGTATCATCGCCTTGCGGAACTTCTCTTCCACCTCTTTCAGTTCATGCTGGGGATAATCATATTTAATTAGCACTCAATAACACGAGGTTTATTTTTTATACCACTAAAGGGTTAGCGTCAAAATCCCCTTTGAAGGGTATTTAAGTGGCAAACGTACGAACCACTTCATGGTTAATCTGACTTTATTGCAAATTTCTCTTGTTTGCAAATCTGACTCTTGGAATATGTTTCATGGTAGCCGCGGGCTACCTGTTCGATGAGACCCCATAGACTGCCTGCTTATCTTGGTTTTGCTTTGTTATAAGACGTTTTAAACTATAGCATACTTGACATTAAAGCGGTCGCCGGAAGTCGGTGGAAGGTTCCAGATGTCTTTATTTCAAATATGATTATTTTATCATGAGTATTCAGACAGAGACCTTCGGGCGGCCTAGAAACTCTGTCACCAGAGTTGGCCACTGACTCATACGAACTTACTTACTTATCATGAGTATTGGTTATTTGTTTTTTATAGTGTTCATCACCCACACTAAAGTTTAAATTTCCTAAAAATTTAGTATTGGTGAGTACTGTCTTAGGAATTAGGATGATCTTTAATTTAGCAGTTCTTACCCTCAAGTCTTTGATGCTAAACGTGTCATCCGCAGAATCTTCTGAACTGCGTCGCGGCGACAGCGTCGCGGCCGGGCTGAGGGCCGCGAGACGGGGACCCCTTCTGCTGACTGTCTCTGAAATAAGGAATAAAAATACCTTAAAATCTCCTTTCAAGACAACTGCATCTTAAAAAAAGTCACAAATCTTCTTTCTGGACAACTCAAAATCAAAATGTATTTATTTAGAGTACAATAACACAAGAAGAACGATAATATCCGCAGAAGTCTATAAAACTGTGTTGCGATCATTAACGCCCACCACCGAATATTACAGGATCCAAATGCATGTCAATTCAGCAACATTGGAGGAACTGGTAACAGATCTCTGGAGATAAAAGATTCTAGTCTAGTATGAGTATCATCAGGATGATCATCAGATAGGTGCGGAAGCCTCGGGGTGCGAGTTGAACCAGCACTTGTCTGATTTGTTCATCATGACAGCCTTCTAATATTCGCACTGCTGGGACACTGGCCTACTCTCCAGCGTGAGTGATTGGGTCATAATCCAGAACGCGGACTCAATGCGGTTTGCTGGATAGCACAGTCTTTTGAATGTTTAGAAACTCTTGCCATGCCATTTCCTCACGATTTTTCGTCCACCGTATGCAACTGGCATTGCGGACATAAACTTTTTGAATAGAAAAATACATTGATGCACGACCGGGTTCGAACCCACATCTAAGGTACTACTAGCCCACCAGTTCTCATTTTTGTTGCTCGTTTTACTTGTTACTTACTTACTATGTAATAGCTTAGTAAGTAAGTAAGTAAGTTCGTATGAGTCAGTGGCCAAATCTGGTGACAGAGTTTCTAGGCCGCTCGAAGGCCTCTGTAATGGCTTAACAACTTTGAAACAGCCGGGACCGACTGCTTAACGGCAATTTGAACTGAGCGCTCCCGTGCTCAACTTCGTTGATCTGAGAACAACTGAGCCAGCTACGAGCGCTCCTCTGGCTTAGTGTAAAGTGTGAACGTGTGTGGACGTACCTGCGTACATGTCATACGCCTTGTCTGCATGGTCCTCTTGTTCTCTCTGCTGCCTCTCCAGCTCTCTCATGCGGATCTCTCTCGCTTCAGCCCGCGCCGCCCGCCGCGCAGCCAGCCGCTGTTCCGCCTGTAATGTGAACACAGTCTTATGAGACCAGAGGGTATACTCTAGCGGTCGATATGTCGTGACGATTTTCGTAGTTCAGCTTTTGTCTGTGAAAACTTTCAACTTAGTTGTCACCGACATCAGTTGGACTAAGTAGTAACCTATATTTGCCACGTTTTTTTTTATGTCAGCAAGTGACAAGACAATCAAGGTGCCCACCTGATGTTAAGCACCATGCTGACTATTACGTTTATCGTTACCCTATCATAACATACCGTGGGGAAAACGTCTGCGTTGGGAAACCAGGTCAAAAAGGAGAGGCCTGGAATGGAATTGCTTTATAAACCGCCAAACATTAGTTTCTCCGATATATTGGTTCTTATAACAAGTTCCTTTCAAAACAAACAAGCAAATGAACCAAGGACGAAAGATCATCAGCATTCATTAAATCTAGTCGACATCCTACACAACGACCTGAGGCTAACGTAAAGCTCATTCGACTAACGTAAACGTATCGTCCCTGTCTATTTGTATGGGATTTTTTACAGCGCCTCTTTAACGCGTAAAATGAACTACAAAAATCCCGTACAAATTGACAGATGTACGATACGTTTAAATTTACGTTTGTCATTTAATTTTTCTGGCATTTAAATCGGCAAACGACTTTAGGTTACTATGAAATCTAGGTATTAGCACATCACCATACAGAATTAGTAGTATATTGTTTGCGATTATCTCGGGTGTTTCGCAAACGCTGTCGGTATCGGCAGTGTGGGTTGGCTCATCCTCACCTCTAAATTACTGTCAGCCGTGACATTTACCACATGTAATTAATCCTAATTCGCAGCTAAACGTTTTGTAACTGGATCAAGTATTTTTAAATAGACGAGTTATTTAAACTGTGTTTAGTTAAGCTAAATTGCCTTTGAATTTCACAACACGGTGCAATTAAGATAACTACAAATTATCGACAGACAGAATTTTAAAATGTTAATTACACTTTACATTAGAACGTGCGGAATCTATTGCGTATTTAGTTTAATTACGGAAACAAGATTTTTATTATTATTCATTTAAATAAAAGTTCGCCGTATAATGAGTTTAAAATAAAAATGATTACATATGAATCTCATGTTTTTTATAAATTCATCTGTAAAACATATAAACTTCATGCTTTACGCCCATCAGCATTTTCGTAATATGAAGGAATTCACTATTAAGTGATTGACATTTGGATTGAGTCATCAAATCCTTGAATAGTTAGTGGAAGCGATGTGCACGCTTGATTAATTTAAAACTTCCAACAATAAAACAAAATGCCTTTGCAAGCAACAAAGCAGTGTTGCATGATCGCGTGGGTGGGAGTGGGTTTGCTTCCAGCGATGAGTAATGAGAGCCCGTCCCATGGGGAACCCCTTGTCTAGACGAGGTGGTTCTACATAAGTTTTATATTGTTATCTACGACCAATGGTAAACTAAAGGCAGCTAGTTGGTTTAATTAGATCGACAATGCAAAATTGCCCCAAAATTAATCATGGGAGATGGAACTTATGAGAGAGAAGTATACGAGCCTGGAATCGCTTCTCTAGTCCTAAACTAAAAGGACCAAATAGATATATAATTTGGGAAGTGATGTTATACGAAACTCAATGTTATTTTCAGTTTCTACCACTACTTAAGATGCCTTTCCAAGATTTAGCGATATAATTCATGAAGTTCGCGTGAATGTATCTTTATATAGTATAAGTAATAGCGCGCGCGACGAGGAGCGATACGTCCTCCCTCCATAAGCGCTCAGCGCAGTTTGAGAGTCGCTGCTTCGATCGATATGATTATAAGTGTCGTAAATAAAAGCTGAGTTGACCAAGACTGATTTTTATTACCTACCCACATACAAAATATAGAATGAACATAATTACATACTTACACCTAACTAGGCAAGTATACGACATCTTTCCTACATTTTTTTTTTTTCTTTTTTTTTTTACAATTATTATTAGCAAGCTTTATATTTAATTTGACAGAATATTGATTTACCTAAAGTACATTAGGAAAAAAGATATTATAATATTTTAAATTTAAATTTTACTATAACAATACAAAATCAAAACATGAAAACTTACAATCAACGCCTGGTACATTAGATAACAAAATACATAATAATTAATTAAATTAATATTAGAGACTTCATTACAGACAATGAAGTGCTCAGCGATTATAGGTACCTAACCTACCCTACCTACTTAGTATGTTTTTCAACAATTTTTTTACGTGCTACGATAGCCGCCGCTCTGCGACTTGGACTGCGGCGCGGAGTTAGTGCGTTTGACGAGGTAGGAGCTACTGCGGGTACCGAATTACGCTCTTTATCAATGTCGCTCTCGCCGCTGCCGCTGGGGCTATCATCATCATCACTCACCTGCTCAACAGACGGACTTAATGAAGACTCCTCTTTAACAGTTGGCAGCTTAAGCAGATGTCGTCTGTTTCGCCTGAACTGTCTGCCAGAGCTGTCTGCAACAAAATACGACCGAGGGCCAGCAGCGCGCCCTATGATTCGAGCGCGTTTGCGTTTACCTTCATCGGTCACGAGAACCGGTTGACCAGGTGATAGCTCAGGTAGTTGCTTCGCCCGTCTGTCGTAGTAAGCTTTGTCTACGTGTTGGTTACGCAACATTCCATTGTAGTCCTTTTCGTTATCTCTGCTAGGTATTAATTTACTTACATGAGATGGTAGTCTCGTATTGAGGCGACGGCCCATTAAAAGCTCAGAGGGTGAACTGATTCCATTGCGAGGTGTTGCTCTATAATTCAAAAGACCCAAATAAAAATCGGTGCCCGAATTGCTCGATTTAATTAAAATATTTTTTATGGTTTGGATACAGCGCTCGCTTTGTCCGTTTGACTGAGCATAATTCGGCGAACTGGTGGTATGCTTGAAGCCCCACATTTTACTGAACTCACCAAATTCCTTTGAAGAATATGCGGGTCCATTGTCCGTGATAAGCTCTTGCGGGACGCCATGTCTTGCAAACTGATCTCTCATGGCACTTACCACCGCCTTCGTTCCAATGCTGGTCAACGGATTCACCTCCACAAAGTTTGAGAAATAGTCTACAAGAATTAAAAAGTACTTGCCACCATATTGAAATATATCGGAGCCCACCTTAGACCACGGCAAAGGGGGTATGTGATGCGGCATGAGCGGCTCGCGCGTGGCTCGGGGCGCGCGCTCGGCGCAAGCTCGGCAACGGCGCACCATGGCTTCCACGTCTCTCGAGATGCCCGGCCAGAACATTACTTCGCGAGCGTGACGCTTGCATCTGTCGATGCCCATATGCCCATCGTGCAGCCGATTAAGCATTTCAGTCCGTACACACTTCGGAATGTAAACTAAATTATCCTTAAAAAGAACACCATCAATAAATCCAAAACTGTCCCTGTAAGACCATTGCCCTCTGATACGTTCGTCGACCTCATATTTACTTTCAGGCCAGCCTTGCTGGATGCACTTTATAAGAAGTTGACACTCAATATCGTTGATAATCGCATATTTAATAATGTCTAACCTGCTAGCACTGAACCGAACATTTTCTATTAAGAAACATGATTGTTCTTCTACTTCCTCCGATACTTTATCTGTCATCAGTTCCGGTAAAGCTGCCCTAGATAATGCATCAGCCAGATACATGTACTTACCGGGTTTGTATATCACGGTGAAATGGTAGCCCTGAATGCGCAGCATCATCCGCTGAAGTCTCGCAGGAACCGAATCTAGTGATTTCTTGAACAATGCCTCTAGTGGTTTATGATCAGATTCTACCGTGACATCACGACGCCCGTACACGTACTGATGAAACCGCTCAAGACCAAAAACGATGGCCAGGAGCTCCTTTTCTATCTGTGCATACCTGCACTGCGTGTCAGTGAGTGTGGCGGAGGCGTACTCGACCGGGCGGCCCGCCTGCAGCAGCACGGCCCCCAGCGCGCGCGAGCTGGCGTCCACCGACAGCAGCACGGGCTCGCGCGCCGAGTACAGCGCCAGTACGGGTGCCGCACACACGGCGCGCTGCAAAGCTCGCGCCGCGCCTTCCTGCGCCGACTCCCACACCCACTCGCTATCTTTTTTAAGTAGATTACGAAGCGGAAGCGCTAGTTCCGAATAGTTCGGTATGAACTTAGACAAGTAGTTAATCATGCCCAAAAACCTTTCGAGTGACGGTCTATCTTTCGGAATGGGCATATCTTCTATCGCTCTAACCTTGTTTCTATCTATTGACATGCCGTCTGCGCTAAAAACGTGTCCTAAATAACTAACCTTTTGTACTTGAAATTCACATTTCTTTTCGTTAAACTTTATGCCTGCCTCCCGAGCCCTGTCCAACAGTTTTCTGAGGCGTTCATCGTGTTGCGATTTACTGGAGCCCCAGACAATGACGTCATCGATGAAGGAGTCTACTCCCTCTAAATCTTCCAGGATTTGACGAACCTTTGAGTGAAACACCTCCGACGCGCAGTTGATGCCGTACGGCAACCTTAGAAACTGATACCTACCAAATGGAGTTCCGAATGTGCAGAGATCAGCACTGGCGTCGTCCAGCTGCACCATCCAGAACCCTGAACGCGCGTCTAACTTACTAAAGTACTGAGCCCCCTCGAGCTTGGTGGCGATCTCGGTGAGCGTCGGCAGCGGATAGTGCGCGCGCCGCACGACGCGGTTGAGCGGCCGCGGGTCGAGGCACACGCGAATAGTGCCGTCCTTTTTGGCCGCCACCACTATAGCGTTCACCCACGGTGTCGGGTGCAGTACCTTTCTAATAACACCCATACTCTCCATACGCACCAACTCCTGCAATAACTTATCACGCACGCCTATAGGAATTTTTCTAACCGGACAGACCGACGGCTGAGCGCACTTCTCTACTATGATACTGTATTTACCGGGTAATTTACCGAGTCCTTTAAATATATCACTATACCTGTCTATATTTATAGACATAATACGCTTCAACATTCCTAACTCTTCACATGCATATTTGCCTAGAACGCTCTGACAATCAAAATCAGCGATAATAAAGCGCAATTTATAATTTACATTTTTATATAAACAATCCAAAAAACAATGCCCAACAATAGGTATTAAATTTCCACAAAAAGATTGCTCCTTAGTATTATCTGAATTTAAAATATTTACTGAAAGCCCTAGCTTCTCAAACTTGCTAAACGACATAACGTTTAAATCAGATCCCGAGTCTAATTTGAAACTTTCTTGTGCCCCGGTACTAACAAATATCAAAGTTTCATACCATTTAGAGTCCTTACTTTCCTTCGTCCCTGATAACGCAGAGACATAGTACAGCCCGTCGCTGTCCTCGCCGCCGCCGCCGTCCTCGTCCTCTGCACCGGCACCGGCACCGGCACAGGCTGCGGCGTCAAGCTGCAGCACACGTTTACGCAGTTTCGGACACATATTTTTAAAATGACCGCGTTCGTTGCACCAAAAACACATCGCATTTTTTGCCGCACACTTGTACCCATCACAAGTAGCAATACCGCACGCGGAACAGCACATCCTAGAACTGGTCGCTACCACGTCCTGCCCGCGCCCCCGCTGGTGCTGGTGCTGGGCGCCGCGCCACGCCGCCCGCTGCGGCTGGCGCGTTCCACCTGCGCCGCCGCGCGCCCGCCCGGCCGCGCCGCCGCGCCCGCCAGCACCGGCGCGGTAGGCTCGCGCGCTCATCGCGTCGACCGCTACCACTTGTCCTCCTGCTGCCTTGGTCCCCTCGATCTGCCTCTGCTCCTCCGTAGACATTTCGTTAGCCTGACATATTTTGACCGCTCGCATCAGAGTGAGGTCATCGGCCCTGAGAAGTCTATCTCGCAGCTTGCCGTCTTGTACTCCGCACACGATTCTATCGCGCACCAGGCCCTCCTCTAGGTGCTCAAACTCACAACGTTGAGTTAGAAGCTTTAACGCAGTAACGTACTCGTCGATAGATTCGCCCTCTTCTTGATTTCTCGAAAAAAATTTAAAACGGGCCATGGTGGTGTTTTGCTTTGTTTCAAAATGTGCGTTAAATTTACGTACGATGATGTCAAAACTATCCTTATCCTCTTCTTTAGTATATTTGAAAGTCGTGTAAACATCGTATCCTTCTGCCCCAATCAAGTTCACCAATAAGCTAGCTTTAACATCTGATTTCTCCTTGTCGACACCGGAAGCCTTGAGAAATACGCTAAACTGCCGTAGCCATTTCTGCCACGCTTCGGCCCGATTAGCCGGACCGCCTTCCAGACTTAATTCCGCCGGAGGCCGCGCGTGCTCCATTGTTTACGATGAATACCTATCTTTGCTATCACTTTATTTATCAATATTAACACTTTAGGGAAGTTTTAACTCGCTTTTTATAATTATTATTTAGCACCGCTGTCACCATGTCGTAAATAAAAGCTGAGTTGACCAAGACTGATTTTTATTACCTACCCACATACAAAATATAGAATGAACATAATTACATACTTACACCTAACTAGGCAAGTATACGACAATAAGTGCGCTAAGGTGTGATTTAAAAAAAAATCGTATTAAAAAAAGTCAATGCTATTAGACTATTTTCTTTGTTGTATTTATGTAATAAAAACTTAAAGTTTAATTAATCAGGTGTATTTTTATTGTAAACTCCTTACTTTAGCAGAAATAACAAGCGTAAAATTGGGAAAAGTACGCGTTTTTTAGACCGTATTTTTTCAAAAATATTGAACTAACATGTTGTATTTTTCTCTATTCACTTAAATTTTAAAACTGTGATTATTAAAATTGCATTTTTGGAAATATGTTAGACTTTGTTATTTCATAGAAAAAATGATCGAAAGTTGACTGGAATTGCTCATTTTACGAAACGTGCGTTACTAATTATTTTTTTTTATCATTTATGTCTTGAATTAATTAATATAAGCTTTTATTTGTTTTTATTTTCGTTAAAATATCTTCAACACACGAGCCACAATAGTGTTCGAAACTTCACGGGCTACTAGAAAATTCAAGGATTGTCAAGGATAGGGCTCTTAACCGAAACAAAAACTGCATCCTATGTGTTGATTACAAAAATTACAAACAAACAAACACGCGTGTATATTTATTGAAAGTGGATACTGTTGGTGTTGACCTCAAAATTATGCGGGCGACAACTGTCAAGCTTAGCAAACGGTTAAATGCGGGTGACGGGAAACTGCGGTGGTGCAATCATAGTGGCGCACGCGCATCCTATAACCACAGCACAGAATTACCAGTTTGCTGTTGCGAATTTGTGATTTTAGACAAAATTGTTTCTCTGTAGATATAATAAAAGTAAACCACGATGTTGATTTCACCATTTACGTAAGATCACCGAAAGCACAGAACAGAGATATTAGTACTACGCCGTAACACTGCCGTAAATATTATGATAACTTGAGTCGTTCCACAACTCGTACCGAAATATCTCGTACCAAATGGTGTGAGTTGATGAACTAAAATTATAATTTATTCATTCTGCAACTCGTACCATTTTTAAAAGTAGGAGTTTTAGTACAGTCAAAGAAATGTAGTCTAAATCTAAAGCATAATGTTCGATGGCTGACAACGTTCCTGACCAGATCATAAGCGAGTTTGTACCTCAAGAATTTTTTTATACGGTGTTTGCGTATACGTATCAGTAATATGAACAACTTCCAGCGAAACAGAAATCATAATCTGTAACTAATAGTGGAACCGATTACTACTCTACTGCACCGATAACGTTATATGCGATAAAAATGTTTTGTTTGACGAGATTTTCCATACGTTCTTAGTCCTTTACCATAATGGTGAATAGGACTCAGGTTTGAGAATTCGAAATAAGGCTATAGGTACTTTTGGGTTTTATAGCTTTCCACATATGGCCAGTAAGGACTTAAATAAAATAACCAATAGCAGCACCGACATTTATTATTTTGTTGGCATTGGGTGACGTCATTCAAAGGATACGAAGGTCATTCCCCGTTCGCCGATTCTTTTGACGTAGGTATAGGTCTCTCGGCGGATCTATGCTTCCGTGAAGTTAGCCGTTTCGATGCGCAATGGAGCTTTTTCTAACTAAATTGTCTTTGCGCATCACAAACGGCTAACTTCACGGAAGCCTAGAGATCCGTCGAGAGAACTATACATACATACTCTATTACTCGAAAATGTTTGCAGTTGGTAATATTTATACGTCGAAGAAAACATTTTGTAAACTTTGAACACAAACGCTACAAATGGATAATCGTATGTTCCAGTTAAATGGTGATAATCTCATATCAGTAAGTAAAACGTCAATATTTAAACGAAATGTTTACCTTGATGACGATAAAAATAATGCATTGGAATAACATTAACTCACCCAACAATCACATACAAGTTGTATTTAATTATTAAAACTCAATGGCATTTAAATGCAAATGTATGGCATCAAAGAAAACTTGTATATCCAAATCTTGCGAATCAAACGCATAATTATAAAAAAGGTTATCAATTTTATTAAAATCACAACACAACCATTGAGCATCAATAATCTTGAGAGTTAAATTTATCATAAGCTAACATGACAGCCTTCTAATGTTCCCACTGCTGGGACACTGGCCTACTCTCAAGCGAGAGTGGTTGGGTCTTAATCCACCACGCGGACCCAATGCGGATCGGTGGATGGCACATGTCTTTCGAATTTTTAGTTCTTGGACATGCCGGTTTCCTCACGATGTTTTCCTTCACCGTATGAGCACTGGCATTGCGCACATAAATTTTTCGTAGCGAAAAATCCATTGGTGCACGACTGGATTCGAACCCACGACCTTAGGATCGGAAGGCGGGGTCACTACCACTAGACCACCAGTGCTCATCATAAGCTAATAAACGACAAAATAAAAAACCATCTATGTATTGTATATATCAGTCATCTAGTACCCATCATAACACAGCTCTGTTTAACAGCAGCTTACCTTGGGGCTAGATGATGCTGTGTGGATTGTCCAGCATTTTTATTATAACGACCAGAGGAAGTCATACAAGTAAGTAATACAAGTAAGACCGTTATAAGCCGGCTAATGTTGTCTCATTATTAGTCTGGCCAGCTATGGCGAAATGCCTTCACTGATGTGAAACTCTACAATGTATGTAAGTATGTAACAAAACATACCTACTCACTAGGAAAACATGTCAGCAGCATTAGGACTTACAGTATTATAGTCTAATAGTGGAAAGTTGCACGGAGCTTGAGAGTTATCGCGTGCTGAAAAATTTAAATCAGACAGAAATGGAATGTTGTCTGTTCTTCATCATCATCATCATGACAGCCTTCTAATGTTCCCACTGCTGGGACACTAGCCTACTCTCGGGCGAGAGTGATTGGGTCTTAATCCACCACGCGGACCTAATGCGGATTGGTGGATGGCACTGTCTGTTCTTACATAAATAATTTTGCTTATTTTACCAGCACGGTCACATATTTTAACTTCAAATTTTCGTCGAGGTAATAGACGACACTGGACAAAAATCTTTTCTGTTATGGAATGCTACAAAACTAGTTTTTGTGATCTCATTGTTTATGATGTATGTTATGTTATGTACCTACTCATTACGATACAGAGCTGGACAAATATTGGAGGTCTTTAAGATATTGATAAAACTATGTTGTACCGAACCTCAATTTTTTACAAACTTTTAAATCTGGTATTTTTACTTAGAATATTTACAGTTACCCAATTACCTTACCATAGCGTCAGACCCAGAAGCATGACCAATAACTCATTTGGCTTTTGCGAAGCCAGACCAAAGTAATACTAAAATCATCACCATCATCATAAGTACCTCGATGAGTTGATTGGCTTTCAATTATTCTTTCAAAGCAAACAGTTCAAACGAAAATGATGATCTCATTCAGTATTATCATCGTAAAATAAATACGAGTATACCGCACGCACGACAATATTAACTTTTAATTATTGGCAAAGGTAATATACTGATTAGTTTCACAATCAGCACAGATGATATTTAAGAACAGCCAAATGTCAGATTCAAATACCAATTCGACAAGATGCTGTGAATGTCAGACTAACCCAAATTCACGAACGAATGCCATTTCCTAGTCGTACGCGTACCTAATATTATCAAAAACACTCACATAAAGTAGCAGTATTTGAGCGATTGTTTGCAAAAACAGTTCGGGCAAACACATGTCGGAGATTCAAGGCCACATCTGTACTTATGAGGTCACCGGTCACCATATGCCGTTACTACAACACAAGTGATCTTAACCAACTTTGCATTCGCACTGACTAATTCTAATGACATAGGTATATTAAGGACATAATAACTCAGCTAAGTTATTTTGAAGACAATTGATCGCTACTTGTAAGGATTTGAAGCAAGAGACGAGACTTGAATTATAATAGGCACTTACGTAAAGAAAGACGACTCTGCTAGTGAGGGCAAACAAGCTCTCCGGAAACGTCATATCTTTATGCAGATCTATCGTGGCAAGGCCAAACCACCGCAACCTGTCCACATGCGTCTACCGACCGGACCGTAACACTCCAACTAAACTGACCATTGCCCTATATTATCATGAATATTAATTTTAAACGACACAATCACGATTTACGATATCTACATTATCGTATAAGATAGATACGAATGGCAATTTTATTCAAAAACACTTGAGCTGCCTCGCATATTGAGCAGCTGATGACAAACGCAAACAATGTTCACCTGTGTGTGACAACTATACAGAAACTGCGGCCTCAAAACCTTACGCATGTAGCAAAATTTAAACCGTGATAAGATAATATTTGTTATCGACCTTGGTTTTCTTATTAACCTTAAGAAAAAATATTAAAAGAGATGAGCCTAAAATATTTAACGCACTTTATTGATTCCCGAAAGTAACAAAAGGTAAGATTAGCAAAAAAGAAAGCATTCACGGTATGGAACTGAGAAGTCATATGAATTCCTCTGTGAATCATTGAGGAAATCCTAAAAGGATATTGATTTGTCATCACAATGTTATGAAGAATACGTAATGGATACCTACATGACAGTGCTGGTCTCCAATAATTCCGACAATTGAAGGGTTTTGATCACCATGTGAATCTCGTCTTACATCTGTAGCTATGCCACTACAATTCTCTATATCACTCGATTGGTGTTCGCTGTTACTCCGTCCGTTAAGATTAGACTCTTCTTGAAAATTTTTATAGCCATTACTATGAGAATTGCCGTTGATAATCTTTTGCTGAAGTTCTTCATTCGCAGTTTCGTTGACGGGAATATTTGAGATTGTGTTATTACCGCGTTCCAAGATAGTCTCATCATCAGAGTCACCGAAGTCACCGTCAGTGAAAGCATCTCCACTTTCTTCGTCACTATTATCAGGTGTAGCCATTTCTGAATGATGTCCCATCAGTAACTTCGCCACTCACCGATTACCTGTTGTAATGTAACGATTATTCGAGGAATCCAAACAAACAATTTCAAGCTTTGTTTACGAATTCCCACATTTGTTTTGAGTATCAACGAGCAATATTCCCGTCATTTGTTAGACTTTAATGTGAAGAAGAACAACTTCTCACTGTTTTTTTTAAACTGCAACTCTTGTCACTCGCGATAAAATCATCGCTGTAAAACACTATCTTATCACTGATATTTTCCACTTTAGAAATAGCTCCTTGAGCAATTTTCTTTGTTTCACTGCTAAATAAATAAACAAACTTATTTAGGAAACTGTTTTACTGTTTATTGTTTGACTGTCGAAGTTTATAAACAAATATTTAATAGATGATGTCACTGTTTTTTTTTCTGATAAGATGCACAATTGCACAATCTGGTTGAAGGCAACTAATGATTAGTGATAATATTTTAGACGCACATGGGAGGCAGGCGAGTCTTGGAGGCGACACGCGAGCGTCTGCGGCGTTTGCTGCGGTCGACTGTTCGCGCAAACACCACTATCGCTAACTGGTACTGTCGTGCAGTATGCGTGCGTACGCTATCGCTCTGGCAATTAATCGCGCCGCGCGTCGCGTTACGTAGCATACGCGGCAGCGGACGCGGCAGCGGAAAATAGCACTTAGTCTGTTAATGCAATGCGGAAGGAAGAAATAACATTGATGGCAGAGAACTTATTATGTATATTAGAATAAAATTGATAAATTATTAGTCCTTAGTCCTATGGCATTTTAGAACTACTTACTAATATTTTAGGATAAAGCTTGGATCGTTGTATATTTGTGGGAGTATCACGACAGATCGGCTGAACGAATCTGTATGATATATGTGCTATTTCAGAATATAATATATGCTTGTGCTAAAGGCATAAATGGAATGGTATGTAATAGATGCTTCTTTATATCCCGGAAAAATGTTCGATTTCCGTGGAATAAATAACTGCTTAATCGCTGGTAACACCGCGGGGCGCAGCTAATTATATTATGTATGAAAAATCATAACTAATAAACAGCTAATTTAGAGAGATCTAAATAATGAAGTTATTTTAATAATTTTAAAAACAATTCTGTCTGACGCACAATAATTATACAATCGCGCTTGACTTTGAATATTGTTCAGGATAACACCATTTCATTCGTATTTAATGGCGAACTTGGTGATAAATAAAACAGAGCTAATGTGTCATGGTTATATTTTTAACTGTGTTAATAAAACTTTATAGATGGAGTCGTTCGTCGGGAAGTGCGAGACGATATAATTATTCGTTTCTGAACAAAAGAGTGGTTCCTCCTAAGTTTAAGATGCCAACTAAGTTAACTCAAACAATAGAAATTCCGTCAATTTAAAATATTATGCCTATTTACAACTTTTTTGTAATTTATTATGTTTTGAAGCTATCTAAAAGCACATGCATGAGCATCGACTGCAACCGCGTACGACGGTTGCTCGGCGAAAACGTTCATAAAGCAGAATTTCAGTTGTAAACATTCCAGCTGAACAATATGTTTAGAATCAGATCAACTCCAAATAATTTAAACAGATTTTAAACTGTTCATGTAGTCATATAGAAACTTGCCCCATCCGGTAAACCAGCAAAGCCATAGCTTTACAAATACTAACTGGAACTAATGATCACTACCGCTGCCTCGAGGAAAGAAAACGCAATCTGTTTTTAAGTAACATTTGATTGATCCGTTCATGCCCTGGCTACAAAATAGCAGTCACGTTTCTCACGCTTTCTATCTCATTGCAGTTATGACCAAACTAAAGCAGTTTCAAAAGATTTTTATATTAGGAGCTGGTGAGTGAGAAAGTTGTATTCGTAAAGAAAGTTTTACTTAAAGACAGAGACCGGAGCCAATTCTATTTATTTTATTTATTTTATTTTCATTTATTGAAAATTCATAGATATTATATGTCTCTAAGATGGATGTTGTATTGGCAGCTTGACAGATCAACAAGTTTGGAAATTTGGATAATACTATGGTAAATAATATACTGTTTTCTTTGATCATGGATAATACTAATTTTCTTGAATGCTATTTGGTTTTGTTATAAGTACTTTATCATCCCAAACATTTTTAATACATCTACATTTTTTTTACGAATGCATTTATCTGCATTTATTACAAAGAAGATCAAACCTTTTCCACGGTGCCACAGCTTGAGGTGCAAGTAAGCGTATGACACGTAGAGCAAGGGGCGATAGAGCTCTAGTTCTCGGCCACACATACAACGGAACATGAACAAAGGTGCAAGGACGTCATGGCTTCGTCTCCTGCACAATGGGGCAAGTGCTTGCGTAATGTGTGTAACAATGCTCAGAAACTAACTATTACCGCAGTTTGTGTATGTATCATTCTCCCAGTAAATAAATGCTATATGTATTAAATTCTTTATATTGAGTGGTGGAGATCACTTTTATTACATTAATTAACTTACCAAACTCTCTTTATTTGGTCACCTCGACGCCACTTGCCGACTTGAACTTTTTTAATGTAACAATGTTGAATCATGTTATTTCTCGATGTAAAAGAGCTTTTTGCTAAGATTAGTGAAGTATTTACATACTGAGATGAGATAACCTTGGGTTCTAACTATTTTAATCTAGTTTTATTGGCTACCTTCAAAATAATTTAAATCTAATAGTTTTATGCAATTTTTTGTAAATATTTTTTATTGTGTATGTAACGAATGAATATTTAGAGAAAGCATTGAGATTTAAAAAAAAAACATGATGAATTATATTTTTTCATATTTAATTTGTTTTATTCTTTATATTTTTTTATGCTTACAAAACCTCGAACCTTTCTAAAAACACTCGAAATCAGAAATTTTCGTCTTTATCTGCCAACTCTAATCAAACGCATTTTTTTATGTAGACCTTTAGTCTTACTGCCGCTAGCCGTATCAATGTGAAAGTTAACTAATTGCTTGAGTCTAAGGTCATAAATTAAAATTTAAACGCACAACAATTAGTATAAAATTGTGAAAGCTTGTAACGACCTTCAATTAACATAAAAACTGGTCACGTTTATCAAACTTCTAATACCTACTCACCAATTCACCAAACCAACCTCTTTTACGGTGACCTTAGCAAAATATTCGAAATTGATTGAGCCCGTTTGAACCGGCTAGTCAGGCCAGTTTACCAGACTACCTATGCTTCTGAAGATATAGGCATAGGTTATGTAGTATTTAAATAATTAGGGCATGTGTATTTGACTTCTTAAAAATAGAGCAATCAACGTTATCTACTACCACTTGTATCGTGTAAATCTATATAAATTGAATATAAACATAACTGTATGTAACCTATTTATTTAATTAAACCTATCCACCGTACTTCCACGGAATCAAACTAGACCACGCGCTGATTGAACGCTCATTAGCTGTATCGAGAAGAAAACACGAACAAAAAGTGCGCGAACGCATCTTGGAATCACGACATAAAAAGTAATTGAGGTATCGACACGCAAAAAGTGGACTAGGCGATCCGCGTGATCAGAAGCCGCATCCGGAATATCGTCCAGCTAGCTGTCAATAATTATGAGATATTTTACAGCGCCTCTTTAGTGCGTAAAATAAACTACAAAAGCTCATACAAATTGACATGGGCGATACTTTAAGAGCCCTATCCTTGACAATCCTTGAATTTTCTTGTAGCCCGTGAAGTTTCGAACACTATTGTGGCTCGTGTGTTGAAGATATTTTAACGAAAATAAAAACAAATAAAAGCTTTATCCCTTAAAATTTAAGCCAACAGAGCAAATATTAATTAACTCAAGACATAACTGATTAAAAAAATAATTAGTAACGCACGTTTCGTAAAATGAGCAATTCCAGTCAACTTTCGATCATTTTTTCTATGAAATAACAAAGTCTAACATATTTCCAAAAATGCAATTATAATAATCACAGTTTTAAAATTTAAGTGAATAGAGAAAAATATACCATGTTAGTTCAATATTTTTGAAAAAAGACGGTCTAAAAAACGCGTACTTTTCCCAATTTTACGCTTGTTATTTCTGCTAAAGTAAGGAGTTTACAATAAAAATACACCTACTTAATTAAAGTTTAAGTTTTTATTAAATAAATACAACGAAGAAAATAGTCGAATAGCATTAACTTTTTTTAATACGAATTTTTTAAAATCACACCTTAGCGCACTTATAATCATATCGATCGAAGCAGCGACTCTCAAACCGCGCTGAGCGCTTATGGAGGGAGGACGTATCGCTCCTCGTCGCGCGCGCTATTACTTCTACTATATAAAGCTACATTTACGCGAACTTCATGAATTATATCGCTAAATCTTGGAAAGGCCTCTTAACGTTTACAATCGTAAACAATAACGTATAGCTTTCAAAATCTTTATTGCGGATAAGGCCTCAGTGTGTTACGGCAAACAGCAATCGCGGAATCTGGAACTCATTATACGATACCGTTTGCAGGGCTGCCAGCAATTTTTTGGGGTTATACCAACACGGAATCCCAGAAAAAGTAGCGTAGCGTGCATCACTATTATTTCGAAATGACATACATTACCAAATCAGAACCGAGCAGATCGTTTCTGCCTATTGCGATATTTCGTCTCTGCATGCATTAGATCCTGTAGTGTAATAGAAAGTATGTGAATCCGTGAAACCACAAAAAGCTTTTAGCTTTGGTTCTTCAATTAAAAAAAAACTTTATAAAATAGGCCTGATACTGCTATGGTTTTTATGTAGTAGTTAATAATGAACACTCCTGTACCTATAGTTAAACCAAAATTGCGCTTCTAGCTCCTGTAATTTGCACGTACCATGGAACTAAAACATCTAAATGTGGCTAGAAGCTCTAGTTCAGAATTCACACTGCAAGTACCATAATTAGTAATCCCGCCCCGTATTGGAAATCGAACGGGATCGATGGACGACGTACGATGGCGTGCGGACGCGCATGCGACGCACGCGGACGTAAATATCTTGACATTTGCGAGACGCATCACACGCGCGATACCATGCAAGCCGACGCTTTCGTAATAGCAAAGGTGAATGATCGGTGTTTGATCCTCCTTATTTATATGATCGCATTGTTTGATCACCGGGAATGCGACGAGAATTTATATGGGATGTGATTCATTAGAGCGAATAATTGTCTGTTACTAGGTACGGGTACTTGTTATTGATCCAGTTGATCGTGCGAAAACCTTTTGTGGAGCGATTGTTATTTACAGTCATACATGAATAATTTTCATTTAAGTATGTATTTTTTTACAAATTGTGTTTTTGAAAGCATTGTTTTTTTTGTCATAAAATTTTTTTTGGTAATTTGGGTATAGGGACTAAACCACGCAAACACTGCATCCGGCAGACTAATGCGAATAATGAACATAAGCATAAAGAGCTTAAAACAAAGATATTTTTTTCATTGAGACACTAAAAACATTTAAAAACCATTCATCATTTCATCAACAAAATCAAGCTCATTTCAATAATCATCAAATTCGAATAATTTACACAAGAACACGCAGCATACGAACATTTATTGGGCTTTAAATCACGGAGACGATAGGGGAGTTCTTTACGGGACTGAAATAGTTATATTTAGAAGTTATTGAAATGTCCTGCCCGTGTGATTCACCTCTCAGACTCGCGAGCCGGTTATCTGTGCTATGCATGTGGCTGGCTATGCTTACGTTGCAATTAATTAAATGAGACAGGTCACACATAGTCTCGTCTAAAATTTTCAGGATCATGAATCATAAGTGATGTGATGACCCAGTGAGCAAGCTAAATGACCACCAAAGTTCTTCAAGGGTTACGTACTTCAAAAAAGAAATAAGTACTGAAAAATTTACGGGTACCCTTTGTCGTCAAGCTACAGAAATTATACCTAAGTATAATAGTCAAAGTAAAGCTGCCTGTGTCCGTAAAGACCCTTTTTATTTTTAAGGAATCGGCTGATAGTATCGATGTTTGTTACTAGATTACGCTAAACCAGTTTCGAGAACATACTACTAT
This sequence comes from Colostygia pectinataria, assembly GCA_951394395.1. Lineage (NCBI taxonomy): Eukaryota > Metazoa > Arthropoda > Insecta > Lepidoptera > Geometridae > Colostygia > Colostygia pectinataria. The sequence continues at coordinate 12,734,235 of OX596352.1, read as the reverse complement.
TTTTATAATAATTGTGAAAATTTGTAAAAGATGTAAGTTTGGAATTAATTTTTATGGATTTTATGGATAGGTATAAAATCGTGCACGTACGTTGATATACTATACATGTAGGCTACTCTATCTATACTCGATAAATCTACTACCATACCATGGGAGGCATAGGAAGTATCAATGTCTCTGAAGAAAACTAAGCTAGGCCAGCTAGGCTCTGTGTGGAATTACATCGGTGAATAAATGCAACCAATTTGTTTTTTCTAAATTTATTTTTGAGCTACATTGCTATTATATACTTTACCAACCATTATATACTTGTTATTACCAAGCACGTAGGTAGCGATCGATGAGAACGAAGTTGATGTGGTATGATGACATGCTGGTTTAGCAAGACGTAATAATGTCGCATATTATGCATACTACTTACGTAAAACAGCTTTCACTGTGAACTGGTTGGATTTGCAATAATAAATATTACTTTTAAGTGTACTATTTGATGTAATTTTTGGTCAGATGTTTTTGAGCAGGTACATCGTAATTTAGATTTAAATCAGAAAGGAATTACGTAAAGAATTAAAGTCTTGATGTAAAATAATCATTATATCTGCCTGCGCTATTAAAATAAATTATGAAAATACTAACTAATAAAGTAACATGACACAACAAACAAACAAAAATATAAAGTAAACAAACAGTAATAAAAATGTTTGAGTAGTTAACTACAATTTAGAATCAACTATGTAGGACTTACAACTTTAGGTCTGACTAGGCAGACTATTGATCGAGCCGATGAGGACTCTTCATCGCTGCTGCTCTCCAGACAGTCTGAGAGAGACGGCGAGCGTCGCGGTGGCCACGCTCTCAGCGGCTTCTCCGGGCTCAGGACCAACGGGATCTCCGAAGTTGGGGTCACCAGCGGCGACAGCCACGGGCCCTGGCCGCGCCACCACGACACCAGTGCAGGTGCCACGCCGACAACCATAGCCAACCCCAAACGAACCATTGTCAAAGCACTCGTATGCGATCAAGGGTTCAATCTTTTAAGTCTTACTCACTCTTCAGCATGTTCACAACCTATCACCGCACTAGGAAGAGCCCGCTCTAGCGAAGCATTGTTCGAAAATAAAAACGTCTATTTTAGATCAATGCAGTCTCACACTTTCACACCTGCAATGTGTCACCAAAACCGGCGAGCGGACGCCACGGATTATTCATCAACGTGACAGCGAGCAGGCGAACGGAGGTGCAAGCATGTTCCTAAAAGACATACCATTTGAATCGGATAATAAAACTGTTCGCGTGCCAAATTCCGAGAGACGCTACCGGTCGCACGTCTCGGTGCGGTCACTAAGCGCATCATGCACCCGCCGAAATGGTAATCCGGAATCCACTCGCGTAAAATTACGCGCACAGCAAAACACCTGACGATTGCCTCACGCGGTCGAAGAACTAATATGAACGCTGCGCAAAAATACCCGTTCTCTCAAATTCACCGTTTGAAAAGGCCGAAAGTTGAAAGTCGGACGATTCGGGTGCAACATGGGACGGTGTGCCCCTGCGCTCGCAGACAGACGAGTGGCGGTCGTTGACGCTGGAGTCCCCCTCCTCCGAGCCGCCCAGGACGCCCCTCCAGCCGCCCGCCCAGAGGAACAACCCCCTGTTCATGTGCGAGATTAAGCCGATCTAAATTACCACACACCGAGACGATAATATACCAAACATGTTGTGAACATTGCATGAATATTATGGCAAAATGTTAACGTAGCAGATTTATTTTTGCATAAATAAAGAGTCAAATAAAGTACGAATGTTTTGCTTCCAATACTCCGCAAGCGCAATCTCGTTAACCAGGTCAGGCACGTCACGTAATATATCGTATGCAACAGCCAACTCAAAAGATACTTATTAAATGAATCGTAGACAATAAAAAAATCAGTTAGGGTTGCTGAGGTAGTATAAATCACTGAAACCGACGTTTAAACATTGATGAGGAAATTATGTAACTAAATGATGTTTTCCTGTTCCAAAATTACAGCTATTAAAGTGCTTGCTTGTGATAAAACTAACAATAACATTTTACAGACACAATAAAGGGAGGGAAACAGTAAATTGTTGTAAATATAACGAGCAAGGTGGACGCGAGAGACATGCTGAAGTCTAGCCAGACAGAGTAACGAGATGAAGGAAAGGGGTCCTTGCCCCTTTCCTACACTCTGTAAGCAGAGTCTTGAATAATTTTGCATGCACTTTAGTGAAGGTTTTTCTACCTCCTTTATGTAGAATGTCTATCTATTGTAACAACATTACGATTTTTATAGTACAGCTTACGAAAAATGAGACATCATACCAAATAGAATCCGAAAAAAAATGATCAAAAGCAAACAAACGTATACTGACGATATTTTAGCCAAAATTGCATAAGCTGAATGGAGGTAGAGGATGTGGGTAGGGCGGACGGAACCAGACCGATCGATAGGTTGGTCTGACGTCAGAGCAGCCAGACTTGAAAGAGCTGCATACTAAAGGAGAGCCAAAGATACGAGCTAGTTTTTACTTTTGTACTTAAATCAGAAGTAATAAAACTTCTGACCGTAAAGATTAATGTGGATTGTGGTGTATCAACATGGTCATAAAATATTTGTAACTTGTGGTATGATGAACTTCAAATAACGGTTATGTGGTCAAAGCATTTTTTGCATAAATCAGATGTGTGTTGATAGGTTTGTTGTAGTTTCAATCAATTGATTATAGGTTTGATACGCTTATAAGTTTCGAAAAATAACTTGGGATAACTAAGGATGTTCAACATCAAACAAATGCAGCTTTCTCAAGAAGTCTGAAGTACTCGTCGACGATGAACACGTTTTATAAAATGAAACTGTCCCCTCCACAGCCGCTTTTTATAATCACCGTAAACACAGTAAAATAATTAAACCTTTAGGAACGGTCCTAACAACCCGTCTTTACCAAGGGTCTTAAGCAAGCCATTGAACGGGTCTTCCGTAACGCATTCAGGATACTGACTGATTCCCGGCGCACGCTGAGCAGAACTGGGGCAGATATCGACCGCTCTGGACCCGGGGCAATGACCCTAGATAACCAGGTTTGCATGACCTATTTACAATTTCTTCCAATTGGCACGCAATGCAGGCTTGAATCGGGAAGTACTTTTAAGAGCTGGCTTATGTGAAATGGCAATGCCTTTAGATGTACCTACGTACATTATTATTTATCTATTAGGAAGAGTAACATTAGAATTGCAGTAAATTGATTATTTTGTGCTACGTTCGCTAATGAAACGGAGGTCAACCGAACTTTTTTTTTATAAGGCATAATAGCGGCAGCGGGTCCGGGTCTTCTAATAACAAAAATGGAAACGCAAAATAAGTATAATGTAATCTTAAGTCTTTGTATGATAATAATGCTTGACAAATAATAATGCTTAAGTAATTTTTTTTTTTATTCAACTGAAGTGGCAACCAAGCGTACGGCCCACAAGATGGTAAGCGGTTACCGCAGCATGGACCACTTGCAATACCAGTGGTATCACTCGCGGGTTGCCACATTGAGGCTTAGATCGAAAGCCTCACGTGCCAGTAATTTCACCGGAAACCATACCCTTCACACCGGAACACAGCAATGCGAGCATTATACTGCTTTGCGGCAAAAATAGGTATGGTTGTAGTCCTTCCCCGGACGAGCTCTATCACAGAGAACTCTACTACTCTTACTTATTTTACCGTCAACTTTATAGGTCTTGTAATCATTAACATCAGTAAACTACATCTTGCAGACATTAAGACGCAAGCTACACACAAAGTAGACCAGGCCATACAGATTGCAAAATGGAAAGGTCGCAGTTTGCCGACTCCAAGTATGTAGTTTGAACTGTTCGAAGAGTTGAAGACAAATTGTTTCCGTTTATAAAAAAATTGTAAAGCATACATTATCGAACTCAGCAAGAGTTCGATAATGTATGCTTTACAATTTTTTTTCCAACAACACTCTCGCATCTATTTATATAGTAAATTATGTACTTTCGATGGATGACCGCCTTGAGTAGACGACATGCCGCACAAAATGACATGCGTTCCGTATTTTGCACAAGCAATACAAGGACTAAACATAATCTAAATAAGTGCTGACATTTTGCTACGACACGTATCCTCTATCGTGCATGATACTGAACAGTAATCTGGAGAATAATAGTCGTCAGCCTCCATCATGGTTCAACCTTGAGAACATCCGGGGAGCGAAATAATTAAAAAAATAGGTTTGTAAAAGCTATAAATAGCTGTCGCGCTGTGCTCAAGCCTCCATTTGAGAACATTTTTTTTTTATTTCAGTAAGTGACAAGACAATCGAGACGTTTGATGTTAAGCACCACGCCTGACTATACCAGATGCAGTGCCACCCAAAGCTTAAAGTTTTAAGTGTTTGCGTGGCACTGCACTGCGCTTATCACCCCGAGACATTGTTGTTAAGTCTCTTTCGCCCAGTAATTTCACTTTCACAGTAACATCCGGAGAGCGAAAGAATTAAAAATTGGTTTTTGTAAAAGCTAATTGATAGATTCAGGCGTTACTTTGCGGAAATCCATTACAAAATAAAAAACAGACGAAAAATCTCTAGTACTATTCCGCTTAACCTTTTAACTGATGAGGTCACACAGTTACCACAGTTAACTCTCAAAAGAAAAATATCGACACGTGTTTCATCCCTCCACGGGACATCTTCAGGACCATCGACTTGTTTTCCGGCAGACGTGTTGCTCCGTCGAGCGCAGGAGCCAAAGTGAGAATTCGATGCGACAACCCCACTATTTATAGTCTCAACCGGTATGGCCACTCCCACCTGCGTTCTCTGAGTCAACGCTACTTGTTGTAAACAAACGCAACAAAGGTGACCGTGGATAGGACATGTTTAACTCGTTCAACAGTGTAAAATTTGAAGTGTTATGTTTAATAATTTCTAAATTTTCTAATACAGTTAATTGGTTAAAATTATTACAAGTATGCAAAATATCAAATGAGTGATTGTTACTTAGCGAATGCCCGGAATCAATTGAATGCTTAGCAAAATGTGATCTATCTGGGTAATTATTTCTATAAGCAGCTATGTGTTCTTTGTATCTTGTTTGAAAAGTACGACCAGTTTGACCTATATAAATACTACCACAGTCATCGCACACCAACTTGTAAACACCCGATTTCTTGTGACACTCTAACCTGTGTGTGTGTGTTTTTTGTAATGGGAAAGACGTGTCGATGGTCCTGAGGATGTCCCGTGGAGGGATGAAACACGTGTCGATATTTTTCTTTTGAGGTTAACTGTGGTAACTGTGTGACCTTATCAGTTAAAAGGTTAAGCGGAATAGTACTAGAGATTTTTCGTCTGTTTTTTATTTTGTAAAAGCTATAAATTGCTGTCGAGCTGTGCTCAAGCTCCCCTCGTATAGCGGATAGAGACAACTGCAGCTCGGACCGCAAATACCTAGGAGTAGACAACATCGAGTCGAGTAATTAATTACCCAAAGTCCTCGATGGTAGACAATATCAACGTTTCGATTTCTTCTGTTTTCTTCTCCAATACTGGACATTTCATTATTTATTTCACTGAAATTACAGAAATACTCTGGCTGCATTCTTATGTTTTGCATAATTTATATAATTTTTCGGTTTACTGTATGTAAACCGCAGCAGAAAATCTGGCCAATGTTTAGGTTTTTGAAGGTTCATATTTCTTTTAATAATTAATTTATAAATGCAAAAAAGAAAAACATAGGAACATGGCAGTAGTGGCCGTATGTTTTTTGATAAAAAATAAAACGATTGCCTTAGTAGCATTATCCAGGGATGAAATAGCGGAATACGTTTTATGGCAAGAAGGGGTTTTTTTAAATTTTCTCTTCAAAATTCAGTCTTCAGAGTAGGCCCCTCAAACTCAAAACAACACAATAACTGAACTCAAAAGCTCAAGCAAACAGTACGCATTAACTATATAGCAAGCAAGAATGTCATCTCAGATGTACTGCAAGAGACAGCGCGTATATTTGCAGTGCAATGCATGCAGAGGAAGCAACAAAACTTCCACCAAGGGTCTGAACATCTGAAATTAACGGGAGCGCTATTTCCGACGAATGACATGATGATCAGCGTCACGGCATGCGATGCAAACTCAGGGTAGTCAAACAGGAGATATCGTTACGTAGCTTGTTGCAATAACCTAAATCGACAACCTTAGTGGTGCGGTAAGAGTGTGCCTACCTACTTGAGGTTGCGGGTTTGATCCCCATTGCAGGAAAAATGTTTGCTAGATCTGCAAAAAACTGTTCCGGATCTGGGTGTATTAAAGTTATTTACAAAAAAACGTACGAGTACCCATAGTACAAGCTTCGCTTAGTTTGAAAATTATTAAAATGCCAATAATTAAAATGAAAAATATTTTACTCATAAAACTATCGTATCATACATTTTCGTCGGTACCTCTTCACCGATATACCGGTACGTGATAACACCCGTTTTTTTAAATGTATGAAGAATATTAATTAAATTCGAATTGCTCGTTCATTTCCGCGGAAACCTAAATAAACAAAGAAGTAATTATCTCGATAAAGCTCCATTGAGCATCGAAACGAACTTCACGGCAGTCGAGCGAGATCCGAGGCAGTACCACAGGCAATACCTACCTACTACTGAATGGTGATATAGTACCTGTGTACCTACCTAGAGACTTGGACAGTTATACTGGTTAATCGAAAAATATTCTATTTGATATTATTTTAAGATCGTGAAATAGGCCCTGAGTGTGTTTGATGTAAGGAAGTGTAAACTGTAATTGTATAATTTAATGCTGGCTGTTTAAATATTGGCAAGCATTGAAATATATTTCAAGTATGATTCATTTAAATGCTAAAAAAATATCGAATTGTCATTTGATATGTGGTTTTGATGAATGTTTGCAATTACATTACACGACTTTTAGTCGGTATAGGTCTCACAACGGATCTCGGCCGTAGTGAAGTTAGCCGTTTCGATGCGCAATGGAGCTTTTTCAAACTAAATTGTCTTTGCGCATCACAAACGGCTAACTTCACGGAAGCCTAGATCCGCTGTGCGAACTATACCAACTGCTAAACGTGTCCTCCGAAGCACGGAAGCGCTCAGGTGAAAAGACAACGTCACAGGTCAAAGGTGCTTAACTTTTTTTTTGTATAAGACTGGTGAGGCTAAAATAACACTGCGGCGATGCAGGCCTATTATTGTGCTAACTAAATCAATCTGTTGATTGAGAATTACTTAGCCAACTGAAATAAGTGCTTCCGTTTTAAACAAGATTTATTTTTATTTTCACTAAAAACGTAATAGTGAACGAAAACATAATAGTGACGGTGAAGGAAAACATCGTGAGGAAACCGGCATGTCCAAGAACTAAAAATTCAAATGACATGTGCCATCTACCAATCCGCATTTGGCCCGCGTGGTGGATTAAGACCCAATCACTCTCGCCCGAGAGTAGGCCAGTGTCCCAACAGTGAGAACATTATAAGGTTGTCATGATGAACCATAATAGTTTGAAAACTATATATTTTTTAATTTATTTTCTTTTTGAAGATTTGTCCTTTTGAATAATGTCAGCTCCATGTTATCTTCTAGCTTTCCTATCAAGACACAACCTTTAGCAGCCCGTATATGGACGGGAAGAGTGAGCCAACTGCTAACTTAAACTACATTATCGTAATTATAATAGCTAATTATAATACCTGGTGGTAGCACTCTTCAGCAAGAGTTCGTCTTGGTGGGTACCATCACAGTATCAGATATTCTACCTCTAAGCAGTAATGTGCAAGCATTACTGTGTTTAGGTTTGAAGGGCACTGTAGCAAGTGAAATTATTGGGCGAAAGAGACTTAACAACAATGTCTCGGGGTGATAAGCACAGTGCAGTGCCAAGCAAACACTTGGAAACTTTAAGCTTTGGGTGGCACTGCATCTGTAATAGTCAGGCGTGGTGCTTAACACCAGGTGGCCGCCTTGATTGTCTTGCCACATGCTGAAAAAAAAAAAAAGTAGTTTATAATTCACTGACCTCTTTTGCAATCTGGTCTAGAGCCTGCTCCTCGGCCGTGGCCCTCGTCTGAGTGCGTTGCCGTCGAGATGGATCCATCTCTGCTCATTCACTTTCCTCTGGAAAATACAATATTAGAAATGATTAAAACAAGTTTATTTAATAAAAAAAAAACATTCAGAGACCAAGCAGACAGTCACCGGGGTTGTAGTAAAATAGCAAGGGAAAGAAAGAAGAAAGAAAAAAAAATCATAAATAAAAATCAGTTTGTTTAGATATAGAATAGAACTGCCCCCATACCATGAACTCTTAGAGCGATTCAAATTAGGACCTAAACTGAATTGTCAAAAAAAATTGTACCATGAAATTAATAATTATTGAAGTCATGGTACAAAATTTTTTGACAATTCAGTTTAGGTCCTAATTTGAATCGCTCTAAGAGTTCATGGTATGGGGGCAGTTCTATTCTATATCTAAACAAACTAAAAATGATTCATTCATTCATTCATTGTAGGGGAGCTGTTCTGTTTCAAATAAAACAAAAAATGATTAATTCATTCATTGTAGGGGGGCTGTTCTGTTTCAAATAAAACAATCAAAGTAATAAATAAACCTAAGAACTAAAATCATGTAGGTAGGTATAAGATAAGACTAAAAATGCATTAAATAGGGCTTCAATGGATGTTATAGCTTACATATCCAACAGTCTCATATAATCTCACTAGGATTTCATTGCTCGGAATCACAAATCATGACTACTATGGTAACACACCAGATTCAACACAATTGTTTGCAGATCATGTAATCATTTGTCAGTGCAAATCAAACCCAAACAAGCTCTGACTTCTCAATCAAGCACTTGCCCACAGCAATTCGAAAGACATGTGCCATCCACCAATCCGCATTGGGTCCGCGTGGTGGATTAAGACCCAATCACTCTCGCCCGAGAGTAGGCCAGTGTCCCAACAGTGGGAACATTATAAGGTTGTCATGATGAGATGATGATGATAAGAACAAAGTAGGTACCTACTTTGTCAAAGGTCACCTACCTACTTCCTACTTTGCAAAATTGATAAATGAATATTGCTTAAGGTCACAGGGACGAAGCACCTTGAATCAATAGAATGTTGTCAGTCACACTTATTGAGTTAAGCACACATGCCTTATGTGCTCAATGCAGGAATAATTGTTGCAAGGTTATCAGTTGCAGTTTTGCTGTTAGACTTACACAGTATGGAACATGAATATCTATTTTGAGCTGAACCAATTTTACTGTTAACACAAACTCAATGATTGGCTATGAAACAAAAAATCAGTGCTTAAAAAAGTGAACCAAACCTAAACAAAGACAATACTTTCAATTCCAACACTGAGTGACATAGACACATCAGCGAAAGCTGCTCCTCTATAATAATAAAAATAAGTAATAAGTATTAGGCATATAGTTAAGTAGGTAGATTAATACCTGGATTGAAACATAGGATATATTTATCTTGGTACCTTGTGAGCAAAGCTGTGGGCGAGTGGCAGCTACCTATTGCTAACAAAACAATGTCATAGTTGAAAGTTTATTATATTAATAATGTAGGTGTTCATGAAAGAAAAACTTAGTATATGTAAAGCCTACTTAAGTAGTGATTTATCGCAAAAATTCGGAAAAAAAAACAGGTTAATAACAGCTTTACAGAGACTAATTAGCCTAAAGGTAGGTGATCAACTGGTTGGTCATAACCTAACTAAAGGGTTAGGGTTTTTCCGCATGGATATCATCCCGAAACTGATCAATTGTAACAGGAGGAAAACGGGTGGGCACAAAGCCAATATATTTTTTATGGTAGTCAATGCTATGACATCATGTACTCACTGGGCTAGTTGTAGTTACTGATGTAAACACATCACTGCAACAGGCGTTGTAGCTGCTTACTGGACGGAAATCCAGAACTTGATGTTTAAACGTACAACTAATCACTAACGAAGATAATTCGAGTAAAGCATTAACAATTAATCATAACAAATACGGCGACACCAATTCACTGCCTACACGATTCGCTTAGATCCATGAATATCACACTTTGTTTACTTATTGAGCAGTCTGTTGGCACTATACTATACTCTTACACATAAATTATTAGATTCTGTAACGATTCATCGTTATTTTAAACCATTTTGTTAAATATTTCTAAAAAATCCTAGTTAATCCAGTGAAGTGACATGCATGCCATTGCCATTTTGAAACCGCTGCGTTCAGAAAACACGGAGTAAGTAATCAAATGTCATTAAAAAGAAACGTTCAGTTTTCGTTCTATTTTGTTGACATGAAACGCATTTCATTTAAAAAATGTCCAGAGAATAATAATTAATTAGACACTATGGCTTTTTTTTTGCGTGCGTGGTGTGCGGCCAAGTAGGTAGTCCCCAAGCTTCGCCTCGCTTCTCTCGATCATGGTAGCTCTCGATCACAGACAGGTGTGAGCGAAGTAGATACCTATCGGGCCACCTACCGGGTGGTTACCAAAGCGGGTAGGTACCAATTATTTTGATAAACACATTTTTAGCGTGACGTTACAAACATTTTGCTTTGCATTGCAGTCCATCACTCAGAATAATCCACATGTTTACCATCACCCAGGCGCAGTATATGTATGTTCCTTGCCCAGGCGACAGAACATCCTTAGAATTTATTCGAAGACTACAATGTCATAAATCCAGGCTTTTTTATTAAAAGACAGCACTGGCTATGGCCACACATTTTTCAACTGGTAAAACCACGCTATATCTACTCGACAAAGATTTTAAGCTACTCGGTAAAAGTAACTAAGTTCGTATAAGTAACTCTGGTGACAGAGTTTCTAGGCCGCCCAAGAACTTTGGAAAAGCTTACCGTGCCCTCCGAAGCACGGGAGCGCTCAGTTGAAATTGCCACTGGCGGTCACCCATCCAAACGACTACGCGGAAGCGCTTAACTTCGTTGATCTGTTAATAACGTAGCTAGCTACGTGATACGTCACGAGCGCTCCTACTCGGTAAGTCTACTGACCTATGAATAGCCCATATTATTACTATCTTCAATATAAAAAAATCTATTGGTACACATCCGGTTTCAAACCCACAATTTATAAGATCGAAAGCCAGGTGACCCTACCACTAGAACGCCAGTGCTCTAGCACTGGTATAAATATTCTGGATTAATTAATCTGGAGTGTTAAAATAAAATTCTTTTACTATTAATAATTTATTTTGATTTCTAATGCAATTTAAATACAAATATGCAACCACACACATTAATTCACGCACATAAATGTATGACCGAACAAGCAACGGTTTATTCAGTCTTAGACTTGGGCTGGTCATCCTTGTGGTACAGGAAGACGAACGAGAATAGGAATACGCCGACCATCATGGAGAAAGCGCTCACGTAGTACGGATACGCACTGGGGATGAAACGTTCGTACTGCGTGTGCTGAAGCGGGCGCACTGACACCTGAAAAAAATAATCTTATGTAAAACTCAAGGAATCTTCCATGGTAAAACTTTACCACAAAACAGTTGTGCTAGTGAAACTAAGTTATATGCGAAGAAAGCGCAGTTTCTTAGCCTAGGGCTTCAGGGCCGACACTGAAACCAATTATCATGATACTCTCATTTATCGTTAGTTTGTAAACTTTCACTTTTGAAAAAAAACCGCGCTTCTTCAGTGTATACACCTCTTCAGTTTTCTGCCATGTCATGCCGCCCAGACGAGACGCGAAGTTTGCTGTTAGTGACCAATCTTAGAGAATTCAGGAGGAAAAATACACTCTCATTATAAACGAATTAAAATATTTGTTTGTTTAGTTTATCATACAAAAAATATTACCTGAGTAGAATGATAAAGTCTTGTGTAGCCAATCCTATCGTAATCCACCTTGAACTGGTATACACCCCAAACATCAGGCACCTTGAAGATAGCCTCGTATACACCATTTGGTTTCTTCTGCAGTGTAGTGCGGATGAATGGGTCGATGCGCACAAACTCAAGCTGAACGTCCGTAGCCTCGAAGGGCTGCCATTTGCCCTGCTTTAGCTCTTCAATCTCAATTCTGTAGACCTGTAAATTATTACAATACTTAAGCTGCAAATTTTTAGTACCTGAGACCTATTTCATGGTCATCTAGTATGCCAAACGAGATCAGACCACATCCCATTTAGTTGCAATCAACTATTAAGGCTATACTATGCACTACTTAAAAGATATTTTTCTTTCCAACCCTCGACAAAGCAACACGTCCGGCGGAGGACAAGTCGATATGTCCTGATGATGTCCCGCCGAGGGACGAAACACATGTTGATTTTATTTCTTTTGAGGGAACTGGTGTGATCTTTATTGTGTCACGGCTGGTATCTGCACTTTGCAGGTTACGCTTTACAGGCAAGGAGCTGGCGCGCGCGTTTTTCTTGTCCCCCTCATAAGTTCAGTGGAATAGTACTGATATTTTTCGTCTATTGAATCCTATTTATTATAGTTGGTCAGCAGATACTCACGACAGTCTCGGTGATGGTGTAAGTGTTGGAGGGCTGCGACTCGCCCGCGCGGTGGTGCTGCACGCGGCGCACGCGCAGCTGCCCGCGCTCGCCGAACGCCCACTCGCTCAGGTGCACGGCCAGCGCCTTGTTGCCCGACAGATCCGCTTTCACCTTGTCACCCTGGATTTGTAAACATTTAAAAATATATTAACATAATGGTAATTTGTGATCTCTGTGGTGATTTGTGACTGTGCTCACCGCGACGCAAATGCCGCGTTCTCTCATGCGCTTTTCAGTCATGTGAGTGTTCAGCTTATGTCTCATCCCCCCACTTATGCACATTGCACACATATCATATCAGTCAATAGACATCCAATGTCCAGCATTGGATGTGGCACGTTGATTCATTGTCTAACCCAAAATAGGTTACTAGCATCTTGCAAATGCTATTGAGATACGGTACGAAACTAGAGCCATGTTATTATTCCAAGCTCCCAAGCATCTTGTTGCTATTGTCCTGAATATGCTCTACATTTTTTTTTTAAGAATAAGAATAATTTATTAATCTAAGTTTAACTAAGGATTCAGTCAGAGTTACTAGTTAGCAGAAACAACAGCACACTTACATGAACTTTAGTAATAGGTGAGTTGAAAGCCTCATCAGAGAAGAAAAACAGAGATCCACTGAAGACAATGCGAGCATTGTTCCTGGCTTGCAGGGCGGCAATCAGGACTGTTTTTTTGCCTACAGCATGTGGGTACTCCTTGACCTGTGAAAAATACAGAGTTAGATAGAATGAAAAATTAATGATAGAATTATTATTATTATTATTATTTATTTATTATTGTTATTATTTATTTATTTAACATTTACAATATCATAACAGTGTTAAATTAAAACCAATTAACAACTGTGAACGATTTTTAGAGTAGTATGTTTTTACATTATAGTGTCTGTGGCGGAGTTTGCCACAATTTTGCCAATGTCAAGTCGACAAGATTTAAAACTGTACAGCGATGGAGGTTTGAGTATGAAATATGGTCAAACTAACAGAGGGAGACTCAACCATAATTTGGAAACAAGGTGATTTATTTTAACCTGCAAGAAATAGTAGTATGTATTTATGTATGTCATTTTATCAATCTTACTCAGATACTTGTAAATATGATATGTTTTGTAGATACCTGGCTTTTAGGGTTGTAGCTGTAAGCAGTGGAATCAGCAGTCAGGATCGGCATCACCAGACTATTATCTTTGTCCAGAATAAGGCCAGTACCCTCAAACAGCAAAGGCTGAGTGTTGTACTCTCCAACAATGGTTGGTGATGTGATCAGGCTTTTGGGAGATACCACAATCTTCGTGTGCTCTCCATCATCAGAGATGTCGTAGTTAAAGTGGTCTATGACGGCCGCTGACTCTTCATCCATCTAAGATAAAACATATCTTAGATTCATTATAAGATCTCCTATGTTAGTAAGTACAACACACAGAAGTTAACTAGGCACCTCGCTGTAATGACGTCATAGTAATAATTTAGTCAAAAATCTACCGTACTGACGCATCACGCGTCGCGACGGCGAGAGCGGTAGGCAGTGGGTTGTGGTGGCAGAGGAAGAACATTCCAACCAGGTGCCAAGTAGATTTCTTTGAGTAGTAAGTATATTTATGTTATATCCACTGTTGTTTTTTTTTATGAAATAAAAATAGAATTTGGAAGCAAGATACTTTACCTCAAAACCACATTCAGAAGCTATCTCCCTGTATACGTCACCGGCAGCGGCAGTGCCAGCCATCAAGAGATTTCCGCCATCATCTATGAACTTCGTGATCGACTCTGTGTCCACCTGTCCACCGAATTCGAGCACGGATGGTGCGAATACAATAAGATTCTTGTACAAATATTCTCCATATTTCGAGAGGACTAAAGTTGCATCGTCTGCTAACTTGAAAGTTAGGGTGTAGCCTCGATCTGAATATAAAGTTTTAATTATTAGATCATATTAATATATATTATTCTGACCTCAGGGCTCCATAAAAGTAAGTGCCAAATTACAAAATTAGGCTGAAGGGAAAATAAACCGGCACCTTTTTTTTCATGATAACGATCTATTTTTTACCTTGAAGAGATTTGAAGAACTGCGAGTGGGTTTCCCTTAAATTTAGGTTGTCCACAAGAACGAGAGTTTCATGGTCAGCTAATACTAGAGAAATACTAGCAAATATCCCTAAAATTAGTGAAAATCTCATTTTGAATCCAGAAAAATAACCTTTTTCTATAAAATCGAATGACGTGACGTGTATGTAAATAAAACCACAGACAAGAAAAAATACTTCATTTTTTCTTTTATTTTTCAAAAAGTCTATTGCCTATGGTTATTTTTGCTTGATTCGTAGATTTAGTCGATTTTTAAGGTGCAACTCTTTTGCTTGCTTGCCAAAAGTAAAGCTCTATTCTGGTTTCTATTTCAAGTCCAAAAAGGTAAGCAAAGAAATGCCATTGTTATGTCAATTTTGTGTATCTCAGAAAAGCAAAACCTTTGGATCGATAATACTTGTACCTGCGTACAAATCAGAATCAGACCTACTACCTGTCTACCAACAAAGATCAACAGAAACAACACAGGGCTCTCTTATATATCGACTTCCTTGGTGGCGACTCATTTCATCAACATAGCGAAACTTCTTTATTGCATAATCATGGTTACCGGAAGAAAGAAAAATGACAAGAACTGTCATTTGGCTCAGAACTAAAAACTTGATATAAAAAGATATTTTATTTAATGACTTTTTCTCTATAAATATTTTCATCTGCATCTCAATAAATAGCTTACAAAGTCTAAATCTATCTCTACCTATACCAACCCCATAGAACAAACTGGACAAAACGTGAACAGGACAAGAAAACACAACGAGAAACCATCCGACAAGCACATTCGATAAACGAATGAAAATGAACCAAATGTGTAATAGCACTGCAAAACCTTACCGTACCCCAGAATGTGACAAGTACCATAAAATATTTACCAAAAAAAAAAAATTGTTTTTCTAAGTATTTGCATAAAAAATATGAATATCGGAACAAAACTATGCCTAAATCATCTATTTTAATTAGTTTTACAAGTCTTGGCAAGAATAAAAAATTCTTATTCATTAATTTAGCGTAACATAATTCCCTATCAAAAAGTAAGTTTTTTTTTTCTATGGTATCACCATTGTTTACCTTTTTGGACTTGAATTAAAAACCAGATTAAACAGTAACAGTCTCATTTAAAGTGATCTGGGCCGAGAGGGGGGTACCCAATAACCGTTCTGTCACTTTCTAACAAGGGTACGTTAAACTTTTCGCTCCATGATACCTTTTACTTTTAAATGACACTACCAATAAACATCTTCATATAGATTCTTCTCGGCTGGGGCGCGTGGAACTGGCGTAAATTAACTTAGCTTTAAGACGTTTCAAAATGATCCTTGTGATATGATTGAACGTACTTCTAATTTACTTTACATCGCAAAACTCTTATTTATCTTATTAATGAGCTTATTTATTATTTTCATATAAAATAGGTGGTATGGTTTAGCTAAAGACTCCTAGCTTGCCCATAAGGCAAAATGAAAAAAAAAACAATGATTGTCATTAATTCTTTCTGTCACTATTGTCATTGTCACAAAAAAAATATGTTTTGGAGCCGTGCATTTTTGATAAATTTTGAGGAAATAAATAACTAAATAAACAAATAATAGAACGTGAATCTTCAAATACCGAAAGACCAAACCGACACAAAATATTAGGCTAGTAGTGTAACGGAGAGAACATGTCGATTAGACTATCTACGAGATGACTTCCAAGCCGACGATATACCACGAAAAACAAGTAAAGGAACTTTGCGCTTTACATGCGCTCAATAATTTATTTCAGGTAAATATGACCTTGTCTGGGTTGTAGCCGAATTATATTAGTTTCCGTGAAGGCCACATAATAAGTATTGTCATGTCTAATCAAGTGGTAAGCTGGTGATGTTTGTTTTATTCATATCTTAACTGTTGCCCGCGACTTTATTCGCATGGAACTCGTGATTCTACCCAACTAATAATACCCCAGAAAATAGTACGGTTCACGACTCGTGAATTCGACTCTATTTTCTGGGATAAGCTAATGTTTTAAATAATAATTTCACTACCTGCACATTAACTTCAGTATTTTACACTTTTCAGACACGCAATACATTTTTGAAATCAGAGTTAGATGGAATTTGCAGTCGTTTATCACCCAATGTATGGATCAACCCTCATCGCTCAATGTTGGGGCTTGGGAACTATGACATTAATGTTATCATGGCAGCTTTGCAAAAAAAAGGCTGTGAAGCTGTCTGGTTTGATAAAAGAAAGTAAGTTAAAAATAAGCGTGGTCTAGAAATATGCACCAATCAAGTAACTAACTGAATTGTTTAAATTTCTAATATCTCTGCACACTGGTTATTTCAGGGACCCAGGATGCTTAGACTTGTCAAACATTTGTGGGTTCATCCTAAACGTGCCATCAGACTACAAGCTGGGTTTTGTCATGCTTCCACTACGCCGGCGTCACTGGATCACTATCAGACAGATCCAAGGCAATTTCTACAACCTGGACTCCAAGCTGGATGCGCCACAGTTAATAGGACGGGTAAATATTAGTGTTTACCATATTAGTTACCTGAAACTTCTGTATTTGATTTTTCTTACCTGTTTAATTATTTTACTTTTAGAGTGCTGATCTAATATCTTACCTAAAGGAACAACTACATAGTAAAGAGAAGGAACTGTTTGTGGTTGTCAGTAAGGAGGTTGAAGAGAAACAGCTGTGGATGCACCAGTACTCCTCTCAGAACTCCAATAACAGCAGTCAAATCTCATACCCACCTCTGCCCATCCACTCCGAGAGCCCTGACAGCATATGCTCAAACTCTCCATATGATTACCGAAACAGAGATGCAGAGTGCCTCAGACTGACAGAAGTCAGAAATTGCATAGCCACCAATGAGAATAATATTTAATGTGATCTTTTTATACTTGTATTCTTCATCACAGACTGTGTTTGTGATCGCATAGCAATATTTATGTGTTCACTTCTAAGAGTGTATGTAACTCATAAGCTATTCCAATTTTAGTTCTGTTTGATATGGGAAGTAGAGCATATTAATCTGGCAGCATTTTAGTGCTGTTTTAGGTACTTAAAATGTATATTTATTATTTGTTTTCTATTGCACTTTGTTTTTGTTTGCACAAATTATGTTAAAGGTTTTGTGGTGTTTCATTTAAATTTTATGTTTGGTTTTATGTGTCTTTACGGCCTAATGTTATATTTGATAATGTATTTTAATCTGTAATGTATACACTGGAATCTTGGGCCTTTGCATGTTTTTAAAAAATATAAGTAAGTATTGTAGGAGTATAGACCATAGTGATTGCTGATAATATCATAATTGAATTGAAGTGTTGAGGCGCAACTATTTAATGTGATGTAGCTCACTTCTACGCCAAATATGATTAACCAAACATTTCAATACTTGATTTAAAAATACCAAATATATGTGTACCTACTTTTTATAGTGAAGATTCAACTACAAACTTATTTGTTATTGCACAACTGGTAAATCATCACAATTTTAAAACATTTTCCAACCAGGGTTTTTTGTTGGATTTTATTTCTCTATAATCTATCACTTAGACATGATTGTACTTGTACTACGACTATTTGTTCTCACTACATAAGTATTATGTTAGTCACCATTCCTTATGTTTTTATATTCACATTTAAAAACCACAAAAATGTTAATGTTCAACTTAAAAACCTGATAAGGTTATATTTGATAAAAATAGTAAAATTTCATCAGATAACAATTTGGTTTAATTTTTTTGTATAACTTAAACAACCTAGCAGGCACAATTTGAAGTTAAAAGTTTGTCCTATTAATTAAACACACTGATTACGATTTAAAATCAGATCTCAATATTTGGTTAGCCTTTGAATATCCGCCTTTTAAATGGCTCTAGTATCTGAGCCACCAAAAAGTGGCCAAGAATCGAAAAATAGTGTAATACAGTACGTAGACATTATACCCTTTCTTTTCTTAGGCACTACCGCTTGGCACTACTAGTAGAGTCAAGGTAAATTTTACTTTCCCGTGACACCACCATTCTTATTGGCTGATTAAACGCATATTATAAAATCTCCCATGGATTATCTCATTACTACTACTACTAATACTAAGTATATCAAGATAAACAAAATATTTATTTTACGATTCAGAACTACCGTGCCGCCTTTATGCTGTCTGAAGAACAATCCATTTTCGTTTTCGTCCATTATGAAAAAAATATTTTTTATTTTTGCACAATTATTTAGGACTATTAGAATTTGAGTTGTAATAAAATACAATCACATTGCGTAACATTGACATTATAATTTTCTACTCATCTACTCATCTCAAGTGCCAGTACCTGCCTTGTTCCAAGTAGTTTAAGGTTGCAGTTATGATAAACATATAATAGACCTTATAGATGGCCCACTCGCACGCTCACTCCGTTCTCACCAGTTCGATTGATTAGTTCGATCGACGAACTTATGAGATTTTTTACAAACGACCCACTCGTGCCACGGGAAATCATATTTCCCGTGAAACTACTGGCTACAGTCTAGTGTCACTGAAAATGAACTTTTACCCTTAGCACTACCAGTAGTGTCACGGGAAAGTAAAATTTACCTTGACTCTACTAGTAGTGCCAAGCGGTAGTGCCTAAGAAAAGAAAGGCATTATACCTACCTACTTTCAACATATCGTGTATGAATGTATGATCAGTATTTTGAAAGGGGCCTACCCTACCTATGTAAGGATTGCAATCGTCAGACTAATACTCAGTAAAAGATAAATGTTTAGTATTAGTTAGTTTAATATATCCTGAGCCATCGGCATCGTACAGTTGTTATTCTTGGACAGGATGAGCCGGTCGGGATCGAGGCGCAGTTCCGCCATGATGGAGTAGATCTGCGCGCGCACCGATGCCTCTATCTCCCGCTCGCGGCCCAGCACCCAGATACGATCTGAAATATCAGAAGTGGGATCATGTTTTCACATTACAATATAACTTAAAACAACCACAGCCATAGGTCGCTTTTTAGCTATAGAGCGAGTAAGATGTGCGACTTCACCTACCTGCATGCGCCACACTGACGCTGGTGCAGGACCACACGATCGCGAACTGGCTGTAGTCAGTGAACAGGACGTTGTACTGGCCCGCGCCGGGCAGCAGCCGCCCGATGATGTACGGCATCCGGTTGTTCAGCTTGTAACGGAACACAGACGAGCCGTTGTGACTCGGAATGCCGAGTCCGTAAGTTGTCGATGGGGTACCTGTCCTGAAACAGATATAATAGCGCTGGCAACAATTTATTTAATCTTCACTAATCACTAACTAAAACCATGATTTGTGAGTTTTTTGTTTTCTGATAATTCGAATAACCCCATGTATAGTACCTACTGCCAGAGGATCTCGGCTGTCGGGAAGTTAGCGTTTCGATGCGCAATAGAGTAGTTTCGAACTAAATTGTCTTTGCGCATCACAAACGGATAACTTCACAACAACAGCTGAGATCCGCTGACAATACAATAGGTACGTAGGTACTACTTAGGTATCTACTATAATTGCGCTGAGAAGTATTCTTGAATAAGGTCAAAATTTATACCGTTTTTAGTGAAATTATATTATTCGTTTCGATCATGTATTTAATTTAATTTGGTGTGTGATTTGTTGTCATAAATTAATGTCTTCATTTAATAATGTAATGTCATGCATTTTTACTTGGGTTTCTCTAACAGATAAGTAAAAGATGTAAACAGTGTGAGTATTTTTATATCTTGTCGCACTTGATGATTTCTATTTCTATACTTAAATAAAAGACCAAAAAGCTTACCATCTGTTAACAGTGTTGATGGTGAGGAGCAGAAACCCTCGCTCATTGATGGCTACGTTCAGTTCAGTGCAGCTCGCTGATATCTCTACCAAGTAGAATGATCGCTCCACTTCGTACCAAGTGCCAGTCATCTGAAATATAACATTTTCTACACTTAAATTCTTACGCCCATTGATATTAACTGTGATGTGGCCGATGTGTAATTAGTGAGTTAGTATTAGTGGCCAACTCTAGTGACTAGAGCTAGACTAGAGGTCATAGCTGTAAGACCTACCTAATTAAATCATTTAACTTAGACCAGCCAGCCGACAAACATCAACCTTCACACATACAATCGAGTTCAATGGCAAATAACATTGTGTATAGGTAATGTATATCTATACCTATTCAAATCATGAATATTCAGCCTATCGAAGGCGGCACTGGCGTATCATTTTACCTGTGACACGGAATAAATAGGACCTGTGACGAATGATTCGCGAGCGCAGAGGACACACCTCCATCTTACTCAACCGACTGATAGAACATCTTGTCCCACATTTTTAGTTCGTGCAGTAACACGGTATCTAGGTATATGTTCAGTTTATGTTCACATGTGAACCAGGCTAAGTTTCTCACGTGGTTGTTATGTGATCATAATTTTACAAACGTAACGAATGGATTGTATTTGTTGAATTAGCTAGCTGACCCGCCAAAGTGCTTGTTGGGTTCATAAAATAAAATGCTAAGTTGGTATAGATTCGCCAGTCGGTTGAACTTTTACCAAAATATTAGTCCACTAGGTAAGTGTGAACTCATCTTCATCATATCAGCCAATAGACACTGCTTGACATAGGCGTAGACTAATAGAAATGAAAACATTTTGTCAAATAGGTAACTGGTATAAGTTTCAGAAATTGCGTTGCCCCAAAAATGAAAAACAACGGTATAACGCAAGGTAGTCTTCGTGCACCTACTCCTCTGTTAGTGAGCTTGCAAACAACAAACAACCCGTTATATTTTTTATTTAGGTTTTATAATTTGGAAATAAGCGACATTCATGCATACAATGGCTGCGCTGTGTGGAAATTGCTAGAACCTTTTTAATGCACGTTACAACAACGTCACCCTTTGCATTTTCATGAAGCGCACGTGGCGTGGCTAGTTGTCCTACTAATATCTACCAAACAGATCAAATAGAGGCCTTCGGGCTGCGCATAGCTCTCCACAAGTTGGTAATTTCATTTGAGTGCTTATAAGTTAGCTAATTTGTTCATAACAGTACTTTTATTTGGATGGGTGACCACCAATGGTAATTTTAACTAAGCGTTTCCTAGCTTCTGGCTTTTTTGGTCATGATGGGCCTTCGGGTAGCCTATAACTCCGTCAATAGAGTTGGCCACTGACTTATACGAACTTATTGCATAAACGAACAGTTTATAGATTAGATAGAAGATAGACAATACTTTATTGAACACCACATTATAACAAGAACAATCTTAATTACTAACAGGTATATAGGGGTAGGTACTTACTCTTTGCATATCAAAGTCTGGCAGCGGCGGGTAGATGGGACACTTGCCGAGGCCCGTGCTCATCACAGCTTTGATAAGTGTACAGAACATTATGAAGTAAAACCTCGCGTAGCTCACTCTGAAGTCACCCATCGCGCGTCGAATAAAAACTATTTAGAATCGTAGTAGGAACTTTTTTACCTTGTGCTAAAAGTATCGTTCTTTTTAAATAAAAGTGTGCTTTCAGTGCCCGTTTAGCATCGTCTGTGATGTGCTATGGCTTGTTATGTAAACACAGTGCGGTTTGCTAAACACGGTTACGAGTAGTTCGGGCGGGCGCGTACTTTACACTATCGGAGACGCATTCATTACATCGGTTATTCATTAGGTCAGAGCTTGTTTAGACGTCACGGGACCGGGCAGGAACTTCGCAGATATACTGGATCTAACTGGTACCTACTTAGATCATGAAAGGCAAGCTCATAAGGTGGGAGATTATAACTAAATGATTAGAATAATTATTATTCTAAGACTAAAAAGCACTTAAATTTTGGTTCAAGATCCACTATACCTAGTGGGTGTATGTGAGACTTACTAACACTTAAAAACTAAGCTTTGGGTGGCACTGCATCTGTAATAGTTAGGCGTGGTGCTTAAAATAGGCGCGCTTGATTGTCCTGTCACTTGCTGACAAAAAAAAACTTAACCATATCACCAAGTAGAGAATTTTGTCATAACAAGTCCGCAAATTCCCGTCTCCAATGCGTGTAAACAGCTGATTGTACAAATTTGATTTACATAAAAACATTTAAAAATAAAAACGATTCCCTAAGTGACAGTGCACAAGTAATAACATTATTTTGTAGCGAGCGAGGTCATACGTTTGAAGACTACAATTAAATATTTATAATATGCTACTTGCCTATTGGTTGAAAGGTGGTACAACAATCAAACTAAACTTTCTTCACAATAGTATTATTCTAATTTATTCACATTTCATATAAGGTTATACTTATAATAATTATAGTAATATCACAATAACAAAATATAATGCTTATACAAAAAGGTGTAGTAATTTTAAAATATCCCAATTTACCCATGTGTCTCAATAAGAAGTTGGTCACAAAAAAATACAAAAACATCGCACACACGTCGCCCATTATTTATTAGAGCTTATAATAAAATTAAAAACAGTTCCATTAGATGGATACAAAAACCAAAACGATCGGTAGATCTAGGCAAATATAATTGGAGAAAATGCGTACCTATCGTAAATATCAAATTAGTATCACGTAATTTAAAGTTCTACAGGTCAATCTACAGGTGTCAAATATTTAGCTTTTTTCAATTAATTACCAAGGAAATATGTTTGCATCTTTCTTCCTTTAGTTAGATCTACCGCCTGTACTAAAATAATTAGTATACTTAATATTAATAATAAAAATGTATCTATAAAACGCTTGTGGCTTTACGTCGGCGTTTCAAACAGTAAAATAAAGCTACGATGAATGGTCTTATCGTTCAGATAGCAAGTGGCATTTCAAGTCGATTCCTAGAACTAACCAGAATTGGACACTAGTATTTAAGAACACCAAAAATGTGCTACAATTTCACTTTTTAGACACGACTCTATTGGTTGATTCTACACATTTTCTTTCCGCACGGTTTCAGTAGACACACCAACTTATTGATTTACATAATCATAAGGCGGTTCGCCCATCTGAGTACAGGAATACCGACACATTTACAGCATTTTAAGCTCGCAATTTTTTTATAAATGAAAACATAACTAACGACGGCTATCGATTTAAAATTATTGTTCCGTCTGGTCACGCCACGTGGTGCTTTTTAGATGGACGAACCGCCTACGAAGTTTACGTCCCCTTTAAATAAATAAATATTAACAGACATTGTTACACGATGCCATCTAGCCCCAAATTACCCGGTCCAAGTATACGCAGATCAAAAATTTTCCCGTAGCTGGAATCGAACTCGCAACCTTTCCTTAGTATCGGCATCGTTAATCGGCTTGGAGGTAAATTGTACTAAACAGCCACTAAGGGCGACAATACAAGTGGCGAACACAATAGGCCTGCGTGACCGCAGTGTTATATTAGCCGCACCAATTTAATAAAATAAAATACTCCTTTCAACCAGGCGCTCGCCCGTCGCGCCACCGACACAGAAAATGGCCACTCCCTCCCACCGATTTTACTTACCCCGATCGCAAGTTTACTGGCATCTTTCTCCGGCACTGAAGCTAAAGCACGCGTTCATTTTGATTTTGTGTAGGTGCAAGCGTGCTATCAAAGTGTACTATCTCGCTCTTGCTATCGGGTGGGGCCAACCATAACACTCACATAAACGGCACCGTTTACGTACACAAATACATGTGGTGATTGCGACGCGTTTGCTTCATACAGTTTATTGAGTGCCCGGGGGGATTGTACGGTGAAGGTCAAATACGCATTAGGTCAAACACTCAAAATGTAAGTTTACGCAAAATGTCAAATACGCATATTGTCAAGAACGACAAATGTCAAACTCGTAAATGCTCATAATGGTATTGCATGAGATATATCTTGTTATTTGAAATTGAGTTGAGTTTGCTTCAAAGTTTTACAACTTTTTGTTGGTAACTCCGTTTTTGTTTCGTCTCGTGTCAAGCGGAAAGTCATGTCCTGCTTGAGGCAAAAATTTAACTCCAGTACGACCAAAGTTAATGTAGTACGTACTATGACTTTGACACCAGCCAGAGATATGACAGACAGTGACAGCAGGGGCAACCAATGTTGAATTCCCTACACATTCACCATAAATAAATAAATAAATAAATAATGCTGGACAATCCACACAGCATCATCTAGCCCCAAGGTAAGCTGCAGTTAAACAGAGCTGTATTATGGGTACTAGATGACTGATATATATTTAATACAATACAATACATAGATAGATATTTTTTATTATACATAGAAAACACCCAGAACACCCGGAACAAATATTTGCAGATCCTACAAACATTTGCCCCAAGGCGGGAATCGAACCCGCAACCTCTGCGTCGCAGGCGGACCTTCGCCCACCGCGCCACATTGGTCGTCAAACGTAGTGCTTACATTCTCTTGGGCTCGCCAGTTGAGCTACCGCCATCTAAATAGACAGCTTTTTTTTTAATAACTTGAGACGAAAACCTCTAATTGTAATTGTTTTGAATAAATGCGTTTTGAATAATTTTTTATTTTGAGTGTTTGACCTTCACCACTATCCGGGGTGTGCCACCGATGCAATCTTACAAGGGTTACCACTTGATATTGAGCGCGAGGTCGGACTTCTCGATCGCGTGGTAGGTCGTGTGCAGCATCGCCCTCGCCTTGTCGGAGTCGCGGCCGTCCAGCCAGGCGGCGTAGAGGCGGCGCGCCGGCGCACTGTCCCCGGGCGTCGCGAGCGGCAGCGCCGCGTACAGCGCCTCCAGCGAGCCCACCAGCGCGCGCGCGCTCGAGCCCTCCCCCGCGCGGACCTGCGCGCCGCCGTTCAAGCAGCCTGCATCAGAGAACACGCTAGTTAATATACATATTATTGGTGCACGAAAAATTTGTTTCACAATCGCGAACCTAAAACGTATCGTTATCAAATAATACTAATTATTAGTGTAGTGTAGAACGCTCGTGTCGTTAACTAACAGACGCCTGAACACTGAAACGTCATTTAAATGTTTGAGAGTGTATTAACTTAGGCCCTTAGGTTGGGGAATCGCATTATAGTATGTGTGAACTTGTAATAAAATCTCTTTGGCTATACTATTTGTATCTGACTGGTTTTGGTATCATTAAAAGTTTAAATTTTAAAGAACATAATTCCAAATTCAAATTAGGAAAATGTGTGATTTTTATTTGTTTTTCGTACTGTCAAGATGAGTGAATCTAATGAAGAAATTCGATACATTTTAAAATTTTACTACGAAAAAAATTAAACCAAAAATTGAAAAACTTAATAAACTGACTATAGAAACTAGAAAATTAATAGATGAAAGAAACAATCTTATGCATAATAGAGCGGACTCAAAATTCAGATTGATAGATAAAAAAGTAAAAAAGAATATACGTAAAGACATAAGGAAATTCAATGAAAAAATAATAGAAGTGGCCTTAAAAAATAATAGTTCGTTGAAAATAGCCAAACAAGGTATTACAGGTGGCAATTCATGGATTACTAACTTAAAAGACGACACTGGTAAGAAACAACAAGATAGACAAAAAATACTAGAAATTTGCTCAAACTATTATAAGCTGCTTTACTCAAATTCACATTCTTCTAATAATACCTCTGAAGAATACTCATGCTCTGATAATATCCCTTATATAACCGGCAAAGAGGTTTATTTAGCACTCCGCCAAATGAAATACAATAAAGTGCCGGGTGAGGATGGAATTAGTTCTGATGCATTAAAAATTGGTGAACCCATTTTGCTACCCCATTTAACAAACTTATTCAATTCAATTTTAAGAACCGGAATTTTCCCCAAAAACTTTTGCCACTCCAATATCATTTTGATCCACAAAAAAGGAGATAAATCTGACATAAACAACTATCGTCCTATTAGTTTGATATCTCATGTCTATAAAACTTTTATAAAAGTGATCGAAAATCGAATATCAGGCCAGCTAGATAAAGAACAACCCCCCGAACAGGCAGGATTTCGCCGAGGACTATCCACTACTGATCACCTTCATACCATCAACCAAATTATCGAAAAATACTCTGAGTTCAATTTGCCATTATACCTAGCATTCGTCGATTATAGAAAAGCATTTGACAGCATCACCCATACTTCTATATTAAAAGCATTAAAACGCCAAAACATTGAACCCACTTACATTAAACTTATACAAAAAATATATTCCAACAGCACTGCTGCTATTAAATTACAGTCATCAGGTACATTATTCAAAATAGAAAAAGGTGTCAAACAGGGTGACCCGCTATCCCCCAAGCTCTTCACCAGTACCCTGGAAGAAGTTTTTCGAACTTTAGCGGCTAGCTGGACTGAGAAGGGTGTTATCTTGGGCAAAGCAAGGTTGACTAACCTTCGGTTTGCCGATGACATCGTTCTTTTCTCGACTTCAGCTCTTGAGCTACAAGGAATGCTACAAGATCTAGCAACGGCAAGCCTTGAAGTTGGACTTCATATGAACATGAGTAAGACCAAACTTATGACAAACAGTGCCAAGGTGGGAATCGTTGTAAATGGTGGGAATATGGAATACGTTCATGAGTACGTTTATCTCGGCCAATTAACTTCTTTTGAGGACAGGCAAGACAAGGAAGTCGCTAGACGAACTGAAAACGCCTGGAAAAGTTATTGGTCGATGAAAGAGCTTTTTAAAGGAGAAATCCCACTGTCACTCAAGCGAAAACTCATGGACGTCTGTATTCTTCCTATTCTCACCTACGGTGCCCAAACATGGTCACTAACTAACATCCAGAAGTCCAAACTCAAGGTGTGCCAGAGGGCGATGGAGCGAAGTATCCTTGGGGTTAAATTAATTGACCGGATCAGGAACTCTGTTATTCGCTCCAAAACGCAAGTCACCGATGTAGCTCAAAAAGCTGCAAAGCTTAAGTGGGACTGGGCAGGGCACGTTTGCCGCATGCCGAATGAACTGTGGGCCAAGACTGCCACTGAGTGGAGCCCTGAGACAGTGAGGCGGCGTCGCGGTAGACCACGCAAGCGATGGCGAGACGAACTCAACACCTTCAGTGATCAGTGGAAGGTATTGGCGTTAGACCGCAAAGTCTGGAAAACTCAAAGGGAGGCCTTTGCCCAGCAGTGGGACAGTGCAGGCTGACAACAACAACAACAACAACAACTACGAAAAAGATAAAAATGCAACGCAAGCCGCAAAAAAAATTTGCTATGTTTATGGACCTAATGCAGTGTCTGTGAGAGTAGCACAAATTTGGTTTAAGCGTTTTCAATCCGGAAATTTGAAAAAAAGTGGGTACACAAAAAAGCTCGATATTTGGGTACCTCACGAGCTCACTGAAATAAACCTAATGAACCGTGTACTGATTTGTGATTCTTTATTACGACGTAATGAAACCGAACCATTTTTGAAGAAGCTGATAACTGGTGATGAAAAGTGGATCACGTACGACAAAAACGTGCGAAAAAGGTCGTGGTCAAAGGCCAGTCAGGCTTCACAGACTGTGGCGAAACCCGGGTTAACTCGCAACAAGGTGATGCTGTGTGGGTGGTGGGATTGGAAGGGCATTATTCATTATGAGCTGTTACCACCAGGCAGGACATCGATTCTGAACTCTACTGCGAACAACTGATGAGATTAAAGCAAGATGTTGAGAGAAAGCGGCCGGAATTAATCAACAGAAGGGGTGTGGTTTTTCATCATGATAACGCTAGACCTCACACATCTTTAGCCACTCAGCAAAAATTAAGAGAGTTTGGCTGGGAGGTGTTAATGCATTCGCCGTATAGTCCTGACCACCTTCAGATTTCCACCTGTTTCGGTCTCTTCAGAATTCTCATCACGAGAGGACTGCCAAAACCACTTGTCGCGGTATTTTGATCAGAAGCCCCAAAGCAATGGGATCATGTCCCTACCTACAAGATGGCAAAAACTTATGGAACAAAATGGTACCTATATACTTTAGTTAAATGTAAATAAACTATATTAAAAAATATTTCGAATATTTTCTTTAAAAATGCGAAAAAACTTTTTCCCTTGGTTTGGTTAACATAATACTGCGGCCATGCAGGCTTATTATTCGCCACTTGTGTCGTCACCCTTAGTGGGCTTTTACAGTGGTAACTGACTGATGGGCAAGATAAGGTACTGATGTCAAGGTACTGACATCATTGGTACTGTACCTGACCTGATGTGCAAGACAGAGTACTGACCTGATAGACAAGACAAGGTACTGACCTGATAGACAAGACAAGGTACTGAACTGATTTGCAAGACAAGGTACTGACCTGAGGGGCACGCCATGACTTCCACGTAGTGGTAGGGAGACTTGCCCCGTTTCAGCTTCTGCACCAGGTTTTGGATGTTGCGGAAGCCGTTAGCGATCGCGAACCTCAGCACCTCTACGCCGTCCTTCTCTAACGTCACTTCTCTGAAATCCGGGTTCCTATAACAAACATCATCACTCCGTCACTGCTTAGTTTTTTACTCTCACTTTCTGCATCCATGGTTGCCTGGAAGAAATCGCTCTTAGTGATAAGGTCGCCCTTTGTACTTTGTTAATGTTTTTTTTATATTAGGTAATAAGTCATTTTTTTGTGTGTACAATAAAGTGCTCATTCATTCATTCATTCATTCATTCATCATGACAGCCTTTGAATGTCACTGTTAGTGGCCTACTCTCGTGCGAGAGTGATTGGGTTTGATTCACGTATTCACCGTTTGGTCACCCTATGTACCAATGTGATGACAATGAAACTATTGAGTATTGAATATTGATACCACCACGCGGACCTAATGTCGTCCGCCTGATTTTAAGCGTCACGCCTGACCAAATCACATCACCGTCACCTCGAGACGGTAGTTATTGGTCTCTTTCGTTTAGTAATTTCATTTGCTACAGTGTCCTTCAAAGCCTTACACAGTAATGCTTGCACTGCTGTTTGGAGGTAAAATATCTGGTACTGTTACCCATTAAGATAAACTCTTGCTGAAGAGTTCTACCACCAGGTAATTCGAGTTTCGGGAAAGAAACAATTGGAAATCCTAAAGTGAGACATCAATGTATAATAAAAATCAGAAGATCTCGCCTAAAACCGAGACAGGTGGAAAGATAAAGACCTTTGCCCAGCAGTATGAAAATACAGGTTAGAAAAAAAAAATGACATAAACATAAAAGCATCACCTCAAGTTCTTATAAGTAAGCTGCACATCATTATCTCCGAACAGCTGTTCCGCTGCGTACAGGAATATGTGGTCCGCGAGTCCGCCGGAGCCCGAGCCCGCGTGCCGGCGCAGGCCGGGCGCCGGCTCGCCGCCCCACGGCCAGTCCAGCGCCGCGCCCCCCATCGAGCCCAGCGACTTGCCAGTGCTGTCCAGCATTTGCTCCAACTCAACTGAAATTATATCGACATCATATTGGATCAGACGGTGAAGGAAAACATCGTGAGGAAACCGGCATGTCCAAGAACTAACAATTCGAAAGACATGCGCCATTCACCAATCCG
The DNA here is from genome assembly GCA_951394395.1 of Colostygia pectinataria. NCBI lineage: Eukaryota > Metazoa > Arthropoda > Insecta > Lepidoptera > Geometridae > Colostygia > Colostygia pectinataria. The sequence goes on along the minus strand of OX596352.1, from coordinate 12,704,020 downwards.
CATTGGGTTCGCGTGGTGGATTAAGACCTAATCACTCTCGCTTGAGAGTAGGCCAGTAAATAAATAAATAAATAAATAAATAAATAATGCTGGACAATCCACACAGCATCATCTAGCCCCAGGTAAGCTGCTGTTAAACAGAGCTGTGTTATGGGTAACTAGATGACTGATATATATTTAATACAATTACAATACATAGATAGATATTTTTTTTTATTATATATAGAAATACCCAGAACACCCGGAACAAATATTTGTAGATCGTACAAACATTTGTCCCGAGGCGGGAATCGAACCCGCAACCTCTGCGTCGCAGGCGGACCTGCGCCCGCTGCGCCACATCGGTGTCACTCCTGTGCTTTGGAGGGCACATTAGGAGATGGTCCCGGCTTTTTTAAAATTGTTAGGCCATGACATAGACCTTCGGGCAGCCTAAAAACTCTGTCACTAAAGTTGGCCACTGACTCATACGAACTTACTTTATGATCATATCAGCTATTGGCGGACTGCCAGTTGAACCGACGTTCATCATTAAAAGTCCATTTAAATAACCAGGTTCACTTACTACCAGTAATAACGCAGTCTACATCCTGACAGCTCAGCAGCTCACTGTAGAAGTCCTAGACACCTCCAGCTTCCGGCAATTGAACCGAGAAAAGATCATTCAAAGGTCATCCATCTCACTACCAGTAATAGCGCAGTCGACATCCTGACAGCTCAGCAGATCACTGTAGAAGTCCTAGACGCCTCCAGCTACCGGCAACTGAACCGAGATAATTCAAAGGTTCACTCACTAGCGGTAATAACGCAGTCGACATCCTGACAGCTCAGCAGCTCACTGTAGAAGTCCTCCCTGGATGCCTCCAGCTTCTTGTCGTAGCACGGCATGAAGGTGACGTGGTACACGCCGCCCGGGGCCAGCTCGCGGCTCCGCGCCAGGTGCTGCTTCACCAGCGAGCCCATTATCTGCTGCGGTGACTTCGTGCTTGATATGTACGGCAGGATGAAGTTGCCGTGCGTTTTCTCCGCGTAGCAAACCCAACCTGCAGGTATAAAAACCTGAAAACTGCCTTATGCTATGTCATTGTCTGACTAACTGAAGAACGCAAGTGAGCGAGAGGGTGACAGGGACAGTATGTTGAACCATACCTGACCTATAGTAAACATCTTTGTTATAGAGTTACCACCATATCTATTTCTGCAGCCAAACGATAATACTTGCATTGCTGTGTTCCGGTTCGTAAGGTATGGTTTCCAGGCGCAGAGACTTTCGACTCTGGACGCGTGAGTGATACGTCTGGTAGGTATTGCAAGCGTAAATTGCTACTTTAGAATATCTCATTTATTCTCGATAAAGAGCGGCAAGCGAGCGAGGATATGAGGAGAGCTGTTATATCGCCTTACTACTCTATTTCCAGAAGTTAAGTCGAAGGTTTACCTGGACAAGAGCTAGCGAGCATGGGTAAACTCTGAGCAGCTGGGTCATGTTGGTGATCCTGATACCTCTGTATGAACTCCTGCTGCGCTTCCAGCAGTGCCAGGTCTTCAGCCACTGTCATGTCCAGCACCAGGTCTGCGCCCAGGCTTTTGAAGTAACCTGAAATAAGCAAAGTGTTCCTGTACTAAAATGCCTGTCTGCAAGTACTTATAATAGTTTTAAGTCAATACAATGGCATAGAATATCTGTTCTAACTATACAGTGTGAGTCTTTATAAAGTGCACATACTGAAATGGGTGAAAATATACTCAATTTTATCGACAGAAAAAAAGTTAAAAAAATTCTAAAAAATATATTAATTTTTTTATGGCCTTTTTAATATTTTTTATAACCACAGTCTACCCAATGTAAACAAACTGTTATTACTGTTGAACTAAGAGTCGTATCTCTATATTATATTATTTATATATATTAGTATATATTATTATATATATATTAGTACTACGTACAGAATGGCCACTCCCTACACCCCACCGGTTTTACTTACCTTGTCTTTGGCTATCTTGTCAGAACAACATGGGTCCTCCCAATTTAATTATAATTTTCGTGGTATTTTGAGTTTTATTACCAAGTTTGGTGGCAGTTTATCCATTCTAACTTGTTTGTTTAGCACAAATAATTGAAATGGAAGGGTAATGTTGGTTTGTAATTTAGTCAAAAGCTTTCCTAAGGAATTTTAAAAGAAACGCCGCCATTTCTTTCAAAATTTTGTTTGTTTGTGTTGCCATGTGACAATCAAACTCGCTACTAAACATAGTGCTTACCCTTGGCTCACTACTTGACACTGGCGAAAAAAAAGAATCTATAAACGAAGAAGAAGAAGAAGAAGAAATTACCTGCTAGTTTTTGAGTAGCCTCTTCAGCCGAAAGCTTGTACCTAACAGCCAGGGATAGAGTAGGCTGTGGTGACAGAGATATCACAATGAGATTTACATCTTTGGTTACTCCTTTGTTGTCGGTGTACTTCCTCTCTGAGAATACTCTGCAACATTGAACAAGATATCATTTAGGTGTATAGGTATAATTAAACTCAAAACTGAATTTAAGACGAAGGTACTTCAAAACTGTAGTACATAGTACTAATAACTGAAAAATAGGTATGTAAAAAGTAAATATAAAAATATTTATTTAAATATTAGTTTACATTTGCACTTAACTCAAACTAAGATTATGATGACTGATGACAGATGTCTGTTTACATTATATCTACCTACTTAGGAAGGTGATCTTGTCAGCTTGTTTGGACTATTGTGAGAAAAATGTTTAATTGTTGTGTCTTTTTATTTAATAATTGAGATTTAATTTAATTTATAATCCATAAATAAGATTTAATTTTGACATGTTTAAGTATATTATTTAGTGTAATTGGTGCATAACCGTTCTAATTGAATAAATAAATATTAAAAATAAATAAATAAATTAGTTGTTTTATTTTGTATGCCTATTATAGTACCTACAGTTAAGGTTGGGTTGACAAGTTTGAGATCATGCTACCCTCCAAACTAGTTTGAGACTGTAGGTATCTAGTGGGGTAGTACCCCTTTTAGGTTATCTATGAATAAGGACATAAAGCATTGATTTCCTGACAGTTTTGGTTCTTGGTGAGTTTTAACTTATTCTATAATTTATTCAAAACAATTACAATTAGAGGTTTTCGTCTAAGTTATTAAAAAAAAAGCTGTCTATTTAGATGGCGGTAGCTCAACTGGCGAGCCCAAGAGAATGTAAGCACTACGTTTGACGACCAATGTGGCGCGGTGGGCGAAGGTCCGCCTGCGACGCAGAGGTTGCGGGTTCGATTCCCGCCTTGGGACAAATGTTTGTAGGATCTGCAAATATTTGTTCCGGGTGTTCTGGGTGTTTTCTATGTATAATAAAAAATATCTATCTATGTATTGTATTGTATTAATTATATATCAGTCATCTAGTACCCATAATACAGCTCTGTTTAACAGCAGCTTACCTTGGGCTAGATGATGCTGTGTGGATTGTCCAGCATTATTATAACCTAGTTATGTTTTAAAATACAGATCTATACTTTTTTGTTGAATTTTTCTCTAGAACTAATTTCTCTGTAAAGAGAAATACGGTAAATTGGTGAAAGGAATACCTCAGTAGTTGTTCTTGGCTCTGCTTGGTCACCAGCACACTTTCAGCGGAAGTGATGCACCCACTGCAGGCGAGGCAATCTGCTAGTGTTATCTCAACCTTCTGCAGTTTCTGCTCTCGCCCAGAAGATATGTCGAAGTACCCATCTTCACCTATTTTGATTTTGGCACCCGTTTTCGTCTTTTTCTTCTCAATTTTTACTGGTTTTATGCATTCCTGTTGTAAAAGGTTTTATGTGGATCTCAAATAGGTACATACATCAATAGGCTCAACATCAGAACAGCGAGAACATTCAGTTATATCACCTTGAATTTACAGGAAAAAGATTTGGTTGGCCTGTTTGTTACAGGTTATGTGCTACATACCTGAGACGGTGTGATGAAATCGTCAAGATCAGTTAACTGTAAAGCACCACTAAATCTGGAAGCCATGGTATATAAAAATGAAACGATATGGTTTGTTCAGCCCTTATTTTTTTGATTTTCCGTCTTCCTTTCCCATAAAATCTGTTTACGTGCTGCAGGCTGCAAGTAAATTACACACTGTGATTACACAACAAAGTTTTGTTGAACAAACAAGGCAAACAATGAAAACAGCTGATTTTGACAGTTAGGTTGACATTGACATTAATAGTCTTTTTTTTTAATGGCCACTGCTCTGTCTAATTTGATAAATGCCAATGGCAGCGCGCAACGTCCATTCCATGTGTACGAATTAGAAATATTGGATTTAAACTGCCACTGAATTTACACAAACAATACAACATTTATGAAACACGAAATAAGCAAAAATTGTGAAGGTGGACCATTTTGCAAAGCTGGTGAGAAGCGAGAGGTTGCGGGTCGTTCCCCGCCCGGAGCGGAACAAAATGTTTTCGTAATTATATGCAGGTATGTATTTAAAAAAAATAAAGATAAGTAAATTAATATTGTAACAGTCTATTGGTTCCCTAGAAGCTTTGCTTAGTTCAGGGCTAGATCGCGCTGTGTTAATATATTGGCATAAATATCAAAATATTGGCGGAAAAATGACCGCCAATATTTAGTATTATTAGACCAATCTTCGTCTACTATTATTCATGGTGAGCATGCGTCTACGCCTACAAGCAGCGAAGCAGCAGGAATGTGACTGGCAGCTGGCTGACCACTGACCACACATCCAAGTTATTACAGCTGAGAAAAATCAATCACATCTTCCCGCCTCTGTCTGGTGGTTTCCAAGGCAACGCGTAAACAGTGGGGAGACGTCGCGCCGGATAGTCGCATCGCATCTTGATTTTACGTTATCCATTATCAAAATATTGTGTCATTTCACTTACCTTTTGAAGTGTTTTGAGTGGATTTTATGAACTATGGCTGAGGAAGCTGCAGCAGCGCCAGGAGCGACTGGTGAAAAAGTTATACACACGTATCCTCTTGTTAGGGTAAGTTCTATTTTCTATGTGCAAAGCTTTGACTCTACTACCGTGCAAAAGGTAGGTATTTATCAATATATTTCTCAGAATTCTTTTGGGTTACCAATGTTTCTCGATTGTATGCGGCATATCTAAATGTTGCCTAACGTGACTGTGTTTTCATATTTCCAGTGCGATGCATGATTTATTAGAATATCTTTAAAAAAATAATTATCGATATCAGCGCGCACGCCTTAGAATCTAGGGTCTATAACGCGGTGTCTCATTTCGTGTCACATCCACATCATTTTATTTAGACATAGTAGGTACCTACTAGGTCCCAATAAGCATAAATTGTACAGATAAAGTGTAGGAGGTAAGTAGGTATTAAATTTCGGTGAAGTCAAGGTCCAATTGAGAGTGATCGTCGTGAGCAGTGAAGCGGGACAATCGGTCACCGGAACACCATGGTATATTAAATTTCTATCTTCAAACATCCTCTTCTTTATTTTATTTTAATATATAATAATGTACTGAGCTAATAAGGCATACAAAAGGCGCGGCATAGAGTAGTTGTCTTCAAATAAATATAACAGGCTGCTTTCTAATAATTTTTGAATATTGCTTGCTTCCAAACAATCAGTAAATATTGACAGAGCCGCTAAGTATGTAGGTATTAAAATTTTGTACTCAGCCATACGAACGAAGGCGAACTTTTTTAACTATTATGCTCAGTAATTGGGTAGGTATATACATATACCTAACATACAATCGGTAGCATAACGGATTTAGCTCATAGAAGATGTTTAACGTTACAGATGTTTGTTTTGGCAGGTGTATGCAACGCGCGTTTCATAGCTCTTTCTATAGGAAATAGAATAAGATTTCCCCGTGCTGCACCATCAGCTAAAGAGTGTTTAGTTAGATTATATTCTGAACTCACGTCAACCCATAAATAACTATGGAAAATACTCTAGGGACTAGGAAGCTGCGCTTGTACGTGTGTATGTATGTATGTGGTACAACTACTCCCATTTTGAAAACAATAACAAAAAGCCATGATCATCATAAGAGCCTTCTAAAATTCCCACTGCTGCGACACTGGCCTACTCTCCAGCAAGAGTGAAAAATAATTCGTACCATAGAGAATTAATTAGCTGCACAGTTCTGTGCCTAAATATAGCCATGGGAAAATGACGCACAGTAGTTATAAATTAACCCATTCACTGTAGCCAACGTAGTTATTAAATATTCTCGTTGATTGTAGCTACCGCCACTAGTATCTAGGTATCACACAGCAGACTTTAATCACTTAGAGTACAGCCAGTGGATTCCGGCTGTCGTAAAGTTAGCCGTTTCGATGCGCAATGGAGCTTTTTCGAAGTAAATTGTATTTGCGCATCACAAACGGCTAACTGCCACGACAGCCGTAATCCGCTGGCAGGTAGGTACTATATCTGTGCCACTGTGCTTTTTCCGTTACTTATATCAGAAAACGAATAGGATTTTATTACTTTTCCGCGCAGCCTCAGCTCAGCATAACAGAGGACCTTTTCCGCAGCACTCTGACATGTCGGAAGAAATGCGCACGGAAGTGGTGGAGCTCTCAGTGACAGCCTGCGAGAAGTTCTCTCAGAACAACGAGTTGGCCGCTCGCATGGTCAAGGAGTCCATGGACAAGAAGTTCGGGCCAGCCTTCCACGTGGTGGTGGGCGAGAGCTACGGCTTCGAGATCACGTACGAATGCACCACGATATGCTACATGTATTTTGGGGGGAACCAGGCTGTCGTAGTATGGAAATGCTCTTGAATTATTGTTCGTGAGAAATGGGTTGTCCATTTGAATTACCTAATTAAGTTATAGTATGATGGCTAAAATCAACCGAGCAGTTGCATTGGTCGATTTACACAACTCACTCTCACAGCACAGCATTGGTAGATATTCGCCCATAAAAGTCTTCAAACTGAGTATTGAATATGGGGAAAGAGGGGGGGATTTGGTATGATCTAAGTAACTCTACATACTATAACTAAAGTACCACTACCTAACAAACTAAAAGAGTCACCCACACCACACACAACAAATTATTAGTGGAGGTGGTAGGTACCTAGGTAATTTGATTGCTATAATTACCGTTTGTATCCATGTATGTATATATAGTTTGTATGTTAGATCTTCTTTTGCCAAAACTTATTATCAAGAATGACTTTAGCTATTTAGTTACTTACCTACTTTAATCATTTAATTTATATTTTATCTATCATGCAACGTAAGTTTTTTTTACTAAGGGAATCATGAAGATAAAATGTTTTAGTTCACAAAATCTCAACTCTTTCCAGATCTTTGAAGCACGTTACAACTAGGTACACTACACATGCCAGTTTAGCTAAGTCGCATTTTCATAATACGAGTAATTTTGACGACCGATGTGGCGCAGCGGGCGCAGGTCCGCCTGCGACGCGGAGGTTGCGGGTTCGATTCCCGCCTCGGGTCAAATGTTTGTACGATCTACAAATATTTGTTCCGGGTGTTCTGGGTATTATCTATATATAATAAAAAATATCTATCTATGTATTGTATTGTATTAAGTATATATCAGTCATCTAGTACCATAACACAGCTCTGTTTAACAGTAGCTTATCTTGGGGCTAGATGATGCTGTGTGGATTGTCCAACATTATTTATTTATTTATTATTTTAATTATGCAAAACCTTCGAGATTATTCTTAGTGTCTTTGGCAAAACATGCGCGGGTTTTTATTTCAATTGACATAACAAAATGTGATTAGCATAAATATTACTTTCATTCCATCATCAATCACACGTTGCATTGTAAATATTAAACATATTCAGTTGGTAGGTACTTATGGTAGGTACCTAGTTGATATTTGGTCAGCAGGCTAAACGTGATGTAGCTGGCTAAGTTGTTCTTATCAGATCAACAAAGTTTAAAGCACTGTTCCGCGTAGTCATCATTTGGATGGGTGACCGCCAGTGGCAATTTCAACTAAGCGCTCCTGTGCTTCGGAGGACAAGTTAAGCAGTCGGTCCCGGCTTTTTCAAAGTTTTTAGGCTACGACAGAGGCCATCGGGCGGCCTAGGAACTCTGTCACCAGAGTTGGCCACTGACTTATACGAACTTACTTACTTTAGCAGGCTAAAAAAACGTTTTAGCACATAATTTGTTCAGACGAGGCAAGATAGCAAGGTAGTAACATAAATGCTCCCCTACTGCCCCTACGCGCTGCCCCGACCACTGTCTGCATAACTATACTACGTGCCTTCATACGTTGAGGGGCTGCTTTGAAGGGTGATTACAGTTTATTTAGGGGAATCGTTTCGCCTGAGCTTTCAATAAATACTAGGCATCATCGAACATTGTTAATTAATAGTATGTACCTACCTACCTACTTCGAATAAAAAGTTAACATAGTACCTAGGCGTGTTCTTTACGTACTCTCGTTAAGGTTTATAAATAAATAAATAATGCCTAACAACCCGCAACACAGCATCACTAGCCCCAAGTTAAGCAGAACTAGTGTTCTGAGTATACTAGTGTACTGATATACTTAATACAATACAATACAATACATAGATAGATATTTTTTATTAGACATAGAAAATACCCAGAACTACCGGAACAATTATTTGTAGATCTTACAAAAATATGTTCCGAGGCGGGAATCGAACCCGCAACCTTCGCGTCGCAGGCGGACCTTCGCCCGCCGCGCCACATCGGTCGTCAGTCACCTATCTTACCTATATCCATAGTTCTGCTATATCTACGGTATAATTAAGCACATAATTATTTATTCGTGTCATCATAGCATTCATAGCTGTTTGCTGGTAAATCTGGGCCAAGCCAAAAGGCCCCAGAATTCGTAAAGATGATTTCCTTTGTTTGATAATTATGAAATATGTTTATTTACATAGATTATTATGTACTATTTGAGTTCGAGTATTGAGCAAGTCGTGTGATGAGTAGTACCTACAGATCGTAAACCTGAAAAGAACTCCTGATACACGGGTTCCAGAGATAAAATAGCACAGCCACCCGAGGCGATAATATGGTATATTTATATGATTCTTTTGTATGTAATGTTAAGATGTAAGGTTGTAAACGATGTAAAGTTAATTCGATGAGTAGGCACGAGAGTGAGTTGCGTACAAAATTGGCACTAGGGCGTCATTTGTGTTCTAAGCCATTAATTTTTCTCAAGCTCTCATTACATAGGTACCTACGTCGTCAGGGTCAAGCGTGTAGCAACAAAAACTTTTGTGGGAAACCTTGGTTTGGAATTGTATTTTACTGTTCAGCCACATAATAGATATGACCGACATAATAACTCTTGGCTTTTTTATTTACGTGTGTATTATTTATTACATGTATGTCAATTATTCTGTAGATATGTTTTATTTTTAAACACAGGGTCTGTCATTATTATTGAAAAAGTTCCACACAGAAAAAAAAATAATACATGTAGTAGGAGGTACCTAGTGCATCTACCTACGTATTATGTACTTACCATTTTTTTTAACATTTTGTCTTATAAAAATCTCGAGTACCTACTCGATCGACGTTTTTTTGGTCAATTATTAGGTTAATCTTGTTGGAAATCAAAAGGGCAGCGCGCGGCACGTTACAATGACCCCTCCCCCACACAACCGCTACGGGGCGCACGCGCTCGAATATTTTATTATTACGCCGCCCGTCTCTATTTTCAACAATGAGAAATAATAATTGATCCGTAGGGTGATTACGCAGTCCGGTTGCAATCCGATTTCAATCAGTGAACTGTCATTAGGCTGCCATATTCATACAAAATATGTCAGTTTTTGATTGAAACCAAGTGAAATCGATTGCAACCGAATTACGTGTATATTTTTTTTAATGTGCGGAACCTTGAGTATTATGCACTAATAATGAAAGACCCTGTACATTCGCAGAACGTACTGTTATATAATTATAATGTATTATCTTATCACAGTATTATTAGAGAGACTACACTATTTCTTATCAAGTAGTTTAAAAACGCTATAGATTAGAAATGTGTGTAAACTGTACAGAATAAAATCTAAGTATTTTTGAATAATCAATGTTTTATTTTAGCCTACTTACAGATCATTTGGATAGTTTATTTGTGCCGAATAAATCCGGATGCTTCCCAGCCCGAATTTATTCGATCGATTTAACTGATTGATAAAATAACAGACAAAGTTTTGGTTTTTAAATTGATATTTATTACTCAGGTAGTACATAATATTTTTTAACATCGACATGTTTCGGAATCCTGTCTCTTTATAATTCAATCTATGTGCCTAATCGTTGTCTCTGGCATGCATATTGGAATTCAACAATAAATTTATAATTGTTTTCATCATAACGGTGGTCTGTCGTGAAATCTAAATTGCCAGAAACAGGATCCCTCACAAACACAACCTACGTCTTTTACATAAACATTGGCACATAAAGTGATCACATAATACTCATACTTACGTATATTTAAACTTACCTACATCCGTATGAAAGCTAATACAAATCTCCACATCAAAACCACAATAAAATTCATCATGTAGGAGTACACCTACAAACGTAATAGTATAAATAGATTATTATAAAACAACCGTTATAAAATCTACATTGTACTAATTTCGAATAACAAGTTGAATATACATCTTTAGGCACATATTTATCAAATTCAACGTGTAAAACGCAGCACTGGTGTGTATCAAACTATGAAAAATCTCGGCACATTAAATTTCTACTTACAGCTGAGTAACCACAAGCTCAAAAGTAATATTGAAATAATGTTAGACTGACATTTCTGATACTATATTATATATTGCTATAAGAACTCGTGGTTACCCCCTGTTTTGTTTTTAAATGTTCCATATTTATCATGTAACGTATAAAGGTAATAAACACGTATATGAACACGGTTTAGTATAAAACAACAGCTATCTATTTCTATATACTACAATGCTGGTTACACCTGGAAGCATCGGCAGATATCGTAATACTCTTATAGACTCTTGTTACTTAGGGGCCTTACTCTTAAATCCAATGACAATTTCAATCCAATTCTAATTTACTGCTGTTTGTTATTTTGGTCCGTAGCGGATTAGATTATTCAAATGCCAAAATGTTTAGTTCATTCAATTTCCATGTTATTCAGATTAGTTTTGCACTCAAGAGTACGAAATGTCATAATTCCAATACCGATAGAATTGCGTTGAGGAGAGTCTTTAGCTATCTTGTCAAAACGACATGGGTCTTCCCATTTTAATTATTTTTCTCGTGTTATTTTTAGTTTTATTGCGTAAATTTGGTGGCAGTTTATCCAATTTAACTTGTTTACTTAGCACAAGTGTTAGTAATAATTTAAATGGAGGGGTAATGTTGGTTGGTAATTTAGTCAAAGACTTTCCAGGAGAATTTTGAAAGAAAAGTCATCGTTTCTTTCCAAATTTCGTTTGTTTACGTTGCTAAGCGACAATCAAACTAATACACTTGACACTGGCAAAATTGTGGCAAACTAGCCACAGAGGCCATAAAACAAAAGAAGAAGAAGAAGAATTGCGTTGAAGAGTAAGTCCCCAAGTATTCATAGCAGTCATAACATGGAATTTGGACGGGGGATAGAACACTATTAAAGCACCGGTCCTTTTTAAAGATAGTTTGTTGTGAAATAGTAGCAACTAACAAAGCCTCTGTGGTATAATCTCAAAAACACTAGATATATTATTCTCTGAGGGTCTAATCTTGAAAGCCACAAACGATAATCATGGCAAGTATTGTAGTTTAACTTATGTTGGTGACAACTAAGTTCGGAGCATTCACGGATATAAGCTGAACCACGAAAACTGTCCCGATATATCGTTCTTGTCTTAAGAGTAGCTCTGCTCCTGTACTATGTATTGAACCACTGGGACATGCCCTTGAACATGGTTCGTCTATCTATAGGAAACTATTTTATATTAATAAACAGGGTATTTTACTATTAGCGCATAATATACAAGGAGCAGATAATATACAAGGAGAGATTACATACATAAAAAATATATACATGTACCTTTTAATTTATTGAATAAACTATCTATTTACTCGGAATTTTTAACACAAAATGTGTAAAAAAGCCACCTATAAGTATATATTTTTTGTATTCCTTGAATATTATGCGTTAGTAATAAAAGATTGTGTAATTTTTATGGCGAAACCTCAGCGGTTAAAAAACACGACATGCACACATATTTATAAAATCACTTGTTCCAAGCATAACATTCGGATGCCACCGCGACATAAACCGAAGTGAATTCTGAATAAAGATGAATAAGATTAGAATAAAAATATGTTATTTAGGAGTATAACAAAAGAACACATACAATGGAATGACACGGTTTTATGTAGCAGAAAACTATTTGTGACATGTAAATCTCAAAATAGTAGTAAAGAACGCGACTTCATTCGCATTATCTTATTTTATGTTGGATTCAAACCATTTTTTTATTGCACCTTTTAGACACTAAAAAGAAAGTTATAGTACCCTCCAAATAAGTTTCTATGATATATTTAGCAGTTACATGCATCAAGTATTCGTTACTCTCGTTCATGTAACTCTGAAATAAACTTACAAATCATGGTAAATATTCCGCTATTAGTGAAAAATATACTACATTAAGTTTAGATTATAATTTTGTTCACCGTATATTCGTACGTTCACTGGCCAAGGCCCTTAGTAACACCAATTACAACAATTTCATACAATTACGTTAACAAAAGCTTTGGTTACACCAATAAATTGAACAAATGTGGTGATTTCTGATAACAATAATCACAACTATATAACAATGTTAATTATTTCCGATTATTTTGATTAGTTTTTTAATAATAATATTTAAATAACGGTGATGCAAGCTTGGTTTTTAATGAACCGATTTTTATTTTAGCAATCTATGGCGATATTTGTCTTATCATAATCGAGAAATACTCACTGTATTTAGCATGCACCGGAAATAATTTATTTTATTTATTCTTAACTTGTAAATAATGACTGGAGTGTGCACCAGACAGATATATTAGTACAAATAACATTTTTCAACTATTTCATCATTATCTTTGCTTTACCTCTCATTGCGTGTTTTATATTTTATTGTTTATATTAAAATATAATTATCTACGAGCATGTATATGGCATTATTTAATACATTTAATACGTTACTTATTTGTCTAATTAACTTAATTTAATTCATGTATACTTTTAATAGTTTTCTCAACAAAGCGATATGACAACAATTCGGTGTGAATTAGCAAAGCGATCATGAAAATCGTATATTTTTCAAAAATCATGAATAGATTCTTGAAAAATATAATCATCATTATATATCAATCAATATAATCAGCATTTCAAATCAATGCTGAGTAAAGAGATCGTATAATAATAGAACTCTAAATTGACCTTTCAAATTGTATTAAATCTATAGTTTTAGTTTGAAAATATATTCTAAATAATCACTGGAAAACACTTACTTTATCATACAAATCATGAAAAGTACATGTAAGTTTAAACAAATCAAAAATATTGTTCTAAAAAAAATTTTGTTTGTAAAATAATGGTTTAAAGCTAAAATTAGAACTAATAAATTAATATTAAGTTCGCGAGTTCATTTTGTCTTTCACTATCGAACACCACATATGCAGCTCACACTATACTGTGTACCTTGAAGATGTTTCACTAAACGTGTAAAAATATACAATCGTTATAATTTTTACTCTTTACGAATCAAATAAATACTTACCGCGCGTATTACATATTATTATACGTATCTGATCATTAGTAATAATCATTACATATGAACTGAGATTTATGTTACGAAATATTATGAAACATGCTAATCCAGCCGACCGCGCCTGTTACATTAGTGCAGTGTAGTGCTGGGTAACGGTAGTATACGCCAACGGATATATTGACGCCTGAAGAAAACGGAGTCATCGTACTAACTAGTGCTGTTTAGCAGTACACAGTAGTGCAGTATAGCCATACACAGTAGTATAGTGTAGCCGTACACAGTAGTGCAGTATAGCCATACACAGTAGTGTAGTATAGACGTACACAGTAGTGCAGTATAGCCATACACAGTAGTGTAGTGTAGCCGTATACAGTAGTGCAGTATAGCCGTACACGGTAGTGTAGTATCGACGTACACAGTAGTGCAGTATAGCCATACACAATAGTGTAGTGTAGCCGTATACAGTAGTGCAGTATAGCCGTACACAGTACTGTAGTTTAGCCGTACACAGTAATGCAGTTTAGCCGTACACAGCAGTGCAGTATAGCGTTATCCGGGATCACCGTGCATAGTAATGTAGTGTAGCCGTACACAGTAATGCAACGGCCTCGCGTCACACAGCGGTAGAGCAGCGCTGCCGCGGAGGCTAGGGCGGCGGCTGGAAGTGCGTGACGAGCAGCTTGGTGGCCTTCGCGAGCTCGTAGGCGGCGGCGCGCAGCTCGTCCAGCGGGGGCGCGTCCGCGCATGCGCACGCCGCGCACACCGCCGCGCACGCGCCGCGCAGCGACGACACCATGCCGAGTAGCTCCGCGTCCGAGCACGACTGGAATCACATATACTGGTAAGCGTCGGTCGCTATTATGATTAGTCCTTTATCAGGTATTATTATTAAAGCAAGGCTGCGATTCCACCAGAGATATATTAGTATAGAAGTATAGATTGAGCCACTCTCTCTCTCTCGTGCTAGTGCCCTAGGAGATAAGAAGGGTGGTTGTGACGAGGACGGTGGTACCTGCGGGAAGAGCGCAAGCAGCGCGCGCACGGCGTGGCGGATGGCGTCGCCGCGCACGTCCAGCCGCGGCGTCTGGTCGCGCGCCGCCGCCCACAGCTCCTGCGAGACACAACAACACATTTTTTATAATTATTTTTTTCATCATCATCATGATAGCCTTCTGTTCCCACTGCTAGGATACTGGCCTACTCTCAGGCGAGAGTGATTGGGCCTTAATCCACCACGCGGACACGCCATTGATGGATGGCACATGGCTTTCAAGTTTTTAGTTCTTGGACATGCCGGTTTCCTCACGATGTTTTGTTTCACCGTGAGAGCACTGGCATTGCGCACATAATTTTTTCGAACAGAAAAATCCATTGGTGCACGACCGGGTTTGAACCCACGACCTTAGGATCGGAAGGCGGGGTCACTACCACTAGACCACCGGTGCTCTCTTTTTTTAACCCTAATTCACTTAGCAGATTTCTTACCATCGCCAACGTTGTCGACATTAAAGGACGTTTTCACGTTTTACATTCTATTACTTATCTCCCTGAACAGGCTTGTGTCCACTAAGAATAAATCGGATGGATTAGAGTTTCTTATTATTAATTAAGATACGCAGATAGGAAACAACAAATCTATTTATCATAATAATTTAAGATTATTGTTATTTTTAGAAAAGAAATTCGAAAAAAATAGTTATTAAATCGCGTGACAATGAACACCAATCAGAAAGTGTTACGTCACTCCGTGTAAAACATTGCTGTGGTTGACGTTTTCATAGAACAAAACAGGTTCCTTGACATTAATAAATTTCTTCTTCTTCGTTTATGGCTTCTGTGGCTTATTTGCCACTTACAATCGCTCTAGGAAAACAGGTTTGTTTTGCACGGCGTGACGTCATGAGCGTTTTATAACAGCTTATTGACAGGTTGCTGATTGAAATCAGATTGCAACTGAGTTACGTTACGCTCAGCAGAACTTGTAAGTTCAACGCAACTTCAAATTCCTACTCCCCCTCAAAATTTCCGGTCTAAGGCTGTGCATTATCAGTCCGTCAATTAGTCAATCAATCAATCAAACAGTCAACCGACTGATTATTAACTGACTGACTGGTTAACTAACCGACTGATTGATTGACTGACCGGTTGATTAACTGACAACCAGTTAATTAATCAGTCATGTGCATTATCAGTCAGTCAATCATTCAACCAATCAGTTAACCGAGTGAATATTAACTGACTGATTGATTGACTGGTTAACAGACTACCAGTTTATCAATAAGTCAGTCAGTCTTTCAATCAGTCAGAGAGGTAAGTATCTGACCTGTATTCCCCTGGTGACGGTCTCGGCGCGGCGCTGCACCATCTCCGCGCTGGGCAGCGCGTCGCCGCCGCCCTCCAGCACGCCCTGCGTCAGAGACCGGTCCAGGTGCGAGAGCGTCGTCAGCTAGAATATAACGCACCCTCACTCTCAGTCTCATTATACAGGATCTTTTATTACATAGAGTACAATAGTTAAGTAATAGGTTCCACACATAAAATATATATACATGCACCTTTTTATAAACATATTTAAAATCAGGTAAATAGATTTATCTGGTCAATTATTAGTTATCCTTGTTGGAAATCGAGACGGGCCGCGCGCGGCACGTGTCAATGACCGCCCCCTAACCACTACGGGGCGCGCGCGCTCTTAAATATTTAACTATTACGCCGACCGTCTCGTTTTCTTGGGTTACCAAAAATGACCAGATAAACTTTATCGATTTACTCGAGACACAATATGTAAAATATAAGGTTTATTTTATTTTGTGTGTGAAACCTATTCATTGAATATTATGCGCTAATAATGAAATACCCGTACATCACCAGCCCCGCTAGCATGAGCACAAGACAAGTAGAGTTATCTATAGTAGTCTATTGTGCATGGAAGGTAGAAAAAAGTAGTAAAATATACCCATTAATATAAAATAATTATCAAATGTTTGTGGGAGTTTAACCACAGAACACTAATATCCTGTTTCTACTAATGAAAGTTTCAATTAGGTTAATGAAATAACTTTCCATAAAATAATTATGAATTATGATTCAATGTTTACCTCATTCACACCATTAAACTACGCTGTTAATCTAATAATTGAATGTAATGGGATCTAAACTATGGTAGGACTTTAATTTTGAAGTATCTAGGTTTGATCGTCATGCCACTCCTATTTTCTTAGCCAGTGTTCACCTCATTCAATTCCTTGACTGCTGGATTTCCTCGATTTTAGATAGAAGGGGTTAGTACATGACTATTTTAAGCCCTTTACTAAATAAAAATAATAATAAAATAATGCTGGACAATCCACACAGTATCATCTAGCCCAAAGATAAGCTGCTGTTAAATAGAGCTGTATTATGGGTACTAGATGACTGATATATACTTAATACAATACAATACATAGATAGATATTTTTATTATATGTAGAAAATACCCAGAACACCTGGAACAAATATTTGTAGATCGTACAAACATTTGACCCGGGGTGGGAATCGAACCCGCAACCGCAGGCGGACCTGCGCCACATCGGTCGTTTACTAATGATGAATTCTAATTTATTTAACAGTTATCTGCCCCCCGATTGCGTAGCTCGGTTTCAATACGATTTCAATCAGCGAACTGTCAATAAGCTGTCACATTCATACAAAATACGTCAGTTTTTGATTGAAATTATGTGAAATTGATTGCGACCCAATTGATTCCCAGAGTTTTTTAACCGTACCATGTAGGATACCACATGCACATCACTTATTAGATAAAGTTACAGTCCCAAAGTCTAGGACCCATCACATAAAATTAGTAAAATTAATACAGATTAGTACCTGATGTTTAGTAACCTGCCAGTTATTCTTTGGTCCCTCCCTAGCCTCAAACATACTGACCGGTCGCGCCGCTTTTAGCGATAACTTCGCGTCAGTCGCGTCAGTCTCGTCAGTCACGTCAGCCTCGTCAGAGCGAGTCAGCTGATCAGTCTCGAGACTTCTCCCTCTCTCTGGGGATTTCACGATATCTACAGCGTTACTGGTGCTTTCGTTCATTGAAAACTGTGACGTCATACTTTGATCGTCGTCAACGCTGTTTGTTTTTAATACACTGTTCTCCTTCGTGAGTTGTTCTACGATTGTTTGTAAGTTTTTTAGTTGGTTCTTTAGTTCCGTTATAGTGGAGTCTTTTGTGTATAGTTCTTGTCTGAGCGTTTCGATCTGTTCTTTCTGTTCAGGTACAAAGTGGCTGGGAGATTGTGCTCGGCGTAGTTCGATGCTTAGCGGGTGCTCGGCCGGCAGAGACGGGTTGTATGTGGACGAGACGGTCTCTCCCGGCTGCGGGACTGCGTTTGATATCTGCTGGTGGAAATTCTAACTTATTAATTGGCATTATACAATCTATGTTAGGCGGGCCCTACACCTTTTTTTTTTTTTTTGTTAACGGGGAGGAATCTGCATCCAGACATCCCGTCGCATAAGGGTACGACGGGGGTGTGTGAGGTTGTCGGACTCGACGACTCACTAAACCATCCCCGGTGGCCAGCCTCGATGCATGCCAAGGGGCTCCACGGTCCCCTAGGGCTGTCAGTGGTGCCCCTCTCGCATCGCGCTCCAAGCACTTCCCGGGGCTAACAAAAGTCAGCCCCAGCACCTCGCAGTGCTGCGGCAGCACAGGGCCACCCCTGTACTACCGCCCTTCCCGGGTTCGCTGTAAACGGACGACCAGAGCCCTTACTCTAGACCGCCCACGAACCCGAAAGTTCCCCTGCTCGGCAGGGGATACCGCTTGGCCCCTTATGGGGCAGGCAGTGCGGGGCGGCCGTTGCCGTCACCCCGCCGCCGCCTTCTCCGAGCGGGATCGGCTCTCTCCCGATCTCGCTCAGCGGCCTCTTTCCGAACCATTACGGTCTCACAGAAAGAGGCCACGGCCCTCCACGCCGTTTCATCTGCCAACATGGCCTCAACCACGCTTGGCAGAGAAAGATCCTGCCCGATCCTGGTGACCAAGATCCCGCGCTCCAGGCACCACGCTGAGCACTGCTCCAGCGTGTGCTGCGCGGAATCTCGGTCCCACCCACAATGGTGACATTGTGGTGTCGACTCGCGACCGATCCTACTCAGGTACTCACCGAAGCATCCATGTCCGGTGAGTACCTGAGTAAGTCGATAGGTGACGTTGCCGTGCTCCCTTCCCAGCCAGGCTTCGAGGTTGGGTGCAATTGCGCCGACGATGCGCTGGCGCGAACTCCGCGGCTCCTCGAGCCGTTCGCGCCACCTAACAAACGCACGCCGGCGCTCTTGCACTCGCACTTCACAAGGCGCGATTCCGCTCCCGTCATCATGTCGGAGACGAACGTACACACGCGCGTCAGTCTCCGCCAAGATGTCGAGGGGCGGGAACCGCGCCAGGATTGTTGCCGCCTCTAGGGATATCGTACGATACCCCCGTGCGATCCTGATGGCCATAGGACGCTGCAAGCTGCTATACAGCAACCTGTAGCGCCTAACACCCGCTAGTCTGTGGGACCAGACGGGTGCTCCGTAGAGAGCCATCGATCGCACCACCCCCGCGTACAGGCGGCGAACTCCTTCCCGTGGTCCCCCGAGATTTGGCAGCAGTCTGTGCAGAGCACCCACTACCTTCTGAATCCGGGGGACGGAGCGTTTGAAGTGCTCCCCGAAGTCCCAACGGCTGTCCAAGGTGAGGCCCAGGTACTTGAGGTACCGCCCCACCTGGACATCCACGTCACCTATCCGAATCGACACGCTGGGTGGTTCCCTACTCCTCGGGAGTTTGTGAAACCACAGCGCCTCGGTCTTGTGAGGCGCTGTCCGCAGACCCAGCTCGTGGATCTTGTCCACGACACAAGCCACCCCAAGCTCGGCGAGCTCCTTGGTCCTGTCGAAGGAGTCCCCACCAGCTAACACTAAAGTGTCGTCTGCGTAGCAGACAACGTGTACGCCGGCGGGGAGATCGACACGCAAGACCGCATCGTATGCGAGATTCCACAGCAGCGGTCCCAGAACGGACCCCTGTGGAACCCCGCAATACACTTCCCTCTCGTGCAATGTACCATCCCTGCCTACATACTGCACGCACCTATCCCGCAGGTAAGCACCAACAATGCGCTGCAGGTAGAGGGGCACTCGATGGTAGATGAGCGCCTCCCTGATCGCCCTCCAGGGCAAAGAGTTAAACGCGTTGACGATGTCCAAGGACACCGCCAACATCCTCCCGCCCCGGGACACTACCTGGTCCGACAGTGATCGGACGCGAAGAATCGCGTCCACTGTCGAACGCGCCCGCCGGAAACCATACTGGTCTTCCGACAGGTCGGGACCTTCCTGCACCAGGTGCGTGCATAGACGGACAGCAAGTATTCTTTCGAATAGCTTGCCGGCTTCGTCTAGCAGGCAAATGGGACGGTACGCAGAGGGAGAGTCTGCGGCCCTGCCTTCCTTCTTCAAGAGGACCAACCTTGCCTCCTTCCATTGCTTGGGGAACACACTGAGACTTAAACAGCTGTCAAACAGCCGTCTCAGCCTGTCCCCCAAGCCGGCGGACAGTGCCAGCACCCAGGCCCGACCGGGAATCCCGTCGGGTCCTGGTGCCGTGTTACGGGCCCCGAGACGCTTAACGGCTCGGACCAACTCCTGTTCCGTTACCCCCAGTTCATCGGACCAGATGGTCGGTGCCGATGATGACACGGGGGGCGAGGGACAGGCGGGCCCTACACCTACAATAGCATTGCGCAATACAAATGATCGTCTAGGGTTAGTATTGTAGAAGTATTGAAGTTTGCGCAATGATTGAACGAAAGTTTGAGCGAGTTTATCTTTTATTGCACCATTTTGACGACCAATGTGGCGCGGTGGGCGAAGGTCCGCCTGCGACGCGGAGGTTGCGGGTTCGATTCCCGCCTTGGGACAAATGTTTGTAGGATCTGCAAATATTTGTTCCGGGTGTTCTGGGTGTTTTCTATGTATAATAAAAAATATCTATCTATGTATTGTATTGTATTAAATATATATCAGTCATCTAGTACCCATAATACAGCTCTGTTTAACAGCAGTTTACCTTGGGCTAGATGATGCTGTGTGGATTGTCCAGCATTATTATTTTATTATTATTTTATCATTGCACCGTGTAGGATCTGTATTGCGCAATATTTTTTAGTCTGTGTGTCGCCTTGACGAGGATCGGACCATGCTCGTGGGTATATTTTTGCCTTTTCATGTAGCAGTCTTTCGACCAGCGACGTATTTTATTTTTATTTTTAGCCACAAGTAGCAACATTATAGCTGCAGCCAAGTCTTGGTCTGACATCTTGTTCACGGAACAGTTCCGTTTGATCCTGCTCACGCGAAAAGATTGACGCTTACGAGTAGTCAATGATTGCGTCAAAATAATAATTGATCGTTTGAGTGAGAAGGCCGATTAAATCATATTGCGCAATAAAAATATTGTGCAAACTTATTGTAGGTGTAGGGTCCGCCTCAGAATGAAATATACCATAAGCAAAAACGAGGGTAGTAGCGATGTATTGAGATTGTTATTTTTGTCGCAATTAACTTTTTTTTTCTCTTTTTTTGAAGCTTTTGTCCTTTTGGACGATGTCAACATCATCTTATCTTCTAGATTATCTATCAAGACACATTTTTAGCAGCCCGTATATGGACCGGTAGAGCGTAGCAGCCGCGTCAGATGTTGGCGCAGCAAACACACTCTGAAACAGGCTCGCATTTCATGATTTCTAAATAATATGTAACAGAACCACATGAAGAGCAGGCCACACCGCTAGCTAGCGACTGGCAACACTTAAACGTAGTGTAGTGTCTCCAATTCTGTACCGTAGTGTTACTTGTAGTTTCCCACGTCTCAAATCGCTCGCTAGCTGGCCGTGTGGCCTGTGCTTCATGCGTTTGCTATAATAATAGTAACCATCTTGTCTACAAGTGTCAACCGAAAATGAACCTAGCCGTTGCAGCAATTAGACTGAGAATGCAACTTACGTCGAGATCTATAGGTGTCAAATGAGCGTAATCTTCGTCTGATGCGACCGAGTCGTAGAGCGGCTCGTCGTCCGACATCTGCGAGATGTGCTTCAGGTGGCTCGCCGATAGCACGGGACCTAGCGCTGAATCATAAAAGGATTTTTTTTAAATCATATTTTAGTCCGCTGTTTAAAATATGCGTTAAAATCTGTTTAACTAAGTTACATGCATGCAAATCATGCATAAGTTTTAAAAATATAAAATATAAACGAAAAATATAAAATATAAAATGGAAACGAAAACTTTTTTTGCCAATACATAGCACAAACGTAATTCGACCCGGGTAGTATAGTTCGCACAGCGGAGCGCAAAGACAATTTAGTTTGAAAAAGCTCCATTGCGCATCGAAACGGCTAATTTCACGACGGCCGAGATCCGCTGTGAGAACTATACATTGTTACATTACGTTACATTACATATATAATGTTATATTACGTTATGTTTTGTTACGATATATTACGTTTTTAATAATGTCAGCAAGTGACAAGACGATCAAGTCGCCCGCCTGATGTTAAGCACCACGCCTGACCGTAACAGTAGCAGTGCTACCTAAAGCTTAAACGCTTATGTCTGCGTTTCCACCAGAGATGTGCAAGGATGTGTAGCGAGGGATGTGTTTGTTAGGAATCAATAGAATCACTTCATTTACCTAGCCTCGCTCTGACAGCTTTAATGAAGTGATTCTATTCATCATCATCATCATCAACCTATTGCAGTCCACTGCTGGACGTAGCTCTCTCCCAAAGCGCGCCACTGAACCCGATCTTTGGCTCTTCTCATCCACTTTCTGCCAGTTCAGATTATATTAGTACATAAAAACACATCCTCGCACATCTCCGGTTGAAACGCAGCCTTACGTTTTGTAAATAACGTTATACGTTATGTACAGTACATTACGTTACATTATGTTATGTTATGTTACTTCTGGGCTGCAGCGTGGCTATGTGCTGCCTCCTGGTGGCGTCGACGAGCACGTCCCGCAGCAGCGCCGCCATCTCCGCGGCGGAGAGGCGCGCCAGCTTCTGCCGGCCCTGGTTGCGCGGCGCCGACAGCGCGGGGTTCACTGGTAAGAACGCCACGCCGTTCCGCTCCAGACCCGTCGCGCTTGTCTGCCATACTGCACAGATAATAAGGTTCAAATTAGTAAGCAATCTGTAGTTTACTTGAGTCCTGTCTGCCGTACTGCACAGTGATTATGGTTCAATTTTGTAAGCAATCGGTAGTTTTTTTGAGTCTAGTCAGCCATATTGCACAACGAATAAGGTTCAATTTAGTAAGCAATTGGTAGTTCACTTGAGTCCTGTCTGCACAAAGAATAAGGTTTATACGAACTTCTAATCTAGTTACGTTAAAGCGTAAAGTTCTTACTCGCTTCCGTTTCTCGGCGATCGATTTCATCGTAGATATCCATCACTAGTTCTTCAAACAGATGGTTTGGCAACTGAAAAGAAAATATATTTTAAAATTAGATGTCGCCTGGAACCATACTAGAACGGTATATGCGACAAAAATAGAATTTACAAACTGCAAGTTGCTGCGCCACAAATCACATTGACGATTATATTATTACTAGCTGGCGCCCGCGACTTCGTTCGCGTGGAACTCGGGAACCGTACAAGAAGTAAGGAGTAAGGAGCAAGGAGTAAGGTTCGGGTTTGATGAGTGTAGATAGATACCAGCTGCAGCTTCCCGCGCGCGGCGGCGGCGTGCGCGCCTATGTCGGGCGGCGGCGCGGGCGCGGGGCGCGCGGCACGCAGGTGCGCGGCCAGACGTGCGGGCGCGGCGCGCACCACCCAGCACATGCGCACGCCCAGCTCCACGTGCCCGCCCGCCCTACGTACCAACACATTACATTTTACTCTACATACTATCAAATAAAGTTGCTCCTCGCCGTCTGCCCCTTTGTATGTATGTATGTACGCTTAGATCTTTTAAACTACGCAACTTATTTTTTCTGTAATTCAAGAGGAAGGTTAATATCCGTATATAAGAATAGCATCCGTGCGAAGCCGGAGTGGGTTCGCTAGTCTATACTTACTATAAAGAAAGAAGATTTGTATTTTTGTTTTTTACGAATAAACTCAAAAACTACTGGTCTGAATCCAAAAAATTCTTTCACCATTGAATGCTACATTATCCCGGAGTAACATAGGCTATATTTTGATAAAAATTAATTGACAGATTTATATCTTACTAGCTAACCAGCACAAACCGTGCTGGTTAGCTAGTTACTTCCGTTTTTTTCCATATTTTCTTAACGTTTATAAGCATTCCCTGGACAAATATTTCAAGACAAAATAAGCCTCGGTCCAGCCGTTCTCGAATCTTAGCGCGACTAACGATATATAAAATAAGTTAGACCTGCGATGACTAATAAACACAACAATTTGATTTATCAAAGTATGTATTAAAAAACCACCCAGCAATGAGTAGCAGGAAAATTAACGCTATTATTAACCTCCATTAAGATGTCACTTATTACCCTGTGTCGAGACCAATTTGAGCAATTTATATAACAGAAAAGAATATAGTTATTGACCTTCAACTGAGACAGGCGAGTGGGACGAATTTCAATAGCAAAAAAATTAAGGTTACACCTACAACTACATTATTATTCAAAATATATTATGAATAATTACTTATTTATAGGCTACCATACCATAACAGGATAAAACGGAAAAGTTGGAAAAAATAAGTGGCTGAATCTCAAAAAGGCTCTACGATTTCTAAACAATATACTAATAGAGCTGCGAGCGAGACGCAAATGTGTTTATAAGTAAGCTAAATAAATATTCGCTTTAGTATCAAATTTTTGAGGCATTCCATAACACTTGTGTGTTGGGATGTCTTTAGCTCAACCTATACAGAGAAAATATTCATCATCATCATGACAGCCATCTAATGTTCCCACTGCTGGGACACTGGCCTACTCTCAGGCGAGAGTGATTGGGTCTTAATCCACCACGCGGACCCAACGCGGATTGGTGGATGGCACATGTCTTTCGAATTTTTAGCTCTTGGACATGCCGGTTTCCTCACGATGTTTTCCTTCACCGTATGAGAGCACTGGCATTGCGCACATAAATTTTTCGAACAGAAAAATCTATTGGTGCACGACCGGGTTTGAACCCACGACCTTAGGATCGGAAGGCGGGGTCACTACCACTAGACCACCAGTGCTCTAAAAAAAAAATAAAGAGAAAATATTGCTCTTATCCAAATGTTCAGGGACTAAAGTTAAATTAACTTTAAATGTTTATTGGCTAGATTTAATTTTCATTGATTGAGTAAACGAGACATGGCTCAATTGGTAGATCACCGTATCCGAAGGTTGTTTGGGTTCAAAGTTCTTCATTTAGGTGTTTTTTTTTTTTATACAACTGAAGTGGCAACCAAGCGTACGGCCCACAAGATGGTAAGCGGTTACCGCAGCCTATGGACGCTTGCAATACCAGAGGTATCACTCGCGGGTTGCCACCTTCAGGCTAAGATCGAAAGCCTCATGTGCCAGTAATTTCACCGGAAACCATACCCTTCACACCGGAACACAGCAATGCGAGCATTACTGCTTGGCGGCAGAAATAGATATGGTTTGGGATCTCCTCTTTTAAGTCGTATTAGAGACCTGTATTAGAGGATATTAGTATAGATGATTAATAGTTAATACATCTATACTAATATTATAAAGAGAAAAGATTTGTATTTTTGTTTGTCACGAATAAACACAAAAACTACTGGTCCGATTACAAAAATTCTTTCAACATTAGAATGCTACATTATCCCTGGGTAACATAGGTTATATTGATTACTAGCGACCGTCCCCGGCTTCGCACGGGTGAGGTTTCATTGCACCCGCGTGAAGCTGGGACGGACTGCTGTGATAGTATATAATAGGAATGAAGAGCACTGGTGGTCTAGTGGTAGTGACCTCTTTCCGATCCTAAGGTCGACGAAAAATTGATGTGCGCAATGCCAGTGCTCTTATACGGTGAAGAAAAACATCGTGACGAAACCGACATGTCCAAGAACTAAAAATTCGAATGACATGTGCCATCCACCAATCCGCATCGGGTCCGCGCGATGGATTAAGACCCAATCACTCTCGCTCGAGAGTAGGCCACTGTCTTAGCAGTGGAAACATTAGAAGGCTGTCATGATGATAATAAATAAGAATAGTTAGGAATAGACGACCGATGTGGCGCAGCGGGCGCAGGTCCGTCTGCGACGCGGAGGTTGCGGGTTCGATTCCCGCCTCGGGTCAAATGTTTGTACGATCTACAAATATTTGTTCCGGGTGTCCTGGGTATTTTCTATAAATAATAAAATAAAAATATCTATCTATGTATCATATTGTATTAAGTAATATCAGTCATCTAGTACCCATAATACAGCTCTGTTTAACAGCAGCTTACCTTGGGGCTAGATGATGCTGTGTGGATCGTGCAGCATTATTTATTTATTTATTTTATTTATATGTTGTGTGTGTGTGTGTGTAGTATACCTGGCGCAGTCTGCCGGCGTGAGTCCCGCCTGGTCCCGGGCGGAGGGGTCGGCGCCCCACGCCACCAGCAGCTCCGCCTGCGCCGGCTGCCCCGCGCGACACGCCACGTGTAGGCAGGCCGTGCCTTTCTCCTAAATATATAATTATTTCAGCCTAAATCTACGTTCTGGCTTATGACTGCTTTAAAAACACATCGTCGCTGTCGTACAATATGAAAAGCTTCAAAAAATATATAAAAAAGGTCCTACAAGGCAGGCAACGCTTCAGCAGTACCTCTGGTGTTGCTGAGGTCAATAGGCGATGGTAACTGCTTACCATCAGGCAGGCCGACGGCCTGTTTGCCACAATTTTAAATAATAAATAAATGTCATAGAACATGCCTCTTAACTTAGGTTTGAAAAATGTTAAACATTGTTTCAAATACTTTAATGTACTTTATTACTTACATACTATACGATACATTTGGATAACCATTTTTTAAATAATTTCTCAGTATAATAATAAAAATATATATTTCCTTCCTAAAAATATATAAATAGGTTATGTAGTCTAGGTAAAATTAGGCAAAAAATAAGTTTCATGCGAGACTGGTGCCTAAAATGGGTTAAAAAAACCTGTTACTGATCACCAAGACCTCCTTATTTATATATATCTTTATATTTCGTAAGCCAATCTGTACCTGGTTGTAGTAGTTAGGGTCAGCTCCCTGAGCGAGCAACCGCATCGCAGTATCAAGAGAGGAGCTCCTCACAGCACTGTGCAGCTGTCTGCCGAGCTCACTCGGAGGCTCGTCCCGTCTGGCTCTCAACACGTACGCCAGTCGCAGGTGCTTTGCTAAGATGAATTCTGATTTTGTTGGACTGAAATAAGGTTGTTATATTAATTACGAGCTCACCCGCGCAGCTTCACCCGCGGTTTTTATGCTATTCTATAGAAACAGTAAATTATTGCAAGATAAAAAGTACCTACTAATGTACCTACTAATATGTATTCCAGGACATCTGCATTCTAATTTCATTCGGATTAGTCGTCACAGAGATACATGCTGGTAGAGATATTTACACACACACAGACGTATGGATTTAGGATCAAGTTTAATAGAATCAGTGCTTAGAAGTGAACTTGACTCGTATCAGCGAAAGCTGTTGGTCTATTGTTTAAAAAAATATTTTATTGGTCAAAAAATTAAAAAATCTGTTCAGTCAGTTCTACTTATCAAAGTTAAAACATTTTAAAATAAAGGATTTCTTACTGTAATGGATCTTTGGGTTGTGGCTTTTTTCTCAAATGCTTTGGTGCTGAAGTGTCCAGTAAGGAGTGCTCCCATATGCAGTTTACATTCTGAGCAGTGAGTGCCTGAACCATCTACAATAAATTATTCAATAAATAAATAATCCGCACTCCTTGCTCCAGTCTTAGGGAGCATTATTAAAAAAACCTTGGCGAATCGGATAACCATCAGCAGAGCTTGCGGCGCTTCATCAAGCCTTATTACCATGGTTTCCACGTGACAATGGCTAGCCCGATTATGTCAAAAAAGCAGTAGTTTATAATTTATCAACTCAAATAAATAAATCAAATCAATTTTTTATTTATTTTCTTACAATATAATATTTGCTTACTTCCATTGTGTTATAGAAGAAAAGTTAAGTAATATTTTTTACCTGATAATTACTGGAAACTTTTATCATCATGACAGCCTTCTAATGTTCCCACTGCTGGGACACTGGCCTACTCTCAGGCGAGAGTGATTGGGTCTTAATCCGCCACAAGGACCCAATGCGGATTGGTGGATGGCACATGTCTTTCGAATTTTTAGTTCTTGGACATGCCGGTTTCCTCACGATGTTTTCCTTCACCATATGAGAGCACTGGCATTGCGCACATAAATTTTTCGAACAGAAAAATCCATTGGTGCACGACTGGATTCTAACCCACGACCTTAGGATCGGAAGGCGGGGTCACTACCACTAGAACATCAGTGCTCTCTAAACTTTTATAGTTTGTATATGTTATACATGTGTTTATAAGTCGTAATGTATGTATCTCAGGTAGTAATTTATTTACCATAAGATACCTGTCTGGCAACCATGCAAGATATTTAGATTATTCTAATGCGTTATTTTTTTTTTAAGACTGTCAAAAGATACGTACAGCCAGAAGCGACGGTGGCCAAGAACCCTGGCGCAAAGACTTGACATGCGAGATGTGTCGGCCCATGCTCCGGTGCACGCTACAACACTCCGCACACAGAAGCAGCCCACGGTTAATCGACGCCCACGAAGGATCTGCGATCACAATAAACCACTTAGCGAACTTAGTGACACCAATTGAAGATTAATTAAAACAGGAACAGCGCCCGACCTGATGCCCCGCAATCAGCACAAACTTCAATCGTCGAACGGTGTTTAGATCTAGATATAATCATTTTACTAGCTCCTTTGGAAGACTTGTTCTCAAAACGCTCACTCTGTTCACTTCATTAGCTTTTTAATTTTAACATCATATAGGAAGTTTTTTGTTACAAAAATAAATCACTGCCTCTGCTTGCGCGTACGTCAATCAAAATAAAAACCAAACCAGAGACTTCTTTCTTTTGACTTCTTTGTATGTGGCTTCTGTGGCTTAGTTGTCACAATTCTGCCAAAAAAACCAGAGACAGTAAAATAAAAAACTGATAAATTTTGACACTGGCAGAGTTTGTCAAATACACAAGCCACAGAGGACAGAAAAAAAAGAAAACTTGACTGACTTTCTAGCTTGACTTGCTTTCGATTTCTTTCCACCTTACGCCAAAGAGTAAAATATTTACGGGAAACACTAGGCTCTCTCTTTCCTACCAAATAAATACTCTCTAAGCTAACGCATACGTAGTGCATAAATTCTCTTGGGTTTGAACTTTGACTATTTTAAAGTTTTTAGCGTTTCGTATCTAGATTATAATAAATAATATGTACGAAGACGCTATCAATAATACTATTAAAACTGTTGACTTTACTTCATTGCAATTGTTTAACGAATCTCTTACGAGGTAAGCTTGCAACCTAGAATACCTTAATATATTTTTAGGCCTATACCTTTGACTATAGAAATCTTTGGCCTAAATTGAAGAAGATGATTTTTACAGACATCGATTATATTAAAGCGGCACGTTGGTTACCTACTCTTGTTGCCTACACTAGCTATAATAAAGCAGAGACTAGTGTATAGTGTAGTGCCTGGGGCAGATTTTAGACATAAAGTAATCTTGCCCTGCACCTACATTTTAATAATATTCTCTCTGCTAAGCCAGCATAAGCTTATGAAGACATGGTCATTACGTGCGGAGCTACCTATAATCCGCGGGTTTCATCACAATGTTTTCCTTCACCGTTTTATGCACATGATAATGCACACATAATTTTTTTAAATAGAAATGTTCATTTCTGCACATGTTTAGGTACTTGTCCTTTATAATGTAAATATTAGATTGATTTTCTTTGATAAGGTCCACAAATGTAGCTTCCTATATTATACGCAACGACTTGTGGTCTACTGGCAATGAACTACTCAATAAACAAGCAGTTGATCACATGTTAGATGCAACCAACAACTTGTTGCATAATGCTGATAAAAGCAACATTACTAGCTGGAAAAGCTCCTTGAGGTATGTAAATGAAATACTCATTCATTTTAAAATATATGGATATTGTTATTAGCTATTACTGCTATTTGCTACTTGTTTTTGTCATTTATGCGGATGTTTCAAAGCTACTTAAAAGCTCTTTTTCATGATCATGTACTTATAGCTTCAATTCTATAATAAAATACTTTGTTTATTATACCGCTGAATCTGGTATTATGTGTTAAAAAATAAATATTAATATTAAAAAATAATATTTAATTCCATAACACTTACACAATAAGTTATGATGTTTCTTGGTTATAGCACAATTGATCCAATATCGTTGTTTGAACATTCATTACCAGCATGTACCAAATGCGCGGAGACAAAAACAACAGGATTTGAAAGATTCAAGCACAATGACTGTTGTTGCAACTTAGGAATAGAAAGCACTAGTTATAGCAAAAATTCTAATGAAAGTACCAACAAACAACTGAATTCATTCTTTGGAAAACCAGTTAGCTCTGAAAATTCTAATGGAGAAGGTATATCAAATGATGTTGTACTTAGACCTAAATTTGGTCGTAAAAGAGTAGTAGATCAAAATCTTAACCTATGTTCAACCAAGATAACAGAAAGAGATACAGAGCACACTAAGGATGATGAAGAGAAACTCCATAAAAGCAATGTGGCAAAGATCACATTTAAAACAGCCAGGGAACAGCTGCTAGCTTCAAACCCAGCTGCTCGGCGAACTTTAGGAGCCACTAGAAAAGCTAAGGCTAAGTTTGTGTCTCCTATGATTGGAGCTCAAGAGTAAGTAGAACTTTCCAACTTTGGTTTAGCTGCACCCCGCAGTGTTATTTGCGGTTAAACAGTTATTTATCCTATCAACATTGAACCACCTATGTGCTAGTCCATTAATATAATAATGTATGTGACTGTTGGATAATCTAGTGTAAATATCATTATCTGGTGCACAAGTTTCTTTATATTAATTTCAGAGATAAACAAGAGTTTGGTGAACCTGGGATTATTGATGAGAGGTTGAAACATTTGGATCCAAAGATGATAGAGCTTATTGAAAGTGAAATTATTGACAAGGGAACACCAATAGGTATGTTCTGTGTTAGGGCTCTATCTCACTCGGATACTACCTTAAAATGAATAAGTACAGATATGGCGGGTACCTCACCTGATGTCCGCTTGATTGCGCAACCAGTTCGATGACGGCGACTTAATCACCCGCTGGTGGTGCCGCCATGGTGTGATGATGATGATGATGACAAGGATAATTTGAAATTCCTTTAAGCTAGGTGAATTCATGGCAGCTTCACGAGCCCAAGCCTGGCACCAAACTTGATGAATCTGGCAACAAACTTGGCTGGATTCCTAGCTTTTGCATGTATATTATTTTATCAGTACACTATTCATAATATTTATGAAGTCGATTTTTGAAAGAGTTCACTGAAGGAGCACTTAACACTGATTCTGGTAGTTTATTCCAGTAATTTGTTATAGGCTGCAACTGTTATTAGGCAAAAAGTTTTTTCTGGAATTGCTTGTGTGATGTTGATGTGATTTTTATTTTTTTATGTCATCAAGTGACGAGACAGTCAAGTCGCTCGCCTGATATTAAGCGCCACGCCTGACCATAACAGTTGCCGTGCCACCCAAAGCTTTAAGTTATAAAGTTTTGCGTGGCACTGCACTGCGCTCATCACCCCGAGACGATGTTAATCAGTCTCTTTCGCCCAGTAATTTCACTTGCTGCAGTGCCCTTCAAACCTAAACACAGTGCAGCTTGCACACTACTGCTTGAAGGCAGAATATCTAACACTGCGGTGGTACCCATCAAGACGAACTAGCTCAAGAGTCCATCAGGTAAATTATTAGGTTATTTCCGACGACCGATGTGGCGCAGCGGGCGCTGGTCTTTCTGCGACGCGGAGGTATTTTCTATATGTAATTAAAAAAAAAAATCTATCTATGTATTGTACTGTTTAACAGCAGCTTACCTTGGGGCTAGATGACGCTGTGTGGATTGTCCAGCATTATTTATTTCCAGGTTGGGATGACATAGCCGGCTTGCAGCTAGCTAAGTCTGTGATCCAAGAAGCAGTGGTGTGGCCGCTACTCAGACCAGACATCTTCACGGGGCTGAGGAGGCCACCTAAAGGAATCCTACTGTTTGGCCCACCGGGAACTGGCAAGACTTTGATTGGTCAGAACTTTTACTAGCATACTCTTCTGATGGTAAGCGGTTATCATAGCCAATAGAAGCTTGCATCACCAGAGATATCACATAGGCATTACCATCAGGGCATAGTTCAAAAGTCTAATGTAGCATTTAGATGTAGCTTTTAGAATAAGAAAGTTGAAGTTGGTGGGTCATATAGCTCGCAGTTATCGGTTACTGCTGAGGAATAAACTTCTCGAATGGCGACCGCGAACTGGAAAACGAATTAAACGCTCACCCACTAGATGCACCGATTATATTATAGCGGTCGTAGTAAGTCAAGCTCAGTCGCTCAAGATCGGTCGTCATTGCGCTCTTTGGAGGAGACGTATGTCCAGCAGTGGACGTTTATTGGCTGTTATGATGATGATGTTGATGTGCCTCGAACCAAAACAGCAAGGCGAGCATTGCAGCTTGGCGGCAAAAATACATGAAAACAGTATTAAACTACTAGTTGTGTCCCGCGTTTATACAGCTTTTATGCTATCCCACAGGAACTGTACTTTTTCCGGGTTAAAAAGTAGCCTATGTGATATTACAAGACCTAAACCATCTACATTATAATTTTCATTTCACGGAGATACGTGGTAACAAACATTCACATTTCATACACACACAGACTTTCGCATTTATAATATTTGCAGGATGTAGGATTTCCCTACCTATAGTAACATAACCTTACTGGCCACTCCCTACCTCCCACCGGTTTTACTTACCTCACCCGGGTCGCTAATTTGCCTGCACCATTTGCCGGCACGGAAGCTAAGGGCTAAAAGGCCTATTACATTACACGATGAGCCGTGACGACAGATCGGACGTTCTGTTAACACTACACGATAGCCTCCCTAAATCGCCTTTCTAAAGGCTCGAATATATTTCACGATTCATCGTGGCGATGAATCGTGAAACGACGAGGAACTGCCTAACAGCGATTACACCTTGCGATTTAGGCTCCCTGCTTCAAATCGTCACGATGAATCGTGAAATGTAATCGAGCCTTATGGCAGGCATTTATTTTGATTTCGTGTAGGTCCAAACGCGCGCATGGCAGCGCGAAAGAAAGTGTGTTATCTCGCTTTTATGACACACATATACAAATGCACCGTTTACGTACACAAATCCAACATAATGGGAACTCAAACATATGTAATGGGAATCCAACTTAACGGAATCCAACTTAATGGGAATTCAACTTAATGGGAATTCAACTTAATGGGAATCCAACTTATTAGTCTGGGTTGAAACCATGCATGTGGTTTGATTGATTGCGATTGCGACGCGTTTGCTTCATACATTTTGTTGAGTGCAATGTATATTGTACAGGGAGGTGCGTGGCTGCGCAGTGCAACGCGACGTTCTTCAGCATATCGGCGTCATCGCTCACCTCCAAATGGATCGGAGACGGGGAGAAAATGGTCCGCGCCTTGTTTGCCGTGGCGAGGTGCCACCAGCCCGCGGTAATGTTAATAAATAAAAAAATATAAAAAAAAAGTTAAAAAGGTATAAGCAACCTAAAAATAAAATGTAAGTAAAATTTAAGTTTCGGTAGGTAGTGTATTGTATACAGAGTCTTTCATTATTATAGTCTAAAATATTCTTAAATACACATAAAAAAATACATGTACTTACCTTTAAATCAGTATATATATGTGACGACCGATGTGGCGCAGCGGGCGCAGGTCCGCCTGCGACGCGGAGGTTGCGGGTTCGATTCCCGCTTCGGGTCAAATATTTGTACGATCTACAAATATTTGTTCCGGTTGTTCTGGGTATTTTTTATATATAATAAAAAATATCTATCTATGTATTGTATTAAGTATATATCAGTCACCTAGTACCTATAACCACAGACCAGTTCATACAATACATACTTGTATGAACTAGTCTGTGCTATAACACAGCTCTGTTTAACAGCAGCTTACCTTGGGGCTAGATGATGCTGTGTGGATTGTCCAGCATTATTGAAAGTTAAATAAAAATAATACTTCCTCATATTTTCCGGTGCATGGACCACCTACGGTGGTAAAAGCCTCTTCCAAGTTCTTCCATTTCTCTCTGTCTCTTGCTAGTCTGGACCATAGTTTTCCAGCTATATTCACAATAATAATGGTAATGTTACCTTATAATTAATATCGAGGCATAAGTAGGTGCCTCTTATATATACGATTATAAGTCTTACGACTTATCGTCGATGACAAGTCCATTGGTTGTCCACTGACTCATACGAGCTTACTTATGTTTGCAGGTGATATTTATAGACGAGATCGACTCGCTGCTGAGCCAGCGCAGCGACAGCGAGCACGAGGCCACGCGCCGCATCAAGACAGAGTTCCTGGTGCAGTTCGACGGCGCCGCTACCGGTAAAGTATTATTTACATTGAGACAGTAGCAAAGTCAATGCTGACTCCAAGTTCGAGCAAAGTCAGTGATGACCCGTTACCGACCTAAAGTAAACGTTTTCGGGTTAGTACTGACTACAAATTCTTGCTTAATTAATCTTTGTAAACAGAGAAAGTCAGTTCTCAAAGTCAGCACTGACTTAATTTGAAGTCAGTCAGTCTTAGCAGTTCGCCCAGCTTGACGTGGTTTCATTGCACCCGTGCGAAGCCGGGGCGAGTAGCCAATATTAAATATAATGTTGTTACAGCTGAGGAGGAGCGGCTGCTGATAGTGGGCGCGACGAACCGGCCGCACGAGCTGGACGAGGCGGCGCGGCGCCGGCTCGTGAAGCGCCTCTACATCCCGCTGCCGGAGACACCCGTGAGACACAACCCTCCATCCCTCACTAAGCATACCCGCACGAGCTGGACACACACAGCTGGCTAGCGTGCCTGCGCCATACACAACTAACAAAAACGTAGAGAACGTTTTAATAGTAGAGTTCTTTGTGATAGAGCTTATCTGGAGAAATACTACCACTATTACCTATTTCTAGCTAAACAGTAATGCCTGCCCCATAGACGATGAGGTGAAGAACAATGAGATTTTCGAACTACATTTCACGGTGGCGTAAGTGATACCTCTGAATTCTGATGCGGTTATAAACTTCGGTAATCGCTTACCACCAAGTGGGCTGTGAGCTTGGTGGCCACAAAATTTGCAGATCATGCAAACAATGGTCCCGCAGTGGGGATCGAACCCGCAACCTCTCGCTTCTAAACCAAGCATTCGTCCACCGCGCCACCCCAGGAATCGATTTTTGCGAGATTTAGACAAAATGTATAAAAATAGTATTTCTCGTACAGGCTCGCCAGCAGATAATCATAAACTTACTGAACACTGAGAACAACGAGTTGTCTCCCTCGCAAGTGGGGGAGGTGGCCGCGCTGACGGAGGGCTACTCGGGCGCCGACATGAAGTCCCTCTGCTCCGAGGCGGCCATGGGACCCGTGAGAGCCGTACCGTTGGATCTAATCGCAACTATCGATAGGAATAAGGTATGGCACAGCTAAAAGGCTTATGTATGTTAAAGATTAAAAGATTTGGAAAAAATATTTCGCCTCAAGCCGGATTTGACCCATCAGCTTGATACGCGAGTGATACCAATTGAGCCATTGAGACGTCACGACTGCTTGAAATAATCCTTGAAATGTCTTCTTCTCGAAGCTCTGCCTCCCTACCATGAACTCTTAGAGCGTTTTAAATTAAGACCTAAACTGAATTGTCAATACTGAAATATCAATAAGTATTGATGTCATGGTACAAAATGTTTTGACAATTCAGTTTAGGTCTTAATTTGAATCGCTCTAAGAGTTCATGGTAGGGGGGCTGATAACTCAACCTATGACGAATTGTTTTACAACGGTCACCTTAATAATAATTATGTTTTTATTCTTTTAAAGGTACGCCCAGTCTGTCTCCAAGACTTCATAAACGCATTGCAGAGAGTGAAGCCTAGTGTGTCGCAGGACGATTTAGGACAGTATGTGAAGTGGAATAATACTTATGGACAAGGTGTTTAATAAAAATATGGATAAAAGTTGGTGTTTTTATTTATTCACTCTTGTAAAGGAATTCAATTTTAAGTATGAGGCAACGATGACAAATGATGCCGGCGCGGCCCAAGAGAATGTAAGCACTACGTTGCCGCGGGGCGGTTGGCTGCAAAAATCGGTGTTCGTCAAGTCCGAAGCTGAACGATGAAGCGTAACAAACGACCTATAGATTAATTATACCGAGGATAGACCTTTTCTCAGGTAAGGGACATGACAAGAAGGTATCGGAAAAATAACCGGATTTTAACGTCTTTTACAAAGAGGAGTTAGAGCACTATTCACATCTCTGGTGTTCGACTCGTTTCGTCCGCGCTATTTTATTATCTGTACTTGAACGTCAAATATAAATATCTGCTTCTGTCAAAAATCAGCTGTTTCGGAACGGAAGTACAGTACAGTGACATAATTTTCGATTTTGGCCGACGAGTGCCTGGGTCAAAGCTTTGTTGGTTTGTTTCATTATTACGTAAAATTAGGTTTGTCTAAATGTGGTTTTACGGTGAATGATAGAATTCTAATAAAGTGGTTTTTAATATAGTCTCTGTCATAAATATTGTAACTTGTTACAATGGAATCCGAAAACAGAGTTGTTGTTCTCATCGACATGGATTGTTTTTACTGCCAAGTAGAGGAGAAACTAAAGCCGGAACTAGCAGGAAAACCCATTGCTGTTGTTCAGTACAACCCATGGAAAGGTGGTGGGCAAGTATCCTGCTTATTCTCTATGTTTACGAGCAAACCATCCCATTTTCCAAATAGTAAATTTTTGTTATTTTTTGGCATTTCAGGATAATTGCTGTTAACTATGTGGCGAGAGCCATGGGAGTCAATCGGCATATGAGAGGTGACGAAGCCAAGGAAATTTGTCCAGAAATTGTACTACCTGTTGTCCCATCTTCAAGAGGCAAAGCTGACATTACCATGTCAGTATAATCAGGTCCAATTTGATTTAAATAAACTTTATTATACTTTAACTTGGCCACTGACTCATACGAACGAACGAACAAGTACCTATGACTTGACTTAACAGAGCTGTTAATTTTCATCTCCTTAGTCCTCACTGTGGTATATACATTTCAGATACCGCGAGGCAGGCAAAGATGTAGCCAAGGTTTTACAGAAGTTTACGCCACTATTGGAGAGAGCATCCATCGATGAAGCATATTTGGACATAACATCTCCAGTAAGTACACACTTATATTTTCTATAAAAAACTTTACAGTACCTAATGTACCTAGGTATATGACTTCTAAAAGATATAATGTTAAATGTTAAATGAACTTTTAGAAGTAAACAATAGAATAGAATAGAATAGATAAAATAAATAATAAACAAGATAGATAAAACCATCTAAACATACCTAAATTTAAAAAAAAATATTTTCTTCTAAATTGTACCCAATGTAATGGCAAACCACAGAATTCTTAAAAAATAAATAAAAAGTTATTCCTTTTTTTGTAAAATACGGTATATTATTTTTAGGTCCAAGAGAGGCTGAAAACTTTAAATCCAAACATGGTGACCACAAGCATGATCCCCAACACCTTTGCCCTTGGCTATGAAAGTGTTGAAGAGTTTTTATCTGATGTTCACAATGGTGGCTCAGAATCCATGGACTTTGACTATGAACATGCATCTAGATTGCTTGTGGGTGCTGTTATCGTTAGTGAGATCAGAGCTGCTGTTTTTGATGAAACAGGTAAGATTTTTTGCAGAGTTTGACTGTCAACACTTTATATTGGTGGGACATATTATATAACCAAAACAATGCTTTTTATTCCAACATTGTGTCCTAGAGATACATCAGAAAAAGCTGCTCTTCTACAATCTAATTTCATTGTTTCCAGGTTATAGATGTTCAGCTGGCATATCTCATAATAAGATCTTGGCAAAACTGGTATGTGGGATGAATAAACCCAATAAACAGACTGTTCTACCTAAGCATTCTATCGATGTTCTTTACAAGTAAGTATCAAGAATACTCTGATAATGTTTTATCATCATCATTTCATTTCATCAGGTATCACCTTATGATTGTATATTGGAAGCTGGCATGTGCCACTTGTACCAAATGTTTGGGAATATTGAATGCTCAATATAACTTTGGTATTTTTTCAGGACACTTTCTGTTAAAAAGGTGAAACATTTGGGAGGAAAGTTTGGAGACTCTGTTTGTGAGTTACTGAGCATAAGCAAAATGGCTGAACTGCAAAAGTTTTCAGAAAGGCATCTACAAAACCTGTTTGATGACAAAAATGGGTAAGATGTGTTCCTATCTTATCTGGAAGCTTTTTAAATTGGACCTTATTAGGATGCTTTTAAGGTTGTATGGACGGGCCATGCATGCTATTGATGACTACACACACATAGCGGTCATGACACTGTTGATACAATATGTATAGAGAAACAATCTGTAAAAATATTATAATTGTAAATTTTTTAGGACTTGGTTGTACAATATAGCGAAAGGAATTGACTTGGAGCCAGTGCAAGCAAGATTCAACCCAAAGAGCATTGGCTGCTGCAAAAATTTTAAAGGCAAAAATGCTCTCTTAGACCTAGACAGTCTTAGAAAATGGCTTAAAGATCTGGGTGACGAAATAGAAGATAGGTTAGAAAAAGACGCGTTAGAGAATAATAGAACGCCGAAACAGATGGTTGTCTCTTTCTCGACACAGATGCCAGACGGCCGGGATACAAGCAGTTCACGTTCTTATAATTTTGCCTTTGAAGAGGAGTTAGGCGGGGAGTTGTTTTCGAACAAAGCATTGGAATTGCTTATGGAGAGTACTGAAGGGACTAAAGTGAAAGGTATATATTAACAGGTATTATAAATAGTCATTTAAGTCAATGGCAACTGGCCAAAGACTCTCCGTCATGGCCTGATGACGCGCTACTGCGGTTTTGGATAATAAGTAATGCTAGTTATTTGTTTTAGATGGAGAAAGCAACAGAAGATTGAAAGCACCAATCAAGTTTCTAGGCATAAGTGTTGGTAAATTTGAAGATCTTGCAGAGGTTAAGAAAACCAGGAAAATTAAAGACTACTTTGGTGCGGGCGCGTCAAAAGTTGACACACAAAAACCTAAAGAAATCTTAAAACAGAATATTGAGATGAAGAATTCTAAAAAGATCAATGACAAAGAGTACATAATGCGAAAGTTCTTTCAAATTGCTGATAAGACTAAAGAAATTCCTGCTAAAGTTGGTGATTCTTCAAATCAGGAAGAAAAAAAGACAAATATTGTGGTTCCCGATCCAGTAGTAAGAGCACAAACAGGCTTACAAAAGCAAGAATCGTTTTTTGAAAGACTACTGAGCAGGAAAATTGACAGTGATGCAAATAGTAT
Source organism: Colostygia pectinataria (assembly GCA_951394395.1). NCBI lineage: Eukaryota > Metazoa > Arthropoda > Insecta > Lepidoptera > Geometridae > Colostygia > Colostygia pectinataria. The sequence goes on along the minus strand of OX596352.1, from coordinate 12,664,461 downwards.
GGATTCAGACTCCTCACAGCTCACCATAAATCAGTTTCCAGCCAAGCCAACTACTCCAGTTTGTGAGGTAGTCAACTGTGGAGATGACAGCAATGATACATACTGTTCTAGTTCAACTATTAATGAAGAAATCAACAGAAGCATTGCTTTATTCGATGACGACCCACATGAAATGAATCGCGTTATAAATATGAGGAAGCTATTAAATTCTACAATGATAAACACAGAAAATGAACCAGATACTGAACCTGATGAAAGAATCATTGCTAAAGACAACATTCCAACACTGACTTATAAAGATCAATTCATTAGTTCAACTGTTCTAAAAGATACAGAAATTAATTGTTCTGAATGTGGAAAGAACATACCTGTAGCCATGACAGCGACTCATGCGGACTTCCATCTCGCTCTAAGACTAAGAGATGAAGAAAGACAGCAAGTGAGAGCTGGCATAAGAGACAAAAAAGTGTCTATGCCAAAAAATAAAGGTAAGCCTCCAGAAGCAAATGTCTCTAGAAACGATCCTGTAGCATCTATTTCTATAGCAAGTTTTTTAGTTAAACTAGACAACACTATACCTACTGTAACATGTCCAGAATGCGGCAAAAAAGTGCCTGTAGAAAAAGTTACAGAACATTCAGACTTTCATGAAGCTCAAAAGCTGAGTAGAGAGTTGAATAAAAGACCCACTCCACTCGTCCTAACAGACGTAAACAAGAATGTGAATGTGACTAGCAGTGGAAAAAGAAAGAGGAAATCCACATCACCAGTGAAAAAACCTAAAATGCCTAAATGTAAATCAATTGACTCATTTTTCAAAATAACTTGACTAATAAATGTATAACATGAAATGTTATAACGATTTGAAACTACCTTTTTCCAATGATACCATTATAAATTAATATATATCCTTTACATAAGTCTTGCGTTATGGCCATAGGCATCACCAAAAGTACGTACGAGACAGTGCAGTGGCCAACTGCCTATTTGTAGATAAATATTTGAAATACTTATCTTTTCTTTTAAAAATAATCTTGCTTAGGTATTTTTGATGTTGACTGTACTATTTAAAGTTAAAAGTTTCCGCAAATTTAGATCATTGCTACCTACTTATTTATTCTGTGCTTGAAAATTATAATGATAACCATAGAAGATAAACATAGATAAATAAAACAAATCCAGTAAAGCCAGTATTAAATATAATTAAGTACCTATGTAAAATACATCAATACGATGTAAATGGATGTAATAGGGTATTTAACTCCTAGAATTGTACAAGTCATTATGCAGAATTTAATATTGATCTATGCATAAGTTAAGCTAGATAACATCTTTTTTACAGAAGATCCTATCGTTTTACTAATAATCATTGTTACTATAACTTTGACATCAGTTAAGGTAGTTCAAAATACAGTTGTGATTCGTATAAGTTCATCTATTCTTTAAAGATGAGTGTTCTTAAAAGGTGCGTCGGAATTTTGCTTCTTTTTGGTGTAATTTACGTAAGTACCGAGCTGAAGGGTCTTGCTGTTCCTTTTTGTATTGGATTCCCGTAACATAATTATTATTACTTAACAGTGTTTAAAGGTGGTGCCAGAAAGAGCGAACGTTGTATTCATAGATCATGATAATGTAGAATACGCCAAGTTCTTCGTGAGCCGCCATGGAAGGAAAAGTGGCTATTATTTGAACTTGGAGGGTAAAGTGTTGAAACAGTGGACCAACAATGTCACGGCAAGTACTTTGTTGTAGATACACCTAGCTTGCAAGATTAAAAGTAAGTATGTTCGTATGAGTCAGTGGCTAACTCTGTTGTCTCTGGTGACAGTTTTTAGGCCGCCCGAAGGCCTAACAACTTTTAAAAAGCCGGGAGCGACTGCGTAACGTGCCCTGCGAAGCACAGGAGCGCTCAGTTGTAATTGACACTGGCGGTCATCTATCCAAATAGTGACTTCGCGAAACACTTCGTTGATCTGTTAAAAACAACTTAGCCAGCTAAGTCACAAGCGCTCATTAGCAAAACTAAGAACGAAAATTGATGGTTTCTAATTTCTAGATCCACCTAATATTCTACGAGTACTTGCACAATGAATACCGACGGTCCTTCGTGGAGATGCACTTCAAATTGTGCGATTTTCTGAATGAGGTATACGTCGGAGCTATGCTGAAAAACGTAGGCGTCACTTGTCCGGTGTTTGTAAGTATCAAAATTACCTATTGTAGTTGTATAGTACAGCGATATTGTGCTGATAGCGCAGTATGTCGTTACACGTATGTCTAGCACGTAATAAAGACGAGAATGATGGTAAAGTATTTCGGTGTGCGTCAAGTTGGAAGCCTCACGGTTTTAGTTTTTCTAACTATGCCAAAAAACTGTGCTTAAACACAGAATTCTATAACTTCTCTAACTTCTATAACTTCCTAGAGATTTTAGGCAATTCACTGAGGCTTCTAACTTGACGTCAAGCTAGCAGCCTCAAAAAGAGCCGCTGCACGTATCGTGATGAGTTATATACCAAAATATTGTGCTGAATTAGTGCCGCTATATTTTCGGAGATCGCGAAAGCACCGTTGCCACACATTTTGACACAGCGCTATATAGCATAAACTAAATGGAAATCAAGATTAACTCTTATATTAACACGTGTTGTTATTCTAAGGATTAACTAATAAAAAACACAAATAATATTTTTTTCAAATTCATACAAGACTAAATAACATATACATAAAAAATAGAAACACCCAGACCTGGAACAAAGTTTTGCAGATCATGCCACTATTTGTCTGCAGCGGAGATCGAACCCGCAAGTTCTCGCTTCTCAACCGGGACCTCGCTTCGCGCCACCGAAGTTGTCAAAAGACTTAGCAAGTACTTAAGTTCGTAGTAATGGCCAATTCTTGTGACGTTCTTATGACGTCCGTTCGAAGGCCTCGTCATGGCGTTGTCGTATGCAAAACAAAACATTTATGTTACAGGGAGAATATCATCTCATGAACATGACTGTACCTACGGAGAACTGCCGGTACGTGATGCCTTTCGAAAAGATCCGCGTGGATGTTCATATCAATATTACTCAAACAAACGCCATGATGTTTCATGGCCAGGCGTACGCCCACTTCACCAGAAAATAAGTATCACATCATCCAAACACATCCGGGTAAAGCTGTCACAAGGTCGTCAGACGAACCTCAGCATTACGACTAGCCCAAAAAAATAGGAGACAAAAATCCATCGATGCACGACCATATTCAAACCTACGACGTAGGATCGGACTAGATTTACAGAAATTTTGACTTGTAAACAGTGAGAGTAATTTGTGTCGCAATCACTGTTGCTGCTATTCGGTAGCTCCACTGAAAACCAGCGCTTATTCAGATATCATGCAAATCTGTGGCAGATAAATAAATAAATACTCAGTAGACACTTTGAATAAGCGCCATCTAGCCCTAAGCTGAACAGAGTCTGACATTTTATTTGGATTGACGAAAAAATAGTTTTTATTTTTGTTCGATAATAAATGATTTCTGTTCTATTCCCGTTTTTTAATATGTGGTGTATTATGCTACCCCACTTAAAAGTTAGTTTCTTCAGGATAAAAGAAGCCCGTGTTCTTCCAGACTATCATCTATCACCATGCCAATTTCATCCAGATCCATACAGCCATTCTAGGTACTAATACCTTTATTCCATACAGTCCTACCAGTAGTTCGATAGTCGAACTGTTTGGATGTTTTTTTTCCAAATTGTTATACTGACGGATCGAACTATTTGGAAACATGGAATGTCTGGCGTGATGTAGTCCATCATCTAAAAACATTCGTATTTATAGGTAGAGCTTTTCTTATTTTGTTGTAGAGAGAGGTAGGCTAAGCTAGCATACTCGGCCGCCGATCTCGCGCTGTAGAAACAAATCGAAGTTCGTCGAGCAGTCTGTGTTCGCATTGCTGTGTTCCGGTGTGAAGGGTATGGTTTCAGGTGAAATTACTGGCACATGAGGCTTTCGATCTTAGCCTCAAGGTGGCAACCCGCGAGTGATACCTCTGGTATTGCAAGCGTCTATAGGCTGCGGTAACCGCTTACCATCTTGTGGGCCGTATGCTTGGTTGCCACTTCAGTTGAATAAAAAAAATAAAAGAAAAAAGTCTAATGTAGGGGAGACTTATGAGTTCTGAATGGAGATTAAAAAACTGCAGTACTTTTTACAAAGGTGTATTAGGTCATAATCTAGACGCTGAGGATCTCAGCCTGGAGTTTCCTCCACACATCCAAAGGTCCATGCTCACGCTGGTACTTGACGTTGCAGCCATCGTTGGTGAAGCGGCCATCGTCACGGAGCTTCTCATACTCTTCACGATCGTACTTGGTGAAACCCCACCTCTTTGAGACATAGATCTGGAATAGGATTTAGATATATTAACAGTTCACTATGGAGTTTGGTGACTAGTAAACATGATTTTGCATAAACCTATACCAGGTCATTACTGTTTACATAACTGCAATCTCTACATAGTATATAATAAAGTTTCTTCCCGCAGTCTCTGTATTTGTATGTATGTATGTTTAGGTTTTTTAAAACTATGTTACAGATTTTAATATAGTTTTTATCAATAGATGATTGATTCAAGGGGAAGGTTATGATAGTTAACACCCATGCTAAGCAGAGGCGGGATCGCTTTTTGCCCATATTATATTTTTGTAGAGAGCACTGGTGGCCTAGTGGTAGTGACCCCGCCTACCTATCCTAAGGTCGTGGGTTCGAATCCGGTCGTGCACCAATGGATTTTTGTTCCAAAAATTTATGTGCGCAATGCCAGTGCTCTCATACAGTGAAGGAAAATATCGTGAGGAAACCGGAATGTTCAAGAACTAAAAATTCGAAAGACATGTGCCATCCACCAATACGCATTGGGTCCGCATGGTGGATTTAGACCCAATCACTCTCGCCTGAGAGTAGGCCAGTGTCCCAGCAATGGGAACATTAGAAGGCTGTCATGATGATGATGATGATGATATTTTTGTAAAATCTTTACTTTCTAAATTAATTTACATTGCATTATAAATTTCAGCATTAATTGAAAATGTTTCAATCACATTTTCTATTATAACTATAATAGAAATAGATAGAATAAGCAAGCTAAAGCATAGAAATTACCTTCTGGCGACCAGGGAACTTGAACTTGGCACGACGCAAAGCCTCAATGACAGCTGCCTTCCAACGGTCACTGGAGCGCACAGACACGATGGGCTGTCCAATGCGCACACGTGCTACTGTGCCTTGGGGCTTTCCAAAAGCTCCACGCATCCCAGTCTGGAGCCTGAATGATGCAGTCATTGTCAATAAATAGATAAAAATAAATAAATTGAAATTGAATTGTTAGATTTTCAATATTGTCTAAGTCTACCTATAAACTACTATTTCACAAAAAAACAGTAGGAATTATATTCATAAGCAAAATTCATAATCATGCAATGAAAAGGATAATTTATTAAATGTTGTGCAATAACATGACTTGTCTTTTGTAAATATGGAATCCCCACTACAAGTACAAATTAATAATCCTAGTAATTTTTTCATCAAAATGGATAACAATAACAATACCTACATACTACTGTATTACTAAACATAAAAAAACTAAAAAACCAGGGGCCAGTTTGTCTATTTAATGTAGGTAACTCTACAAGACTACACTCCGTATGCGAATACATTTAAAAAAAAATATATGAAGCAGCAAAATGGCTAAGCAGATACCTATTAGGCCCCCAATTTTATGAGCCCTAGAGAGAATGCATAAGAAATTTACAATTAAATTATTATATTAAAACAGGTAAGTACAACTAACCTGTCAGCTCCAGCGCACGATAACATTTTGTTGATGCGGATGACATGGAATGGATGCAGTCTCATGCGTATGTGGAACTGATCCTTGCCGCAATTCTTGACGAGGTACTTGTTGCAGCAAATACGTCCTGCCTCTAGCGCTTCTGAGCTGAGCTGCTCATACTCATCGGACACCAAGTGTACGCATAGCGGGAAGTCGTCCACGGCAGCCTTCTTCTTACCCAAGTCGAAGATACGAATCTTGGCGTCGGGCACACCACGACAGAACCGTGACTTTGGGTACGGTTTGTTTTTACAATACCGGTAACTGAAACACCAATTTAACACACTGTAGCCACTGAACACTATCTAAATCACTAAATAATAGTACAAGGTTGAGACGTAAGTAATATTTACCATCTCGCTGGCCGGCGCCCCATTGTGATCTGAAATATACCAAAAGTATAACTTAAATTATTGCCACAGAGGGGTTTATGTAATTAACACAGCGATTTTACAAACACTTCAATGGATTCAAACAGATTTTAATGAAATAGAAAACATTTTAGCACCTTCACAAAACGACTCCGTTGCTCGAAAGAATTTGACGGAAAATTGACATGACATGACATACCTCTCTGCTTGACAAGTTGACACTTGCTTGACTAGACGGTGACAGACAAAATTGACGTTGTTTGAAAGAAAATTGAGTACATAGTCGATTGTCTTTGGCTATCCTGTCAAAACTTCCCATTTTTATTATTTTTCTCGTGTTATTTTAAGTTTTATTGCGTAAATTTGGTGGCAGTTTATCCAATTTAACTTGTTTACTTAGCACAAGTGTAAGTAATTGAAATGGAGGGGTTAATTAATGTTGGTTGGTAATTTAGTCAAAGACTTTCCAAGATAATTTTGTTTCTTTCCAAATTTCGTTTGTATGTATAAGTTGCTAAGCGACAATCAAACTAATACACTTGACACTGGCAAAATTGTGGCAAACTAGCCACAGAGGCCATAAAAGAAGAAGAAGAAGAAGAGTACATAGACAAACTTAGCCACAGACGCCACCTTATGTAAAAAAAAAAAAAAAAATGTACCTAGTTGTAGTAATAAATAAGTTCGTATTAGTCAGTGGCCAACTCTAGTGACAGAGTTTCTAGTCATGGCCTAACAACTTCGAAAAAGCCGGGACCGACTGCTTAACGTGCCCTCCGAAGCACGGGAGCGCTCAATTGAAATTGCCACTGGTGGTCACCCATCCACATAATGACCCCTTGATGAATTGTAGTACTTATTAATATAGTGTAAGCCTGTGCAAAGTAGCTGCAAAACTTTGCTTATGACTGCCTATGACCGAAAAGAAACAATGGTTATAAGTTTTTTTGTAAATCGTCAGTTGGAACGGGGTTTTGTTAGGGTTAGGGGGGATCGGATTATCACGACATATATAGAAACAAAACAAATCATCTTCTGATTGATCATTAAGCTTGATTAGCTGGCTAAGTTGTTGATATCAGACAACGAAGTTAGAGCACTGTTCCGCGTAGTCACCATTCGGATGGGTGACCGCCAGTGGCCTCTTCTCTTAGGCTTCGGAAGGCACGCTATGCAGGCAAATAATAATCTTACGTCGGACAGACGGGATGACGTCTGTCGTATCGTATAATATTATCAAAAACTTATGGAGTGGAGCACAAAACATAAATTTTTATTCTGTGGAGTTGAGTTTGAAACTAAATGTAGTGCTTATATTCTCTTAGTTGGATGGAAACACAGTGATCGTCGTACTCGTACGTAGTGCTTTTATTCTTTAATCTCTTGTAACGAAAGCAAAATAAAGAGCTATTATTTTTCTTGTCTAAATTAAAATCGTAATTCGTAAATGCCCGTGCGTGGTTAGATTACCTTAGAAAAAAGCGTGTAAAATGGGTGCTTTAGCTAGCCGACAACATGCTGGTGTTGAAGAAGCAGATGTGGTTTCAAATCATGCTTACAAATACCCACCTCGATCAGGCGAGTACCATAGTATTATTTTCTATTATGTCCGTAATCTTCATAGTTGCTTGGCTAGGATTTGATAGGTGATCAAACGCGATTTGATAGGTGCGAAATGAATTACGCACATGCACCTGGTGGTCTTTGAGTGATTCAGACTCAAAACCTGAATTACGAGTTCTAGGTCTATGAAATAAATAAATTATTATCTTACAAACTTAATAGGCAACTTCTTTGGAACCCACTTCATCATGGGAGGTGAGAGGTTCGACACCCCACAACCTGAGGCTTACCTGTTTGGTGAAAATGCAGATCTTAACTTCCTTGGCAGCAAACCTACACCGGTAAGTTACTAACTCAATAAATATCTTATTATTCTTAATTTATTTTCTCTCTTTTAGTATTTTTATCTAAGATAAAAGGTAGCTTTTTAACAAATTGCACCCAAATTGGTCTAGCTGTTTGAGAGTAAAGAAGTAACAAACACCCCAAACTAAAACTAAACTTTTAATATACCTAGTGTGCTCCAAACTCTGGTGATAACAGAGTTTATAGGCTGCCTAAAGGCCTTTGTAATAGCCAAAATGCTAATATTCTTTTTTAATGAACAACACAGACTAATAAGTTAATTAAGTTGATAACAAACTCCCTTTTTTCAGTTTCCATATCCGCCGCCGCAGTCCAATGAACCTACAAAAACATTGAAAAGCCTTGTCAATATACGTAAAGAATCTCTACGGTTTGTTCGCTGTCCAGAGCCAGTGGGTAAACTGTCAGATTCCAACAACATGATTGGTGACGGTGCTATGAAATCAGCTGACAATAATGGAAAAGGGACATACTATAACATTGAGTTTACATTTGACTGTGATGTGAAATGTGCCATTACAATATTCTACTTTTGTACGGAGGAAATCACTCCGACTGGAGTTTTGTAAGTATATTGAGATAATTTGATTAAAAAAAAGTAAACCAAACCTAAACAAAGACCATACTTACTTTAAATTCCTACACTGTGTGACATAGACACATAAACGAAAGCTGCTCATCTTTAATCATATAAATAAATAAATAAAATAAAATGTGTAATGCTCAAAATTAAAAAGCTCAAGAATAATGCACATTGCATTGCTTGTCTTTAAGCGGAGTATTCCCGTTTGAGCACCTGTTTTTTGGGCACCTTGCATTTAGCACCAAAAGTATACCCATTTGATCACCAATTGGATGGTTCGCAAAAGGCGGTTGAAATTTACTAATTTAATTGGAGCAATTTTTTTTTTTTTTCTCAAATTAAAATAACATACTTAAATAAGCACTAGAAGACATTCATTTTAATGTATTTGGCACTCAATTTGATAAAGCCGTTTTGAAGTTTTATTGGTTTAAAGACTTTAGTGGCCAAAGAAATTAGGTTTGGCCCAAATAAATTATAAATAGTCCACAGAAATTAGAAACAATGCCAAGTCAATTAGAATTTTGTCCAAATAAATTAGAATGTGACACCTAAAAGCCTAATTTATGAAGAAATTAAGATTTAGTTATCATCTCATCATTCATCAGCATCACTAATCAATCTTATAAACACAAATAATAACACTAGATTCAACTGAAAGTTTATAAAATATTTACTTTTCAGGTGAATTACTAGATATCCTTGTTGTTAATATAAAAGTCAGCTAGCGACGCGTGTCAATAACCCACGCGTCAATGAACCGCGTGTCATTAACCCGCGCGTCAATGACCCCTCCGTTACAACTACGGGTAAAAGACTCAGTCTGAAATCTAAGTCTTTTATCATAATCACAGTTCATTTCATTCTTATTCTGTTTGCTTTTTCTTTCGTTTGTGTTATCCATAATTTTTGAAAAATAAAATTGTATAATGTATTAAAAAAATAAAGTTGTATTCTCCATCGAGCACCTATGATGTGGCAGCTTCTAGTGATGGGGTGTACAGGCAGCAGCAAAATTTGCTACTCAATTGCATTGCAAACAAAACTTCATTTTCTTTTTCGTTTGTTTTTTGTAGACACTACCCGCGCGACCCGACAATGAACTCTCAAACGTACCACTACAAAAAAGGCGCGGACCAGCAATTCTGTCAGATAGCCCACGTGTTTGACCCCTCCAAGCACGCTGAGGAAGACTTGATGTACAACTCTGACAGGGAGGTCATCCCCATCGCTATCTACTGTGTGGTTGATGAGGGGCAGGAAGGTAGTATTTTTTTTAAGAAGCTTGGCGTCGAATTTCGACAATGTTAACTTCATAGTACTCTTTTTTTTTTAAATTAATTCTTTTAACAGCCTTTCTAAGGACCGGTAGAGATTCTTTTATCAGTCCTTATATGGACCGGTAGAGTATGCTAGCTGATGTCAGATCAGCTAGTATGCACTGGAAAAGACCCATATCAAACTGGTTTACAATAATGTTGCTTAACACTTACACCCTCATATGTGCGCTCCGGACACACTCCATTAGAATGTGGTAGACATCTTCTCTTACCCCGCACATCTCACAATTTGGACTAGGAAGGTAGATAGATAATACAGTATCATTCTGAGTGAATCACTCATTATTCATTCGACCAAAAATACACATCATTATTTCGTTAAACAACCAGCGCGCCATATGTCAAAAAATAAATCTCTGTAAATGTAGTTAATATTAAACAAGCCTGTATATCAACTTGCAGAAATAAGAAAATAAGCAAATAAAGATCAGATAGAATAGATCTAGCTAGAACAAAATTGCATCCCGCCGCCACTTTTTTTAATACTACCCATAAATTAGGCCCTATCAGCATAATGTAGTTAATATTAAGCACCCTGTATATCAATTTGCAGAAATAATTTAAGCAATATTACTATCTGCACCGCCAAATGTTTTTTTATGGAACAAATAAACTTATCTTTATTTTATTTTATTTTATTAAATTAATAAAATATCTGATTTGCAGAAATAAGACAGTCCCACACGACCATAGCCGTCGTGGAGAGGCACTCCGACGGCACCTACGTACTGAAGGCGTTGAAGCAAAAACTTTTTGTGGACGGACTCTGCTATCTGCTACAGGAGATTTACGGTATTGAAAACAAGAATTTGGACACGAAGGTATGATTTACACTGGTGTTACATCATACAAATACAATGTAGTTTTTTGTTATTGTACCTATATCATTAACTATTTAATTATTTTGATGACCGATGCGGCGCGTCGGGCGCTCAAAACTCAAAAACCATTACAATCCTAAATTATCCCTGAGTAACATAGCCTATATTTTATTTTGGAAAATAATAAGGATCCTACTAAAACTTCAATAATGTAACCCAAGGTGTCAAAAAGTTAGCCATAAAATGTCTTTCATCGCATGCGCTGCGGAAACTATTGATGATAGAAAAAATAATGTTCTACAATATTAAGAAACATTTTTTGTAGGAAATATATATATAAATATATTATATTATCCCTCCATCCCCTTTCTACCACCGGACTAATAGGCGTACGGCAGCGTACCATCCGTATTTGGTCGACATCCTACCATGCCGAACCAAACGCTTTTCATCCTCTTTTCTCATTAACACGAGTAAAGAATGGAATTCGTTGCCGGGGTAAAGATATGTATTTTTGTTTGTTACGAATAAACTCAAAAAATACTGGTCCGATTTCAAAAATTCTTTCACCGTTAGAATGCTACATTATCCCTGAGTAACATAGGCTATATTTTATGTCCACCCGTGCGAAGCCGGGACAGGTCGCTAGTATTTTATATCTATGTGACAGCCGAGCTCGGACGAGGAGACTGAGGACGGTGGCTCGGAGTGCGTGATCTGCATGTGCGACGTGCGCGACACGCTCATCCTGCCGTGCCGGCACCTGTGCCTCTGCAACTCCTGCGCAGACTCCTTGCGGTAACACTACAACACTAATCTCTACTATTATGAGTTTGACCTTGTCGATATTCGATAATAAGTATATACCTTATATGTCGGTTCGTCCGCAGGTACCAGGCGAACAACTGCCCCATCTGCCGCGCGCCGTTCCGCGCCCTGCTGCAGATCCGCGCCCTGCAGCGCCGCGCCCCGCCCGCAGCGGCCGCGCCGCCCGCGCACCACACGCCACACGTGAGCATCAGCCTCTCTACCTCTCCACCTCCCCCCCCCCTCCACCCTCGTCCCTCCCACCGCGCGGCCCGCGCACCGCACGTGAGCACCAACCTCTCTATCCTCCTCCCTCCTCTCCTCTCCGCCCTCCTCCGCCCGCGCCGCCCGCACACCACACGCCGCACATGAGCACTAACCTCTATCCTCCTCCCTCCTCTTCTCTCTCCGCCCTCCTCCGCCCGCGCCGCCCGCGCACCACACGCCGCACGTAAGCACCCGCCCCCCTACACCCTCCCCCCCAACTCCCCACCTCGCCTGCGCACCCCGTGGACCACGGATCTCTACTCTTCTATGAAGAGATGCGCTGTCAGCGTTGCTATGCAAATCGGCCTGATGAGCTCTATACATAGACCTAAACATTATGAAAAATTAGATATCTCAGATCCAGGGGTAATCAATAAAAAATACCTTTTGTATATTCCCCGATTTTTTGTATATTTCGCTATGATTTTTTGAATGTTTTGAAAAAATTTTGATGAAAAGTGACGAATTTGTGTCAAAAACCATAATCCATGGTTTGTAAGTATTCCTAAAAACTTTCAGGGACTCTAAGCTTTTATAATACCAGAAAACAAAACACAAGACGTATCTTCGAATATCCCACGGATCTGAGGAATCTATTTTTTTCTTATTGTCTATGTTTGGACCACCCTGTATATGGCCGTTTTCACAAATGCTACTGACGGATGGACGGTCTAGTCGTTTCCCTGATAAGAATGCCCCGAATATGTATTGAATATGACTATTTTTCGAAAAATCTTGGTTGCCACTTTAGTGGTATAAAAAAAAAAAAAAATATCTAAATGCTACAAACATCCTCTGATATCGATCTGATTATACTTATACATATCCAGTTGTATGAACCATGGCATTTGCAGTGTCACCCAAGCTTAAGCTTGTGCGTGGCACGCGGAACTATGGAGTGCTGGAAAAGTTGTCAGATATTTCTCTTGCTACAGCGCCCTTACAATTATACACAGTAAAGGCCTATTTACATGATACAAGTTTCTTGCTCGTTGCATAACGTTGCGTAAATGGGCCTTAATGCTAGACAGTACTGCTTGGAGGCAGAATGTGCTTTAGTGTTACCCACCTGGACGGACTCATGTTGAAGAATCCTTTCACATTGGTGCCATATACCACAGACAGCTCTACTTAAAAACCTTCATTCAACTCCCAAACATTTAACCTCACACAGACGCAAGTACTCACGTATGTGAGCCTAGCTATGCCTCAAAAAATAAATAAATAAATCCATTTCATATGGTAGATATAGTGATAGCAGCAGTGCGGCGTTTGCGGAGGAAAAGCGTTCTTATTTATTTGCGTCTGCACTCGCTTTATCCACGTACGGTGTTTGCAGATGTAAACTTTAAAACGCTTTTGGCGTAGTTTGCCCCAGTCTTCCTAAGGGTGTTTATTGTGTTTGTACATTTTATTATGATCACACAATTCATCTACAGGAGCTTTTCGAGTGGGATAGAGGTTATTGTATTGCGATAATATGCTTTATGTTTTGAAATTGGAATCAAAATTCAATGTTATTTATGAGTTTATCATCTTGCAGAGTTTCACAAAGCCTACTGTAAGCCCACTGCACATTGTCTGTACTAACGATATTGACCCATAGGTACCGCTCCCTACTGGGAAAAGGCACCCCATAATTAGGCTTGAGGGGGCCCATACGATCAGAGGCGAATCCTGGATGATTCACATCTTTAACTTTAGACAGGTCAGACATAGCTACGCAAGTCCTTTTGAAACTATTCTTCTAAAGTCTTGTTGTGAAATATTGGCATCCAAATATCGGTTCGGGGACTTGCGGGCTCTTTACAACGTTGTCGCATATTGTTGGTGCAAGCCCGGGGCGCCCGGGCTTGCCCCTGGGCGGACATTGGCTTCTCTACATTTTATTTGAATTTACTTTAATTTGCTGTTGTCACAATATCTGTGAGATCGAACCAATCACTGGCACTGTACTTTTAATCGGCATCGGATTTTTCAGCGAGTAAATCAATTGGCATCTAAATTTTGTCTCGGACCGCAATATTCAAGTTGCATTTGCTCGTAGCATCTGAGTCAACAGTTTTTTCATTTTGTATTTGCTGTTGAATGTGGATGTTTTTATATAATTTCTCCGTTTTGTTGCAATGTGGTCATTTTCGCTGACCAGTTGTGCTGCTTACCGTAGTTCCCCTCTATCTCTACTCTGTCCTTGTGTGTTTCGTCGTTTCTCGTTTCCCAATCCCAAATAGCTCTGTGTATACGGAATATTCAAGTCGCGTTGTTTGATTCACACTTATTGATTATCATTTTTCTTCACGTACATGCCTCATTAATTTTAATTTTGTGGTGTAATTGTATAATGCGACTTAATACTCCGGTCGATGTGTTTTTTTTAGTTATACTTATAGGGTTTTTCAAAATTATACGACTTTCAAAATTCAATCGAAGGCTACAGCGGTAATGTGCCAATTATTGGGTGGTCCACTCTTTTTTTATTTGTCTGTGTAGCATGCTGTAAAATTATAGACATTCATGTTTAAAATAAGAGTTACAAGTGTACTACTAAGTGTGACACTTTCATGTAGGCAATCGAAATTTTCAAGCTTTTAACTGGTCTACTAAAAAAAATCCAAGCGCGAGGGACCATCCGAAGTATTTTGTAGTTTGAATATTGTTTTTTGTTTTTTTTAATCAAAAGCTAAAGCGAAATCTAAAAAAATTAGACGATTAGAAGATGAGACTTATAAATAAGAGTTTTCGATATCTCACCATGTGTGTAAAAATGTCTGCAATTAATTAAGAATATAGTTAATTAATTAATTTTGACGACAGATGTGGCGCGCAGCGGGCGAAGGTCCGCCTGCGACTCAGGAAGTTGTGGGTTCGATTCTCGCCTTGAAACAAATGTTTGTACGATCTGCAAATATTTGTTCCGGGTGTTCTGGGTATTTTCTATGCATAATAAAAGTACATATATTTCTATGTATTGTATTTTATTAAGTATATCATCCGGTCATCCCATAACACAAGCTCTGCTTAGCTTGGGGCTAGATGATCCTGTGTGGATTGTTCAACATAATAGATTTATTTATAATGGTGATTGTGTGGCACAGGGCAGCATGGAGAACATCCCGCCTGGCTACGAGCCCGTGTCGCTGATCGAGGCGCTCAACGGACCGCACGCGCCGCCCGCCGCGCCCAAGCTGCACCCTGCCATCGCCAGCCCCGACACCGACACCGCCTCGCAGGTACCCACAGACCCACACCCACACTCTGTGTCCACCAGTGGACCTCAATTGTCTAATATGATGATAATGATGCATTAGTGGTATTGCCCCTGGTTGTACAATTTTTAAAATAATAATAGCTTCATCAGTCATTAAAATTTAACTAAATAAATATGTCTCATCTCTGGTGACTAATGTTATTGTTGTTATCGTAGCAAGCAGCGGAAATACTGAACAGGTGTAACCTGGAGCGAGGCTCCACCAGCAGCCTCGGCAGCGCGGGGCGGCGCGCGCGGGCCGGCTCCCGGGACGACCTCAAGTGTGCCGGCACCAGGCCTGCCCGGACCCTCACTCCTGAGGTACTGTTCTATGCTACTCAATACTGAACAGGTGTAACCTGGAGCGAGGCTCCACCAGCAGCCTCGGCAGCGCGGGCCGACTCTTGCGACCACAGACTACCGAATTAACTATTTCGTTACTAAACTACGCAATAAATGCTAAGGGTAGAGCTGAGCTGCTCATACTGGTGTACGAGTTAACACCAACTGGGGTTTTCAAGAGAAATAAGTATGTGCGTATTGCGTAACGTTAGGTTACGCAATACTTCACTCAAACAAAGGATAATTAGTAGAGGAAACCAGTCTATTCAAAGACTCCGTCCTTCTTCTGTGAGACATCTTCGCTCAAAAACGCTCGACGGAGCAACACGTCTGCCGGAGAACAAGTCGATGGTCCTGATGATGTCCCGTGGAGGGATGAAACACGTGTCTATATTTTTCTTTTGAGGTTAATTGTGGTAACTGTGTGACCTCATTAGTTAAAAGGTTAAGCGGAATAGTACTAGAGAATTTTTGTCTGTTTTTTATCAAGAACCTGTCCCAACTTTAGACCCCATCCATTATCCATTATTATATACGAGCATACCCATGCGGTTTTACTCGCGTTTTTGCAGTTTTTATGCTATCCCTTAGGAATAGTACATTTTTTCTGGATAAAAAGTAGCGCAGTGTTATTCCAGGACTCAAGCCATTTACATTCCGAAGGACCAATTTCATAGTGGCCTAGGTCTTTGTAACACCATAGAAAAATTGGAAAAAAATATAAGACTAACAGTAACAAACAATTTTATTTTTAAGTAGACAAACAAAGTTCTAAAAGAAAAATGTTTATTGTGTTGGGTTTCCTAAAACGGGAACACTAGAAGTCCGCCATGACAGCTATTAGCCAATGATCGTGACGC
This sequence comes from Colostygia pectinataria, assembly GCA_951394395.1. Classification (NCBI taxonomy): domain Eukaryota; kingdom Metazoa; phylum Arthropoda; class Insecta; order Lepidoptera; family Geometridae; genus Colostygia; species Colostygia pectinataria. The sequence goes on along the minus strand of OX596352.1, from coordinate 12,648,011 downwards.
ATCTTGACTTTGACAGTACCTAATAACCTAGTTGTTCGTTAAACCCGCCATGTTGTTTTGCATTGTGTTGCACTCCTTCACAAAGATAAACTTACTTTAGATTATGAAAGAAGCCAAAATAAAATAAATAAACAGTGATAAATGATTTCTTTAATGATTATCTAATTATCTAGACCCCTACAAAAGACCAAGGCCCGGCTCCATACTGTGTGAAACAACTCCTTTCATCACAATCGCTTAAGTCGTCTCGGACACACGTGGTAACAAACATACACACACACACAGACTTTCGCATTTATAATATGACTAGTCCATTTCATGATCTTTTATCGGAAATTGTTTTTTTTTATATGTATATTATGTTGTTTGTGTCCAGTTCCGCATGTCGGTGCTGCTGGCGCGCGAGCAGCAGCCCAAGCTCGAGGAGAAGAGCACCGCCGGCGCCGACAGCCCCCTGCTCTACAACCACAACCACAAGCCGAACCACATCACCAAGGTCACTGGCTTATGTGCAGTGCGGTGTCACGCACAACTTACAAATTCTAAGAGTAGTAGAGTTCTTTGTGATAGAGCTCGTCCGGGGAAGGACTACCACCATACCTATTACTGCCGCCAAGCTGTAATGCTCGCATTGCTGTGTTCCGGGTAGAAGGGTATGGTTTCCGGTGAATTAATGAATGAATGAAAATTCTTTATTGTACTTACACCAAACTTAATAACTAAAACTAAAGACTACAAGATAAAACAAAATGTATAAGTACAATGGGCGGTCTTATCGCTATGTAAGCGATCTCTGCCAGACAACCTTTGGATGGAGAGGAGTCTATTTTTATATGGAAGATTGGTCGGGGTGCATCATAACAAATGTCATATCTACATAAATATTATAGGTAAACGATATACATACATTGTGAATTTACAGGCAAATGAGTTACCACTTTAAACCACTTTAGTAGTATAAAAAAAAAGTACTAATATCTGATCTGTATCAATAGGCACAATAGGCATTATGACTGATTTCGAAAAACTGTTTTATTGTGTTCAAAATTACGATTTTATGCAAAAAATAACTTATTATTCCAGTAACTAATTTTATTAGAAAAAAAATGCAATTCGAATTTTTAAATTCACGCCGATACGCGCTCGCGGAGTGACAGCGGTGACGTCATTATGTCAGTTTTCGATGTAAAATTTTAGCAATAAGGTTCAAAATTTTAAAATAATATGGTTTTTATATTCCTTAAATTATTTTTCATAGGGTGAAGATGTGATTTTAGTGATTCTTGGTTACTATCATCATGCGTATTACTATGCACTTAGAAATGTCAAATAACAGTATAAATATTATTATAATTAAATATAACATATTTCTCCCCCAGTCGTCTCTCAGTCTGAATCTCCCGAGCGAGAGTAGCCGGCGCTCGCTCGAGGCCGCCTGCTCGGAGGAGGAGCTCGCTAAGGGCCGCGACACACGGGACGCGGCGGCCGACACGCAGCCCGACGCCGCCGGGACACCGCTCGAGACGGAGCTAGACAGCGAGACGGAGAGACTGTCGCCGCTGCTCACGCACCAACTTAACGGGGTAAGAGGCTGCTGATTAGAGACGCTCGCTAAAGGATTCACACGCGCGCTCCAACACCAGAGAGCGAGCGAGACGGAGAGACTGTCGCCTCTGCTCACACATCAAGTTAACAGGGTAAGACGCCGTGCCGGTTGGAGAAGGCAATTGCTATGGAACCGCTCACCCCCTCGGGGACGAGCGCTACTAAAAAAACTTCCCACTGACCCCGATGGGGGTGATCGGGAAAAAAACATCCCGCTGGTCCCCAGTGGGGGTGAAATTTAGGGGTCATCGGGAATAACCCGCGCGCCCCAGATTAGAAGAATCAGGCAACAAACTCGGCTGGATTCCTAGCTTTTTTTTGATGATCCTGATGTTGATTTTGAATACATCGTTAACGCATAACATGTCCACAGGTGCTGAAACACGCGTCATCTCTCTCCCTCTCAGCGGAGACGGGCAAGCTGGAAGCGGAAGTGGAGGAGGCTGACAGCGCGCTGCGCCTTGCCACGCCGCACCTGGCGCACATCGACGACACCGACACGGACGAGCCGGATAACCGCGACTGTCAGTATACACCTTTATATTACAGATTTCTGAGAGGTCCTGAACCGTACCATAAAAGTACAAGTTGGTAACCGACTGCAGGCAACAGCTGTGACGTAACCAGGGAGACTTTTTCGATATGACCAAACGCGGGCTAATTACGATATCTGCGTGGAATCGTCTATATTTTCAAGGTCATCTATTGACGAAATTATCGCTATTAAAATAACCGTGATGCGGAATATCATTTTACAATTCCCACAGCATGGCGCGTATAGAACATGTTGCGACGTCACACGTTATTTGCAAGGAATCTTCTATGTCATAGCGAATAGCGCTCCAGGCGACGTGTCGCCGCGTTACGTCATATACCTACCGCTTGGTATGAAGCTATGACGTAACGCCTGCAGCTGCTGCCTGCAATCGGCTCCCAACTCGTACCTTTATACAATAAAAATTCAAAATATTTTTATTCGATAATATCACAAGGATCATTTTGAAACGTCTTATAGCTAGGTGAATTTACGCCAGTTCCGCGCGTCCCAGTCTAGAAGAATCTGGCAACAACTCGGCCAACCATCACTCAGATATTATAAATGCGAAATGGATGTATGGTTGTTTATTACTCAATCACGCCATAACGGCTGAACGAATGGGGATGAAATTCGGCACGGAGAATTTAGGAATAATAGTTACTTTTAAGCAGGGATTCTAGTTCTTAGTTAGTCTTCGGTGGCTCAGTATGATAGAGTATCCGCGCCAAGAGAATAATAAATATATAAACTCTTCCTTCATCACCGTATGAAAGGGAAGGTTGTGGTGGAATACTATACGATTGACAACTACTGTAGTCATTGTTAGTATTTCAATAGTAGAGAAATATCGTAACAAGAAATCCAAGGTGGCAATGCTACTAATAAAATGCCAGAAAAATTACTGTTGCATTTTAGATTCTTGACAGTTTTGCCACACTGAGAGTGGCAAATTCGATCATGCAACTGTGATATGTTGTCATAGTATTAATAGCATTGCCCCTTGTTCATTCTCATGACGCTCAAAGTTCTCGTCATGCTTTTTATACTGAATTGCTGTTGTCAATTTTTTTTACGAGTTTCCAACACACAGCATTCAATACAGAACTTACCACACTACTACAATAAGGCTGCGTTTCCACCAGAGCTAAGCGAGGATGTGTAGCGAGTGAGGGATGTGTTAGGAACCAATAAAATTACTTCATTTACCTAGTCTCGCTCTGACAGCTTCAATGAAGTGGTTTTATTGGTTCCAACAAACACATCTATCGCTACACATCGTGGAAACGCAGCCTAAGCCCGGTTTTTTTACCGATAGTCAAGGCAACTAAAAGTTAAAATTTCAACCAACTTTCAGACCCTATTTTGTGATCAATAACCAAGTTGGTAACCATTTGTCAAAATAGTTAACCATCGCATAGAAATTGCGCGCGTACTGTCAATTTTAACAGTTTTTTTGGCTTTTGGTCAAAACATCAGCCTGTATGAGTATCTTATCATTTAGCATGACACAGTCAACACTGATAAAAAAAACAATATTGCAACTATCGGGAAATACAGGCGATTAAATACAATACAAAAAGATCATAATTTAAAATATTAATTTAGTGGCAAACAGTAAGATGAATTTCAAATTAAAATGGTTTTCTTAATAAAAATCACAAGCACTTTAAAATGTCGTAAAACTAGGTGTATCTAAGGCGCAGCCTAGAATCTGGCAAGATACATGTGATTAAAATTAAAGATGGCTCGTACACGCAGCTTTGTCGCGCGTTGACGCGGACTCGTGCGCTGGCGAGGACTCGGACTATTTCACGCCCGAGGACGGCGCCGCCACCATACTGACCCACCCCAAACAGATCAAACACCCTGTAAGTGACCGCCCGGTAGAGCTTGCGTTACGACAGAGAGTCAGCGTTACCGAACACCATTTATGTTTTACGTTAACTTCCCAGGCATTTGTTTAGTCTTACTCGGTGGTTTGTTTTAGTATTTCGTTTTACCTGAGTTTTTTAGCACCTGGATGTTTGTTTTAAATAAATAAATAAATAATGCTGGACAATCCACACAACATCATCTAGCCCCAAGCTAAGCATAGCTTGTGTTATGGGTACTATATAGATGACTGATATACTTAATACAGTACAGTACATAGATTTTTTATTATAAATAGAAAATACCTAAAACATAATAATACTAATACTAATTTTAGCTGTATGTTAGATTTTAGAACACTTTAGAATACATCTATTATTTATTTTGAGCTTTTATTTGGGGTTTTTGTTTTAGATTTAGTTTTAGTTGGGGGCTTGTTTTAGTTTTACTCAGAGGATGGTGGCAGGTTTTAGGAATAAGAATTTATTTATGGTTTAGCTGATGTAAAATTTTAGATGTACGGTAAACATAGCAAGGTTATTTATTGTCTTACATTTAACTAGTAAAGTCAGCTCAGTATAGATATGTAGTATGATTAGTCTAGTTGGATACATGGTTAATAAATTTGTGTGTTAGGTTTTTATTTATAAAGTTTTGTAACGACTATTTACAGAGGTGTTCATAGGTTTATACAGAACAATCGTAATTTTAGGCTGACTCTCTGCTACGCTCTGTAGTGTTTGCCGTCGTTTTGTGTTGGTTTTGGCTGTTTTTGTTTCGCGTTATGTGTTTAATTTGCACATTCATTATCATGTGACACTCATTTATTGTTCACACATCATATACATAGCTATAATAAATGTAATATATTTATATTAGATAGTAATCTCTAGATAACCTCTAGATTATCTGGTGGTCTCTTCCACCACCGCAGGGTCAGATATTCTACCACCAAGCAGTAGTGTGCACACTGCACTGTGTTTAGGTTTGAAGGGCACTGTAGTAAGTGAAATTACTGGGCAAGAGACTTATCAATAATGTCTCGGGGTGATAAGCGCAGTGCAGTGCCACGCAAACACTTTTTATCTATAGCTATAGAACGGTGGATATTTATAGACACATGTTTAAACTCTGCTAATCTACTACACCGTTAAAATACATTCTAAAGATCAAAGCTGTCTTTTCCAAGTGTACAAATTGTATCTTTATGGAATATAACAATACAATCACTTTTGATTCGTGAAAACATTACAAAAGTTATAAAGTTATTGAACTACCCTACTAAGTTAGTTCCATCTCTGTCACTCGCACACAATAATAAAAGTTTGTAATTTCAGCATTGTTTAAATTCTCTAAGGTTCAATCAAAACCTTGTTCGAAAAGGTTGAAAGATTAGTTGACTGTACTTATATGTTAGTTTTTATGGCGTGTCGTCGTGTATTAGACATCTCTACGTCAGCGAGTTGATCACATAACTCCAATCTCCTTCTTCTTTTTATTTGTGGCGTCTGTGGCCGGGAACTCCAATCTCCATTGCTCTCTCTAAAACTGTCTACTATGACAGTTTGACTAAGCTTTACTGTCTTATTAGATAGTTAGAGATGGAGATCAATGGATATAGATATTTATTTTCAAAATTGTAGGTACAATTTCACTGTAACTTAACCTAACTACATATTAGATGTAAGATGTACTTAATAGTTGTGTGTTCCAGGAGGCAACGAGCAACGGCGAGTGCACGCCGCAGCAGCGCTGGGCGCTCCCGCACCACGTCACATCGCTTCCTGGTATGCCCGGTAGCGTACTCCTTTACTACTAATAAATATCATCATGTTAGGCCATAACAGAGGCCTATGCGCGGCCTAAAAACTCTGTCATCAGAGTAGGCTACTGACTCATACGAACTTACTTTTATCACGTACATACAATTACAAATGAAGCGCGTGGCATAGCTGGCTAAGTTGTCCTAGCAGATCAACGAAGTTCGCACTGTTCCGCGTGCTCACCTTTTGGATGGGTGACCGCCAGTGGCAATTTCAACTGAGCGCTTGGAGGCCTATTAAATAAAACATCAGAGTTCGCCACTCTAGCTCACATGAACTTATCCATCCCAGTGGAACAAATGTTTGATATAAAACACCAATGCGAATCTTGTTTTATGTCATAATAATGAAGTGAAGTAAAGTTGTTTATCTGATGTAAAGCTTATAGATACTGTATGTTGTACAGGTACTCCGCTGTCGCAGGCCAGCGTGCGCTCGTCCGGCGACTCGTACAGCTCCAGCTCCTCCTCGCGCCAGCTGCTCGCGCGCGCGCCGCGCCCCGCCTGCTAGCCGCCCTCCCTAGGAGCTGAGCTGTGACTGGCCTTTTACCCCCTGCTAGCTGCGACCTAGGCATGTGACGTAGTCGCCCTCTAAACTTTTACTCCCACACTCGCTTGCACTAGCCTGGGGCCTTAGCCAGTTGTCTTTCCGCGGCCGACTGGAGATAAACGTTGTAACAAGTACACGTAAACAAAAGCCAGTCGGCGAGTGATATTGCTTCTTGAGCAAGTAAATAGTTTATCGCTCACTCGCTGGCGGTGGGACAGGTGCCTTATAAGCGCAGGCCACCAGCTAGCGAGCGGGCGAAGCGAGACGTAGGAAACCACACTGACGTAGCTTGTCTCTGCAGCACACCCCGGACACTCAATAAAATGTATGAAGCAAACGCGTGGCAATCATCACATGAATGGTTTGTGTGTTGTATGTGTGAGTGTCATGGTTGGCCTCACCCAAATATAGCAAGAGCGAGATAGGAATATAGGATAGAAGAAAGGTGCCGTGTGGTGCCGGCAAACTCGCGACTGGGATGGGGTAAGTAAAACAAGGAGTAGCCATTCTGTATGTAGTACTAATATCTGTTCTGTGTCTCAAGTTCGTGGTGTGAAGCAAAGTATGAAAAGGCTCGCTCGCTAGCTGGCAGTGTAGCCAGCGCTGCACTCTTCAACATAATTCCAATCGATCGATATTGGACAAGTATTGGAATATGACATTTCGTACTCTTGAGTGCAAATCTAGCGCCAAATTCAACCTCGTTTTTAAGAGTACTAAAACTTTAGGGATTGGATTGTAACTTTCATTGGAATCAAGAGTAAGGCCCTTGGCCAGCACCAGCAACGGCATCACATAAACGGCTCAATGTATAAAAGCTCTACGCTATTGTAATAACTCATATTCGCCGATCAGTGCTGTGCTGACAATAATAAAGTCGGCCAGTTTACGACTCGAATAATACATTGAATCTCAGTCAGTGCTAAATATGCGCTATACATATGGGCCTTATTCATAAACGTACTTCTAACTTCTGTTCGCTAATGTGTCTTTCAAGTCTGTCATTGTTTTTAATCATTAACATAAGAAAGATAAGGAAAGACAATACCGCAGAAATTACAATTCTTTTATGAATAAGGCTATTATTATATTTAAGCTATTCAAATGATTTTTTATAAAACGGAGCAAAAGAAACCATTTTCAAGAATAAAATGCTACAACAGAATCATTGAAAGGGCAAATAAGTGTAATATAAATACTTTTAAGACGTCTGTAATGTAACACATCTATGCAAATAAATATCTCGACTTTTTAGATATAGGCTGTAAATGTAGTAAGGAAAGTAAAATTTGAATTCGAATTATATTATTGCATAAGAAACTTAGCTAGTAAATTAATGGTGACAGTTATGTTAATTTATATTAAATTATTATAAAATTAGATAATCACTGATTCTATTTAAATAAATAGTATTTTTATATAATGCATGTTTAACACTATAGATATAGGGGGTATTTATTATATGGCAAAACTAACAAAAACGAAAAATAAATGTAGCACAATATATTTATTATCGTCATTCTATGTTATGTACTAAATACCTAAGATGTATACAAATTATGTTTATACTGTAGATTGATGGAACATTCCTCTAAAATTATGAATTACATACAATTAAAACTATTATAATTTGTGCAATAATGTAGAAACTTAGCATATGCCCTGATAAAATACATAAAATAAACTGCATTGTTTCAAAAGATGTGTTATTTATTTAAATGCAAAATACAATTAAAAAGTTTTATTATACTTACATTAAAGATTGTCTAAACATTAACATGATGACATATATGGCAGTTATAGGGAAATAAAGCAAATCCACAATATTTCATGACATTGGCAGAAATATCATAACTTAGATCATCTTATATATAAAAATTAATTGCCCGCTTGTTAGGCTCCCTAAAACTCAACAACTGCTGGACCGATTTGGCTAATTTTGTTGTTTCTAAAATGTTCGAGTCCAGGGAAGGTTCAAACGGTGAGAAATAGCGCGAGTGAAACCGCACCAGGTTAACTAGTAGAATATAAAAAATAATGAATAATTAATATATGACTATAACTCATAGACAAGCAAATACACTATGTACATCTAAAATATCTAAAAAACAAACTCTAAAATATAATTATTGCTTCTATCTGTACATTTAGGCAAGTATCATCTAAGTATTGACCTAAAACAGTTTATGTACACAGTACATATAAAATATAGATCTATTTTGATGTGTTTGCATCATGTTCATCAGCTGAGATACTTTCAGAACTAATACTTGTGTTTCTTCTTTTCTCAGTATCAGGAGCACTCATCTTTTTCATGGCATGTCGTCTGGCAGCATATGCAGACATTCGAGTGAGCCTCTCTTGTCTCTGTTCTGGAGTTTCTTTAGCCAACCTCTGTGCTGCATATGCTGACATTCGAGAGAGCCGCTTAGCTCTTTGCTCACTTGTCTCATTGGCTAGTCTTTTAGCTGCATACTCTGACATACGTTTTAGCCTCACAGCTCGCTGTTCAGGGCTTTCATTTGCCAATCTTTGAGCGGCGTACGCTGACATTTTAGCCAGACGCTGTGCTCTTTGTTTTGGCGCTTCTACCTGTTTTTTTTTTTCAACTAAACTACATGTTTCTAAAGGAAAATTATGATTAGTAGCTGCTACTGCATTCGGCTTCTCGTCATTGAAAGGGTCGTAGTCCAAACAAAAACCAGCAGTTGTGCTCGAAGCCGTATCATCATCGATTTGTTCCGATTTAATATTAGTAATCCACTGATTGTTAGTGTTCGCTATTACCAGTTTGTTCCAGGAATCTGAGGAGCCGGAATCATCCATATTGATTGTTCACTGATAAGGTTATCCACAGGACCATATTATGATCTCTGTACAGTACAAAGAATTTACATAGAAGTAAACTGCGTTAAAATGTGTAAATAATTTTACTTTTTCAACATCAAATCTAAATAGACAAAAGTCAAAATTCAACAACAGATTATGCGACTAAACGTAGTGCTTACATTCTTTTGGCAGGCGACCATTCACATTCAGTCAGCCAGCGACGCTCCACCTTCGACCTAAGGATGTTAGATATCGAACGTTAAAGTAACTTTCTTTAATATACATACAAGGTGTAAAAATACTAAGTACTACCGAAAACGGGAGGGGTTGGGGGGGGGGGGGGGGTGGTAGGAAGTGCAATCAGACCATGATTCTAATAATATTTAACGAAAAAAAACGCAAAAAGAATGTTGACTTATCTCAGTTTTTTTTTTCTTTTAGTTACCTAGGTACCCATAGATACTACATGTTAAGACCACATCTATCTAATTATCTCATTCAAAAAGCATAAAAAAACAGCAATGTACAGCACGAACAGATGATCTCGCCAGGTCACCTGGCGACGCCCCGCACCGCGCACCGCTTATCTAAAATCCAATCGCGTGGTCGCTTCACACGACTAATACCTTGTTGGGTGCTAAAATAAACAAAAATCGTATTTTCTCCTGCAATAACTTTTTTTCGGTTGGTTGTGTTTTGGGATGCTGTACCAAAATTTGCTAATGTTTTATCACCAGCTTTAAAAATGGGGACTACTCGCGGTTGTTTCCAAATTTCCGGATATGTGCCTGTTTTTAGTGATAAGTTAAAAATATGTGCTATGGGAGATGAAAATTGCGTTTTGAAAGCTTTTACAATGTATGGAGGAATATTGTCAGGACCTGAAGAGCTTTTCGGTTTAAGGCTTTTAATGAAACATTCTATTTCCACTGGTGTAAAATCAATAATATTTATTACCGAATGCTCACAACTTATTGGAAAAAAAGTCCGGCAGAAGTCATGGTCCGCAAAAAGTCCGCCAAGGTCCGAAAAAGTCCAAAAACGGACCAAAAAGTCCGCGCCGGCAACACTGGGCCACTGACTCATACGAACGAACGAACGAACACAACTATAGCAAGAGCGAGAAGCATACTTTCGCTTGCTCTGGCATGCGCGCGCTTGGTTGGACCTACACAAAATCAAAATAAACGTGTGCCCTAACCCATAAAAAGGTGCTGGCAAACTTGCGACCGGGTGAGGTAAATAAAACCGGTGGGAGGTAGAGAGAGGTCATTCTGTACGTAGTACTAATAATCTGTTCTGTGCTAAAGTATGATCATTGTTTTTTTTTTTCCCCCAATTGGCAGGCTAGAGTCCTGAGACCGTATGATCATTGAGTGAGTAGCAAAGTCAGTGTTGACGCCAAATTATTTTATTGGTATAGTAAATAACGATGTTTTTTTGTATAAACAAGTTTTAAAATCGATTTTTTTTTAAACAATCTATTATTTGCAAATTTATAGTGTTGCTGCATGTTTTTAATACTTTGCACATAGCAAGAGTGCCACTCCTTATTAGTTCAAAATACTGTTGCCAACAACTTTTAGGTTTGGTGCTAGACATTCGATATTGTTCCATAAAAATACTCAGATTTTTTTATGAAGAATAAATCAATTATTTATAAATCTATTTTTTATTTTTTTATTTTTTTTTGACTGGTATTGGTGTAAAGGAATTTAGAGTTATGTTCCTTGTACTAAGGATAGTTTTATCCCTAAAGTACGGTACTGCTATGAGTGGTACTGGGTAGTTTTAAGGCAAGCAACATCGCATAACATTTGACAAAGAGTCAATAGCGGGTCAGCACAACACTGACTTTGCTACTGACTCAATGTAAATCATCATCATCATCATCCACAGCCCGATTTCACCCACTGGTGGGTATAGGCCTCCCTTTTTACTGAAGTATGACGGCGCGTGCCGTTTACGTGAAAATAACCGAGGCCGGAGGTGAGAAAAAAGGGTAACGTAGAGGGGATTCGGTAAGGCAGGTATATATTATAAGCATATTGATATAGTCGGCGACTAGAACGAAGTGTTCGAGAATTCATTATTGGAATTATCAGTTTATTACACAATGTGTAATCGTTTTAAACAACTATTGTGAAATTATGTTGCATTAATAAGCCAAGTCTCAATCTGTTTTGTTGATTTTTCTAAAGCGTTCGATTCTGTCAAATGGCCAAAGCTCTGGAACACCCTTATAGAAATGGGTACCCCTAAACATCTCGTACACTTGCTTAGACGTCTCTACGAGGATGGAACAGCTTCCGTAAGAACAGATGAAGTAATATCCAGTAATTTCCAGCTTACTGCGGGTGTTCGACAGGGTTGCATTGTTTCTCCGCTCTTGTTCAACATCTACACAGAGCTTATAATGAGAATTGCTCTTGAGAACTGGACCGACGGTGTTGCAATTGGAGGTTTGAGGATCTCGAATTTGCGTTATGCTGGCGAAAAATGCTTCGAATCTCATGGACAGAGTTCCGTACCAATAGGTCCATACTCCAGGAACTCAATATCAAGCAGCGACTTACATCCATTGTGCAGTCTCGCATCCGCACTTTCTTCGGACACATCTCACGATGCGGGGAGGTGTCCATTGAACGCCTCGTAGTGCAGGGAAGAGTGGAGGGCAGACGAGCGCGAGGCATATCACCTCTGAGATGGACAGACCAGATAAAGACTGCATTAAGTGGCCCGCTGCATGAATGTACCAGGAAAGCTGCGATTTGAGATGAGTGGCGTCGAATTGTGAAGCAAGCCACAGCTCCCCCTGAAGTGACGACCACGACCGCTCTGTCGAGAGTGTAACGAAGAAGAAGAAGAAGAATAAGCCAAGTACCTACTTATCTACAGTTCGCAATGACTCGATATTGTACAAGTTATCTTTACTACATCAAAGTGTAGTGATTTTTAGGAATCTTGTAAATGTACGTAGTAAATATGCCAGTTACCTGTTGTGTAAAGTTTTATGTTTCTTTCACATTTATTCATTTTATTATATTTATTGATTTATTCAACATTCACATTTATTATATTTATTGATTCATGTTTCTTTCACATTCGACAGGAGTCATAGAGATTGCAGAAAAAGAAGTTGAAACTCTTCATTGGGTAATAACGCCCACTAACCAAAACAAGCCCACCCGTTTCTAAGAAGTTCTGATGTAGGCCTGGAAGCGCCTTCAAGTACTCTAGTCTCTAATTTAATTTATTTGTGTTGTTGTCACAGAATAGTTATTAGTAGTTCTGTTGTGTGCGATTGTGTAACTCTATGTAAACGGATTGTACATCAAAGTGTGCGTCCTTACGGATAGTAAGTTCCTTGAGTGTTGGTGTGGGTGAGTTGTTGTGTGAGTTTGTTTGTGAATGTGAGTCACATTCACAAACAAACTCACACAATGTGACTGTCATTCAAAGATTCTAACATTCATTTGTCAGCCAGTGAGCCAATAGTTGGCACAAAATCTATCTGTTTTTCAGTGAAAGAAATTTATTTTTTTATAAATTGCAATAATACAGTAAAGGTAATTTTGTGTGTATTCGTTTATTTAGAAACAGCTATTTCTTGCAACACAACATTACTATCAGATAAACGAGTTTTATTTCATGACTGGAACCCTCAACTGGAAAAGATATTGTAATGACCAATATTTTGTTGTTTTATTAATTATTCTTTAATCCCGTGCTTTGTTCCTAAACTAGTTCTTTTCGATGTGGATTTACAGAAGATAAGGTGGTTCAAGCTAAGATTGTGTTGTGCCACAATGGTGATAAACTAATTGTCGAACGAAACAGCTGGATTGTAATAATTGGGTTTAAAAACAATAATGGAAATGGACAGCGTACCGGACTCTCCGGCGAAGTCGTGCTCCGTCGAAGGTTTGGAGGGCGAAATGCCTTCAGCCTTCGAGAGTGAAACTGACTACTCCAGCATCAGAGGGAAGGTAACAACAAAGGTCTTTTGTTTATTATCTGGGATTCCCGAGATAATGTTTCTCAAATGACTAGCTACTTATAATTTCGTCTCAGTCATTAGTGTAACACATGTTTTTCTGACTGCTAAACATGCAACTCACATTAACTTACTCGTAAATGATAGATCATTAAAAATCCCTACCTACTAAATCAATATCCTGAAAGTATTGTGTATTGTGCTGCTGGCTGATCTCGATCATCATGAAGTTACCCGTTTTAATGCACAATGGTGCTTCTGGGAATTAAATTATCTTTGCGCATCACAAACAGCTAAATTCACAATGGCCAAGATCTGTCTGCAGTACTATATTTTTATTATAATTGTATTTATTTTTTTACACACTTATTTTCTTGGCATGAGCCTCACCTATAATCAATTGGCAACGCACTGAAGCTTTATGATGAAAAGCGATTATCAAAAAAAAGCTAGGAACCCAGCCAAGTTTGTTGCCAGATTCTAGGCTGGGGTGCTGGAACTGGCGTAAATTCACCTAGTTTTAAGATGATTCAAAATGATTCTTGTGATATGATTGAATGAAAAGATATTTGATTTGATTTGTAACAAATTCTGTAACATTTAAAACATTATGGTGCAATTATCTATCTTATGCAACAGCTATCTAGATTGTGTATCAGATTAGGTAATAGTTATCAGAACTATTGCACACGAGATAATGCACCTAACTAAAACAATATTTTATAGCTATTTAGTTTGTACAAAACAAATTTTTATGATTTGGTAATATCAAGTCCTGTTGCATCATGTGTGTGGTGCAACACAGCTACGGTACAACTTTATAAAGTGATGCAATATTATGAATCATTTGTGGGTAAAACCATAATATCCTATCAATCAAAAACAATCAAGTGTAGTGAATCTTCTTATTCTTAAGTTTTCATTTATGTATTTTGGTAGTAATACTGTAAACTTCTATCATTTCTGAATAAATAAATCTAAATCTAAATATAAAGTGAACTTGACTTTACAACACCATGACACATCAGTGAAAGCTACTCGTATGATATAATAAAATCTTCTTATAATATAAAATGAATTGCTGTGTGTTAGGCTCGCTAACGAAAACGACTAGACGGATTTGGCAAATTTTGGTCTTAAAATGTTTGTCCAGGCAAGGTTTAAATGGTGAGAAAATATGGAGAACTAACAAAATAACAAGTGAAACTGCGCAGGGCAGCTAGTAAATAAATAAATAAATATTTTGAGGAAGTTAAGTATTTATCTCTTTATCTATCAATTGAGTATAATACGAGATTACTTACTTTGAATAAATGAAATTCATAATTTGGTACATCATAAACTAACTTAAGTTGCTTTATAAAATAAAACATCTTGAACTTAACATGTGTTAATGCTGGCTTGGGAAATTATTTGTTCCTTATGGAACAATTACAGTTTTAATAATCATGTGTCCTACTGCTGGGCAAAGGCCTTCTCTTAAAAATTGAAAAAATAATTTGAAAATGCTATCCATTATTTGTTTTTAGATGATTCTAGTGAGCCCTAATGCTGATGAGTATGAACTGCTCCATAAGCAACTCCTAGAGAGGCTAGAAGCTGGAAATGGGGAGATCATTTATGATATCGGACAAGGACAAGGTATTTAAAAACAAAACTTATTTTTATTTTATAAAAATTGTCCCCTACCTCAAGAAAACAAACTGCTACTTATTTATTGGTTGATGAATTTTTCATTCTCTATATGGTATTCAGTAATTTGATGATTAATAATTCTTACAATACTTTGAGAACTATACATTTCGAAGCTAATAATTATGTATAGTACTGAACTCTTAATCCATATCCAACCCATGTTATAAGCTTTTTAGTTAGTTTAAAAAGTATGTAGGTATACACAATACTCTATAATTACTTGCATTGGTTGTGAATATTCAAGAACTGAATTCAAAAGATTTTAATTTAAAATCTATTGTTACAAGGTTGTGGCATTCTCTATAGTGGTATTTATTGTTACATTACCAAATACCATTAAGCTTGATTACTGTTATAGTTATGTAATAAACATAATGTTAGATAAGCAATGTTATAACATCTGTTTCTTTTACTACTACAATAATGTCTAATGGTACCTATTGTACAACTGAAGTGTAAATGAAAATTGAATTGAATTGAAATACCTACACTGCTATACCATTATTGCTACGGTCATTAAAGTCAAATCTATATTTATATAGTAACTACGATTTACCTACGCACGCATTGCAAGAGGTAGATGCTGAAACGACAGAGATGCAATATTAGAAACTGCGACTGAGTAAACGATACGACGATAGTATTGACGTGGCATAATAAAAGGCTGAACCACTTTTAATATTTTATTTATTTTTGGAGAGCAAGGCGACGTTTTCAAATCGAAATCAGTATTTTATGTCTCTAACAAGTATCGCAACCGTTTTCGGTCGTTACATATAAAAACGCATCTTAAATGTTTCGCAACAAGGTAGATAGTACATTGTAGACACGACACGGATGCAAAATTGAAAACTGCAACAGAATAAACGAGAAAGTCAACTGCTTGCGGTCGGTGTAAGAGTGGCACATGAGGCTTTCGATGTTAGCCTCAAGGTGACAACCTGCGAGGGATACCTCTGGTATTGCAAGCGTCCATAGGCTGCGGTAACCGCTTACCATCTTGTGGGCCGTACGCTTGGTTGCCACTTCAGTTGTATAAAAAAAAAAAAGAGTTTTAAATGGCGTTACAAGGTAGATATAACATTGCAGACGGGCGCGGGCTCACAGAAGACGAGTTCAGCGCGTCCGTAGCGACGCTGCAGTCGCTCGCGAGCGGCGAGCGCGTGTCCCTGGTGGAGCTGCGCCGCTGGGACTGCGGCTCGGGACACGTGGCGCAGTACTTACTGCGCACTGAGGTCGATCACACTGACTTCATGGAAATTAGGTACCTGATAAATACTTGCGTTACTGACTGACTTAATTACTATATATAATACTTGAGCTTAAACCATAGCTCCTATAAAAAGTATGTAGAGTCATTTGTCCCGCAGCGTAAATCAAAAACCTCTAGCTTCTCAACCGGGCAATCTCGCACCTAAATACCATTGATTATTAACCTAAATGCCCATCATTTAAATTTACTTAAATACCCTAAATACCTAAAGTAGCCACTGCATGTTGGCCGAGTGAAGGTGAGCGTAGGCAAGACAAGTTCACGTTTGGCAAGTCGAAACAAACCAATACATCAATAGTGTAAGTTTACTTACTTATTATCAATGTCTTTGATTGATGCTTGGCTTGATTCGGCCAGCTAGGCGAGCGACGCCGAGTGGCACCGAGTGATGCTGTCCACACGTTGCAATTGGCGTTCACTCGGCAAGGCTAGGCCAACATGTATAGGCTACTTAACACCTAAACCCCCTACCGTCGTCCCCACAGGGTGGCAGTAGTAGGCAACGTGGACGCGGGCAAGTCGACGCTGCTGGGCGTGCTCACGCACGGCGAGCTGGACAACGGGCGTGGCTACGCGCGCCAGCGGCTCTTCCGGCACAAGCACGAGATGGAGAGCGGCCGGACCAGCTCCGTAGGCAACGATATCCTGGGATTCGATAACATGGGTACTGTTCTATCTTTGCTCATTCAAATAGGGTAGATTAATTTTGTCGCCACCAGCTTTTTTGACCTGCCGTCATTTGAAAGTTGTTTTTTACTAGCGACCCGCCCGGCTTCGCACGGCTGCCTAAGCTGTGTATAAACCTTGTTCTTGAGTGTATGTGTCAGTGGTCAGAGTGACAGAGTTTAAAAGCCGCCCGAAGGCCTCTGGCATGGCCTAACAACTCTGAAAAACCCTGGACCGACTGCTTAACGTGCCCTCTAAAGCACGGGAGCGCTCAGCTGAAATTGCCACTGGCGGTAACCCATCCCAATGATGGCTACGCGGAACAGTGTTTAACTTCCTTAGCCAGCTACGTCACGAGCGCTCATTACTAATATGTACTTGCTGCATACTCATAGTGTTCTCAACCTTACTTATACAATAAACTTTCACTTTAGCGGTTTGCCTTGCCAAGTATTATCATTATTAATAACATGAGTATCTAATGCTGTTGTCTACATATTTAAATAAATATATTGATGTACATTTGGCACCGCGCCATCTAGCCCTTAGCTGAGCAAAGCTTGTACTATGAAATATAGAGTCGATTGTAATTCCGATCAATCGATTTCACTTGATTTCGATAAAAACTTAAATATTTGGTACGTTTTTTATATGGCAGCTTGTTGCTTGATATTAGATTGCAACCGAGTTGCGTAATCACCCTACTAATAACTGATAGAATACAAACTTTTATGATAAGTGCATTAAAAACAGCTACCGTGGTCCAATTTCTCTAACAGTTTGTAGTTTGTACCACGACGAGTAAGTAAAACTGTTCATGATCCAACTGTCAGGTTTTTTTTCGTCAGTAATTTATTGTTATGACCCGTGGTACAAAAGAGGGACTATTGTCCAACTGGTATTATGAACATCTGCTGAGTTGAATCGGTCGTACCACGGGGAATTAAAATAACCTTGAATCCAACTGTCAGAATACCTACAATTTTTTTTTTAACCTTTGACCATAACATTAGGAAAATATTGTGCTATATTGTCATTTTTTAAATTGGCTTATCGCAAAAAATTCAAACAACAAACCTTCGAGAATATAAACAAATTATTATTAAACAATTTTTTTTTTATGTCAACTAGTGACAAGACAATCAAGGCGCCCACCTGCCCCCCGATTGCGTAAAACGGTTGCAATCAATTTCACTTGGTTTCAATCAAAAAGTGACGTATTTTGTATGAATCTGACAGCTAATTGACAGTTCACTGATTGAAATCAGATTGAAACCGAGTTACGCAATCGGGGCCTGATGTTAAGCACCACGCCTGACTATTACAGATGCAGTGCCACCCAAAGCTTAAAGTTTTTAAGTATTTGCGTGGCACTGCACTGCGCTTATCACCCCGAGACATTGTTGTTAAGTCTCTTTCGCCCAGTAATTTCACTGTTCTTAATGTCTTTGCATCAACAAACTTTGGAATGCCAACTGACTATTGATTTTGTTCATCTCATCATCCAGGTAACGTTGTGAACAAGCCCGACCACGGCACGCTGGACTGGGTGAAGATCTGCGAGAAGTCGTCGAAGGTGATAACGTTCATCGACCTGGCGGGGCACGAGCGGTACCTCAAGACCACCGTCTTCGGCATGACCGGCCACGCGCCTGACTTCGGCATGCTCATGGTGAGATCAGATCACACTATTATCTATTGGCTGAAGGTATCGACAGAATATCAGCGCCTAGCTTCTTCCTAGTGGCAAGGCACAATGCTGAGTCGAGGCCTTGTTGCTGTTGTAGCACACAAGTACATGAAAGCGTCAATTGTTGCTGTTCGAGTACTTTTTTTTTTTTATACAACTGAAGTGGCAACCAAGCGTACAGCCCACAGGATGGTAAGTGGTTACCGCAGCCTGTGGACGCTTGCAATACCAGAGGTATTACTCGCGGGTGCCACCTTGAGGCTAAGATCGAAAGCCTCATGTGCCAGTAATTACACCGGAAACCATACCCTTCACATCGGAACACAGCAATGCGAGCATTACTGCTTGGCGGCAGAAATAGGTATGGTGGTAGTCCTTCCCCGGACGAGCTCTATCACAGACAACTCTACTACTCTTAAAAAGTACTACTGATTTTTTTCTTTTTTTTTGCATGTACTGTATGTGTGTGTCTTAATAGCAAATAAAAATATGTCTATGCCTATTACATCACATAGAGTACAGTAGAAGAGTTCTTTGTGATAGAGCTCGTTTGGGAGAGGACTACCACGATACCACTACAACCATATTTCTGCCGTCAAGCAGTAATGTTTGCATTGCTGTGTTCCGGTCCGAAGGGTATGGTTTCCGGTGAAATTACAGGCACATAAGATCTACGTCTCAGGGTGGCCCGTGAGTGATACTTCTGGTATTGCAAGCGCCCATAAGCTGCGGTAACCGCTTACCATCTTGTGGGCTGTAAATCTCTTAAAAAACTACAGTTTCCGAGTTTCATGCGAATGAAGTCGCAGGCATCGACTAGTATTTATAATAATATTATAAATGCGAAAGTCTGTGTGTATGTTTGTTACCACGTATCTCCGTGACGACTTAACCGATTGTGATGATATTTGCAATGTAGATGGCTTTAGTCCTGAAATAACACATAGTTTACTTTTATCCCGGAAAAATGTACTATTCCTGTGGGATAGGATTGAAACTACAAAAACGCGGGTGGAGCCGCGCGGGTCAGCTCGTTTATATCATAAAAAATATCAGTAGAAAAGAATAATTAATGATGTTCAATGATGTTGTGTTATTACAAGATTATCTAACATTGACGACCAATGTGGCGCGGTGGGCGAAGGTCCGCCTGCGACGCAGAGGTTGCGGGTTCGATTCCCGCCTTGGGACAAATGTTTGTAGGATCTGCAAATATTTGTTCCGGGTGTTCTGGGTGTTTTCTATGTATAATAAAAAATATCTATCTATGTATTGTATTGTATTAAATATATATCAGTCATCTAGTACCCATAATACAGCTCTGTTTAACAGCAGCTTACCTTAGGCTAGATGATGCAGTGTGGATTGACCAGCATTATTTATTTATTTTATTTATTTATTGCAGATCGGAGCCAACGCGGGTATTGTAGGCATGACGAAGGAGCACCTCGGCTTAGCGCTCGCTCTATCGGTCCCCGTGTTCGTGGTGGTCACTAAGATAGACATGTGTCCACCCAACGTGCTCCAGGACAACCTGAAGCTGCTGATCCGCATCCTCAAGTCCTCGGGCTGCCGGAAGGTGCCCGTTATGGTGAAGAGCAAAGATGACGTTATCGTTAGTGCTACCAACTTTGTGTCGCAGAGGTAAGATCTTCTGGTTGTACGAAGCACATGCGTATTATCTTCAGCACAATTGTTGGAAACAAATGGCTGAGAATAATTAAGGTTTTTTTATTTTTACTATTTATATAATAGGGTATTTTATTATTAGTGCATAATAATCAAGGAGTGTGTTCCACACACAAAAAAATACATGTACCTTTTTTTAACATTTTGTCTGAAAAATCTCGAGTAAATCAATTACGTTTTTCTGGTCTGGTTATGCGGCTATTTACAGCTTGTTTTTGTCATTTATAGAATAGAATAGAATAGAAAAATATTTATTTAACGCCACACAATTAACATAAAAATAAAAATAACAATAAAAATTAAAACTTAACTGTGTTAACTTAACTTACTGTTATTAAACTTAACTTAACTTTATGCTGACGTTTCAAAGCTATTTAGAAGCTCTTCTTCATGAGCACCGCCCGGGATAGCTAAATAGCTTCGAAACGTTATCATATTTGACAAAAAAACTTTTTAAAATGATTTCTATAGTTTCAATTCTTTTTTTTACCAATTAGATATGATTTCACCATCCGTATGAATTGTATATGTATGTCAGCACGTCTGAATTGTTGTTTTTATCGCAGACTATGCCCAATCTTCCAAGTGTCGAATGTGACTGGCGACCACCTAGACCTCCTGACTATGTTCCTGAACCTGCTGAAAACGAGGATGCCCTCGCAAGACGACAAGCCGGCAGAGTTCCAGATTGATGACACTTATTCCGTTCCCGTAAGTGTTATTTTTGCACAAATTTATCGTTTGTATTAGCTAATACCTTTCATAATTGACTTTTAAACTGGACCGCCAGCAAAATATCGTGTCCCGAGCACGAAAAACTATGGTAACGTCATTATTGTTTGCATTAAGTTGTAAAGCGCCTACAAAAACTACAAATGCTCCGTACAAATTGCATGATTTTGTTTTTTGCACCAACTATCGCAATGCTTAGAGAAATCC
Organism: Colostygia pectinataria; assembly: GCA_951394395.1. Lineage (NCBI taxonomy): Eukaryota > Metazoa > Arthropoda > Insecta > Lepidoptera > Geometridae > Colostygia > Colostygia pectinataria. The sequence continues at coordinate 12,626,846 of OX596352.1, read as the reverse complement.
TACAAAATTTTATATTTATTTTAGGGTGTTGGTACAGTGGTATCTGGTACAACCCTAGCCGGAGTGATACGACTAAACGATACGCTAATGTTGGGACCGGACCCACTCGGCCGCTTCCAGCCAATCACCGTCAAGAGCATCCATCGCAAGCGCATGCCCGTGCCCGAGGTGCGAGGGGGACAGACTGCTAGCTTTGCGCTCAAGAAGGTAAGTCAGAAAAAGACGTCTTAGTTGTGTTATAATTAAAGTCTATTTTTGTTCATTCTAGGTCACATATTATGATAGGGGAATTCCCCAAAACGTTGTGCCTTATCATAGAATCGACGCAACATTCCCGTTATAGGTTTTAGAGGAAGTACAAAAACACCGAAGCGCATTTTTTTATACTTCATGATGCTTTAGGACATACAGTCGGTCCCGGCTTTTTCAAAGTTGTTAGGCCATGACAGAGGCCTTCGGGCGGCCTAGAAACTCTGTCACCAGAGTTGGCCACTCACTCATACGAACGAACGAGGACACTTTAGGATGCCTTTGTGTCAGAAGTACCATTGATTTGTACCATTTAGGATAAACATAACACAGATTCTTCTAACACAGGTTATCAAAACTTAACTGAAGTGCCTGTAATATTTAGGAATTGTAACTTAAATAAAACATATTTTGATTTATGATTTTTTGATTTGAACACTGATGACACAGATTATAATGTTTTTTTTCCGCTAAAAGTTCTATACATGTTTAAAGTATTTATCTACAGGTTCCAATATACAGAGCATGATATTTGTTCTGAATTCCACAGATAAAGCGTTCTCAGATCCGCAAAGGCATGGTGATGGTGTCTCCCGCGCTGAACCCGCAAGCGTGCTGGCAGTTCGAGGGAGAGATACTGGTGCTGCACCATCCCACCACCATATCCTCACGGTACCAGGCTATGGGTCAGTATCAAATACACAAAAACGAATCTATCACTTTTTTAAAATATTTTGACCTAGGTATGACAAGGAAAGACAATACTTAGCAAGCCTCTAAACTCACAGTTTCTTATGTGAATAAGGGCATAAGTTTGTACATATATCCTGCGACGCCGAGCCGCGCGCCGCTCGTGTTACACGACCGATACTTTGCTGGGTGCTAAAATAAATAAAAATACTTTTTTCTGATTTCTCCTGCTATAATATTTTTTTTCGGAAGACAGACACATTTTTTTATTGGGTTTTGTGGTGCTTTATCATCTCCTTTCGTTTTCGGTAGTCGTTCTTTTTTACTCCCTGTAGTTGAAAGAGTTCATGATATGTTCAAGATGTTTAATTCTGTGTTAATTATTTCCAAATATCTGTCTTAAATTTTTCCTGGATATTGGAATTACCATTGTTCTAATATTTAATTTAAAATGTATTTGTGTTTCTTGTTGGATGTTTTAATAAATTTACTATTTACTATTCACTGCCAAATAAAAATATATTTAACTAGCCGATCCACCCCCGCTTCGCGCGGGTCAATGAAACCGCACCCGTGCAAAACCGGGGCGGGTCGCTAGTAATAAAATATACCCTATGTTACTCAGGGATAATGTAGCATTCTAATAAAATAATTTTTGAAATCGGACTAGTAGTTTTGTTGTGTTGTTGCCGGCAGTGCACTGCGGCAGCATCCGGCAGACGGCGTCCATCCTGGAGATGTCCCGCGACTGCCTGCGCACCGGCGACAAGGCGCTCGTGCGCTTCCGCTTCATCAAGCACCCGGAGTACCTCAAGCGGGGGCAGAGGATGGTAACACACCTTTATTGGCGACCGATGTGGCGCGGCGGGCGAAGGTCCGCCTGCGACGCGGGACTTGCGGGTTCGATTCCCGCCTTGGGACAAATGTTTGTACGATCTGCAGGAGTATTTTGAAACGGTCGGAAAGGTGTCGGGTCGGAAACTTTGATTTTGTCAGGAACGTTTTCGAATTACGGAATCTTCGTCAGGAAGCATCCAATACCGAAGGAATTGGCTTTCCGACAGTTTCAAAATACCCCCTGCTGCAAATATTTGTTCCAGGTGTTCTTGGTGTTTTCTATGTATAATAAAAAATACCTATCTATGTATTGTATTAAGTATATTGGTCATCTAGTACCCATAATACAAGCTCTGCTTAGCTTGGGGCTAGATGATACTGTGTGGATTGTCCTGCATTTTTTTTTTATTACTATACAAACCTCTTTTCAGCCAACACTATTTATACACTAAATAAGAACGCAAAGTTTGTTACTTCTTCTCGCCCAAACGGCTGGACGGATCTTGTAATACTTATACATAATTTATGACCTAGGAATCCTGGGGTAAAACATAACCGCGGGAGAAACAGTGGGTCGCCGCTAGTTTTAATAAAAGATAATCGAATCTTAGGGAATGATACCCATTGAAGCGTTATTTATTTGTTAATTTTCCTCAAGAATTTGTTCAAAACAATACAGAATCAGTTAAAAAGCGTGTATTTCGCGTTCTTTATGTAGCTATTATTACTGCTGCTACTACTTCTACTCCTACTCCTACTCCTAGATAAAGAATGACTTGTGACTCCCAGTAAAGCTCGACATAAACTGTATATTGCCGCAGGTATTCCGCGAGGGTAGAACGAAAGCGGTGGGCAACGTCCTCCGGCCGGAGTTTTCCGTCATGAAGCCGGCGGCGCGCGCGCAGCCCGCGCGGCACAACCTGCAGCGCACCGCGCAGCCCGCGCACCACCCCGACGTGGAGAAGCACCTGGTAACACCATGCTTCTCTATCATAACACGGCTGTCCTGGCTATTTAAAAGTTGTTAGGCCATGACAGAGGCCTTTGGGCGGCCTCCATTGGTAAGCCGGATGAAGAATAAAAAAATATACTGCAAAATAACAGAAAAAAAACAATGATGACTAAGTAACCACGATATTATTTGGAAATTACGATTTGTATGTTTGCTGCTGACTGTACCTATGCAAAACTAAACAAAACTACAAAAAAAAAATTAGCATAGATTTTATAGATACCTATACTAGATGTTAGGAAATACTTTTGCTTTGCGTGGTGGTGAAAGGGACCTTAGCCCAGCATGATGCAGCGCTGATTTCAGCTGAGACCAGTGTTGCCCTCACAGATGAGCAAATCTATCTAAAAAGTAATTTCCCCTCGTAGATGGAGGACGACGTGACAGCGACCGACTCTCCGTTCGAGGTGTCGGGCGACAAGCGCAGCGCGGCGGCGGGCGGCGGCGCGGGCGCGGGCGGCGCGCGGCGGCCGCGCCGGCGCCACGCCAAGCCGCCCGACCAGGCCGTCGCCGCCGTCTAAGCTCCTCGCACCGACATCGCCACCCCGCTGTATACCTACACTGTCCAACATATATTTCAAGCATTGCGTTGCCTATGTCGAAAGTAATAAGGTTTATATTTGGTTGAAGTTTTATAAAGGATTACCTTGCGGCTGATAGACCTAAATAGAAAAGTAGTGAGATGGTAGGAACACCATGATTTGCTGGTGTGACAAAACCTCACACTTCATATTTTATTAACTGTGGATGTTTGATTCCATGTATGTTTAGTCATCAGAAAAGTTCTATCTCCAAACACTGTCTTAAAGGCCTGGTAATAAATATTTTTTAACAAAAACAATTTTCAGTACTTATAACTTCTATCTGTAGGTACTTTGAAAAAGGAATGGTTTAGCTATCACATGGGCAATGTAATGACACATGTACCTGGGGTACATTGACGATTTTTAATAATTCACATGGCGTTTTATCTCTCAATTCAACTAGCCCTCATGTTAGTAAAACACACTGCAGAAGCTAGGTTTAAGAGAAGTACAATTTGAGTGTTACGCCTATTAGTAGTTGTAAGTAGAATTACACTTTACCTCATATTTGTGTATCTATTTGGTACTGAGGTACATATTTTTGACTTGATATGATAATAGTTCTCATAGCTGTAAATTGGCTGTTTTTGATGTTTCTCATTCATATCTAAGTGTTTCTATGTCTAATGGTAATGAATAGTAATTTTGTATAATCAGGAACAGACTTACTGAGTGGATTGTAAAAGGGGATGTGTAGGTTGGAATGTTTTTATCTAAAATATATATTGGATTTTTATGTTTGTAGAGAATATTGGCACATACTGATTAGTATGGGCCACAAACAGCTAAAAGCTAGTTTGGACATACTTTGGAAGGAATTTATATTTTTTTAGTGAAAGAACCACTTGTATTTTGTTTCTTTGGAAAATTTAAACACAAAAAAGTTTAGGAAGGCTAGCTGCAATTCTCCATATCAATATTTTCAGTATTCGCTATTTACCAAGATTGTGATCGACATAGTATAAGTAAATTAATATTTTATTGATTTGATTTTCAAAATAAAAAAACTAGCTCAAAATAAACCCTATTTTATTTAAAAATTCTACAAATATTGCATCATCTGTCTAACTATGTTTTATTATTTTTTCAATTGCTTTTTGGCATCTTCAATGCCTTCTTTCATGTTTTGTCTAAACTTTTGTAGAAATGAAATAAGTCTGCTGACTTTTTGAGGGTCAATATCTTCTAGTTTCCCCTTTCCTCTGTAAAAGAAGGAGACTGCAAGTTGAGCTGCTCTTCTCACGGGATATGACTCCGCAAGCCTCTGCACAAGGTGCTCATTGTTAGCCAAGTATCTGAATAGGGCACGGAGAGGCATAGTAACTGTCACTTGAATGATGTTTCAAATGAGCACATATTACGATACTTTTGCAAAAGTTCTCGCTTCAGTCTTAGCTGAGTTCTCAGTATTTCAAATTGTTTGATTTGATCCTGCTTATTGAAATCTATTCCTGGTAATCTCTTTATCTGAAAATAATAATACATTGTTGATTCAACAAAATAGGTTGATACAAAGAATATAAAATTATGATACATATAACAATTCTGGTATTCTCGACATTCAAATTATTAGATTTACCTGAGAACGAGCAATTTCTAATTTCTTTTGCAGTTCCAAGACTTTCAAACTGCACTCTTGCGACTCACGAGCTTTAGCAGACGTCTCATGGTAGTCTCTCTCGACACTATAACAATTGAAAGACGTAATAAACATACGAGCTATCGTATTGACAAATTAGAAACTAAAAATAAAAACTGCTATTTATACCTCCGGATGATTTCGTACACAATCGGCAGAAAATCTACGTCTACCTCTTGCACTGATAATGGATAGTTGTTTTGTTCGGAATGATCAGTATTATTTTCCATGAGTACGTTTGAAATGTGGTTGAAATTATGAACAGCACACCGAAAACTTGCGAATACCACAACGTTCTTAGGAATGGGAAGTTTTATTATAAATGAAAAGCAAGTAACTCAACACAACATCAATACCTTTTTCCTTGATTGATTAACAAACGTACAGACAGACTTCTTCTTCTTTTAATTTGTGTGGCGTCTGTGCAGACAGACTTGATTTGATGATTTTTTTAGAAGAGATTGTCTTTGGCTATCTTATCAACACGACATGGGTCCTCCCATTTTAATTATTTTTCTCGTGTTATTCTAAGTTTTATTGCGTTAATTTGGTGGCAGTTTATCCAATTTAACTTTTTAATTAGCACAAGTGTAAGTAATAGAAATGGAGGGGTTATGTTGGTTGGTAATTTAGTCAAAGACTTTCCAAGGTAATTTTGAAAGAAAAGTCATCATTTCTTTCCAAATTTCGTTTGAGTAAACGTTGTTATGCGACAATCAAACTAATACACTTGACACTGGCACTGGCAAAATTGTGGCAAATAAGCCACAGAGTCCATAAAAGAAGAAGAAAGTAAATAATAGAAGAAGACGACTAGAAACACTTCTCAGTTCTCTGTGAACGTAGTGCTTACATTCTCTTGGCTTCTCTGGACGAACGAAGAAAAGAAAGAAAAGCCATCGCATTTTTGTTGTAATGTTTTGTTGAATTATTGTATTGATCTGGTGTGTAAAAATGGACGAAGTAGCGAAATTAGAACATCTTTCGCTCGTATCCAAAGTATGCACGGAGCTGGACAACCACTTGGGATTAAATGATAAAGATTTAGGTGAGTAACCGTGGTGGATAATAATTTATTTACTTTTAGCCCAAGTTTAAACCCTTTTTTCCTAGATTTATACAAATACTACTAAACTAAATAACAATACTGAGAAGTTTGCAATGTTTTAATTAATTTTAATTACATTTTCAGCTGAATTCATCATAGACATAGCCGACAAGAATCCAATAGCTGATGCATTCAAGAAAGCTCTCATTGACAATGGAGCCGAGTTTTCAGATTCATTCATGACTAATTTACTGCGTATCATCCAGCACATGAAACCAGCCAACGCCAATCCTGACAAAAATGGAAACAACCAAGATTCCTCAATTCAAATGGCAAACAGATTTCCTGGTCTAGCCATACCTAATGAAAAACCTCCTGTATTCTCGTCAGATGAGGATAGCAGTGAAGAACCTGAAACTAAGATTAGGGTTACAGCAAAAGACATGTTCAAAGATGAAAAACTGATGTCAAAAGATAACATTGTTGATCAAGCTATGGCAGAGCTTGAAGCTTTAGCACCATCAAATGTTACCACTAAAAAAGAATCACCCAAGAAGGATGATGTGAAGAAAAGAGAAAGAAGTCACAGTAGAGAACTCAAGGATAGTAAAACTAAGAGAAGGGATAGTTCTAGGGATAAGAGAGAAACCTCGAGAGATAGGAGAAAACGGAGCAGAAGTAGGCACAGGAGTCGAAGTAAAAATAGAGAATATAGAAGTAGAAGCAGAGATAGAAAAAAGAGATCTAGAAGCCGCAACAGACATAGATCTGGTGACAGGCAAAAAAGGTCTAGATCTCGTGATAGACAACGGTCTAGATCTCATTCTAGGGACAAGAATGATAAGATCAGGCATGGAGATGGTGACAGGGAGGAAAAGAGTAGGTATGGAGAAAGAAATAGAAAGAGCAAATATGGCGACAGGGATGAAAAGATCAAATATGGAGATAGAGATGAAAAGAACAGATATGGAGATAGAGATGATAAGAGCAGATATGGAGATAGAAATGAAAAAATCAGATATGGCGATAGAGATGATAAGAGCAGATATGGAGATAGAGATGATAAGAGCAGATATGGAGATAGAGATGATAAGAGCAGATATGGGGACTATGGAAAGAACTCAAGAAAGAAGAGTCCTGATGTGGAATTAAAAGATGATCCAGAGCCAGGAAAGGTAAGTGATCTAATTTGATAAGAATCCAATAGCAGAAAAGAGATTTTTCCACAATAAAACTAGAATTTATAGCATTTAAATTAGTAGATTGCAACCATAATTTATTATATAAATTGAAATGTTTTTTTTTTCAGATATTCAATGGCAGGGTGGCAAATATAGTGCCATTTGGATGTTTTGTACTCATTGAGGGTCTCAGGAAGAAGTGGGAAGGCCTGGTGCACATCTCCCAGCTGAGAGCTGAGGGCCGCGTGACTAACGTCGCAGAGGTCGTCAATAGAAGCGATAAAGTTAAGGTTTGTGTTGCTTGATTCCACAATGATTTGGCATAAAACTAGAGCAAACTTAAACAATTTGCATATTTTAGAAATCGGCATATTTTTATACTTGGTAAACTCCCTTTATCACGATGCAACTAGTGGTTGTAAATATCTCAACTTAATAATTGTTAACGTGGTAAACGGATATGAACTAGAATACAACTGACTGGCAATATTCCCTTATTGTTTTTCGGTTAAGTTTGAAAATACTAGAATTGCATTTGCTGACGGATAGTCAAGCCGGAAGATTCTGTGTTCTACTTTCTGTTATTATTTTTCGGTTGGCGTCAAAAATACTGGAATTTTAATGGGTTGCAAAATTTGCTGACAGGCAGTATTTAAGTATTGCTCTTGAGCAGTGCCATGATCGCTAATGCCACATTTCTCTTATATCTGAGCATCCATTGATAATATCTGTCAGTTCATTTTATTACGTGATGTGAGCTGTCTTTATTTTTATGAGAGAATTATTTTATAATGCGGCTTTAGTTACCATCCGAATATCAAATTATGCAAACATCTGATTTATTTGATTTTTTCCTTTTCTGTTTCTGTATTGATTATTATTTTTATTTTGTTTATTGATTTCTTGACTATCATTATGTTACCTTCTTATTATTAGATTTTTCTGTTGATTTATTTAAAATTTTATCAAGTATTGTTTAGTGTAAGTGTCATTTTATAATAATTACTAAGTATATTTTATAATTAATGTTATTGGTGTAAACCGTATTAATTATTATAATAAATAAATAAATAAATCATTGTCCAGACACAGAGATTGAACCCGCGAGCTCGCTTCACAACTAATATTGTAGTTGCATTTTATTGTGACATACTTGTGAAATGTTAGATCATTCTTGTTAGATGAAGAGTATTTCATGGTGATGAAATATTTTTAAATCATTTTGCATTGGATCCATTTTTGAAAGTGTAGATCACGAAAAGAAAATTTATTTTATGTATTAAGAATTTTTGATATCCCATAAAATGACATCATGTTGCAAAATTTTGCGAAATTTAAATATGTGATGCCATTAATGCATATTGTTGCAACAAGCAAGCCATGTTGTGAAATAAGTAAAAACCTTATTCATTTGCTTCATCACTCTTTATACTAGTAGAAGGATTCACTCGAATACAAAATAATTTAATTCAATAAAATCAAAGGATCATTTTAAAATTGTATAACTTTTTGTTTTAGGTTAAAGTTCTATCAATCACGGGTCAAAAAGTATCGCTCACCATGAAGGATGTGTGCCAAGACACTGGAAAAGATCTGAATCCAACATCTCACGCTCACTTAGAGGTAAGACTTTTTACTGTAATAGTGTGTTCAATCAAAGATCAAAAGGTCATTTAAATATATATTGAATTATATTAAGTATATATCAGTCATCTAGTGCCCATAACACAGCTCTGTTTAGCAGCAGCTTACCTTAGGGCTAGATGATGCTGTGTGGATTGTCCAGCATTATTTATTTATTTAGTTAGTTTATTAGAGCTATATCAGACGACGGATACTTTCAATAAAATGTATGAAGCAAACGCGTCGCAGTCACCACATGCATGTTTGTGTACGTAAACGGTGCCATTGTATGTGTGAGTGTCATGGATGGCCCCACCCAATTATAGCAAGAGTGAGATAGGACTTTCACTCGCGCTGGCATACGTGCGCTTGGACACATATCAATTGATTGATTGATTGGACACATAATCAAAATAAACGCGTACCTTATCCCTTAGCTTTAGTGCTGGCGAAAGGTGCCGTGTGGTGCCGGCAAACTAGCGACTACGTAGTACTAATACCTGTTCTGTGGGTATAAAATAAGATAAGATAAATGTTTATTTCAAAATGGCCATAATTAACCCTGTCTGTTGTTTGTTTTGAGTCGTAATCGAAACGGCTAACTTCAAGATGACCAAAATACGTCGCCCCGGTTCTAAATACACGTTTTCAAAGGCATTTAAGATTTTCTAAAATAAAGTATTGGAATATGACATTACATACTTTTGAGTAACCTAGCGCCAAATTCAACCTTGTTTTCATGAGAACAAAAATTTGACAGCAGTTTATTGGAATTAGTATTGGGTCAGAATTGTAATTGGATTCAAGAGCAAGGCACCAGATTTGCCTATATTTTAGGCTTTCAAAAAAATTAACATTGTAGCCAAAAAAAACCATTTGTAAAAATAAAAGTTTTGCAGGCAGAACGCGAGGGGCGCAACCCGGACCGTCCGTCGGGCAGCGGAAGCGCCACCGTGCTCGCCGGCCTGCAGCCCGGCCTCGAGCTCGACCCCGAGGACTCCAGCCGCAAGCGCGTCACCAGGATATCCAGCCCCGAGCGCTGGGAGATCAAACAGGTAAGTAACCACACCCCGAACACTCAATAAAATGTATGAAGCAAGCACGTCGCAATCACCACACACATAGTTTGTGTGTTGTTGTATGTGTGTGTGTCATGGTTGTCCCCACCCAACTATAGCAAGAGCGAGAAGCACACTTTCGCTCGCTCTAGCATGCGCGGGCTTGCACCTACACAAAATCAAAATAAACGCGTGCCTTAGTTGTTGCTTCAGTGTCGGCAAAAAGGTGTCGGCAACTTGCAACCGGGTGAGGTAAGTAAAACATTCTGTACGTAGTACTAATATCAGTCTGTTCTGTGTCAGTTTACCTTTTTAAATATATATAAACGTCGTCAGTGACGTTTCAGTATTCGCCGAGCAAACGTCGATCGTGGTTGGGCGGTGTTCATGAAGAGGTGCTTCTAAATCTTCGGAAAGGAGCTTCGAAATATCAGCATAAATGACAAAAACAAGTGCTAAAAAAATAAGGTTCATATGAATCAGTGAAAATATTGATCAAAACACAGCCTACAAAAAAACCTACTTACTTATAAATATAACATTTACGTGAATCAAAATATATAGCGCGTGTCGGAGGTTGCAGGTTCAAATCTCGATTTTTATTCATCATTTATTTTTGGGATATTATAATAAAAAGCATGTATTCCACAGATGATCTCGTCAGGTGTGATAGACAAGAGCGAGCTGCCTGATTTCGACGAGGAGACGGGTCTGCTGCCGAAGGACGAGGACGGGGAGGCTGACATCGAGATCGAGCTGGTAGAGGACGAGCCTCCCTTCCTGCAGGGGCACGGCCGCGCGCTGCATGACCTGTCACCTGTCAGGTAACCAACCTCATTCAACGAATGCTTTGCTAACTTACGCCCTTATGGTTAATTTCTTTAGGGTCCTCACTGGTTCTTTGTTTTTATATAGTCAATACAGAATCAAAAGCACTTAGTTAATATAGTCACACTATTTTATACTTAGCATAATGCCAATAAAAGATTATCATTATGTAAACATAACATTCAGTACACTAAAGTAAATTAAAGTCGCCTTCAAATAAAAAAACAAACAGTAAAGCTAAGTAAAGTAAAAAATATATTTATTCAATTACATCATAAGAATCATTTGAAATGTCTTAAAGATAGGTGAATTTACGCCAGTTCCCCGCGTACATAGGTTCTAGCAAGATCCTATGTTACATGTGGATAGTTCTGGGGGGTAACCAACAAGCTCTTAAAGCATGATTGAAATAACATTAAACTGTTTTTTTTTGTGTCAATCTAACATTATTTAAATATTGCTTTAGAGCTTGTGGTTACCCACCTGATCATTATACTTTTTTTTATTATGGGGCTTTAGTACCTTACTGGTTTTAGCAAGATCCTATGTTACATGGATAGTTCTGCAGCATTCAATCTATCTATACTAATATTATAAAGAGAAAAGATTTGTATTTTTGTTTGTTACAAATAAACTCAAAAATTACTGGTCCGATTTAAAATATTCTTTCACCATTAGAATGCTAAATTATCGCTGAGTAATTATTTGAGAAACAATTAGGGATCCCTACTAAAACTTCAATTATGTAACCCAAGATGTAAAAAAATCTATCTGATGAGCATCCATCCACATCATACGCATCATCAGAGTCTGGTGTTAGAACTAAACATTTTAAACTCAAATTACAGTTTCTAGTCATAGCCAACCATACCTTCAATAAAAGTTTTGAGAGCTGCTGATCCTGAAACTGCTGCATCAATTTTCACCAAGCAAGCTTCCATACAAAAAGAACCGCATTCAAATCGGCGCATAATTTCCAGAGACAACCCAGCATTAAAAAAAAAAACTAGCCTAACTTGAACTGCGAAATTAAAAATATTGTTATTATTGTAGGATCGTGAAGAATCCGGACGGATCGCTCGCGCAAGCTGCCATGATGCAATCCGCGCTCGCCAAGGAGAGAAGGGAACAAAAGATGATACAACGAGAGGCTGAGATGGAGAGTCTGCCCACTGGTAAGAAACAAGATCTCATGTTAATAGAAATTGCGATTTAAACTTGAATTTTAAAATTCACGCCAAAACGCGTCCAAGTCACGGCGTAGTAGTAGTAGTGACGTTATAGATAGTTTTCAATGTAAAATTTTTGCTTTAAGGTTCAAAATTCTGCAATTTTGTTTAATATCATCATGCCTATTCCACTAATTTTAGGAAGTTATTAAAAAAAAAGAACAATTTATGCCGGTTCACCGCGACTAGACCACCAGTGGTGTCTAGAAGACTACTTCAAAATGTTGTACATAGAAAGTAAGTGCGTGTTTACTGCGAGTAGACCACCAGTGGTGTCTATAAGAGTAGCATTATGTGTATGTTGCAGGTCTGAACAAGAACTGGATCGACCCGCTGCCGGACGACGGGCGCGCGCTGGCGGCCAACATGCGCGGCGCCGGGCTCGCGCCGCAGGACCTGCCCGAGTGGAAGAAGCACGTCATCGGGGGGAAGAAGTCCTCCTTCGGCAAGAAGACCAACCTCTCGCTGCTGGAGCAGAGGCAGTCGCTGCCTATCTATAAGCTTAGAGATGAACTCACTAAGGTATGCATTGTTTTATACTAGTACCTCTTGATCCATTTATTTCTTGATTCTTTTATTAATTTCTAGTTTACTGTCTATACAAATATTTAATAATGTTACCTACTTCTATGAGTCTACAAGTTACTCGAAATAAACAGATTTTGTTTTATTTATATATTTATTTATGGTTGGTCAGGTTGATTGTTATTTAATTTTTATTTTAGTATAATAATAATAATATAGTTATAGTTAATATTAATATAGTTATTTATTCAGACAACTTGTAGTCCAATGGTGTTAGTGAAGTTTACAAACTGTCTTAGGCTAGGTTAATATTTGAACAGTGACAGATTTACACAATCAAAAATAAAAACATACCTACTAATTAAATGATTACTCAAGCCCTTAATTTTTTAATTTGAATAAGTACCTAATTGAATATTGTTAAATTAAATTAAGTTTGTGATAGGTAATTTAAGTAGTATTTTTTTTAACGATTCATCGGTGAGGTGGAAACATTTTATTATTGTAAAAACGAATGCCCCATACTTCAAGCAAATAAATCATTTCATATAATTTCATTGATAAAAACCGCATTAAACCGTTGCGTAGCTTAAAAGATCTAAGCATACCATGCATAAAGTGGGACACAAGGCGGGAATCGTTATACTATGCAATCGTAATATAATATACAAATACTATTTAACTATTAAATAAATCAAAAAAAGTTAAATCCTCAGGCCATTCTTGATTAAAACGCTGACAGATCGCAACATAAAACAATTTTATATCGCCTGAGAGATCCCTTGTTTAGCTTTTATTAACACTGTCATTTTGCTTCCAGGCGGTGGCGGACAACCAAATACTGATAGTGATCGGCGAAACGGGTTCCGGGAAGACGACGCAGATAACGCAGTACCTGGCGGAGTGCGGGCTCACGGCGCGCGGCAAGATCGCGTGCACGCAGCCGCGCCGCGTCGCCGCCATGTCCGTCGCCAAGCGCGTCGCGGAGGAGTTCGGCTGCAGGCTGGGCCAGGAGGTCGGCTACACCATCCGCTTCGAGGACTGCACCAGCCCGGAGACTGTCATCAAGTAACTGTTACTACTAGGGGTTTAGTTGTAATCTCGGCCAGCCATCGGAACATACTATCTAGTTGAAAACAGTACTAGTTAGCCGATAGTTTGATAATAATTGTGACCCTCGGACTGGCTATGTAATGATCAAATGCAGCACTCCAACCTGCATGTACGCAGATGCGCGTCTGCAATGTCAGGTGCAGGGTCTGCGTGGTAGATTATGACCTAATCACTCTCGCTCGATAGTAGGCCAGTGTCCCAGCGGTGTGATCATCAGTAGGCTTTCATGATGAAGTCCAAAATGATGCTCCATAAATAAACTTTGTAGGAAATATGATTGGCCATTAAAGTGATGACCCATTTAAGTATACATAGGCTTTTTAAATCTGTCTGTAAGCAAATATTCCAATCTATTCTAACTTGCATCTCTTTCCTCAGGTACATGACAGACGGCATGTTGCTCCGCGAATGCCTGATGGACCTCGATCTCAAGACCTACTCCGTCATCATGCTGGACGAGGCCCACGAGAGAACCATTCACACAGACGTCCTCTTCGGCCTACTGAAGCAAGCGGTCCAAAAGCGACCTGAACTGAAACTCATAGTCACATCCGCTACTTTAGACGCTGTTAAATTCTCGCAGTACTTCTTCGAGGCTCCGATATTTACCATACCCGGTCGGACGTTCCCCGTAGAAGTTCTATACACGAAGGAACCAGAGACTGATTACCTAGACGCATCGCTGATAACAGTTATGCAGATCCATTTGAGGGAACCGCCCGGGGATATACTCCTATTTTTGACCGGGCAGGAGGAGATTGATACCGCGTGTGAGATATTATACGAACGGATGAAGAGCTTAGGGCCTGATGTGCCTGAGCTGATTATACTGCCCGTGTACTCTGCGCTGCCGTCGGAGATGCAGACGAGGATATTCGAGCCCGCCCCGCCTGGCTCCAGGAAGGTGGTGATAGCGACCAACATAGCGGAGACCTCGCTCACAATAGACGGGATCTACTATGTGGTGGACCCCGGGTTTGTGAAGCAGAAGGTGTATAACTCGAAGACTGGAATGGACTCTCTTGTTGTAACGCCGATTTCTCAGGTAAGTAAATTTGATTTGTCTTTTATAACAGAGTTGGCGCGACTCTTTCGAAAGTGGATGGTGGAATACTGCGAAGGATAGATTTTGGGGGACATCTTTGCCCAGCAGTGGGAAGAAATAGGTTAATAAAAAGAGTTGGTTAAGAATGTATTTTGATTGCTGCATTTAGTGGGTTTATTATTTGTTACAAGCTTGCAATTTGATATGAATGAATAAAATAAAGTAGTTTTATATTAACGCGGCTGGTTTGGTTTGTGAGTATATTGAGCTGAATTGGGGTGAATATGTGTTGACCCCAGATGCGATAGGCGAATGCCCTGTTAAGAATCGAGAGGTTACTGGTTTGATTTCCCGTGCGGGACATATGTCTGCATGATCTGCAAAAAATTATACTGATTTGGGAGTAGTACCATAGTTGCAAATTTTTGATACTCACAATAACAATTGATGGTTTCGAATGCTATTAGTATTGAATGAATGAATTAACACTTTATTGTACACAAAATATGACCTTTTTTTTTATGTCAGCAAGTGAAAAGACAATCAAGGCGCCCAACTGATGTTAAGCACCACGCCTGACTATTACAGATGCAGTGCCACCCAAAGCTTAAAGTTTTTAAGTGTTTGCGTGGCACTGCACTGCGCTTAACACCCCGAGATATTTTTGTTAAGTCTCTTTCGCCCAGTAATTTCAGTTGCTACAGTGCCCTTCAAACTTGCTTGGAGGTAGAATATCTGTCACTGCGGTGGTACCCACCAAGACGGACTCTTGCTGAAGAGTCCTACCACCAGGTAAAGTTTAGTTATATGTGTGTAGTAAGTGAGTGTTGTGTTGTGTTGCAGGCGGCGGCTAAGCAGCGTGCGGGACGCGCGGGGCGCACGGGCCCCGGCAAGACGTACCGGCTCTACACCGAGCGCGCCTACCGCGACGAGATGCTGCCCACGCCAGTGCCGGAGATACAGCGCACCAACCTCGCCACCACGGTACCTACACATTTTCATTATATTACTAGTCCACAGTCCATCTGTCCCAGCTTCGCATGGGTGCAATGAAACCGCACCCGTGCTGAATAGCTAGTAATAAATATAGCCTACGTTACTCAGGGATATAGTAACTTTTTTTTTTTTTTTTTTTCCTATTTATCTGCAATCGGCTCCTTAGCCATAATCAGATTTGTTCCGGGATTGTGGTTTGGGGTATAACATGGGATAGTAACATAGGCTATATTTATCACTAGCGATATGCTGTAGCATCCTTATGGTGAGAGAATTTTTGGAATCGAACCGTAGTTTTTGAGTTTATTCGTAACAAACAAATATACAAATATTCCCTGTTTATAATATTAGCATAGATTTATATCTGTACTTATCCGGTTTCGATCTAGTCTAGATTCTAGTGTAGATTAGTAGATCCCTTTCTAAACATTTGCATGCTCTAGCCAGCAGAATGTGCCACAAAATTCTCACAAACCCATGTTTATTTATTTATTTATATGTAAATCAACACAATATACACTCATAATAATTAACTGATACAAGATATAAGGGCTAAATCTACTGAGAGACGAATGATGATATGATATGATCATTACCCCTAGTGTTGGAGCCAAAGTCTGGATCCCGACACGTAAATGTCTTAAAAAAAAATGAAAATAATTACTATAATATTTTGATCTTGAGGCATGAGACTTTTTGGTACGATTTTTGGTCATTGTCCTTTCATATTTTTAGGACTTATGGCTTAGGCTGTGCGTTGTTCTGTCTTCATCATATCAGCCGATATACGTCCACTGCTGGACATAAGCCTCCCCTAAAGAGCGCCCTGACGACCGATTTTGAGCCTTCACCATCCACCGACTTCCTGCGACCGCTTTAATGTCATCGGTCCATCGAGTGGGGGGCCGTCCTACACTTCGTTTTCCAGTTCGTGGTCGCCACTCGAGAACCTGTATTCCCTAGCGGTTATCGGTTCTGCGAGCTATATGGCCTGCCCATTGCCACTTCAACTTACTAATCCTATGACCTTGTCGGTGACCTTGGTTTTTCTACGGATTTCCTCATTGCGGATTCGATCGCGTAGTGAAACTCCCAGCATAGCTCTTTCCATAGCTCGTTAGGCGACTTTGAGCTTTTGAACGAGACCTATAGTTAGCGACCACGTCTCAGTGCCATAAGTCATCAATCAATCAATCAATCAATACATTTATTGCTGTCATATGGTACATTATGTAGTTGTTACAGAATAAGTAGTATCACACATGAACCTGTTATTAGGGTATTGCAACATGGAGAAAGGCCTAGGTTTATGCATTAGGTATTCATATTAAAAAAGTAGATAGATAGGTAAGTATGTTATGAATTGAATGATAATGTTCGTACCTAATAATAAATAAAATTGTTAGTGACGATTCATAATGATAGCTTATAAAATTAATATTCATGCAAAACTGATCATTTCTATTTATTTTTTTGAATTTAATATGTATCTAAATAATAACAATCACGATCATGTGATCTGATGTCATCATGATCTCTCTTATTATTGTGGTTTAATTTGATTGTTGTGTTCAGGTGCTGCAACTGAAGACGATGGGCATCAACGACCTGCTGCACTTCGACTTCATGGACGCGCCGCCCGTGGAGTCGCTCATCATGGCGCTCGAGCAGCTGCACTCGCTCTCCGCGCTCGACTCGGAGGGACTGCTCACCCGCCTCGGGCGCAGGGTATGCACCCTACTGATTGATACTAGTTGCCATGATGATGATGGTGGTGATGAATGATTCGCTTAAATGTATTCAGGTATAAATAAATAAAAAATTAAAAAATTCTGGACAATCCACACAGCATCATCTAGCCCCAAGCTACGCTGCTGTTAAACAGAGCTGTGTGGGTACTAGATGACTGATATATACTTAATACAATACATATATAGATATTTTTTATTATATATAGAAAATACCCAGAACACCTGGAATAAATATTTGTAGATCATACAAACATTTGACCCGAGGCGGGATTCGAACCCGCAACCTCCGCGTCGCAGTCGGACCTGCGCCCGCTGCGCCACATCGGTCGTCAGGTATGTCCACACATACATTTAAATAGGATCATCATCATCATCATCATCATATCAGCCGATAAACGTCCCCTGCTAGAGATAGGCCTGCCCCAAAGAGCGCCATGACGACCGATATTGAGCCTTCACCATCCACCGAATTCCTGCGACCGCTACAATGTCATCGGTCCATCGAGTGGGGGGCCGTCCTACACTTCGTTTTCCAGTTCGTGGTCGCCACTCGAGAACCGTTATTCCCCAGTAGTTATTGGTTCTGCGAGCTATATGGAGCTATATAAATACGGCAACACAGCGTTCGCAAGTCTGCTTTCGCCTCGCCGCTTTGGTTTGAACTATCCTTTAAGTAGTTTAAGGTGTGAAATGTTCAACTCTGTTTACCTAATAAAAAAAGTAAGCTCGTAAGTGTATAAAATTATATTGTAGTTATCTGTAATATTGCGATTGAATTTTGAACCGTATTTTTATGATTTCAGATGGCCGAGTTTCCTCTGGAGCCGAATCTGTCCAAGATCCTGATAATGTCGGTCGCGTTGCAGTGTTCCGACGAAATACTCACCATCGTCTCAATGTTGAGTGTTCAGAACGTGTTTTATCGACCAAAGGTAACATACGAATCCGCTAAGAAACTTATTTTATTTATTTATTTAACAAATATAGCCTTCTTACGCCTTCTTTTTTTTTTACGTTACATAACCCTGACCAGGATCAGGTCCAGGATTCTCTGAGTCATTGGTATTAATAACTTACCTACTAATATACAAATAAGTACAAATATTTTTATTTCAAACAGAAAGTTTACAGGAATTTCCTATCCAAAGTAAGTACAAAAGTAGGTAGGTCGAAATATAAGATTAAATATTATACTGACAAAGATTTGCAGATCATGCAAACTTGTGAATCGAACCTGCATGCTCCTCAATCGAGCACATGCCCACTGCGCGTGTTGAGGGTGACCATGTGTTGTTTTTATATTGTTATTGTTTTTATATATTGCGGGAATTTATTGCGTTATTATTATTTTTTTATATTAGAGAACCAACAGCTTTTTTTCAATAATCTAGACATCGTTTTAGTATTTACTAGTGGACCCGCACGGGTGCTATAAACCTTCCTCTTGAATCACTCTTTCTATTGATGAAAACCACATTAAAATCCGTTGCGCAGTTTAAAAGATCGTACAATCAGCAAAGAAAGTGGTCTATTACTTTTGACAAAAGTTTCTGTGAAATTCTATGACATTCAAATGAATCTCCACCTTATGGTGGTAGACCAAATTTTTTACTGACTGTACAATCATACATACAAACGGACAGACGGCGGGAAGCGAATTATTTAAGTAAAGAAGAGCCAATTAAATTCCCGTATAACTTTATAAAATAACTAGCTGACCCGGCGCGGTTTCACTCGCGTTATTTTTAAAATTTTCTCACCATTTAAACCTTCCCTGGGCTCCTGCAAACATTTCAGGACCAAAATGAGCCAAATCGGTCCAGTCGTTAAGGAGTTTAGAAAAAGATTTGTTCTCAATTGCAAAAGATGAATAACTTACTATGTTCGGGAGTGGCATAAAGCTGAGACTGGTCCTGTTTGACCGCACTCACAAGGAGAGACTGTGACTTTACGCTAGGTCTTTCATTTTTGTGTATAAATTTATTTGTTTTTGTTTTTGACCTTTATTTCTTGCCCTTTTACTGTACTGCTCTCTTAGTTGTGTGTGTCAAATAAACAAATTCTTATTAATTCTTATTCTTAATAACATTACCTTGTTCGATTGGCACCATGATGAAGAGGGATCATCAAAAAAAAGCTAGGAACCCAGCCGAGTTTGTTGCCAGATTCTTCTAGGCTGGGGCGCGTGGAACTGGCGTAAATTTACCTAGCTTTAAGACGTTTCAAAATGATCCTTGTGATTTTATTGAAATAAATTTTAAGAGTAGTAGAGTTCTCTATGATAGAGCTCGTCCGGGGAAGGACTACCACCATACCTATTTCTGCCGCCAAGCAGTAATGCTCGCATTGCTGTGTTCCGGCGTGAAGGGTATGGTTTCCGGTGAAATTACTGGCACATGAGGCTTTTGATCTTAGCCCCAAGGCAACCCGCGAGTGATACCTCTGGTATTGCAAGCGTCCATAGGCTGCGATAACCGCTTACCATCTTGTGGGCAGTACGCTTGGTTGCCACTTCAGTTGTATAAAAAAAAAAAACACATTTTTGACTTTGACTTTGATTGTATATATCCAGGACAAGCAAGCGCTAGCGGACCAGAAGAAGGCGAAGTTCAACCAGCCGGAGGGCGACCACCTCACGCTGCTCGCGGTGTACAACAGCTGGCGCAACAACAAGTTCTCCAACGCGTGGTGCTACGAGAACTTCGTGCAGATCCGCACGCTGAAGCGAGCGCAGGACGTCAGGAAACAGCTGCTCGGGATCATGGACAGGTATAGCACTGCCGGCGGATCGGTATCGATACGAAGAGTAAGTAAGTTCGTACGAGTCAGGCCAACTCTGGTGACAGAGTTTCTAGGATGCCCGAAGCCCTCTGTAATGGTCAACAACTTTGAAAAAGTAGGAACCGACACTTAGGTCATCATCATCATCATGACAGCCTTCTAATGTTCCCACTGCTGGGACACTGGCCTACTCTCAGGCGAGAGTGATTGGGTCTTAATCCACCACGCGGACCCAATGCGGATTGGTGGATAGCACATGTCTTTCGAATTTTTAGTTCTTGGACATGCCGGTTTCCTCACGATGTTTTCCTTCACCGTATTAGAGCACTGGCATTGCGCACATACATTTTTCGAACAGAAAAATCCATTGGTGCACGACCGGGTTTGAACCCACGACCTTAGGATCGGAAGGTGGGGTCACTACCACTAGACCACCGGTGCTCTTGTACACTTAGGTAGTATGAAAAATAAAAACTCGACCATCATGAAGTTAGCCGTGTGCCGCAAAGGTCATTTAGTCCGAAAAATCTGCATTGCCATCGAAAAGGCTAACTTCACGACTCAAAAACTGCTGCAAAAAACTTTCTAAAACACAACCACCCCTTCCGATCCTAAGGTCGTATGGGACCCGCTATATTTATAAAGTGGGATAATCAATGTCGCTCGAGAGTAGGCCAGTGTCATGCTGATTTCTTAATTTTATTTTAACTTACAGGCATAAACTGGACGTTGTGTCAGCGGGCAAGAACACACCAAGGATACAGAAGACGATATGCTCCGGCTTCTTCCGGAATGCCGCGAAGAAGGACCCGCAAGAAGGGTACCGCACGCTCGTCGACAGCCAAGTAGTCTACATACATCCTTCAAGTGCTCTCTTCAATAGACAGCCGGAATGGTAAGTATTTTATATACATATTCAACAAGGTTGCCAGAACCGCAGGAGTTTTTAGTTTTTTTCATAGTTGTAGCACACCCCGGACACTCTTAATAAAATGTATGAAGCAAACACGTCGCAATCACCACCACAATGTACATAAACAGTGCTGTTGTATGTGTGAGTGTCATGGTTGTCCCCACCCAACTATAGCAAGAAGCACAATTTCGCTCGCTCTGACAAGCGCGCGCTTAGACCTACACAAAACCAAAATAAACGCGTGCCTTAGTTAGCTATAGTGCCGGCAAGCTTGCGACTGGGTGAGGTAAGTAAAACCGGTGGGAGGTAGGGAGTGGCCATTCTGTACGTAGTACTAATATCTATTTTGTGGATGTAGATTCGGTTTAAAAGTCCGATTGGAACGCAATTGGAAATGTATAATCAAATGGGGTCCAACAATGTTTGTAGCTTCATTCCGAGGTTGATCTTTGATTTAAGCTAAAATGACAGGGCTATACGTACAGAATGGTGTTTACGAAAACGCTTACGAAAGTGCCTACAATTGTTACTCAGGAACTAATGATGTTTTTTTTTCCAGGGTAATCTACCATGAGCTAGTCCAAACCACAAAGGAGTACATGCGAGAAGTGACGACAATAGACCCGAAGTGGCTGGTCGAGTTTGCACCCGCCTTCTTCAAGTTCTCCGACCCGACCAAACTGTCCAAGTTCAAGAAAAACCAGCGCTTGGAGCCACTTTACAACAAGTATGAAGAGCCCAACGCTTGGAGGATATCCAGGGTTCGAAGAAGAAGGAACTGAAGACTTTTTGAGCTGTAAACTGAAAATAAATATGATGAACTGTGAAAGCATTTCTTTTGTTGCATTATGTTTAGCTAGCTAAACTCAATTCAATTCAATTTATTTATTCGTTCATTATTTATAACTTAACAGTTATTACACCAAATCGTTAGAAAAAAACAGTAAATACTCAGCAGTGTATTCAGAATGAAGTGTTCCGAGGACTCGGAGAAGGTTAAGGTTACGATTTGACATGATGCCTTTCGGTGTAAGGGAATTCTTGTGCTAGTGGCATGGAATTAAACGTAATGCTTATATTCTCTTGGGAAGTAATATGTACAACTCGGCTAGTGGTCCTTGACACGGCTGTCGTGCCGTATACATATATATAAGATCAAAGTAGGTACTCTGATTGGATGGTGGGTGGTTAAAGAAGTGTTCGGTCGGTTTGCTTGCAATCCATCCTTTTCTACTGTTCTTGTGCATGAGCTTCAGGTAAGGGCCTCGGGTATAAACCCATTACCCTAACATAAGTTGTGACAATAAATACGTTAATTTGACGTATGTCAGTCATCCTTCACATCACTGTCATTTCAAATTTTTTGTCGAAATTCGGTGTGAATTTGGGATTTCTCTATCATTTCGTTACGAAAATGAGCTAAAAAGATTACTAAAGTTTCAGGAAACTAGACAAGAGAAGGGTCTATAGCGTAAATATGGACTTCTTTTCGGAGATAGTCGGCGAGACCTTCGTACTTGGAGTAGACACACTCATCATAGGATTTTGTCTGAGACAGCTTGGAAAATGTAAACATATTCTGAATGCTCTTCAGGTAAACACTATTATTATACTTGCTTTCTTTAGACTATTCTACATATCACTTACCCAAAGACATTAAACTACTCTGAGCACCTATCTATAACCTCAAGAAAAGTGCTATTTATTTAACCTGTTATGATGATAATCGGAGACAAATTATATTTTTAATAAAAACAGTCTAATTTGCCTAAGAAACTGGCTTCAATAGCTTTAACAGTCTAAAGCATAACAAATATTGAATTTCTTTACTTTTCGCCCGTCAAAGTAAGTAAGTGTAGGTACTTCATATGTCTCGATTTGATAATACTGCGGGGGAAAAGTGCAACTTGGATTCTAATTGCCGAGTAAATATTTGCATGAGCAGCAAATATTTGTTGGTAGTATCCATATCATACTACCTAGTGCCTACGCAGTTTTTGTAAAGTAGTTCCTACAACTCTGGTAATATTATAACTGGCAGGCTAGCAGCATGAGAAAGCACATGTTGATAATGTTTTCTTTTTTTAAACCATCTACTAAAACACTGCTAGCCGAGCTGGACTATGCAGCTACAGTTTAATTTTTACATCACATTACAGACAGCCCCAGTACTAGACATAGATGCATCATTACATGATGAAGTCAAGAAGTATTCTAACGAGACAGTTCCTTACGTTGTTATCCGAGGCCTGGTGAAGCCCCTCGGCAGCCCTATTGTTAGCAACTACAATAAGACTGTCACTGGAGTGGTTCAGAGGTAGGTTGTAGAATAAAACTTTCTAGCCCATAAACTTTAATAGTGATCAAAACTTTTCAAGCCAAGAGAAGCAAAAAAGTTCTTTGAACTTGAAGCTATTATTTGAGTAGAAATTTACTAAATTTTGATTTTAGCCATATTGTATTTGATACAAAAGCAGACTTAAGTAACAAAGGTTTAGTCAAAATAGTCAATTACTTACCATTGATTATTCTATTTTATGTTAATGAAATATTTAAAACCGAATTACCTAAGTTTATAGATTCAACAGTCTGTTAATAATTCAAATAATTAATTCAATGGTCTATTCCTATTTTTAAATACTACAGATTAGCCTTAGATCAAAATATAAGATAAGTAACTAATAACAAGTATTTAAATTGGCAGTCATAAATATTACAACCGAATGAAGTTTTTGTAATAATTTTGTCATAATGATTTTATTTATTACTACAAACTAATCTTTATGGCATAATATTTTTACAACAAGCAGTATTTGTGAAATAAATCTAGAGGTTGATACATAACATTTTACAAATTATATACAAAAGGTAAAGTCTGCAAAGGAGTGTCAAAGTTTGTTTCTGCTACCCCAAAAAAAGTTATTAAAGTAAATTAATGCTTGACTCAGTTGGGATAAAACATTAAGAATTCAGTATTTTTTTAAAATTTGAAAATGATTTGTTATTTTGATCATAATCATTTTACAAAAATTATTACAATAAATACATATTTTAAATTGACACAAAAACTAGATGCGTACTAGAAATGTTTATGGTTTGCATAAAACTTTCAGGGTGATTTTGTAAAAATGTGTAAAGTAAGTACTATGATGTTTTAGATTAACGATAAAAGAGCATGTGATAGCTCGCACGTCAGCCGGCTTCTGGTCAGACCAGACGCGGACCATCCATGAAGTGTGTAACTCGACGCCATTTGAGCTCACCAATGGCAAACACAGTATTGAAATTGTTGACGCACTGGCGGCAGAATTACTTGGTAAGCGATAGTTAATAGTCAGCCTTCTAACATTCCCACTGCTGAGACTCTGGCCCACTCTAAAACGGAGTCTATTTCCACGCAGCTTGACTATAATCCTTTATATCCTTAGGTGTAATGTTCTTCGAAACTGTTGATAGTTAAAATGGAATTGGATTGAAATTGGGACTGAATTGGAATCGGTCATTGGGCTTAAAGATTTTTCCCCCAGGGCTGTGCTCTCTGCCCAGGTTTTTTCCCGATCATTATGATGGGTGCCATACGAGAATGTAAACCCCGTATCAACTTAAAACTCTCCCCAGACATGGATGTCATATCAGACAAGTTCGAGCCGATGTCTCCTGGCGTGATCGACCATGTGTGGGGTTTCTTCTCCGGCGTGAGGCAGCGCGGCCTCCAGACCATGGAGGAGATGCTTCGAGACGGCTCCTACATCACCGCTATAGGAGAACTGAGTAGGAGCAACACTGGCGCTCTCAAAATACAGCCACCGCGCGACTATTTACCGCTATATCTCACTACGGCTACCAAATCTAGCATATTGAAGAGATTGACCAGTAATAGGGACTTTTTGAGGTGAGTGTAACTTGTGATCTTTGGGAGTTGGCCCATCTAAGTTTTTTAGCAGCTGTAATACGGGTACAACCCAGCACGGCTGCTAAAAGAATTTGTCTTTTATGTATAGGTCTCACGACGGATCTCGGCCGTAGTGAAATTAGCCGTTTCGATGCGCAATGAAGCTTTTTCAAACTAAATTGTCTTTGCGCATCACAAACGGCTAACTTCACGGAAGCCTAGATCCGCTGTGCGAACTATACCTACTTCTAACCATTAATCATGTATGTTTTTTTTTGTTATCTGTAATATGCACAAGTTATTAATATTAATAAACACTTTAAACACTTAAAAAAAAAAACTAAGTGACGGATCGCTCGTGACGTAGCTGGTTAAGTTGTTCTTAACAGATCAACGAAGTTAAGCACTGTTCCGCTTAGTCATTTGGATGGGTGACCGCCAGTGGCAATTTCAATTGAGCGCTCCCGTGCTTCGGAGGGCACGTTAAGCAGTCGGTCCCAGCTTTTTCAAAGTTCATGACAGAGGCATTCGCGCGGCCTAGAAACTCTGTCACCAGAGTTGGCCACTGACTCATACGAACTTACTTACTTAGTGACGTGACGTGACCTGAAGAAGCTAGAGCGTGTAGCGTGGCGACTGTTAGTAAAAATAATAAAAACGTACATTAGAATACAATTAGAAGAATGCTAATTTATTACTAGCAATTTTTCCATAATTTCTCACCAATTAAAATCTTCCCTGGGCTCCTACAAACACTTCATGACCAAAATTTGCCAAATTGATCCAGCCGTTCCCGAGTTTTAGCGAGACTACACGCTACACGGGCGCCGCGCCGCGCCGACGCCGGCTACTATACAAGTTACCTGTGACGGTATCAAAATTCCTACTACTAAACGGGTTTAGCTATTACATTTCCTTTTTGTAAATTCATCTACCTACACACACCGGCTGCATAATTGAATAATTATAAAATTTTACATAATAGTCATGATGAGATCAAAATGTAAATTTGTTTTATTAGTGTATCGAGACTTGCGAGGCGCGTTGCGTTCGGTAACAAATTAGACGTATCTAAAAATGTATTTACAATTTAATAACAGTTTCAACATGATCGTTCGATTGGCCTTGCGAATTGGCGCACCAATCGAAGGAGTTTGATTAATAAGCGAGTTGAATTTATCGTTATTGCGAGTCGCCGCTCTGTGTTATTATGTTTATATCGCTCATGTAAGTCTATCTACATTGTGTTAGCTGGCTCAGTTGTTCATAAGTTTATAACAGATCAACGGAGTTAAGCAACGTTCCGCGTAGTCACCATTTGGATGGGTGACCGCCAGTTACAATTTCCAACGTTGTTAAGCCATCAGAGGTTTTCGGGCGCCCTTTTAACTCCGTCAACATGGGTTGGCCACTGACTGATACGAATATACTGGGTACTATAATGGAAGAGAAAAAAAAAAGAATATTATTAACACGTGAAAGCAAAGTAGATACACTTTTTATATAAACGGTGCGTTGGTTGTCGGATGAGTAAAACTGTATCCTGACTTCCAGCGCCCTCCGTCGGACATCTAATGGCAAAGTTTTATGAAATACAATATCATTAAGGGAAAAAGAACTTGACCGTGTTTGGTAACATTTAGTAAAGTTGTTATTTACAGGCGAATAATAAAGTCAGTCAATAAACAAAGACGACTCACCGACGGTTCACTCTCACTCGAGAGTAGACCAGTGAATATTAGAAGACTTGGTATGATGAATTTGACTGTAATTCCGTGCATATTAACTATACCGTGTATCTACTTCTTTTAATTTTTGGCAATCATTTCTTTTTGATTTCGACGTTCAAATAGACAGCGCTAAAAGTCCTAGTTCTGTCAAATTGTATGAAAATTGAGATTTTGAACTTAGAAGGAAGCTAAACGCACTGTTAAATTAGAATTGTAGCCCACAAAGTATTTTATATATGATGATA
Organism: Colostygia pectinataria; assembly: GCA_951394395.1. Taxonomy (NCBI): domain Eukaryota; kingdom Metazoa; phylum Arthropoda; class Insecta; order Lepidoptera; family Geometridae; genus Colostygia; species Colostygia pectinataria. The sequence continues at coordinate 12,599,877 of OX596352.1, read as the reverse complement.
CCAGTAACTCGAACCAATCTCCATCTCAAACTGTCATATTAGACAGGAACGGAAATCCAACTTAATGGAAATTCAACTTTCGGGGAATACCAACTTATTGGGAATTTAACTTTCGGTGAATCCAACTTAATGGGAATCCAAGGTCGGGATTAGGTTAAACTGTCATATTAGACAGTTTGAGATGGAGCTCAATTGAGTTTTTTTTTTTTTTTATATACAACTGAAGTGGCAACCAAGCGTACGGCCCACAAGATGGTAAGCGGTTACCGCAGCCTATGGACGCTTGCAATACTTGTGGTATCACCCGCGGGTTGCCACCTTGAGGCTAAGATCGAAAGCCTCATGTGCCAGTAATTTCACCGGAAACCATACCCTTCGTACCGGAACACAGCAATGCGAGCATTACTGCTTGCGGCAGAAATAGGCATGGTGGTAGTCCTTCCCATAGATTGGTCATTAACAGAGATAGATAGATAGCTAGAAAACACTTTATTGCACACCACACAAATAAAAACATTAAAGTGATACATAAAACCAGTAGCGGAAGTACAATAGGCGGCCTTATCGCTAAGAGCGATCTCGTCCAGACAACCCTAGAGGAATGCGATAAAGCCGGTAATGTGCAATGTGCATGTTGCGTACAGAGTGATGGTGGTGGTGTTCGGGTCGCTGGCGGCGGCGGCGGGGTGCCGCGTAGCGTACAAGTGGGTGTCGCGGCGGCGGCGGCGCGCGCAGGAGGTGGCGCTGCGCTGTCAGCTGGCGGCCGGACGTCGTGCGCGCCGCGCCACCGCGCGCGAGAAGAACCTCGCCGACGTGCAGCTCTGCGTCGTCTGCGCTGAGAACCCCAAGGAGGTGAGGCCCGGGCTCCCATATCCTCCTATACTACTGCCGGTACTTCGCAACGCGCGACACTATTATAATATATCCGCCGGCAGGGGGTTTATGTCCCCACTGTGCACTTTGCTTTAGACCATTTTTTTTTTTAAATGTACAAAGTGCAAAGTGTAAAAAGTACGCACGACGATGATCCGTTTTAAACCTTTGCCGGTCCACTTATCTAAGCCCAAGCATATATTTGACGACCGATGTGGGGCGGCGGCCCAAGGCCTGCCTGCGACGCAGGAGGTTGCGGATTCGATCCCCGCTTTGGGACAAATGTTTATATGATCTGCAAATTTTGTTCTGGGTATTTTTGTATTGTATTATATTATGTATATCAATCATCTAGTACCCATAACACAAGCTCTGCTTAGCTTGAGGCTGGATGATGCTGTGTGGATTGTCAAGCATTATTATTATTTATTATTTAATTTAACGTTCCGCGGTTCTCGTCCAAATTGTAAACTGCGTTTTCGATTGACGATACATAACATATTCGATCTATGTTAGAAACTAACAAAAAACGCTTTCATTCCAGGTAATATTACTGCCGTGCGGGCACGTCTGCCTCTGCGAAGACTGTTCCGACAACATCCTAGACAAGTGTCCCATTTGCCGCGAGAACATCCAAAACAAAGCGCCAGCCTTCATCACGTAGAACCGATACTGTTGACGCGCAGCTTAGACAATACAAGCGTGTGAAAAGGACAACATGAGACATCTTGTATCTCTTTCTTACAAGTAGAGGCTAGTGTTCCATGTGTAAGTGTATGATGCTTTGAGAACTTGTGTGCAGAGGCGCGTTTTATAGTATTTTCTTGATCACTTAAAATGTATAAAAATGATCAAGTTGATACTATAAGATAGAAGTGTTCGACATTACCATGTTATATTGTCTGAGGGAAAAGCATAAAAGTATATTTGTAAAGTTGTGTCATTGTCTGTATTGTAGTTAGTTCTTTGTTGTAGAAGAAAGTGCAATAAAACAATGTAAGGTTAAATTCTTAACTGATTGATCACTCCTTCATAACATTTTTTACTTTGATATCTAATGCCGGTCGGCCAATATTAGTCGCCAACTAGCACATACGCCAAGTCACGCCTAGTAGACCAATATGGCCCAATTTATACAGCAGAAAATAAGTCAAAAGTAAATTATTATCTGTTCCAAAGACAGTGGTTTTGTGATGGTTGTATCGTAATTTTAAAGTGAACTTTGATTGCCCGCAATCTGCATTTTAGATATTTGTTATTTATATTGCGAAATTGTAGAATGATTTAGATTCTAAATTTTAGAATACAAACATTATAGTATAGTTTATTGATTCTGTTTGTAAAATATTATGATCAAATGCTATCAATAAGAATGTATTGTGATCCTTAAATAAATAGTTATGTAAATAAGCGCATTTTTATTGCTTCTATTTGTGGAGATAGGTAATAAGGCACATATTTATTTGCTTCACAGATCTACAACTGTCAAAAATCTATCCAGCATGACAAAATAACATTAGAAGCCTATCTGCAATGATCCCATTTTGCCACAACTGCCTCCGCATGTATCCTCATCATCATTTATCAGCACATCATGACCATTTTCCACATGATCTACCTCACAGGTACCTGTCCATTCCTTGGATGTTTCATCCAAGCCATATTCCTCAAGCAATGTATTTATTTTAGAGTTTTCAACAGGTTTGTCTGTGCTACACTTTTCTGTACAACAATTATTCTTATTTCTACACTTTGTTTTATTTAATAAAACATTCTTAGTAACTTTTTTCTTGCTCTTGGGCTTAGATTCTTTTGGTAATGAAGAACTGTCACCTAAATCTTTGCTTGAGTCTGCCAATGATCCATTAACATTTTCCTGTGCCTGCTTCAAGTCATATTCAGCCAGTATCCTCTTAACTTTGGAGCTTTTCCCGATGCCTAGTTTAGGTAGTCCTTTGTTTAGTCCTTCTAGTAGCACACAAGCTTTGCAGACCTCTTGCGAGGAAATGAAATTGCACCTGGTGCATACTCCCTGTGTGGGCAGTGATACCTGCTCTTTTATAGACATGGTCTCACCTGTAAAGATTGAACAACTAATCATATTTATTTACTCACTCAAGCTACCTAGTTTTTAGATTTTCATCGCAAGTCTCTCGTTATTTTTTAGAGTCTTTTATCAATCAAAAGTACTTTGATACACTCTTTATTTGTTATTGTAATTAATAAAATTTAGCTCTTACTACTTGTTAAAAAATGTAAGGATATCTTAAAAATATTACACTTTATAACAGATGCAGATCATACCTGAATAAATGATGTCCATGATACAAGTAGGCCTGATTTTTTCCATATCTTTGAGCAGTGCCCTGGCGTGACCTCGGTATGCATTGGGGGCAAACACACACTCCGTGGAGAAGTACACCAGTTTTTTGTAATGTGCGTACATGACTATTTCCTTTTCATAAGTGTACTTGAGTGGCTTAACCCTAGGTATTGTGCCTTCACTGCCCTGCAGTTAATCAAATTTTTTTATCAGTTTTCGAACTATTTCATATTATGAAAAAGTGATAAAAGTAATAGGATTATATAGCAAACAGAATACAATATCTTGAAGCAAAAAAATGTAGGTATAGTTCTCTTGGCGGATATAGGCTTCTGTGAAGTTAGCCATTTCGATGCGAAATGGAGCTTTTTCTAACTAAATTGTCTTTGCGCATCACAAACGGCTAACTTCACGGAAGCCTAGATCCGCCGAGAGAACTATACAGAGTAAGAAAAAAAAATTGTGATGACAGTCTAATACTGTTTTCCCTTCTCAATATCTTGCAATCTTAAATATCTATGGAACTCACAGTAGTAATGGCTGTACACCTCTTCAATCTAGCAACATCACCTCTTAGCACATTCATGAGCACAGTTTCAGCAATATCATCAGCATTGTGCCCTGTTGCAATACACTTTACACCAAGCAAAGCTGCTCCCCTATCAAGGGCTTGCCTTCGAAACACACCACAAAATGTACAGTTATTCTTTCTCCCAATTTGAGCCACAATCTCATCCATAGTCCACCCATATAAGTCCTTATAAGAAAGGATTTTCAAAGGCATCTCATAGTCATCACGATTCCTCTTCACAGTTTCGAGACTGTCATCTCGATAGCCAGTTATACCTTCGTCTATTGACAGCAGCATCAAGTTAAGCCCATAGTCGTACCGTTCGTTGAGCGTTTTGATTACGTGCGCTAGGACAGTTGAGTCTTTTCCACCTGAAGCAGCTATAGCTACAGAATCTCCTCGGTTGAAGAGTTCGCCTTTACTAATAGTGAAGTGGATTTCGGTTTCAAAGGCCCAATAGAAACAATCTTTACATAACGCATCGCCTGTTTTTGGACGCTGTAAGTCAAAAGTAAGTCACTATAGTTTTTGAATAAATTGATCAAAATTAAAAAGCGCAACATCACATTCATAACATAACCAAAGGTGCATTACTTTCAATACGGCGTTTTTACCACAGCCTGTCCGACATGGTACAGGCATTTTAATAAGCTATTTGTTATTTTCTGTTACTTGATAAAACAATCAAACATTATTATGTTCTCGCCGCGCCAGCAGCATTTTACTTGTAAAATATAAAATACCAGAGAGAATACAAGCACCAAGGATGGAAGTTATTATAATCTTTGCCAAGGAACATATACTATCCTTGTGGACAAGCACCCAAGAGAATGTAAGCACTACAAGCACTACGTCTAAAAAGTAAAGCCAGGATTGTCTTTGGCTAGCTTGTCAAAACGACATGGGTCTTCCCATTTTAATTATTTTTCTCGTGTTATTTTAAGCTTTATTGCGTAAATTTGGTGGCAGTTTATCCAATTTAACTTGTTTACTTAGCACAAGTGTAAGTAATTGAAATGGAGGGGTGATGTTGGTTGGTAATTTAGTCAAAGACTTTCCAAGAGAATTTTGAAAGAAAAGTCGTTTCTTTCCAAATTTCGTTTGTTTACGTTGCTAAGCGACAATCAAACTAATCACTTGACACTGGCAAAATTGTGGCAAACTAGCCACAGAGGCCATAAAAGAAAAGAAGAAGAAAGTAAAGCCACACTACATGCGATAACATCTTAATAAAGTAGTAATGTCTGAGTGTGCACTGCACGCACACTATAAAAAAAGCTTTGGCACACATGCCATTACGTAGCAATTTGACCACTTTCGTGATATTATTATGTATGTGTGTCACCACAAATTAAAAGAAGATGAAGTATGTGTGTCAGTCATCTTAGAGCGAATCTTGCTTGCTTGATGTTCTTTGATCTTTTGGCAGTTTGCTTGCTGTGCTGTTTGTTGTTTTATTTCTGAACGAAATTTCGTGTATACGACAGCTCGGGAGATTTCTATTCTATTTCTGATATATTGTATTTTCTTTTATTTTATTTTATAATTAATCAATATTATTCTATAGCAAACAACGATGTTGACGTAAATGACTTGTTTTTATGCTGAAACAAAATAAACTAATACCGAGTTTATAACGGGATCACTGAGAGAGATGATCAGTGTTGATGTGTCCACTCGTCTCGTCTGTCGAGGTGTTTGTTGGTGCCGAGCCTAAGGGCCTAGGCCTTCGTCAAGATGCACGAACTGCTGAAGCATGTACTAAACGAAAGGGACTTGACCCGAGCTGGTGATATATTCGCTATACCGGACTCAGAAATAGTCGACGACCTCAATGAAGTCGTAAGTTACCAACAGCTTTTAGCTTGAAATTAAATTAAAATAAAAGCTCTGCTTGAATGGTTCTACTTATTACAGTAGCTAAATATAAGTCTAAAAAGTACATTTGCTATTTTTAACCTGGGTAAGTATGTGCATGAGTGATTTATTAATTAATTCATTGGTTTTAAGGTACGACATTTAGAAATACACCTAAAATTTAAATCAAGTGTGATATATATCTGAAATTGATGGAGATAAATAAGCCACTCCTAGTTTATTTTAAGATTGACATTATCAAAAGATATGACTTTAAAGATAAGATTATAATACCTAAATGTATGCTGAAAGTAATACAGTTTTTATTCCTTTATTCCCAGCTAAAGCAAATAACAGACATATCTTCAAGGGCTGACTACTGTCGAAACGATAGAGACCAAGCGTTGATTGAGATATGTGTGACAAGGGTGACATCATGTGTGAAAGAGACAGGGACACTGGACAAGTACTGTGGGGCTCTGGTGGCACTGCTGGAGTCCTGTTTGCACCACAACTTGATGCCCCTTGGGCATTTAAGAGATGATGACCCGCCACACGCTAAAATTGCATCAGATATTATTGCTTGTATAGTTTTGGTAAGATTTCTGTACTATTTTAAAGCACTTACAAACTCGAGGTCCTTACCTTCAGTTAACGCACAAAAAACCAGTAGAAGACCAGCAATGATCAATCACTTTTTTCAGGTCTCATTTCCACCACAGTCTGAAAAAGAGAACTATGGAAACAAGACAGTTATGGAGTTATTCTTACCAGTTGCTGTACAATTTCTCCATAAAGGCAATCGGGAGATATCTCGACACATGGCACGGTACCTGTCATTGGCGGCCAATCACCATGCAGTACTGCTGAAGCCACATGTACAAACCATAATGGACTCTATTATGTCTGGTTAGTGACTGATTTTTATTCTATCCTCCCTCTATAAACAACCTTTAAAAAGAATATAAATATTATGTCCTGATATGAATGGTAGAGGGTAAGATGGAACTAGTATGGTCCATAAGAACAAAAGGTTCTAAAAAAATAAAAAATTACTTGACACAATTTTGTTTTATTTTGACATTTATTCACATACTAAACCATGACAATTTGGACAAATACCTCGTACTTAACTACGGGTACACTTGTATGACTTTATTTTAACATATACTATAATCACACTTTAATATAAGTGACATCATACATTCTGATATTTTTTTTTATTTTTTTTTATTTGGATATATTTTTAATATTATTACTTTTATTTTGATATATTTTTCTACAATTTTAGTGACATGCTTTCATACGTATTTTTGAAAATGTATTCCTATTTCCTTATAATTTATGACATTTTAATTTCGTTTTTGTCTCTATTTAAATTCTAAACTGTCTCGTAATGTAACTGTAGCTAATTATTTAGATCCTTTGCCTATCTCATCATCATGTCGGAGACAATACTAGCGTGTCACATCACTACACCACCTACCTACGAAGAGCGAGCGACACGCGCCTGCGACTGCCGGCAAACACTTCACGCAAAGTCACGGGCCACTTTAGTCACGCTACTTGTATTTAATAACAGTCCACTGAAGTTTAACTTCATACCCTAAGCTGAGGATTGCCTAAACAATCATCATCACCATTATCATCATCATCATCATCATCATTATCATCATTATACAAACATTTGTCTTGCAGCGCTTCTCAACCTTGCAATCTTCTACACCGAGCTCATAATAAAACTAGGTTCACTGTTATTTCCAGGCAACTATCCACTATGCCGGATCCTCACCAATCTTTATGAAGTGTCGCCCGACCCACTGGAAGGGCACACCACAGCTCTGGTCTCCCTGCTGCCTCATGCGGAACAAGTGGAGAAGAACTCTCTGTTCTCTCTGTTCGAGCAGATTGCTGGAAGGAAACCCGAGGCATTGAAGAACTGCATTCCCCAGCTTATATCATACTTGTGCCTGAACACAGCCAGTCAAAATGATCCAGGCTGCATGTGTGAAGATATTCTGCAGGTGATAAGCAGCTTATTAACCATTGTATTAAAAACGAATATAATCTATATCTCAGTCTTGAAGCTATGGATTTTCTATTTAAATATGGCTAACTTCACGGAAGCCTAGATCCGCTCTGCGACCTATACCTAGTTGTTAATTCTCTTTCGCCCAGTTATGTCACTTGCTACTGTGCCCTTCAAACCTATACACTAATGCTTGCACACTACTACTTGGAGGTAGAATATCTGGCACTGTGGTGATACCCATTAAGATGGACTCTTGCTGAAGAGTCCTACCACCAGGTACCTATTTCTGCCGCAAGCAGAAATGCATCCGGTGTGAAGGGTATGGTCGATCTATGCCTCAAGGTGGCAACCCGCGAGTGATACCTCTGTTATTGCAAGCGTCCATAGGCTGCGGTAACCGCTTTCTATCTTGTGGGCCGTGTTGGCCGCTTGGTTGCCACTTCAGTCGTATAAAAAAAAACTACTGCTTGGAGTTAAAATATCTGGCACTGCGGTGATACCCACTAAGACGGACTCTTACTGAAGAGTCCTACCACCAGGTTCATTGATCTGTTATGAACGAGTTAGCCAGGTAAAGTTCGCACAGCGGATCTAGGCTTCCGTGAAGTTAGCCGTTTGTGATGCGTAAAGACAATTTAGTTTGAAAAAGCTCCATTTCGCATCGAAACGGCTAATTTCACGACGGCCGAGACCCGCCGTGAGAACTATACGTCACTCGCGTCTCGAATCACTAATGTTGCAGGTGATAGCGTGCGTGAGCCGCAGCCGCGTGGCGCTGGTGTGGGAGCACAGCGCGGGCGTGCGGCGCGCCGCGCTGCCGCCGCACGCCTCGCCGCGCGCCGCCGCGCTCGCCGCGCACATCCTCACGCAGCGCGGGTACACCAGCAGAGTGAGTACTACATACATACATACATACACACACATACCCCCTAGGGGGGGCCCTTCTTCTTTAGAGTTCTTTTCTTTTATTCTGGAGATCTGGGTTCAGATTCGGTAAGACCAATAAGTAGTACCTGCTACAGCGGCATCTGAGGCACAGAACAGATATTAGTACTACGTACAGAATGGCCACTCCCTACCTCCCACCGGTTTTACTTACCCCACCCCAGTCGCAAGTTTGCCGGTAGCCCACGAACATATCGCCGTCACTGAAAGAGCGCGCAAAAGCGTGACCTCTCGCTCTTGCAAGGCCAATCTTGACACTCACACATAGAACGGCACCGTTTACGTACACAAACTATGCATGTGGTGATTACGAAACTTTTGTTTCATACATTTTAGTGAGAGTATCTGGGGTGTGTCTGAGGCTATGTTTAAGTCGGCTCTAGTGCAGATAAAAGGACAAGTGGGGCAGTTCAATAAGTGGGCATTGGTTTGGGAGGGCGCATCGCAGTCACACTGTACACGAGACTGGTCTAGCATTCCCCACTTATACATACAAGGTCTTTCATTTAGCGCATTCAGGATCCACACATAAAAAAAAAAAATTAAAAAAATAATAAGCTTATCGGGTCAAAATGGTTGGAAATCGAGACGGGCAGTGCATAAGTTTGACGTCGGGGAACCCCGTGGCGTCTAAAAAGACTATTTCATTTCATTTCATTTCATTTTATTTATCTTTCCACATGTTGCATGTACTTAGATACGTCAAACTAACGCTAACGACTAATATTGTTGTATGATTAGGAAGCAGCGCAAGAAGCACTGAACTTCATCCTGGAGCGACTGGCGACGGCGGAGCGCGGCCAGCAGGCGGCGCTGATGCGGGAGGCCACTTCTCTCTGCAGCGCCTTCCCCGCGCTCTTTACTGATAAACTACTCACTGCCGTCAGAGCGAATGCCAGGTAAACTGCTCAAGTGCTCACTAATGTTAGAACAGATTACAGGTATACTGCTCACCAATGTTAGAACCATGCCAGGTAAACTGCACACTAATGTTAAAAGGAATGACAGGTAAACTGCATATGAATGTTAGAACAAATGACAGATAAACTACTCACCGCATTCAGAACGAATGCCAGGTAAGTTAGACACCGCATTATGTTGTTTTTTTGTGACTTACCTCTTATTTGTATTTGAAGTAAGTTAGTTAGCTGTAATTATAATTTCCTCTATTAGATAATTTGCGATTATTTCCAGCAACCGTCCAAAACCAGCTTCATCGCACAGCGAAGTGAACCGAACATCCGGCGGGGTGACTATAGTCAAACTCGGCGGGCAAAGCAACGGGTCTAGCGCCCCCCCTAGTGCCCCCGCGCCTGCCCCCGCCCCCGCCGCGCCCCCGCCCGCCGCCCCCGGCGCGACGGGGGGGTACACGAGGCGAGCGAAGTTGGGGGACTCCAGGAGCACGGGGAGATTGCACCCCGGACCCAACTCGCACCGGAGCATGACTCGCCTGAATGTAGCAGGTACGTGTTTATTTATATAACTACGTTCTGATTATTTTATTTGGATATATTTCTAATATTATTAATTTTATTTTGATATATTTTTCTAAATTTTTAGTGACATGCTTTCATACGTATTTTGGAAAATGTATTCCTATTTCCTTATAATTTATGACATTTTAATTTCGTTTTTGTCTCTATTTAAATTCTAAACTGTCTCGTAATGTAACTGTAGGTAATTATTTAGATAATCAATACACGATAATTAAAATTAGTATAAATTTAAAATATTGCATAATTATTAGAACTATGTAAACTACTGGTACCTATAACTAACTTGCAACGCCCTTACAGGGTCCATGTACTCACCTACAGCATTATCATTAAGTTACACCTAAGCTGAATACATTGTACATAGAGCATGAAATAAATGAATTGAATTGAATTATTACATTCAGAAATTAGTTTTTTTTGTAGTGTTGACTATCACACTGAGGTATGAATACCTAATTACACTAATAATATCCGATTCTTGCGTCAATAAACAAGAATATAATAGAATAGAATAAAAAATATTTATTTAACGCCACATGACAGAATTATGACAGGTTTCAAAGACGCAGTAGGTAGGTAAATAGCAGAGGTTGAAAGCATGTTTATGAATGTGGCCCTTCTATATCTACTACTTAATATATTATAAATGTTACTTAATATATTAATTATTGTGCGCTGTTTGTTGTGTGTGTGTCCAGAATAAATGTATTTTCTTTCTTTCTTCTAATCAATTTCGACTTATTTCGACTGAATCGGCTGGATCGATTTGGCTAATTATGCTCTTAAAATATTTGTGTGAATCCAAAACCTTCCCGGATTAAACGATAAAAAAAATAACGCGAGTAAAACCGCGCGGGTCAGCTAGTATCTAAATACTGTTATGTCAGTTTCGAACAAAAATACAAGGATGATAAGGAAATCTATTTGATAATTTTCAGGTGGGTCCGTGGGCGGGCTACACAAAAGCATGACAAGGTTATCTTCCTCACAACAGATTAATCAGCAAAATACCACCGGGAGTAACACCACAAGTAAGTTTATATTAATACTTGTTCTTTATACACAAATAGATTTACAAATTAATAGTAATATTCTGATACTGTCTACCAATTATGTGAATGTTTTAAAAATTTTGAAAAAGGAAAAACTAATAGGAAACAAAATGACATCTAGTTTAGTCTTACTTACTTAGTAAGCCTGTTGGGGAGAAAATTCCCAGTAGTCCGACTGGTAAGACAACTCGGTAAGACTACTGGGAAAAACCTTACCTAAATACCTTACAGGGTATGTGTACTAACTAAAGCTACCTTAGACCTAAGCTGTAACAATGTATAGTACAAATAATAGATTTATTGATCGTTGATTGCCAATATGTATAGTACTCTCGAAGGATCTCGGCCATCATGAAGTTAGTCGTTTTGATGCGCAATGAAGCTTTTTCATACTAAATTGTCTTTGCTCATCACAAACGGCTAACTTCTCGATGGCTGAGATCCGTCGAGAGTACCATACATATTGGCAATAAATGATCAATAAATCTATTATTTGCACAGAACTATATTTAAGTATAATGAGTGAATGTATGTACCTCGCGTGCCGAAAAGAAGGGCTAAGTAAGGGCTGAGTAACTTCTTTACTCGCAGCGAAACTCAGTCTGCTCCCAACCGGGGGCGGTAGCGGTGTGGTGGTGTGGCAGTGCCTAGTATCGGTTTGCCGCGTGCTTATCGATTCTTTTAAATCATTCATTTTCGCGCGGCTTATGTATCCCATCACTAAAATACATTATGTGTGTAAAATACAAATAGACAAAATGTTACACGCTCGGTTTCCATACGAACCGACGCTCTCTTTTATTCTACTTAAATATAGTTCTTTGATTATTTGGTATGATGATGATCAATAAATCCATAATGTTGTGTGTATTAGCGGCGTCGAACGGCAAGCCAGGGGCGGGAGGCGCGGGCGGCGCGGTCACGGTGACGTCAGTGGGGCGCGCGCGTCCGCACAGGACCCACCACCACAACATACTCATCCTGCCGTCTAATGCACAGGTATCTATTGAGCCCCTTATTCATATTTTATTTCGCCTGCGCATCTGCTAGGAGAGTGTGGACCACTAATGCAAAAACGTAGCATACATCTGGGTAGGCACATCCTCAGCCCAGATGAGCTAAGACACATCACCCCCAAGCAAATCCTACAGTTCTTAGTATCGGCAGGGCTTGGAGGTGAACTGTAAACGCCTCCTTAGGGCGATAAAATAAGTGGCGAACACAATAGGCCTGCATGGCCGCAGTGTTATATTAGCCGCACCAATTTAATAAAAAAAAAATCATATTTATTTATTTAGAACTAGTAGACCCGGCGCGGTTTCACTCGGGGTTATTTTTTTCGCAATTTTTCCATAATTTCTCGAAAGATAAATTAGCCTAACAATCTTAATAATTGTTGTGTTAATATTTTTTTTAATTACGTTTTTATGATCTAGCAAGAGAATCTATTTAATTTATAAAACTTTGCATGTCGGTCTCCGACGAATGAAACTGAAACTGAAAGGTTTTAGGTAACTAATAATTATAAACCAAACTCGATGCAAATAACATTTAGATGTTTTTTTTTAGTCTAGCTCAATGCCAAAAACGGCATAATACAAAAAGTAAAATTGATATAAAAAAAAATTTGATAGTCATTAAATAATGATGGTGGCCTTAAGGCGGCCTGGAACCTGCTTTGACGACGGGATTATTTTGTCCAAAGTAATCAACGACTCATAAAAACTTACTATTCCTAGAGTTCCGGCCCCGCGCAGTCCATCTCAGTGAACCCGCTCACACCGAACAAGTCAGCGGACGCACTCACACCGATCACCTCCTCGGTCTCGATCCAGCACTCGAACACCGCTCTCGGCCACGTGTCAGTCATAAACAACGCCCCGGCAGCCAATAGCGGCCCTTCGATCATCACTCAAACCTGCGGCTCCGGACCTCTACCCAATAACGTGTCGGTATCCGGGCCGGTGACGGTGACGTCACGCCGCGCGAATAACACCAGTGTTACAATGATCAATTCGAACTCGAACGCAAATCATCGGATCAGTGTGTTCGAGCCTTACCCGATGCGGGATACGGTGCAGCATTTCTGCGAGAAACACTTAGATAAGATAAAGGCGTATATGGATAATGTTTCGTTGAGGCTGCCGCCGCCCGCCAAGTGTACTATTGAGGGTAAGTTTATCAAAAATAATGTTAAATTGAACAGGTTGAATCTCGAACGCACATTTTGAAACCAAATTGTAATAAACATTTGTAAAAACAATGAATATAGGTTCAGGAGCGTCGTTTTTGCGACCTAATGAATACGTTCGCACAGATTTAGTTTATTTGTGGTGCTATATCTATCAAAATGATCGAATCTTCTGAAAACAGATTCTATCTTGCAATAGTGAGAACAATAACAGGTGGGTCATAGACGGAGGGGACAAGCCCTACCAATACAGCAATATTGAGATAGGTAATGTTAGACTGAATGCGACCATTCACCTCAAGTGGGCCGTACGCTTTGCCACATAAGTAGTATATAAAAAAAACTTACCTTTCAGCAAAAAATCTGTGTAATATTTTTTCAATAATTCATTAATTAGGTATTAGTATTGATTTTTAAAATGATTTTTTTAGTAAGTGATCACATTTTAACATTGTACCTACTACTCAGACCTTTATTGCTTTACTGTCAACCTCAACTATAATAATTGCATGCTTGTGAAGCAAAAACATGTTGTACTCCATATTATTATATTAAGACCTATAATGTATCCTACCGTGTTTTAGCAAATAAACTTATTTCATTTAATTTCAATATGCTGTATCAGCTTGGACCCCCCAGGGATGTGATAACATCTGTTGTATGTTCCCAGAGCGTCGTTCAAAGAAGCAGGCGCGGCTGCAGTTCGGGTGCGGTCGTCGCGGGCCGCACTGCCTGTACGCGCGCGCGCTGTTCTCGATGCGCACGCGCGCGCCCCGCGTGTGGATCCACCTCATGTTCCTAGCTCTGCAGGCGAGACACGCAGCCGCGCTCTCCTCGCGCGACCCCACCGTCGCCAGCCTCAAGCACTGCTGGGACATACTCAAGTGCGAAAACAAGACCTTCCTCACGCTGGTGACTAGCGCCTTCCCGGGGATCAAGGTATGTGGTTATACACCCAACCGGGGCGGTTGGTTGGTTGGGTTTGAGTGGGATTAGGTTTGTTATGAGATTGATTGGGATTGGTTCGAATGTGATTGACGACGACCGATGTGGCGCAGCGGGCGCAGGTCCGCCTGCGACGTGGAGGTTGCGTTTTTGTACACATCACAGAAAACAAAAAATAAAAGCTTAAAAACTAAAAAATTGCGGAAGTACAATGGGTGGCCTCATCCACAGAACTATATTTAAATATAGTTCTGTGGCCTCATCGCTGAAAGCGATTTGTTCCAAACAACCTTAGGATGGACAGAGACAACGAGAGTACGTTAAGGGGCGGCTGAGTTTCGTGGCGAGTAAAGAAGTTACTCAGCCCGTCTTTTTGGCTTAAATATAGTTCTGTGGTTATGGGCAATAACACGAACCCAACGCTTTTCATCTTCTTTTCTCATTAGCATGAGTAAAGAATGGAACTCGTTGCCGGGGTTTAGGAGTCTCCAAGGCTAGAGTGAACAGGTTCTTTCTAGGCAAGCGTGCTCCATCATCGACCACACCATCACTTACCATCAGGTGAGGTGGTGGTCAAACGCTTGTCTATAACAAAAACGCTATTATTTAAACTCCATCGTACACTCCACAGGAGCAAGAGATGCTGCTGAACGAGCTGCGCACCGCCGGCTTCTTCGACGTGTTCGAGTTGACGAGTGCGGGGGGCGCGGGGCCGGGGTCGGGGGGCGCGGGGGCGGGGGTGGGGGCGCCCGCCTGGGGCTGCTTCCTGTGCACGCGGCCCGAGCGCGCGCTCGGCTTCCTCGCCGCGGACGGACAGCCCGTGATCGAGGGACAGCTCAAGGAGAAGAAGGGCAGGTGGAGGCTGTTCCGCAGGTGGAGGACGCGGTACTTCACGCTCTCCGGCGCGCATCTCTCTTGCAAAGGATCGGTGAGTGGTTTTTTTAAACAGGCCACCCTGTATACCCTCTCATCAAAACATTTGTAACTTTAACTAATGCTTGAAAGATGATTATTTTTAAAAAATCATAACTCGAAAAATACGAAAAATTGGGGAACATACATGGGGTATTTTCATATACCCCTGGATCTGAGGAATCTAATTGTTTAAATGATGACGGACGTCTGCCTGATGTTAAACACGCATGACCATGGTGCTGTGTCACTAAAAAGTTTGAATTCTAAAGTTCTCAAGATTTTGTGTGAAACCTTTTGGCAGATTTGGCAACTGACCTCATACAAGCACATCAACGTAAACAGATTTTTTCGTTATTCTTAGCGTTATTTTAGGTAATAGGTTAAGTGTACTGAAAATAAATATATTTTAATTTTTTTTATTTTCATTTACTACCAGAGTGGCGGCGAAAGCATCGACATAACGCAGATCCGGTCGGTGAAGGTGTCCCGCGGCGCGCGCAACATACCCAAGGCCTTCGAGATCTTCACGGGAGACCAGACGCTCATCCTCAAGCCGAAGGACGGCAAGAACGCCGAGGAGTGGGTGCAGTGCCTCAGCATAGCCGTCGCGCACTCGCAGGTAAGCACCAATGTTCCCACTGGTGGGACACATCCGAATACTCGAACTATTTAAATATTTAGATCGTGGGAACTGTTTAAGAGGACCTTAACAAAGCGACTGAGGAAACGACTGAGGTGGCTACTTTCTGGTCCAAAACTATCTGAGGAAGTTTTTAAAACTATCATGGTTATTAACATAGATTTCACTTAAAACGGGATATTTACCATGATTTGTGAGTTTTATTGATTCCCGATATTTCGGCGCAGTTACATGCACCATGATCACGGGAGAACTGAAGTCTTTGCGGGTAGCTCTTATAACTATTGACAGACAAATCTGTCCACCCTCTTTCTTAGTCTTAGTTTGATCATGGTGCATGTAACTGCGCCGAAATATCGGGAATCAATAAAACTCACAAATCATGGTAAATATCCCGTTTTAAGTGAAATCTATGTTAATAACCATGATAGTTTTAAAAACTATATCGCGAACCGGTACGGGCCGGATGTCGTTAGAGTGGTGAAAGACCTAGAATGCTCGCGAAAAAAGTGTGAATGCCTACGAGAGTCAGTGGACTTTTTAGTGAAGTGTCGGGACGCAAATCTAATACCAGTGTGCGTGCGTATTAAATCTCGTGATGACATTCCGGGATCTGCGAGTATTCTGCGACAAGCGAGTGTTAAATTATTGCGAAAATCGATACGTAACAGCAGGCATCGGTTTCATGTGTTGCAGGGAGTTTTGTACAGGCTACATTTCAAGTGCAGTGAGTTGTTATCGCCAGCGGATTTTGATACAGTAGACCGTATTACATACATACAGGCTCAACGATCGGGAGTACTTAGTGCAATAAAACAAAACCGTAAGTTCGAAACACTTTTGAGTAAGCAAAGACGAGATGTCCCCTACCATGATGATAACTCACCAGAAACTAGAACTGTTATTAACTTGTCTGACAAGGTTTTAAATGAGTCGGCTTTTAAGGTGTTGGAAAAGGGTTTGAATTATGCCCCTACCACGAAACGCATCCCTTATGAAAAAGTGATCGGGAGTGTCGAGGAAGTAATCCGGTACAACAGGATACCTACAGGTGATGCTGAGTCTTTAAGGCAAGACATTGCCTTTGTACTGCGGCATGCTAAACCTCCTGAACCAAACATCACGGGCGAAGAGTTGTTGGCACTTAGTGACTTGCGCCAAGATAAAGACCTGATAATTCTGAAAGCTGACAAAGGTAATGCTACGGTGGTCATGAACGTCTCTGAATACGAAGGTAAAATCCATACCTTGCTGAATGATACCAACACATACAAACAGGTTAATTATAACCCTACAGCTCGAACGCATCGAAGTACCCAAAAACTAATAAGAGAGTGTCAGCATGCTATTGGGGATGAGGTCACAAAGTTTTTGTTGCGTCCTCGTAACATCCAGCCGCCCAAACTGTATGGTTTACCTAAAGTGCACAAGCAGAATGCTCCCTTGCGACCAATTGTGAGTCAAATAGACTCACCCACATATGATTTAGCGAAGCATGTGGCGGGAGTGCTACAACCTACAGTGGGATTTACATCGTCTTTTGTAAAAGACTCTCGCCATTTTATACAGACACTGAAGCAGGCAGAGGTATGTGAGAATGAGACAATGGTTAGTTTTGATGTTGAGTCTCTCTTCACAAATGTCCCCATAGCTGACTGTATAAAAGTAATAGAGGCGACAATACTGAAAAACGGTATCCCTGCAGAGTATGCCAGAATGTTACAACATATTCTCTCTACCAACTATTTTATATATAGGGGAAACTATTATCTCCAAATAGACGGTGTAGCAATGGGAAGTCCGGTTGCTCCCGTAGTGGCAAACATTTGGATGGAGTATTTTGAGAGCTTGGCTATTTCCACTGCCCCTTTACCTGTTAAGTTGTGGAAGAGGTATGTAGATGACGTTTATTGTATTTTGGAAGGGAAGCAACGGGAGATTGAAATTCTTTTGGCACACCTTAATGGAGTACACAGTAAGATGAAATTTACATATGAAATGGAAGACGACCGTCGTTTGGCGTTTCTAGACGTATCGGTACAGGTTCGAGAAGATGGTAGTTTAGGCCACTCTGTTTACCGCAAACCTACGCATACGGACCGGTATCTGCATGCTAACTCTCACCACCATCCGCGGCACCTCGATTCCGTTGTAACCTCGCTCACTAACCGAGCATTCGATTTGTGTGATGATGAGCACATAGAAGGAGAGTTAGTGCATGTCGAGAAAGTTTTACGTAAGAACGGATACAAGCTTCGAACGTTTCCATCTAGAACCAAGCCAAAACCCCAAAGATGCAGAGTAGAAAGAAAGCCAGCTTTTCTACCGTATATCAGAGGAGTTACGGACAAAATTGCTAAAGTCCTAGGCAAATTGTCCGTTAAAACCATCTTTACTCCTCTAAAGAAGATCTCACACTACCTGCGGTCACCAAAAGATAGTTTTCCACTGGAAAAACCAGGAGTGTATAAGATTGACTGTAGCTGTGGGAGTTCATATATTGGTCAAACAAAACGTACGATAGCTTGTCGAGTGAAGGAACACATCAGGGCGATCAAGAACATTGACATACAAAAGTCAGCCGTAGCAGAACACATTTTGGAATCGGGTTCGAATCACTGGATTGAACTACACAATCCACAAGTAATCTCGACAGAACGCCATTACATACCAAGAATGGTTCAAGAGGCTATCGAGATTACTAAACACAGGAATTTCAATCGAGAAGATGGTTTTAAATTGTCTGGAGTCTGGAATCCTGTGGTGAGAATGTGTAGGAGACAAAAACCGGTGGTACCGCCTGTGCGCCCTGATACTGTTAGTGTCGTGTGTCGAAATCGAGTTGTGTGTGAGAATGAAACCGATGGTAGTATCGGTCGCAATAAAAGACTAAGAAAGAGGGTGGACAGATTTGTCTGTCAATAGTTATAAGAGCTACCCGCAAAGACTTCAGTTCTCCCGTGATCATGGTGCATGTAACTGCGCCGAAATATCGGGAATCAATAAAACTCACAAATCATGGTAAATATCCCGTTTTAAGTGAAATCTATATCTGAGGAAGTTAAATCATTGACACGAAAAAAAAACTGTAGAGGTCGTTAATATTCAAAATCGTATGGAGAAACGTCAAAAACGTGATTTTTGAACATGTACCATGTGGCAGCAATAAATATATTGAATATGCCGTGGATGGCACATGTCTTTGTTAGCTCTTGGAGATGCCGCCGTGTTTGATGACGTGTGTTTGTTTTGATAATTGATCAAGTTTATTTGATTTTAATTTTATTATTTTAATATGATTTGGTAATTGTAAGATAAATTTGTAATTTAACTTAAAAGTGATTATACTCAGGTACTTAAGTAAGTATTTAACTTATTGTAAATTGACTTATCTAAGATGTACCATGTCAAGAGATAAATAAATGATTTGATTTGATTTCGTTACGATGTGGTCCAATATTTTCGACTTTTGAGTAGAAACATTCATGAACACGATCGAGTTTGTTCCCACACGATCAAAGGCTAGGGCTTTTAAGCAAATAAAGTTTTTTGGTATCTTATTTCAGGCCAGAGACACGCCTGCTAAAGCCAACTCGCTGCCGGCGCGCGGACTTACGCTCAAGAGCTTTTAAGCTTAGAGCTTCTAAGCGAGCTTTTAAAGAGCTTTGAAGCTACTTGCCGCTCGTATACGCGGAGACCAGACATCCTCCAACCAAGACAAACATAACGGTAAGAATGGAGTCTCTTGTTATATAAGTTGAACCAGCTAAAGTCAACTCGTTACCGGCACGTGTTCTTACGCTCAACAGCTCTTACAGTTCTGATATATAGAGATGCATTGGATGGTGGTTAGGACGACAGAACTATATTTAAGTAGAATGAGTGAGTGTATGTGCCTACTCTACCTCGCGTGCCGAAAATACGGGCTAAGTAAGGGCTGAGTAACCTCTTTACTCGCCGCGAAACTCAGTCTGCTACCAACCGGGGCGGTGTGTGGTGGTGTGGCAGTGCCTAGAATCGGTTTGAGCGTGCTTATCGATGCTTTTAAATCATTCATTTTCGCGCGGCTTATGTTTCCCATCACTAAAATACATTTGTGTGTAAAATACAAATACGCAAAATGTTACACGCTCGGTTTCCATATAAATCGACGAACTCTTTCATTCTACTTAAATACAGTTCTGTGATTAGGACCTTTCAAGCCTTTCCTTAGTAGTCTAAGTCTAAAGTAAACAGTTAAATTATTTCGCCTTAAGCGGGATTTGAACACGCTTGATACGCCGAAAACATCAGGACATACACAGGATTATTTCGAGCAAGCGAGATATGTCTCGATAACCTGATTGGTAGAGCACCCGCGTATCAAACGGAATTTGCGGGTTCAAATCCCGCTTGAGGCGAAATAATTTTTGAGATATTAAAATCATTCGTTTTCCTTTAGTGTGATGGTTAACACTATAAAAACAAAAATAACCAATAATTTGACTGATCTGTGCCAAACTGTCAAAAGTAAAAATGAAGCTGATGATCATTAGGCTGCGTTTCCACCAGAGATGTGCGAGGATGTGTAGCGACTAGCGAGGGATGTGTTTGTTAAGAACCAATAGAATCACTTCATTTACCTAGCCTCGCTACACATCCTTGCACATCTCTGGTGGAATCACAACCTCAGGGAGCTGATCTGTATCAGTAAGATTGATGTAAGCCATATTCTACAAAGTTCGTCGTGGGCTGCCAATATTCTTCTCTCTATTTGGTGTTGACTAAACTTGTACTTAAAATAACAAGACTTAAATTGCATTACTCTAAAACGAAATCAGATAGGTCTATTATCTTAGAAATAAGATTTATTTCAGCTCAATTTTTTTATTGTTTCACGATAATTATTTACCTAAAATTAATGATTTCAAATGTTAATAAGTTAAAGTTGTTTTATTTACTCAAAGTACAATGAAATGATGTCTAGTATAAGTAGGTTTCAGTAGATAGTTATCCGTCCCCTAGAGTAAATGTGTTTATAATTATTATGTTGAGTTGAACTCGTTTTCATTGCCTATTGGGTTTGTTGATTTCTGTCAATGTAAAAACAAGAATTAAATTTTATGATTAGTCTGGAATTGGTTGTAAACATATAAGCTTACATATACATTAAATCTACTTTTATACATATTGTAATTAGTTTGTAAGCATTGACATAATTTTATTGAGATTTTTATAAAAGCTAGAAGACTGAAAGCTGGTCATGTCGACTTGACAAATGAACCGAAGTCATACAAAAACCCAAGTGTACAAGAGAGTGAAGCCAAGTGTACAAGATTAAATATGTAAAAATGTATTTTTTTAGGTACCACATTATGTTGTACATACATTATGATTATGAATCTAGGCTTACTTACTTACTTAAATTATCAGTTTTGGGCAATTATTGTTTTTTTCTTGTTGTGTCATTTTGCGAATGTAATTATAACTAAATTGACATTGGACAATATTCCTGAAAGTTTAATAAATGGTAAGATTTTTAGTTAAAAAATGTACCCAGATCTTAATTAAGAAATTTTGGCTTAGATCGCATTTATGAAATGCTTTGTGATTCTAAATTGACATTCCCGTCCTGTGTAACAGCTGTACTTAAATGAAATTGTTTTGGTCTCAAGCAATTAGTGCCCATGGTTGTTTATGTGAATGACATTAGATTTGTAAGTTGATGATAAATGTAAGGTAATGCCAGCTTACGAGACAGTCTTCCGAATTGTTATATAGCTTGTAATAATGTAAGCCAATAGTATATAATGTATTTACACAATAGTGCAAAATGTGGCCAGTAGCCTTTCTGAGTAAACATAGTTCGGTCGTTTTATCAGTTTTGTAAAACAGCAGGCTCACCATGAAACATAATTCCGAAGTTTCGTGCAATTCGTACATTGAATCACATTAACTCCGAAATCGCTCCCGAAGACAAGGCGATGAAATAAATCGGATGCAACTTCACAGGCTTATTAGCCACTGCCAAGTGGTTCATGTTTCGTTTGTTTATTTTATTTCAACTGAGCGCTCCCGTGCTTTGGAGGGCACGTTAAGCAGTCGGTCCCGGCTTTTTCTAAGTTGTTAAGCCATGACAGAGGCCTTCGGGCGGCCTACAAACTCTGTCACCAGAGTTGGCCACTGACTCATACGAATTTACTTACTTTTATTGGTAAATATCGGCTCTGAAGTTTCAGACATATATTTTCATGGTAAGCCAGCAGTTCAAACTCAGCGCTGTACTATAATGAGCTCTATTGCAGTGCGTTAGATAACTTAGCGTAGTGCCGAGTGCGCAGTGCAGATAGTGAACACTGGCCGATTTGCCATTTTGTACTTGCTTCTTAACCTCTGATTGATCACATTTTACTCTCACCAAATATAAGTGTTCAAATTAGTTACGATTTTAATTTGTTAGGGCAGTAATATTGCTGGTAATATACATGAGCGCGATCTTGTTTTCATATGAAGGAAAATTATTGTCTTGAATGAATTTAAAGTAGCAAATGTCAAGGTTTCATTATTTTCAATGAAATGTTATACAATTTATTTTGATTTTTTACTCCCAAATTAAATAAAATTTCTTTATATAATGAAATATTTTTAATTGGGTAGCAGTGCCTATTTCATTGTATCATGAACTATATTTATATAATTATGTAATAATATTATTAATTACTATCAACGTTATCTATGTTAAACTGGATACTTATGAACTTGGTGCTAAATAATACCTTTTATAGTTACTTAATTTTATATTATAAATGCTTCTAGTTTATAATAAAGGCTGCTTATCTGCTAAGGGTTTGACTTTTGTACTTAACTGCCTTAGTTATATATATATAAAAATAAATAGTTCTGTTTGTAAACACTGCTTTTTTATTACTAGACATTTTTAACTTTACATAGTACTCAGTTTACTGACTTTAGTTAGTTGTTCTCCTATCTAAGACCCTAGAGTTTCTAAGATTGACGTAACGACTAAGACTAGCTTTTCTTACAAGGTTTGTTTAGCTATATAATTTTTAATTTGTTATGTATTTATTCCATGTTAGTACACAACTAAACACTTGTTATTCATTTTACTTTAGTACACAATCAAACACTTGTGTTTAATGAATAATTACTAAGGTTTTACCAGAATATATCGAATTCATTTTAAAGCCTGCATTTGAAAACTCATTGAGCGTCAATCGACTCTAGAATTTCCTCGTGGTATGAGTATAGTTCTAGTATAAATAATGCTGGACAATCCACACAGCGTCACCTAGGCCCGAGCTAAGCAGAGCTTGTGTTATGGGTACTAAATTACTGATATACTTAATACAATACATATAGATAAATATTTTGATTATACATTGAAAATACCCAGAACACCCTGAACAAATATTGCAAACATTTGTTACAAGGCGGGAATCGAACCCGCAACCTCTTGCGTCGTAATCGGACCTTTGCTAGCCGCGCCACATCGGCCTTTCTTTTAAAAAAATACTTGGTATATTAGAAATGCTTCATACTCTTCAACTGTCTTCTAAACCCTTCATTGGGTTGTATCGCCGGGCGCTTGCCTTTCACCAAGCTATACGCATCATCATACATCATACTTTCATAGCGCATTAGATACGCTATCACCACCATCGACG
Organism: Colostygia pectinataria; assembly: GCA_951394395.1. NCBI lineage: Eukaryota > Metazoa > Arthropoda > Insecta > Lepidoptera > Geometridae > Colostygia > Colostygia pectinataria. Next base: position 12,576,373 of record OX596352.1, on the reverse strand, counting down.
TTCGCGACACCCCTGCATTGCAGTGAATCAGCACATTCTCTTTACAACTGACTGCTTTAGCGATGAACGGTAAACTGTCTTTTAAAACGCAATCTATATCAGTTTCTGGCAGATCTAAGCACTCCACAAACTTGTGGTTTACATCCGTTTCTACATCTATTCCTAAACTTAAGATGTGTTTAATGTTGTAAGCTTGTAGAATATTGCTTGCGGTACAATCTTGCGATCCTATGAGCACACAGTCTGTGATCAATGCTGGTGTATTATCAGGTTTAGTGTCGACAACAAACCCGTAAGTGCTAGGTAGAGACACATTATTCTTCTCTATATACCTTTTCCCATCCACATTGGTTATTACAGTCTCTGTCTCTTTTAGTCTGTTCTTTTGCTTTTTTAGTTCATTGAGGAAACTCATTTTTTCTTATACTCTCCTTCGTTATGGTTCAATCAATTCTTGGTTAAGTGGCCTTTGTGGAGAGGACCACAATTTCGGCAATATCGTTAAGGTTTCTGTAACTTATTTGCCACAATTCTGCCAGTGTCAAGATAATTGAATTTTCGTTCAACAACGTTCGTTCGTTCGTCAGTCAGTGGCCAACTCTGGTGACAGAGTTTTAGGCAGCCAGAAGGCCTCTGTCATGGCCAAACAAAATGTAAAAACGGCGGCGTTTTTCCAAAAAAAGTTATAGATGTCTTTGACTTAATACATATTTTAACCATTTCAATTACATACCTTGTATAGACAACAAGTGTTATTAGATAAACAGCAACCAAAACACAATAAAACTTAAAACAACATGAGAAAAACAATTACAATGGGAGGACCTATGTCGAGTTTCTTCATTATTCTTAAATTAAATTGAACTCTCTAAATTAATCACATTTGCTGTCGTGATTCTCTGCTTTACTGTCACTTTCTGTGCTATCTGGGTTGTATATTAAATCTTCTGGTTTGTACTCAACGTCGCAAAGGTAGAGACCATCCGGCGGGCAGCTCTTCACGAAACTTACCCAGGAGTGTTTCGAAGGCACCTGTAGCATCACCTTTATTTCTTTCGGGTCTATTTGACCAACTGCGACGGAGTTCAATACTCCGATCATACGGCGAATCTGTAACATTTACATATTTGTTTCTATAAGTTTTGTAAACCAAGTATCATATATTTAAGTATTCTATAATCACTACATAGTATAAAACATAATAAATAAATAATGCTGAACAATCCACACAGCATCATCTAGCCCCAAGGTAAGCTGCTGTTAAACAGCTGTATTATGGGTACTTGTAACGGATATATATTTAATACAATACAGATATTTTTTATAAATACCCAGAACACCCGGAACAAATATAATGTAGGTCGTACAAAAATTTGTCCCGAGGCGGGAATCGAACCCGCAACCTCTGCGTCGCAGGCGGACCTGCGTCCGCTGCACCACATCGGTCGTCAAAGTTACATAGGTATTTAAATGTATTTTTTAATATTATAGTCTCTACATAGTATAAAACAAAGTCGCTTCTCACTGTCTATGTATGCTTAGATCTTTAAAACTACGTATCGGATTTTGAATGTTTCAAGAGGAAGGTTTATATATAATAAATATAGGTACTAAGTAGTTTTTGAATATTTTCTGTACCTACCTACTTAGGTAAGTTAGGATTTTGTTTTAAGCTTTCTTTTCTTTCTTTATATATGGTATAAGTACCCGTGCGAAGACGGGGCTTGTCGCTAGTTGTATATAAATTATTATTATTATTTTTTTAGGAACTTTTGTCCTTATGGACCATGTCAGTTCCATCTTACCCTCATACAACCACGTCAAAAAGCAACCACGTCAGGACAATGTTTTTAGTTTTTAGTATATAAATTAATAATTACAATTTACAATGCAATAAAAGTATGATCATTTTGGTGGCCCGGCGGGCGACTGTCTGTTTGAAGCGCGAGGTGCGGGTTGATTGCGCATACGGGACAAATGATCTGAAAGCATTCCGCCTGCGACGCAGAGGTTGCGGGTTCGATTCCCGCCTCGGGTCAAATGTTTGTACGATCTACAAATATTTGTTTTGGGTATTTTCTTCTATATATAATAAAAATACCTATCTATGTATTGTATTGTATTAAATATATATTATATCACTCATCTAGTATCCATAATACAGCTCTGTTTAACAGCAGCTTACCTTGGGGCAAGATGATGCTGTGTGGATTGTCCAGCAATATTTATTTATTTATTTGATCTGGTCTAGTGTAACTATACTATGGTGCTTATAAAGGGAATTCTAATGCAGCAATCATGTTTACTGAATGTATGTTTACCTGGTTGTGAACAAAACTTCGTCCTTTTATTTCAATATCCCAGTAGTCAAACAGATTGTCTTGCTTGCTTGTGTAGTTTGTCACAACTGGCCTCCCTGGCCATACATCTATAGAATATATCTCTCTGCGGTTGTGTTTGTATTCTAATAATTTGTCGCTTTTCCTGAATGTTGTGAAATCATGCAGTCCTACTAAGTATTTGGCGCCTTCTTTAAATTTTTGTATGTCAAAGCCTTTGAGTCTGCAACATAACAATTACAAAAATGTACAATTTATTTTTTTACTATTAAAGTGGTAACCAAGTGTACGGCCCACTAGATGGTAAGCGGTTACTGTAGCCTATGTACGCATGCAACATCATAGATATTACTTGCATGTTACCACCCTGTGACGTTAGATGGAATGAAAAACTACATATAATACAAAATGGGCAGGGTGTTGCCTCATCTTCATCAGTTTAAGGGTATAAGAATGATCTTACCTAGTAAACTGGCATCTTTTCCATTCTTCAACTGGTATGACTGATCCTATGCTGAGGTTTTCTGGTAGTATTATTTGTGGTTTCAAAATTGCTAGTCTGAAGGATTACAAATGAGTACAGATAAACTTAATAGACATATACAAAGTACTTATAAAAACAAGCTGTAGGGATCTCAATGTTGATTAGCGGTTTTTATTGGATTTTAAACTTCTAGATTCTGCTTACCTGTATAAATATGTCCTGCTAATGGCTTGAAATCTAGAACTAAACTTATCGCTTACTCGAATACATCTCTTGACAAAAATGGGAGTATTATTCTTGAAGTAAAACTTGTTCATTTCGTAAGCCACATTGTTGGGTTCATAAATGCCACGTCCTAATTTTTCTAAGTCAAAGTGTGCGCTCGAGTTTAATGCATGGACTCCACCATCTGTACTGTAACAAATAATATTAAGAAAAAATTTAAACAGGTAGAAACTACTTTATTAAACCATCTATTTCTCTCTCTCCCATGACAGCTTTCTTATGATTGCACTACTGAGACACTAGCCTACTCACAAGCGAGAGTATGCCAGTAAACCATACCTACTAAAAATATGTTTAAATGTTTTCTAGAATACAAACCAAACACTTTTATTAAGCCTGCAAATAGGTTATAGACAATAGACACCTACCGGCTTGAAAGCGTAACGTTGGGATAGTTTAGAGACCGTAATTTTATGAGAGCTAGTTCCATCAATCCTTGCACACTTTCAGGGTCGGGATAGTGTCGGCCAGTTTTAAGCCATATCTTTTCTGAACGTCTGCAATAGAAACAATAAATTATTAGGCTAGATCTACTAAATTAACCGATGTGACTTGCAAACAGTTCGGTCTATTAAAGTTTCATAGCAATGAGTTGTTCAGTCACTCCCAGCTTTTTCAAGAAGGCAAAGAGACTTTTTGTCAAGTACGTGGTACATGGCAAGAAATATCTATAGCTCTAAAGAGATTTGTATTTTTTTGAGAGGAAGATTTGTGTTTTTGTTTATAAACATGTGATGATTAAATGAAAAAACAAATAGCTACAGGTTTCAAAATTCTTTCACTATTAGAATGCTAGTGCCTGATTAACATAGGCTATATTTATTACAAGCAACTTGCCCCGGCTTCGCACGGGTGCACCCACAGAACAGAGTTTTTTCTGTTCTGTGGGTGCACCCGTACGAAGCCGGGGCAGGTCGCTGTTTGATAAAATTGTATGTATTATGTATACCTGAATGAGGTTCCAATGTAAGAAATAAAGGTCAAGTAGCGAGCTTTCATTCTACGCTAACATTTAGATGAATTAGCGAGCTATTTTCTCCCCCTTGTGCACACCATACCAAAAAATAAGTTGGTTTACACATGCGTTAGCATCCTAGTAGTCTGTGGTTTACACTTGGTCAGGGATGTTAGATGGCCACTCGGAAATCCTTGTACCGAGCTGGATATGTACGTACCAGTTTTTCGTGCTAGTATTTTAGCACGAAAAACTGGTACGCCAGTTTTGCACTGCGGTGCTGCCAATACTGTTTTTACAAAATGTGTCGGGTTTGATCAAACATAGAACGAGGAGAAATAACTTTTTTTTAAATACATACAGGTTGCTGGGTTAGACCATTATTCTAAAAATATTTAACGAAAAAAAAAACGCAAAATAGAATGTTGACTTATTTCAGTTTTTTTTTCTAGTTTCATACCCATAGTATCTACAACAGATTAAGACTACATCTATCTAATTATCTCAAAAAACATAAAAAAACAGCACGAACAGATAATCTCGCCAGGTCGCACCCGCTCCGCCCCGCTGCGGCCTGTCTTTATGTGCTCGAACAATAAACAAGCAGTTTTACCAGGTTTTACGGATTTTACCAACCATTCAGTAGTTCGACATTACTGGCAAGCATCTGACAGTAACAACTGACCGAAATTTTTTGTCAGTGTTGTACAATAATTTGATTTAGAGGCATCAAAATAAAAAAAATAAAAAAATCAAAAATTATTTATTCAGTAGAATCACAAGGATCACTTTGAAACGTCTTACAAGCTAGGAAAATTTACACCAGTTCCAACGCGCCCATGCCGTAAAAGAACTGGCAACAACACCGGCTGGGTTCCTATCGCTTTTTTGGCATGACCCTTGCTATTGTTATGGATTCCAAGTAGAGTTGGAGCACATTCGTCCCAAGCTTTTTTATCATCTAGGTAATCGGTTGTTTTATAGTAAGCTTTTTGAGACAGATTTTGTTTAATTAAGTTTTTAAATTTGACAATTGATAAATTTTGTATGTCGCTTGGGACTTTGTTAAAGAAGCGTACACATTGCCCTTTAAAAGATTTACTGACCTTAGTGAGCCTAACTGTCGTCATCATTTGTCGGAGTAATTTTGATTAGCCAGTCAACGGCTAATCCTGGTATTTTTGCGTACCAGGTCCGAATTGACCTGGTTCATGATACGTGACACTAAAACCTAGTATGTGTACCAGGAACCTGGTACTACTAACACCCCTGCACTTGGTTTTGTTTTCTAAAAGTTATATTTTAGACACTTATTTTCTGTCACTGTCATGTCATGTCATGTCAATGCTCGGTAAGTCAGTCAGTCACTCAATCCATTTCCATCTATTGTTAGTTAGTGTCAACTGTCAACATTTCTTAACAATACACCAAAACCAGAAGCCATAAAATAAAAAAAACAAGTCAAGTCAAAAGTCAAGTCAGCAGCGTAAGCTTAGTTAAACGTAGTGCTTACATTCTCTTGTGTCAGCAGCAAATAGTACAAAATCAGCCAGCTCACTCAGCTCAGCTTCATCACCAGCAGAGCAGCCAGCTCAGCTCTGTCAGTCAGTTCAGTAAACTTCTGTAAACTTTAATCAATGTAGGTACCTACCTAACTACTCTGTGAAATTTCAAACTTGATTCATTTGTTTGTGTAGGTGCTTCAAAGGTACGCTACTTAGTAATATTGTGTAAACTGACAGAAAAAAAAACAGTCAGTACCAGCACAATCAGTCAGTTCAGTCCACCAACTCCACTGTCCGGTCCGTCCGTCCGTCTAGCCAGTCAATAAGGATAGTTATTGTATGTTCTTTCCTTGGTTCAGTCAGTCAGTATTATTAGTTGAAAAATGGCACAACGGACGTGGCATTTGTTTACTTTGATAACAATATTTACGGTTTTATCACTTGTTGGCGATGTTTTCTCGACTTCGCCGGCACCATGGTACGAAAATCTGCCTGCGGTGACCATGGATTACAAGGTGCACATAGACGCAGGAAAAGAAGACTGCTATTACCAATACGTGCAGCCGGGCGCAACGTTCTACGCTAGTTATCAGGTACTTATTCTACCAGTTTTTCGACTAAAAAACCATTTAAATGACTCCCTATCACCATAACGAACACCCTTGTATAATTGTATGGTACAGTTCTGGTTAATCAGGCCCAATTTGATCGTAATTTGTTGTCCTAATTAGAACTTGCCAACTTTCATTTTTATGCCACGAACTTAGAAATCGAAATAAAACTGTAAAGGTAGGTTGTAGTTCTGAGCCGTAAAAACAGTTTTAAATTATAACAATAATGTTATGCACTTCATCGTTTTATTTGTTATAAATAATTTACACAAGCTAGTAAGGGATAAGAATACACAAGTTCAATTTGTTAAAAAAATGGTGCCTTTTTCAGGTGTTAAAAGGTGGTGATGGCATGTGTGGTTTTGCTGTCCGCCACCCCAATGGTCAGATAGTCCATCCCTACGAGTGGCGGCAAAGTGCTGAGTATGCTGACCAAACCTCTACTGGAGGGTACTATGCTGTCTGCATTGACAACCAATTCTCAAGATTTGCAGGCAAAATGGTCAATTTATATCTGTCAGTTATTAGATATGACATGTGGGAAAAATATGCTAAAGAAGTAGAAGAGCTAGATATGAATATTTCAAATTTTACTGTAAGTATGCAAAACATTATTTTAACCTACCTAAGTATTAAGTTTTTTGTCATGAAAAACTTTAAATCTTTAGTCTAACTTTTATTCAAGCAACCTCATTCATAACTTGGTCACCAGTGCAGTGTTAGCTACACACAGACAAAATTATACTACATTTATTGGGGACTTGGTTGATGCCACCCAAGGCCCCAATAAATGTCAGTTAAATAAAATTTGGCCATTTAAAAAAAAACTATTTTTTTTACTTTAAAAGACATCTCTCGCTGCAGGGCAATGACCAGTGACCAAGAAAAGAGGGCAAGGATTCCTTCCATTTAGTATCCATTATTTATTCAGTACTAACACAATTTTTAAAAACCAATTACATTAATTACATTACAAATATTTACTTATAATAAATTAAAACATGAATAAATTAAAATGATTGATTCCATGATCTCTTGAGCTATTTTGGGAAAGACTTTCTAGTTTGACCTATCTTTGTTAGGTTTTAAGTATGCTAGTCATTATTACGTCGTAGATGTAGGTATGCGGATTGCAAGTCATGAGTGGAAATGGGCAGGACACTTATTTAGAAGGGAAGACGGGCGATGGACTAGGGCAGTAACGGAATGGTGGCCAAGGGATGCGAGACGACCAAGAGGCAGACCACCAGCCCGATGGTTGGACGACATTGTCAGAGTGGTCGGACGACAATGGATGAGGCTGGCACAGGACCGACGAGAGTGGCGTATTAGAGAGGAGGCCTATACCCAGCAGTGGGTGCCAACGGGCTTATTAGATAGATAGATAGTCATTATTACATATTGAAAAATTAAAAAATGAATATTACTTATTGATAGATTTCAAGAGTAGTAGAGTTCTCTGTGATAGAGCTCGCCCGGGGAAGGACTACAACCATACTTATTTCTGCCGCCCAGCAGTAATGCTCGCATTGCTGTGTTTCGGTGTGAAGGGTATGGTTTCCGGTGAAATTACTGGCACAACAGGCTTTCGATCTTAGCCTCAAGGTGGCAACTCGCGAGTGATACCTCTGGTATTGCAAGCGTCCATAGGCTGCGGTAACCGCTTACCATCTTGTGGGCCGTACGCTTGGCTGCCACTTCAGTTGTATAAAAAAAAAAAATGTTTTGCTTTATTTCAGACCTCTATCCAATTTGTTGAGAGGAACATCAATGACATCTTGCAATACCAGTACCATTCCCGAGCTAGGGAGTCAAGGGATTACAATTTACTGCAAGACAACAATACCTATGTTCTGAGGTAACTTAACTTTTTTTTTTAATAAATAAATAAATAATGTTGGACAATCCACACATCATCATCTAGCCCCAAGGTAAGTTGGTGTTAAACAGAGCTGTATTATGGGTACTAGATGACTGATATATATTTAATACAATACAATACATAAATAGATAGTTTTTATTATAATATATAGAAAGTACTTAGAACACCCGGAACAAATATTTGTAGATCGTACAAACATTTGTCCCGAGGCGGGAATCGAACCCGCAACCTCCGCGTCGCAGGCGGACCTGCGTCCGCTGCGCTACATCGGCCGTCAACTTTGTGTAACATCACAATGTGTTTTAGGATAGTATTTATCTGTTATTGGAACACTCAGACTAGTATATTTTCTATAAATTAGTCAGATGCTGTTGTATAGTTCTCACAGCGGATCTAGGCTTCCGTGAAGTTAGCCGTTTCGATGCGCAATAGAGCTTTTTCAAACTAAATTGTCTTTGCGCATCACAAACGGCTAACTTCACGGAAGCCTAAATCCGCTGTGCGAACTATACTTACCTAAACTTTTGTTTTGTTTTTCCAGCTGGTCAATAATCCAGATTTTAGCGGTGGCAGCTACGGGATCATTGCAGGTGTACTTTGTTAGGAAACTTTTTGAGACTAAGGACAACTCATCCAAGACGAGAATTTGATGTGGCTGTTTTATAAAATTACTTTCTTCTATGACGGGTTGGAATTTCTTTGATCATCTTTAGCTAAATAAAATAGCATAATAAAAAATGAACAAACAGCTTGATAATTTATAAAATAGATCTTATAATAAGCTTGATCTTTCAAACGAACATGACACAAGACATTCCATTATAGCATTTTTTATACAATAACTCAAATAAGCACAAATATAATTGTAAATTTGGTCTACAATGGCTTGACTTTGACACTAGATTAATTTTAATTGCTAGTCTACATTTATTATTTTCTTGAGTAAGCTTTTTAATCTGTCAACCTATTTAAAAATATTATATATACAGCGTGTAAAAAGACAAGTACCGAAAACGAAAGAGGGTGGTAAAGCACCCCAAGGCCAAGCTAAAAAAAAATCAGTTGTCCAAAAAAAAAATTATATCCGGAGAAAACAATATTTCAAGTTTTTTATGTATTTCGGTAGTCAGCAATGTACGCATTCACGTAGGTAAGTTCACAATGCTTACTAACGTAGCGCGTAGCGCGTAGCGCGTACTATTGTGTATTCTGTGGTAGCGCTTAGGTACCTATAATTAGTAGGGAGGTAGGTCTTACCTAGATGCGCTGTAGCCTCGGTCGAATCAGGAAGGGCTCAAACTGAGCTCCTGCTCGTTCATGGCACAGCTGAGCTCGCTTGATTGTAGACCGATGAATACCATAGCACCATAGCACATAAGCATTTGTCCATACTCTCTCGCACTAAACATTATGAATAGGTAGGTACCTAAAGCACTGTCACTGTTCTATCTAATAAAGCTAACAAAAGGATCTAAGATCTAAAAATTATTTTACACTAACACTTGATTAAATAAATATCACACGCACTAAAAAACTATGTAGGTAGGTACATAATCTAAATAAAACTATGAGAGTCAAAAATTAATTAAACGAAAATAATAAAACAAATTTCTTCCGCGAAAGGTGTTGATAATGCAATTTGTATGCACTCCTCCGCAAGTGTCCAGCCAGTACGAAAAGTGAACACCGACTAACAAAAATAGGTAACTAATTCGAAAAATAAACTCTTTGATAGAAGCCGCTTAAAGAACACCGCGAATCTTACACGTGCCGGCGCTTTTCCGTTATTTATCTTAATTTGTGTTCTTATTTCATAAGCATAAGGTTCAGATTTCTATTTCGCTACAATTTCTTTTGATAAAGCCGCATAGGCAAAAGTGATGCATGCCTACTATTTATTTTGTGTTATTCGCATTACCTACGAGTACTTGTAAAATCTACTACCTACCTACTTAGAAAGTGTTGACCTCAGTGGCTCTGTGGTTTCGGGTTCGATTTCCGCCGTGGGACAAATGTTCATATGAGTTTATCAAGCTTTATGAGTATGACTTAAACATTAGACGCAGGAGGTTATGTGGGTTCGTTTCCCGCCGCGGGACTACAGGTCGGTACCTACCTTATTTTAACTCGCTATTGATAGTAGGTAGGTAGTTAATCTTGTCATTTATAAGCTACCTTACCTAGACAAGTGCTAACAAGTGCAAACTTTATCCAATTACGTACATATCTTGTGTTGGTTCTTATGTACATATCTTGGTTTTTAGGTAGAAACCAAGATACTTGCAATTACTTTAATGTTGTTTAAGAGGTAGGTAGGTACCTAAGATTCTGTTGTTTGTAGAACTAGTAGGCAGGCTGGCTGCCTAGTTATTAAACGCGGGCGTTTATTGACTGCGCGATTGAAACGGGCGGCGCCGGCGCCGGCGGCGCGTAGCGGGGATCTCGATCGATGACCTCAGGCGAGCTCAGCTGTTCGTGCTATCGTACGGGCGGAATCTGTGTGCTGCGTACAATGCTGTTTATTAATTTTATTTCTGTTTTTGCTTTTATTAATGAGGTAATTAGGTAGATATGTTTACTATGTGTAAGTAACTAGAAAAAAATAATAAACAGGCGTAGTTTGGTCAAAATATTTTATGCTTTTTTTTTTCGTTAAATATGTTCAGTATCATGGTCTGATTACCATCCCCCAGTTTTCGGTAGTAGTCTTTTTACACGCTGTATATAAAGAAAGCCAAGTGCAAAACTTGAAATAAGAGCAAGCCATAAGATCATTTGCTTAATGATTTGAAAGTCGCTCAACCATGATATAATTAATGTATTTTGGCTTCTTTATATTTACTGATTGACATTTAAATTGCTTTTACTCTGTGTTGAATTGTTTTACATAGTTTTACTATTGAGATTAGCTATTTTATAGATCTGATAAGTACTAAATGTTTTTGATAAGATTTGTATTTTTATACAGTTTATTTGTTATTGGGTTTCAAAGCTGATTTGAATTACAAATTATAATAGAATTTATATTTAAAACAAGAAGTACATTATGTGCCAATCTAAGCACAGCATAATAATTGACTATCATTTTTAATTTACAAATAAATAAGTGTACTTAATATATTATTCTTTCATTTGCTTATATTTTTCAGGCCATGACAGAGGCTTTTATGCGTCTTAAAAACTCTATCACCAGATTTGGCTACTGACACATAGGAACTTACTTTAAGAATATAATATTGTTTAAATGCATCTATAGGCAAATGGCTAAGTTGTTCTTAACAGGCACGTTGAACGCAATTGTTGAACGGGGTCACCATTTGGATGGGTGACTGCCAGTGAAAATTTCAATAGTTCCGTGCTTTGGACGGCACTTAAAGCTGTCGGTCTCGGCTTTTTAGAGTGGTTAGGTCAAGACGGATGGCCTACCCATAGCTCAAGTTACTGTAAGTTCTAAGAGTAGTAGAGTTGTTTGTGATAGAGCTCGGTGGTATAAAAAAAAAAAGTTACTGTAAGTTCTAAGAGTAGTAGAGTTGTTTGTGATAGAGCTCGGTGGTATAAAAAAAAAAGTTACTGTAAGTTCTAAGAGTAGTAGAGTTGTTTGTGATAGAGCTCGGTGGTATAAAAAAAAAAAGTTACTGTAACTTCTAAGAGTAGTAGAGTTGTTTGTAATAGAGCTAAGTGGTATAAAAAAAAAGTTACTGTAAGTTCTAAGAGTAGTAGAGTTGTTTGTGATAGAGCTCGGTGGTATAAAAAAAAAAAGTTACTGTAACTTCTAAGAGTAGTAGAGTTGTTTGTAATAGAGCTAAGTGGTATAAAAAAAAAGTTACTGTAAGTTCTAAGAGTAGTAGAGTTGTTTGTGATAGAGCTCGGTGGTAGGTATACAAAAAAAAAGTTCACCCGTGTGAATTAGCCTGGCAGAATAGGTCAGGAACATTAGAAAAAGAACACAAATTATTAATATAACTTTATATTTTATATTATAAAACGATAAATAACTAATAAGTCAAGGATGTTATAACTAGATTTATATATTGACACAATAATTTAAGTACAGTACAATCATAATTTGTTAACAATTTAATGTGTTTTTAACAATGTGATAAAATTGATATATTTGACGTCAATCGGAATGTGCTATTAGAATGATTATAAAAAAAACCTCTAGGTAAGTTTATCTTAACATAGTATAAAGATATGTCGCTTCCCGCCATCTGTCCCTATTACGCTTAGATCTTTAAACTACGCAACAGATTTTAATGCGGTTTTCATCAATAGATAGAGTGATTCAAGAGGGAGGTTTATTTTTTAAGCACCCATGCAAAGCCGCGGCGGATCGCTAGTAAAGTTATATAGTCTTGGCCGCATAATATGACTAGGCGTTTTATATCGGCCAAGTAAAACTTAAATATAAAAAAAATAATAAACCTAAAACAAATTATCATACAATTCAATGGAAATCTCATACGTAACTGTACATTCCAACAACTTTAATACAATTTTATTCTGTTGATTGAGATTACACTGTTAAATTAAATTAATATACCTACTTAACGTCTAGATTAAGGTCTAGATATACTTAAGTACATGTAAATTCTTAAGTTAGATCACCTTTATAATATACAATTGGTGCACATTAACCTATTTCATGTTTTTATGAAGAAACTTCCGTGCTTCTTAAGGCACGATAAGCAGTCGGCTTTTTAAAAGTTGTAAGGCCTTATGGAGCCTTTCAAACGGCCTAATAACTCCGTCACCAAAGTTGACTCATACAAACTTTTAAGAATCTATCTGTTCCGAGTTCCGCCATTTTAGTGTTCATGGTACACATAATAGTTATAACTTATTTCAATAGAAGTGATCATTAATCATTTACATACAAAGGCAGTGTTTGGACGGACAGTGCGTTTGTGTAAACAATAAATTGATTGTAATGTGATGTGTATAAACCCGTGAAATTCACACGCCAAATTGTTGTGGTGCAATGGTTTTTTTGTAAGTTTTTCTAAACAACATTGTCTAAAACTTTTAAAATGTTCGTTTTAAAACCAAAAGCTTCATTTTTGGATTTTCATATAAATTAGCATGCCTGTTGTTCTTTAGACAGATCTGTGTCCAAAGTCCCTACACGGCACAGCCTTGCCGAGTGAACGCCAATTATCAACTTGTGACAGCTTGCTTTGCCTTGCCATCGCTCGTCGCTCGCCTAGTTGGCCGAGTCAAGCCAAGCGCCAGTGTTACGATTCATATGACTTGCCAAACGTGTGGACGGTAGCACTTGTCTTGCATCAATTTGCGTACGCTCGCACTGGCCTACTCAGCCAACATGGTATTGTATTGTCGGCGGCTGGTATTAAAACCTCGTTGTAATATTCAGTAAAAAAATACAGTTTATTATTCAGTAATTACAACTGTCAAAACTTCGCTACTACAGGGTGTATTACGGGGTGCAAGAGAATAGGTCACAGTCGTTTCTTCTGTCCGAAGTAAGTCCCGGAGAGCGCGAGCAGGCGGTACCGCTGGCGCAGGTTGCGCGCGCGCACGTGCGCGGACGCGATCTCCGCCGTGTACGCGCCGGGGAACCAGCCCGCCTCGCCGTCGCGCGTGCGCTCCCCGTAGTACCAGCCTGCAACACACACGAGACAACTACTTATTTAGGAGGCGGTAAGTTGTTCCAAATTTTCAATAATTTACGTATGTACTTAGTAAAACAAAACAAAAAAGGCACAGAGTAGGTAGGTACATTTTTATAAAAAGGCCTAAATATTTCTCGATCTTTAAATTGGTAAGCGTCAACTTGCGTGCTGAACTATATTTGTGCGACACTCAGTTATTTTTTATTGTTTAGACCTACCTTAATAAAATGTATGAAGCAAACACGTCGCAATCATTACACGCATAGTTTCATACATTTTATTGAGAGTCCGGGGTGTGGTTATGGTCAGGCGCATATCATCGAACGTTATTATTACCGGCTATTTAATATTCACCTTCGCTGGTCTTCCTGGTGACGTTGACGACGTCGCCCTCCGCCAGCGGCAGCTCGTCGGGCTGCGCGGGCGCGTAGGCGTAGAGCGCGCACACCTGCGGGCAGTCCCAGCCGGCGTACACCGCCTCGCCCTCCGCCCCGCCGCCGCCCGGCGCCGCCAGCGCCTCGCCCCAGCGGGACGCGTCCGTCGCGCTCGGACACGACATCAGCTGTAACACGCACTCACTCAACATACCAGCTGATACACGTTCACTGTGGACTAAAGGTCATAGCCCACTTAAGGTCATAGCACATTTACACGACTCTGCTCCAACACCGCCCTAAACTAAAACGACTGCTGGCGGTTCACTTGTCGACAGCAAGCAGACGCCCAGCTGTCCACGCGCCGACCACTCTTGCTTTTGCTCGTATTTTTTGCTATGTCCCGATTCACAACGCGCGAATTAACAATTATTGCTCTTGAGGATGAAGAGAGATGCGCAAGAAATAACAGACGAAGATTTTGGGTGCATAAAATGCTGAAAGCAAGACATGCAGCTAGCGGTCGCCGCGGAAAAGTTTGTACCATACCTTGCTCTATTGGGCAACCAATGAGTCAAGACTTATTTAAGCGATTTAATATATGATTAATTGATTCCATTGTTATTTACTTGGAAAATGTGCTTTCGAATACGGGCTGTTTGCAACAGCATAGATCTATTCAAGTGGACTAAAAGAAATGTGTAGCATTAAAGGCTACGTTTCGTGTAATAAGCAAATGAAATAGTCATATATTGCTATACAAAACACGCCTCTCATACATTTATATGGTATTTATGAATATATATATTCATATATATTCATAAATACCAGCCATTAAAACACTCAAACCGGAAAAACATCTATGTTCAATATATAAGTTGTGAGTAGTGTGTTGTGTTGTATGCTCACCATCTCAACGGTCCTGCCATCATGGTTCTCGAGCAGCGTCAGCAGCAGCGCGTGCTTCGCGTTGGCCGCGCCGCCCTCGCTCGAGCTCACTTCCAGCAGCGACCGCGGGCAGTGGTCCACCGCCACGTACAGCTCCTCGCTGACAACCACAATACTAATTACATTCATTATCAGGACCTCATGGAATAAAACAGAAGCGGCTCGCTAAGTATTGTCTTTCTTTGTCATTCTTATGTCAATTAACAGAGAAGATGATATAGATTGTCTTTGGCTATCTTGTCAAAACGACATGGGTCTTCCCATTTTAATTATTTTTCTCGTGTTATTTTAAGTTTTATTGCGTAAATTTGGTGGCAGTTTATCCAATTTAACTTGTTTACTTAGCACAAGTGTTAGTAATTGAAATGGAGGGGTAATGTTGGTTGGTAATTTAGTCAAAGACTTTCCAGGAGAATTTTGAAAGAAAAGTCATCGTTTCTTTCCAAATTTCGTTTGTTTACGTTGGTAAGCGACAATCAAACTAATACACTTGACACTGGCAAAATTGTGGCAAACTAGCCACAGAGGCCATAAAACAAAAGAAGAAGAAGAAGATGATATACAGAAAACCAGCGCTATGGCATGAGTTGTTCTGCCATGTCTCGTCATTACTATGTCTTAGAGATTTGACATGCAAAACGGAAGAAACATTAGATACATATTAATAACTTTAGATTATAGAGAGTTAAAATTACCTCTTCTTCTTGGTGATAACAAGCAGATCGTTAAAGAGGAACAGATAGAGCTGCAATTTGTGGAACTTCTTGCCGAAAGTAAGCTTCATCTCATCTGTCTTCCAAATCAGCTGGGTCATCTCTCCGGAACGAACCAGCCATCTCACAGGCCTGAAACAACGTTTATTGGTGAGTTACAAGTTGTTTTTAACTGTTTGGTCTGACTAATGGCCTAAGGTTTATCCCCTGAACAATTGTTTAACTACCTTGCAGGCCTAAACAACATACATTGGTCAGTTTCAAGTTGGTATTAACCGGTTTGGTCTGACTAATGGGCTAAGGTTTATCTCCTAAACAGTTTAAAAAGGACAAACAAACAAAATTTTACCAATCGTGTGAGATGCTGCAACTGGTTGAAAGGATCAAGCGGAAAGTTGCTCGAGTTTAAAAACTCTTTATTGAAGTTAACAGATTTTGAATAGAACGAATTTTGAAAAATAGGTCCTGTGAAAATGGTTACCTGCGATCTCTCCTCCCACAAGCTGGACCTAATGAAGGTGGACTGCGAATGTTTGAAGGGAACTCTATACTCTGTGCCAACCGGAACATCTCTTCGATCCGTTCGGTATTGCGCGCACCCTCGTTGCATTGGGACACAAACTGTAATACAGGGATAATTGCTTCGAATAAATTGTGTGTCTTTTTGATTCATTTTTACTAATTCAAATACAATATTATAAAAGCTTTTGATACTATTATTGTTTCCTCTCGTATTAAAATAATTTATTATGTAATTAGTTGTCACCAGTAGATGAGCAAAACTTCACGCAGATGCATAATCTGGTAAAAAAAATGTGCCACGTAGATATACAAAAATTTGTTAACAATTCGGTGTCGCACAAGGTTCGATATTTAGGCCATTCTTATTTATTCTATACAGTATCAAAGTTCAGTGGTCAGAACGTGAAAGTAAAGAACATACGTTGTTAAGCGTGGCCAGCGCGTGCATGCAAGGTTGGTGCTCGTCGTCGTGCGTCGACAGATGGCGTAACACGGCGTCGAGCAGCAAGGGAAGTCGCGTCACTCTCTGCATTGGTAGCATTAGAAAGGAGTGGAGCGAGAGAGACTGGCAAGCTGGGTGGCTTTCCATTCTGCAAACAAATTAATCATTTTAAAGACTTGACAATGCTATAGTAGAAAGATAGGAAGAAGACCCAGGGAACCATGGTGGTTCTCTGGATGTGTTGTATCAGAAACAACGAGTGCTATAGCTTTTTAAGAGCCGAATCATATTTAACTGAGATCATGTAAGTAACGCAGACTTAGTCACATCCTACTATTCTCGCTAACCTACCCGCATTAGTCTTAAATTACCTACATTAATAATTAGATATACTTGTTTACGCACGGTTAACTTTAGTTTTACCTACATTTATTCTATACATTTAATATTCTACCTAGCTGCCTACCTACTTTGAATTATATAAGTTTACACTCAAGTCTAACCTACAGTCACTAACCTAATATAACCTACACACAGTCCTAACCTTTTTAGAAATTAAAATGTAATACCTAAGAGACCACAGCTAAGAGGGGGCTCTTCTCACACAGGTCATTAAAACTTAACTGAAGAGCCCCAAACCCTGTAGTATTTAAAACGTGTAATTTAAATAAAAATATTTGAATATGAAAAAAAAAAATATGTAAAAAAAATCCTGCCACCGGAATAGAACTTGCACATCTCCCTTTCCACTTTGCCAGTGTGCTATTAGCCCGCAGATTTTATAGACATCCCCTCCTAAAAAATCCTATACAATGTTTAGGATTCTTGATTAGAACCCGTGCGTGAGTTAAAGTATGTATGTTTTTAATAAAGAAATCCGTCAAATAATTGACCTCCTCAGTGCGTTAGCGAAGGTCGGTCGCTCCCTCAGCCGCTGCAGCGCTTTCACCATGAGCGCTTGGTTCTCGCAGTACTTCACGTACACGCTGAAGTGCTTCTCGGCGTGTTCGCGCACGATGTCGCAGATGCCTTGCAGCAGGATGTTCTCCTGCCAGCACTTCTCCAGCTCGTTCATTAGGAGCTGCGAGCATTTGCGTACTGGGGACAAACACAAGATTTAATACCTAAATTATGTGTTTCAAAGTAAATGCTTTGTGTCATCAGAGTTCACCGGTGATCAGAGGGCCATTCTTGGATGACTCCCTCCGGATATATATTATTATTACACACAGGTGTCTATGAAGACGTCTGATTCTTCGTCTACGCTTAGACATAGGTACAGTAGTACATAATACATATTACTTTTAAGACCTTTTGTAACACTTATTTGTGCAAATAAATATCTTGAAATATCTTGAAATATCTTGAAACAGTGTATCTAGACAAGAAGTCTTTGAATAGTTTTATTAGTCGATTCGCGGCTCGAGAGTCAACTCTATTTCTTAAAGCTTGTCTTTTAAAGTTTCGGAAACTTAATGACTTAAAAGTAGCTTAAAACGCCATCACCATCAATCATCAAAATATAGATGACCTTTATTAATGTGCGATACCTAAATTATATAAGTTGTTTAAGCAAGCAAGATAATAAATACCTGGTAATATAGTGGAGAAGAGCGTCTCCCAATCAGCTCTGGGTAGTATATGCGCCTCTCTGAAGGCCGGGTGGGCGATGAAGTGAGCCTCTAACACGTTCAGCGAGTTGAGGTACGAAGCCTCTGACGTCAGCAACTCGAACTTAGCCTCTTGAAGGCGCTTCTGGGCCGGAGCTAGAGAACCTGTTGGAGATACTGTTTAGGCATACTCAATTCGATCCCGTCATTTCATAGGAAATTCCACATTTAGTGTTTCTCACCTTGGATTATGACGGAACAGAAAGTCTACTTAAAATTATATCTTGACTCGTTATTTTCTATTTTGTTTGTTCATTGTCAATCATCCGTTCCCTTTTATTCCTCAATCCTCATTCCCACACTTTCCCTTACACACACAATACATAACGCCTCACACCTTCATATACACTTCACATATACACATTATACACCCAAGTAATTTTATTTTTGCTGTCGTAGTATTTTAAGTATATTTTCAATTTCTTCATGTATTTATTTTAAATTTTTTAATATAACTTATTTGTTTTAGTTTTTGCCCTGTACTTAACGTGTTACTCCCTCGTTTAGCGGTAACCTTTTTCTGTAAACCGGTCTCCCACGATACAGGCTAGCCCTTGTGCCTTCAGTATTTGTTTTTTCTTTTGGTAAATAAAATAATTTGAATTTGGTATAAATTCAGTCAAATATCAAATCAAGTGGCCTTGAACATGTAGGTTATCTCTGGACCTTCTTACATTTTTTTAAGCAAATCGCAAGACGAGACTGTCACGTCGCTGATGCGCCATCATGACTGACCATAAAAGTTTTTAATACCACTGAGATTCTGCGTGGGTCTGTGCAAGTCACCTCGAGACATGTTTCACTTATTTGCCAAAGACATTGAGAATATTCTTGAAGTTATTCGCTCAGTAATTCAATTTATGCCCCGCATAGGTAGCCTACATAAAATTTGCAATGCCTGAAAAGGGCAAATAAGTTCTAAGTGCCATATAAATACTTTTAAAACCTACTCTTGTAACACTTATTTAAGCAAATAAATATCTTGAATCTTGCTACAGTGCCCTTCATCAAATTACTAAACTGAATATGATACTCAATTGATTATGGATACTCACTGAGCACAGCAGACTCAACGACCTCTGGTACCTCGCACCAGAGGGTGCGCGCGGGGCCGCGTGGAGCCACCAGCGCCATGGCGGAGGGCCGCGCGGGGGGCGGCGGCGCGGGGCGAGGGGCCGCCGGCTGCGGGGCCGCGGGGCCGCCTGCCTCGTAAGCGTCCGAGTCCGAGTCGCCCGTCTCACGGCACACAGACTGACAAACACATCCGGTTAGTAAGTACAAAGACAAGAAAAAAAAACAGTTTATCAATGAGTAGGAAAGCAAATACCTAAGCACCTAGACAACAAGAAATCAGTCAAAATATATTGAACAATGAAACGTAACTTTGAAGTTATATCTCAGCAAGATTTTAGGTCGCTTACTTAATAAATGTGGTATTTTCGCTATTAGTTATCCTATTCAACAAAAACAACAATCTAATAACAATCTTTCAAATTTATGTTTATCAAAGTAATGCTACGTCGTAGGCATCCTACGACGTAGCATCGTAGCGTGCCTCTGATAATTTAATTTAACCTTTCGTGGATAACCGGGCTTCGAACCTACGACCTTACCGTCTTACAGTTCAGACGCTGGGGTCAACAATCTCAGCTCCGAAGACAACAACATTAAGTCATCATCAAAACTAGGAAACTGAGCTGAAGGTTGTCTGCAATAACATTCAATTATTTCCTCAAATTAGCTCCAAATTAACACTTTAATTAAAACTATTCTAACTGGATCAACGTTTAAATTGTCTGTTTCCTTATCTACTTGTTTATTTACTAAATTTACAACTAAAACCACAGAATTATGTAGGTAAAATAAAACGTACAGCCAATAAATACTGTCATTGTAAATAATACTTGGATTGTAAGTAGGTATAAAAACTGAGACTTGACGTAATGCGTACAGCACTTAAAAGTAAGTGCTTATTTTACATACGTAAGGAAAGATACTTCTAACAGAAGGTTTTATAACAAACGTTTTCCGATAGTTATCTAGGCACTTAAAATAAACATTACGACTTATTACGTCTCTACGTGGCCCGGCCTCTGCCATCTGGCCAAATCACTGTAGGAAGGTATATCATAGCTATTCATAATTTATTAGACGGAACGACACGTAAGTAATACTTGAACAAAAAGTAAGAAGCTTGCAGCGCCCATGCGGACATCAGGATAAAGATATACTCAATACTCAATTTATTTATTGCTCTCATATGGTTGGTACATTTACAGTTGTTATATAATTAGGTGGAAGTATCACATATGAACCCTATCAAAGGGTGTGACAACATGGAGATAGGCCGAAGTTTAAATAAGTAAGAAGGACTGATAGCTGATAACTTTACTTCCAAAGCACAGAAGTGTTATGATATAAATTCATAAAGAATACTACGTCCTTTATTCAAATAGAATTATGACTAATAAAACAGTGGTGCTAGAAACTTGCATTTAAAATATATTAAAAAAACTTGGTCTAGAAACAACAAACTACGCGACGCGCAAGCACTTTAAAATATCCACGATATTAGTGAGTCAAAACTTCTTCTCTGCGTAGATGTAAAAGCAAAAAAGAGTTATCATTGTCGTTCTGTCTTTCACTTACAGCAAGAGTAGTACCTAGCAAGCACTTACTTCTACTTTAGCAGCGTTGTAAAACTGGTAGAGAGGCTCATGGGTGAACAGGGAGTGGGGCAGTGGCGAGGCGGGGTGCGACCCTGAGGATGCGCCCGACGATGTAGACACGTTTCCGGCCTGGTAGAGCCCAGCTTCTGCGTACCTGGGAACAAATGCTTTAATCAGAAATTCTTCCGTGTGCCTGGGTACAGATGCATTTGTCAGTAAATCTTCTGCGTACCTGGTGGGTAGCCACAAGCTCAAAAGCATTATTAAAACAATGTTCGACTGACATTTCGTCATACAAAAAAAAAGTGTCAAGTTATTTCAATATTGCTATAAGAGCTCGTATCGTCCAGCTCTCAATTTGTATAGGATTTTGAACACCGCCTCTTTAGTGCGTTAAATGAACTACTAAAATTATATACAAATTGACAGGTGGATGATACGTTTAAGATTTTCGAACGAGTTTTTTGTGCTAAGCACTCTGGGAAGACTTGAAATTGTCAGTTACTTGTAATTGTACGTTATTGAAAAAGTAGCTAGCAAATATAGAAACGCCATTTAAATATACCGTATTGCCTGTTTGAGACGTCGTTAATCTTCAAAATAGTGTGGAATAATGCAAAAACGTCATCACTAGTTAGTTACGTTCAGTATTCGGACGCCTGGATAAGAGAAGCTGGCAAAAGGAAGCCTACTGTACAGTATACAGAAACACTCAGATTCGGATCAAATATTTGCAGATCATGCAAACATTTGTCCCAGCTGGGATCGAGCCGGCAACCTATCGCTTCTCAACCGGGTACTCGCACCGCGCTTTATAGGTCGTCATCTATAGGTACTCATATTATAAAGCGAGAAGATTTGTATTTTTTTATATTTGATTGTTACGAATAAACTCAAAAAATACTGATCCAATTAACAAAATTCTTTCACCATTAAAATAAATAAATAAATAATAAATAATGCTGGACAATCCACACAGCATCATCTAGTCCCAAAGTAAGCTGCTGTTAAACAGAGCTGTATTATGGGTACTAGATGACTGATATATATTTAATACAATACAATACATAGATAGATATTTTTTTATTATATATAGAAAATACCCAGAACACCCGGAAAAATATTTGTAGATCGTACAAACATTTGTTCCGAGGCGGGAATCGAACCCGCAACCTCTGCGTCGCAGGCGGACCTGCGCCCGCTGCGCCACATCGGTCGGATTAAAATGCTACATTATCCCTGAGTAACATAGTTTATATTTATTACTAGCGACCCGCCCCGGCTTTGCACGGGTGCTTAAGTTTTAATTGCGAAGCTGGGGCAGATCGGCTAGTAATATGTATAACAAAATTATTATTTGGTATGCAAAGACTTTAGAATAACTTTGTTTATTTATTTACTCTGAGCTATTAGATAGTCGAACCACTTTTCGACAGGCGATTACTTATTGTAAAAACAACAAGAAGAGTACCTTAATTTTTTAGATAAGAAACGATTTGAGTTAAACTTGGATTGGCTTACGCACTAAACTTGTTATCAATGTCTCTTTTTTTGTTATCTTGTGCGCTCGTGACGTATCTGTCTAAGTTGTTCTTAACAGATCAACGAAGTTAAGCACTGTTCCGCGGGGTCATCATTTGGATGGGTGACCGCCAGTGGCAATTTCAACTGAGCGCTCCCGTGCTTCGGAGGGCACGTTAAGCAGTCGGTTCCGGCTTTTTCAAAGTTGTTAGGCCATGACAGAGGCCTTCGGGCGGCCTAGAAACTCTGTCACCAGAGTTGGCCACTGACTCATACGAACGAACGAACGATGTCTCTTTTTAGAAAACGTAAATAATATAAAAATCGTTATTTCTGAACTCTGCGTATATTTACAATCAGAACTTGATAAAATGGCATTACATCCGCCAAAAATACCAATGATAACATCCTATCTAGAACCATAATAAAACGGATTAGGTTCATAATATTCTCTAACTTTCGCGAGGTTCACATACCTATTAATCTTACAGATCGCAGTAAATTCACATCACCTCCACAACAAACTGTTTATTTCTCAGCACACCCAATAACTGTTGAACCTGGGAACAATAAATTCCCTCCTATCGAACACACAACACGATAATAACTTCTATTCGCACCGACTGATAGTAATTCAAAGCAGTAAAAGGTAAAATGGGTAAAAGATAAAGCAGTAATGCTCCAACTCAAGTTCCAACGTCCTTCTGAGCGCTCAACCAATAGTAGAATTTAATAAAGTTGAGGATTGACCCAATTGATAGAACACGAGCGGGCAACGAGAACTGGGGTCAGAGATTACGTGAAACCAGTTGCAGCTATCATGAAGAACCAGAAGCAGTAGAGCTTATTGCGGAGTGATTCATTATGGTTAGCGTAAAATATAATGTGAAGAGAGAAGCGTGCCTTGATATTGGGAGTCCAGGCGGTGCTTGTAAAGAAGAACTTCTAAATAGCTTCAAAACTTAGTCAGACAGTAGATAAAAGAGCGACTGAAGAAAAATCTCTGATTAAGTATATGTATATGTACAAAATATGTAAGTATAGGTTTAGATATTTGTAGTTTATAATTTTTTAATTATTTATGTACTCTTAGTATATTTTTTTTTGGCATTTTTCACGAGATATACAGGTTTTCCTAGTTCAGGCATATCTAAATTTGATTAGCTCTAAATATAAATATTATTAAATTAGCACTAAATTGTATTAGCACTAAGAAAATGAATTAAGTTATTATCATTATTATTATTTCTTTAAAAAAGCCGTACATGTTTTATATTAAAACAAAAATATGAAATTTGATTTTATAGGTTTTTTTTACCACTTATGAAGATTTAAATGCGCTATCTTGATATTATTAAATAAAAAACTATAGACTTTCGATTTATAAAGAGCACCATAACCGCTAGTATCTCATGTCTTGGGTCACTTAACGGTGAGGTAGGGAAAACTGGCTTGTGCGGCTGAGTCACCGTTCGTGGATCGCGACGTCATGCGCACACGCAGCCACTGACTAACCGTCCCCTGACATTGCTCGTTGATAGTAGTCCCGCTCACGGGAAATAGTCAACAAATAAACTACTTACAATGTGTTGTCGAAAGACCTTCCCAGCCCAAAAGGGGGATTTTTTGCCCATTCACGTGAAAACTTTGACGCTTGCACGCTGACGAAAAGTTGAATAGATCGTATTTGAAAATCCTATACAAAAATATAATAATTAGATACTAACTTGAAAAAGCTTGCTTACATTACATTGTTAATTAAATCTCTAATGATAATATTATGTGAGAAAATATTGATTCACTTAGTGATTTGCATCATGCAAAATAAGATTTCTGAGCCTGCTGTCCTTACCGTATAAGTATAATGAAATGAACAAAACAAAAAACTTTTAGCTCATACTAGTTTATATCATTGCTTTTGTTCTATTTACATGAGATTTTGCGAATTAAAAGTAACTATCTCGTTTCTATAAAAGTAAACAAGGAAAAACAATTTTGAGAATTATTATGTGACCCACATCAAATCTTTGTGACGTTCGCGGCAACAAAGTTGTTTGATTTTAACTTGCATAGTTTTCTAGTGTGTAGGCGCTAGACTCGTAAGGACTCAGTGGGTCAACTTGTCTCGATTCGAGAGAGAAACGAGTGAACCGAATCAGTCGTCGACCCCGGCTGAACTTTGTGCATGCCTCTGGTTCTGGTTGACAAGTGGACCGGAATTGCAAGCGTTGCATGACCGTTCGCTGCAGCTTTTCTCTTTTGCAGGCGACACTAAATACCCATGTGATATCAAAGGTCGCTCGTGCGAAAGAAATAAACACGCGTGTACATTTTTTCATCATCTTTAATCAAAACCTTATTTATGTAATATAATAACTATAATTTGGGTCTTTTTCTTTCTTTATACAACTGAAGTGGCAACCAAGCGTACGGCCCACAAGATAGTAAGCGGTTACCACAGCCTATGGACGCTTGAAATACCAGAGGTATCACTCGCGGGTTGCCACCTTGAGGCTAAGATCGAAAGCCTCATGTGCCAGTAATTTTACCGGAAACCATAACTTTCACACCGGAACACAGGAATGCAAGCATTACTGCTTGGCGGCAGAAACAGGTTTGGTAGTAGTCCTTCCCCGGACGAGCTCTATCACAAAGAACTCTACTACTCTTAAAAAGAAGAAGAGTTAATCATCTTCTGGATAAGCTTGATTAAACTAGGCTTTACCATCAGGCGATATAAGAGATGTAGCAAATCGCTAACCCATAACTTATAAAAAAAACTCAACAAGTGGTGGTATTTTTTTTTTAAAATTAAATTGGTGTGGCTACGGCGGCCGCGGCGGTGGCCATGCAGACCTATTGTGTTCGCCACAACAACTGGTGGTAGGACTCTTCAGCAAAAGTCCGTCTTGGGTTCCACTGCAGAGCAAGATATTCTACTTCCAACCAGTACTCTATGTCTTGGAGCAGAACTTTAAATGTTAAAGTTTCGACTGTCACTGCAACTGATATTATGGTCAGGCGGCGCTTAAGATCAGGTTAACGACTTGACAGTAAAAACTTATTGTGGGCTACCTCTGCCCATAACTTTAGTTACATGGTACCCATATCAAGGTAAGCAAGTCTGTCTCTTACATATTTTATCGAAATCGATTCAGGTCAGCATACTTAATTGATAGTCAAAGTTCCAAAGAAAATTCCATATTTATAATGGATTCATTAGACTATGTAACTTTATAGTAGAACCATTAGTACTTTATTGAATTATTGTAGAGTTTCAAGGCTACTGGGTGACCTAAAAATTTTACAAAGAGATACATCAATCAGTCAATATTTAATTTAGTGATGTCGCCAGCTCGATAGCACTCGTTCGTGCTCCGCAAGGTCAATTCTAAGGGTGTTTAAAACCAGTCGCAGTCCAAGGAGGTTTTTCACTGGCAAAATAGTATGTGAGCAAATACTAACATACCAGTGCTTATATACGGTGAAAGAATAGGTCGAGAAGAAACTGGCATGCGGCATATCAAAAAACTAAAAGATCCAAAGACATGAGCCATTCATCATTCCACCAAACGGACTCAATGCGGATGGTGAATAACTCAACGATCAATCAACCCAGTCAATATCACTCGAGAATAGACCAGTGTCCCAGCTAACATTAAAATGCTATCACGTGACGATGATTCTCAGCATGGTCATTTCTAAACTACACTTCTTACTGTTCCTACAACTTCTATAACTTACCCTCGTTACAACCAACCTCACCTAGTGTTCTAAAAGATAAATAAACTTACCAAGACGCATTCGATTGTTGTGATTGTGAGGTGACGAAGTCAGAACCGCATTCAGCGTACCAGGAAGTGCGAGCTCGTGGGGCCTTCTCCTTCCGGGATAGAGTAGGCAGAAGTCGTTTCAGTTCTGCGCGAAAAAGTTTGTGTCAGCAATATGTACTCAGCAAGGAATTTCCCAAAACAACCCTGAAGCTATTGTCCAATTCGATCGCAGAACTAACCCCATTTTTCAAGTATTCGGATCGCTAGTTTGATGTCTCTGCTTCGGTTCGCTATCAACTCGGTTCGGTTCGCAATTATTTGACAATAGCTTTAGGGAGTGTAGAGAGGATTTGAAATTGGAAGAAATATTTTAGTGGAATATACTACGTAGATTTGATGCTAATTCTGTTGTAGCATTTTCTAAACATAAATAACTTAAATAATCGCGGTTCTTTGTATTTAAGGACGGCAATGGTTTTAGTTAAGTTTATATAATAATGTTACAACAAAATCAACGCCATTGTAAGGTATTACCTTAGAGTCGAGTAATGTGTAATTACATAGGAAAACATGTTCACGACAAGTTGATTACCTACTGACTATCTGACTTTGGTACTAGGTAAAGACCTACGCATCAAGATGTAGTAAGTACCTTGTATCTAGTGCTTGACTCTGGTTATGATAATGATCTATCGTGCAGATAATAATGGGACTGTGTACAAATATATGTATACGATCTTGGAATAATACAAGAAACACTAAAACAATATAATAATAACTTGGGAATTGAACCCAATGTCAATGTCTTACCCAAATTAATATTATCTAAAGCAAGATTTTTTCAAACATATTCAAAAATATTTGTTTTAGGAGTCAATGCCCAAAATAAGAAGATTAATTGATTTCAAAGCAGATTACACAATGCTACAAAAAGTGAACCAAACATGCAATTAGATCACTACACGTAGGCGGGTCTTTTAAGTTTCTAATAAAGACCTTTGTTAATACAAAATGTGCTTTGTGTTGAGGCGTACAATCGTAAAAAATTAATAAAACATGCAATAAAAATAAATACTTTTGATATTATGTTAGTAGAAAACAAAAACTCACGCCCCATCATCTAGGAAACACATAACAAAACATTCACAAAACAAATACGTGTTTATGAAATGTAGAGCTTACACGTCCATAGCTTATCGATGATCAGCGGTAACTGAGCTGGTTGGTACTTGTGTGTGGAGGTCACGTGGTTACGTCATAGTGAGGTAGAGCGTGGTAATTACACATGTTGCTATGACCACCCATTGCGGAGCTATCTAAAGTTATATGCAACTAGGTGTCTAGGCATGAGCCTAATCAATATTATTTCGAATTTTGTAACGATCGTGTTTAAAATATACAGGTATATAATAATAGTAGTAGTTACAATGAATTATATTAAGTAATACTTACAAATTTTTGTAAATTTACATTTTGTTCAGAATTTTTCGTAGACCTCTCGTAGAGGCAAGCGCGTCTATGTCTTTTGTATGAAAATAATGTTTTTTAGTTAATCTTGTGATGTTTAAGTTTGTTGTTGACTAAGGGCCTATTTCATGATCTCAGGTAAATGTCAAGTAATCTCATTGCCGTTGAGGCATAAAACCTGTCCTGCCACCATACAGCGTGACAGTTATATTGACTAAGGTATTAGCCTACTTGAAACTTACTCGAAGATCGTGAATTAGGCCCAAAGAATGTGTCTGTACTCTGGATCTTATTCACGAGCGAACTCTAAACCTCTGTTAGCTAATGTGACTTTCATCACTATTTTTGCCTTTATTCATTGACATAAGAATGACAAGGAGAGACTCGAACACGAAGAGAGAGGGAGAATACTTAGCAAGCTGCTAAAAAGATAGTTTTTTTTTGTGAATCGCGCGTTATGTATGTGATATTAGTGTTATTGCTAAAAGGACCTTACTACGTTACATCCACAACCCAATGTTAAAACAAATGGCACGAACTCACGAAATATTAACAATGCTTATAAAAACAATAATATGAATAAAAATTATATAAAAAAAAATAGTTAAACCTTCTTTTGCTCTACGAAGTCGGTAATGAACAAAGACAGTGCAAACAACATACACGTGAATGTACGTCTACTAAACTAACCATGCATCCTTCGCTTGGAACAAATAACTATTCAATCACGAATCACACAAATATTTTTTCGACCGACTTGTTCGAAACCAATATAATCAACGTAGTGACTTCATGAAGCACTAACTTATTTAAGTAGAGTTTATTTTCCAATTTATTTTTGAAAATTAACTGATATTCTAAAAGAGTTGCTAATTGAAAACCAGCTCTACAAAGCCACTGTTTACTTGTATATCAAATGCTGACATGTACACTTTTTGGTACTTTCTATAGGTATTTTGACTTTTACTCCACCTTTGACCTACCTATTGAGTAAACAGGTGTTCAAGTGTGTTATAAGTTTGAATGTAACCTCACGGACTTTGGTTACTGCCTGTACCTTACCTACCATGTTTTAATTGAATTTATGCAGTGTAGCAAACTAACTTGCCTACCTAGGTACTTAATTTAAAAACGAAATACTGATAAACACAACATGAAACTATATTTTTTGTCAAGTGTCCTGCGTTACTGACCAAAACGGGATGATGTGATTGGTTCGACAATAAATCATTTACTTACCTACAATAATATACAATTAGGTAAATATGTATAAAATAACTGTTTAGACAGTTACTGTAAATGATTTAAAGTTATTAACTATAAATATCTAGTTATTTAGATCCAAGCGGAGGTACTGACCTCTGTTCAGCGCTGTCTTCGTTATAAATCAAGACGCGATATCTTTTTACAAACACTTCTATAAAATAACTCAAAGCTCGACGCGCGACAGACGTCAACTGAAATACTTAAATATTATTAAATTTTTAATTTGTATCGATACAACGATATATCAGTTTAAATTTATAATAATGTATTTTTGTGTAAATTCATATGTCCACCCTATTTTATTGACCGAGCGAGCAAAGCGTCTCAGTTTCAAGATCGGCCAAAATTGCATTTGTCTG
Source organism: Colostygia pectinataria (assembly GCA_951394395.1). Classification (NCBI taxonomy): domain Eukaryota; kingdom Metazoa; phylum Arthropoda; class Insecta; order Lepidoptera; family Geometridae; genus Colostygia; species Colostygia pectinataria. The sequence continues at coordinate 12,546,955 of OX596352.1, read as the reverse complement.
TCAGTCAGTCAGCTGTACGGCTGTTCGCCTACAGGTCACACTTTTCAACCAATCTGGTTGAAACTTGGTATACAGGTATGGTTCTATGATTTCATAGAGTATGATTATCGTCGTAGATTTTTGATACGGGGCGTACTTTCTCCAAATAGGGGCAAAAAGGGGGCTACTGAATACCTCCGCCATGAGATTCGATTTCGATGGTTTTTATTTTATTTGAAAAGTACTTATCTACCTATTAACTTTAAATTCGTCTCATAAAAATTTGGTAAAGATCTGATGAGGATCTTCTGCTTCTAATTTGGCTTAGTTATTTACAATTACCATATTCTGCGCTATTTACTAATATTTAAAAATATTTTATTTCTTTATATTATTTCTTTTATGAGGTACATTTTCAGAACTTCAGGTAACAGTTTAGGCTGTGGGATGATTGTCAGTCTGTCTGACTGAACGATTTTATATTATTAGTTAGGTAAGTAAGTATGTTAAGTTCTTTTAGCTTACAAAACTTAAACAATATACCTAATCTATCAGCAATCGGCTACTGTTAAACTGAGCGGTCTTTTTACAATTAGTTCAAGCTAGCCTCTTTATGTCAGTTGACGTCCGTACCTTCGTTGACAGCGCTAAGGTCAGTGGAAGTGCGAGCCGACGCCGGCGGGGTGGGGGCCATTGGCGCTGTCACCGGAGCCCTGTCACCTGTCACCGCGTACTGTGACAGTTGCGAGGGGGGCAACAGCGGGGGCGGGGGCGGGGGCACGGAAGGGCGCTCGAGCGCGAGGCAGGGCGACGACTCTGCCCAGGTGGAGCGCATGCGCGTACCTTCGCGCCGCCGCGACGTCAGCGTCTCGGAGCTCCCCGCTGCGTTGTCGCTGCTGGACACAAACAAACAACTTAATACATTTGTTTCATTCCATAACTGAGACTGCAAACTATCTTTCTACTAGCCGATGTGCCCCAGCTTCATACGGGTGCAATGAAAACTTAAGCACTCGTGCACCAGGGTCGCTAGTAATAAATTATAGCCTATGTTACTCAAGAATAATGTAGAATTGCTATTTTTTATTGTGTACAATAAAGAATTGCATTTTAATGGTGAAAGTGAAATTTTTGAAATCGGACCGTAGTTTTTGAGTAACAAACAAATATACAAATCTTCTCTCTTTATAATATTAGTATTGATTAATAAAATGTATATGCGCAATTATAGCACTTTTGGTCTAGTGGTAGACCCCGCCTTTTGATCTTGGGTTCGAACATCAGTGCATTGCGCATATTTTTTATTAATTAATAAAAATATGTGCGCAATGCCAGTGCTCTCATACGGTGATGGAAACATCGCGAGGAAACCGGCATGTCCAAGAAAATTAGAAAGATGGTGCCATTTACCAATTCGCATTGGGTGACCAAATCTCGCTTGAGAGTAGGCCAGTGTCGCAGCAGCGGGAACATTAGAAGGCTGTCATGATGATGATGATGATTTGCGCAATGCCAGTGCTCTTAAACGATAAAGAAAACATCAACTAAGACATCAACTAAGACAAAAGTCAACTAAGACAGATCCTTTTAATGCTTAGTTTTTGGAAATGCCAATATCCTGATGATATCCTTGAATATTAAATTAGCTTTGAACTGATTTGTGTCCGTTCAAAGCTTACACAATGCTATAAGAATTTGGTATAGGTACTTGTGTATTCTTGTGTATTAAGAGCACCGGTGGTGTAGTGGTAGTGACCCCGCCTTCCGATCCTAAGGTCGTGGGTTCAAACCCGGTCGTGCACCAATGGATTTTTCGCTACGAAAAATTTATGTGCGCAATGCCAGTGCTCTCATACGGTGAAGGAAAACATCGTGAGGAAACCGACATGTCCAAGAACCAAAAAATTCGAAAGACATGTGCCATCCACCAATCCGCATTGGGTCCGCGTGGTGGATCAAGACCCAATCACTCTTGCTTGAGAGTAGGCCAGTGTCCCAGCAGTGGGAACATTAGAAGGCTGTCATGATATGATGATGTATTTGATTAAATGGTGCCGGTTTCCTCAACATGTTTCATCATCAACTGCTGAACGGAAACAAACATCTTACCAGTTACTGAATCCACTGTCGCCGTCCATAGAGTCAGTCAGATAGAAGGTGGAATTCGTGATCTTCAAAGCACTAGGCACGTCGTTTATATCCACTGCCATCGACGTCGCTCTACGGAAGCGGGACTTGAGCGACAAGTACGCTTTCCTCGACAAAGTCCCACTATCCTTCTTATTTTCACTTGTTGGAGTCAATGGTTTTTCTATCTTTTCAGTCAGCTTTTCGGGCAAAGGAGGCGCGTCTCCGTTACTTAACCTCTTTTCTACCAAAGCGGTTTTAAGCTCGTCTTTGAACGCGCCCTTCGCATATTCAGTCTTATTGGTATTGTCAATAAAGTTGACATTGCTGTACAGATGGTTAATTTCTGGTTTCTCATAGTTGGCGTAGATGGGCGACTTTGTTTTGGGTTTGGTTATAGTTTCGTATGTGCCGTTTTGGGAGGGGGGCGACTTGAAAGGATTGCCGTCCATTGCAACTGAAACAAAAAAAGTAAAAAAATATATAGTTATAATAAGTTGTCATAAATTGTAGTAGCTTCTCCTTATTACTGATCAAGTGAATGTTGATCTTAAGTATGTTTAAAAAAAAGAGAAATTTATTGCTAAAATATTGATACGAAATTTTCATATTGACTCAGAATATCCGATATGGTCTAGTGGCTAGGATACCTGGCTCTCACCCAGGAGGCTCGGGTTCGATTCCCGGTATCGGAATAACTTTTTGCGTAATTTTTAATGTTAGATTTAGTTCTTTATTAAAAAATATTAGAATGGTGCAAACTGCAATGTTATTATGTCTAGACTGGGCATCCCTAATTTTAAAGTACATTTATGTACAAATGTACAACATAAAATTTTTCATTGGATTCACCATTTGGGTTAGAAATAACATTGTTTCTTTATTACCAGAATATCTCTTTGTAAGATTTCGTTTGATTTGTTTCATTTTCTTTTGCGCTGCACTCGCTATCTTCGTGAGCGTGTATTGCCCGCCGCTAGGTGGCGTTGGCAGTCTCGAAGCTGGCAAAGTTGGCGGCACTGGAGCGTATGTTGACTGTTGAATTGTAAAAACTAAACTTTAGGTTCATTCTATTGATCGCGTTTTGAAAATGAAATAGTAAGCCTTATTTTAGAGTACCTACTACAAAAATGAAGACTATCCAATTGCTTCAGACTAAACGCATCAAATAGGTTTTATAGCGTGTGTATTTTATCTTTCCATTAGTCTAGTTGTAGGTAGTCTAGTTTGATAAATCTTTGCTAAATAGTCATTGTCTATTGACTTGTCTGGAGAGCTTTGCATGTAACGTACCAGTATTTGTAGATTGTTTTCAAATATCAATGGTTGCTTCCCATATAAAAATATATTTTCGTCGTACTAGATGCTTAGTTTACCTTCTCACAGTCGTCGTCTGTATCGCTATCGAAGGAGTCGGAGTCATCGTGATGTGGAATGGTGTGGGTCGGTGGCGTACGCGGCTCCAGCGACTCGTAGAGGTGACCCGAATCACTGCTGTCACATTCTGGAGACAAAGAGTTAGAATTCAAGACAAGCTATATTTTTTTTTTTACTTTACTATGTGGAAATATTGATAACTATGTTTAGTTAGTAACTGGTAACGAAGCTCCGGGTTCGTAGACGGCCGAAGCGGTGTGTCTGTCAAATTCTTTGTTTTTGATACTCGACAGCAGCATAAAATTTGGATACTTAGTTAAGTTACCTAGCACCCTGAAATTTTTCACCGCCTGGTTCTTTTATATAAGCTACAAAATCTTTTATAGCAGCTCTATCACACTAATAAATAAAATAATAATAAATAATAAATAATGCTGGACAATCCACACAGCATCATCTAGCCCCAAGGTAAGCTGCTGTTAAACAGAGCTGTATTATGGGTTACTAGATGACTGATATATATTTAATACAATACAAAACATAGATATTTTTTATTATATATAGAAAATACCCAGAACACCCGTAACAAATATTTGTAGATCGTATCGTAGAGGCGGGAATCGAACCCGCAACCTTTGCGTCGCAGGCGGACCAGCGCCCGCTGCGCCACATCGATCGTCAAAATAATATTAATAATAATATTAATAATCATAATATTAATAATAATAATATTATAAATGCGAAAGTTTGAATTTTTAGATGTTTAGATGATGGATGTTTGTTTTTCTAGATATAACTCGACAACCAATGAACCGATATGGCTGTAATTTAAAACATAGATATATAGAGCTACCTTTTATCCCGGAAGTACGGTTCCTGAGTTCCACGCGAACGAAGTCGCGGGCTACAGATAGTTACATCATAATCATAACCAAAATCTTGCAAATCAAAGCAAAATTGAAATATACTAACTAAGTTAAGAGCATTCACGGTTATAAGCTGAACCACGGAAACTGACAATAGGTACCTATATCGCCTTTGTCCGCAAAACTAGACCAGCAGAAGTGGTTGCTAGATTGTTTTGTTTTATTTCTTTCGTAGGTTTATCCGAATAAGAATGTTTATATTGGTTTTATCCGACATCAGTACTTAATATTTACGAATGGCATGAGTCAAGGTCTGCTCTACCGGGCTGGTTACCTAACGTGGATACCTGTGAAACCCAAAGCACGTCATGCGTTCGATCGATAGCTGTCGCAACCGCAAGACTCAGGTATACAGGTAACGTATATTTGGTGGGTTTGCCACACAACTTGGGTCTTCACATACACACACGAAATACACTTAAACTTGGTCACACACTTAGTGGTCATCCAAATTTTGGTGATGACTCTAGTAACTAATAGATGTACCCAAATTTTCAAATATCCGGCTTTTTTAAAGTTGTTAGGTTGACAGAGGCTTTCGAGCGGCCTATAGAAACTCTGTCACCAGAGTTGACCACTAACTCATACGAACTTACTTACTTACCTAAATAACATATACCCAAAGCCTTTTCTATGCAAACAGAGTTTCCTATTTCTTCGGCTAAAACTTTGTTTAGATTACTTGCGATCGATTTTCTTATGTTACTTAGTTCCTAAAAATAGAAAATGTATTAATTCTCTACTGACTTTTGTTCACTTATTGTATGTTTCAAAACCATCATGCTTACTAGCATGATTTTCATAGTTCTTTTGTGAAAATAATATCAAAAACAAAACTCACAAATCTTGGTAAATATACCGTTTATAGAGAACATTATGTTCAATGTTAGTAAGATAAGATACGTTATAAGTTAAACATACCAAAAAATATTATTTATTTTAGAGCATTCTCTTTCTATAGTTCTAACTACAACTAAACGTTATGTTTTGTGTTTATGTAGACCTTGTTCATGTTCCAAGAATCTTGACCCTCTTTGGGCAATTAACTTGTAAATATAGACCGTTATTACAGTTAAACTACACAAATTACTCAACTACAGAGTACATACATTATGAACGCCTTTAAAACCTCCTGAGACATTTATTAATAAAACAAAAACACGTTTTGCACAGGCATTATGAAGTTAAATACGATCATTAGGCCCAATATTGGCAATGACATTACCACACCAATAAAGTAATGGTTGAACTCACCAAAATTATAAATGGTGCTATTATATTAATAGAAAACGCGTTCAATACACACTTATACAAATTATGCTTTAATGTAGGTGCCTGGAATGTAATTTCCAAAGGGCTGATAGTAATTCGTTCGAGTCTTTTACTTTCGTCGAGTGCAGAAAATTGCAACAAATGATTTGGATAACGCAGTCTCATTGTTTTATGATGAAATAAGAGCTTGTATCGTGGACTTTGTTACGACCAGTATACAAGAGTATGTCATATAACAAGTTATTTAATCTGAATAACGTATAACTATCCAACCTGGTTACCTTGGAGTTTATATATAAGTTATCTCTACATAGTATAAAACAAAGTGCATCATCATCCTAGGAAGGAAGATCAATCATCAAGAGATTTTGTTATTACGTTTAGGAGCTGGGGAACCGCTACTAGTCGCAAGTTTAAAAAAATCAGTAAAAAGAAATTAAAAAGAGTTAAATCAAGAGCTATGTTATAACTTTATATCGTTATTTTGATCGTTTGATCAAAACAATTTTAAAAGTTAAGCAAGTAACAGTTACATTCGAAAGTGTAGTACCTAAATAGCCCAAAGTCCATTTTGGGAAATAGTCAAAAATGTAACGATATATTTAAATATATCTAATAGAAAATTAGTTACCGGGGTGAATGTGGAATGTAAAAAAATCAGTAAAAAGAAATTAAAAAGAGTTAAATCAAGAGCTATGTTATAACATTATATCGTTATTTTAATCGTTTGATCATAACTAATGACATAGAAGCTAATTCAGGTAATGAAATAGCTAATCTTTTTGTACGTCATTTTTCGTCAGTCTATAGTGATGACTCAAATGATGTGGGAAATTTTAGAGGTCAAGTGTCAATCCCAATGAGTGGTACACTAGGTAATATAATACTCGCAGAGACAGATATATTGGACAAAATTAAAAAACTTGATTCATGTAAAGGTCCTGGGCCAGACTCGATTCCGCCAGTTTTTGTTAAACGATGTGGAAAAGTGCTAGCATACCCACTGAGTCTCTTGTACAACGAATCATTGGCATCAGGAAGGTTTCCTGATTTATGGAAAAAGTCAAGAATAACACCTATATTCAAAAAGGGAGACCCTAAAGATGTAACTAACTATCGTCCAATATCTATTTTATCATGCTTTTCTAAGCTATTTGAGTCTCTTGTGTGTCCGATAATTACACATCATCTTGATTTTGTTATATCTGACTCTCAACACGGGTTCCGGACAGGTCGCTCAGTACAAACTAATTTAGTGAAATATGTTTCTGACATTTCTGAAGCACTAGATAATAAGCGTGAAGTAGACGCAATTTACACCGATTTCAAAAGTGCTTTTGATAAAGTCAAACATTCCCTTTTGTTGGAGAAACTTGAATACAACGGTGTTCATGGTTCTCTATTAAACTGGTTTGCATCATATTTGCTCATGCGGTCGCAAATAGTAGCAGTGGACGGATACGAATCTCACATTTATTTTGCCAAATCAGGAGTTCCTCAGGGTTCACATCTGGGTCCGATTCTGTTCACTTTGTTTATTAATGATTTAACTCACTCTCTTAAAAGTAAGTTCTTAATGTTTGCCGATGATCTTAAATTATATAGAGTAATAAAGTCCAATGAAGATGTTAACACTTTGCAAAACGATTTAGCCACAATTCAAAACTGGTGTATTGACAACTGCATGGAGCTTTGTGTTAACAAATGTTTCCATATTCATTTTTCCAAAAAAAAGGTACCTACCATTGCAACTTATACATTGTTTGGTACTTATTTGCAATTGGTGCATCAGATTCGTGACCTGGGTGTAATTGTAGATGATAATATAAATTTTAACGCGCATTTTGATCACGCTATAAAAAAATCTGCACAAATGATTGGTTTTATTAAACGCAATTCAAAAGGCTTCAAGCATACTAGGACAAAAATTATTCTTTATAATGCGCTTGTACGCAGTCACCTTGAATTTGCATCCATTATATGGAATCCCTTTTACACTGTTCACTCTCAGAGAATTGAAAATTTACAAAGAAATTTCACCAGACATCTTGCATTCATCTCACCAAGAATATTTCACAGAAGCCCATATACACAACGGTTGAATCACTTCAAAATGATGACACTTAGGAACCGACGTATTATTAATGATCTAAGTTTCTTACATAAAATCGTTAGCGGTCAAACCGGGTATGGTAGCTTAATAAGTCGAGTCTCTCTTTCAGTTCCATACAAATTCCCTAGAAAACCCATCAACAATATTTTTAACACTCCTTTCTCACGTACCAACCTTGGTCTCAACTCTCCCCTTATAAGAATATGTAAAGAATATAGTTTCTTGTCACAAAAAATACCAGATTTAGATCCGTTTGGTGACTCGTTACCTGTTTATAAAAATAAATTAATCACACATTTTTTAAGTATTCACCAGGATGAACCTGGTACCTATGTCTAAATATTATTATTATGTGATTATGCATCTTGCCTGCCTATTAGTACTTTGTATAGGTAGGTAATTAAACGTAATTTTGTTACAGTTTTGTTTAAGTACATAATTATTATTAGTCTGTTTTTTTTTATATATACATAACATATATCTTATGCAGGTATATTGTATACTATTTAATTATATATATATTTTTTTATATAATTGTTAGATTAATATTTCTTATCTTTTTTTTCTCGTTTTAGCTGTAAGTATTTTTAATTTTTAGCTGTGGTCTGTAATTTTATGGAAAATGTTGTGCATGCCTGTAATTGGCACACATTTCATAGTATTTAAGCTGTAATGTTGTATATTTAATGTTTGCTATGTGTACTGTTGGCGTTGCCTATTAAATAAAATAAAAATAAAAATAACAATTTTAAAAGTTAAGCAAGTAACAGTTACATTCGAAAGTGTAGTACCTAAATAGCCCAATGTCCATTTAGGGAAATAGTCAAAAACGTAACGATATATTTAAATATATCTAATAGAAAATTAGTGACCGGTGTGAATGCGGCTAACGCCTTTGCAATTTATTTTGAAACTGTGTTTTAACAGGTGCGTTATCCTTAGAGAACGCCCAGTTAGATGCTGCAAACTCACGTTGTACTCGTATATCGTCAATCTCTAGAACCTTGAATAATTATAGTCTTTTGACTTTTACTAAATACAAAAATGGCTGGCCTATACCTACCTCCAAACTATGCAAAGCTACGGGAACCAGCTTAGGTAACTGATAGAGTAACTGAACTGATATACATTTTTTTGTAAGTAATTACCATAGAAGTAGATCTAGCAATTACCTTTAATAGAAACACCCAGACCCAAACTAATATTTGCAGTTCTTGCAAACATTTGTCCCGCAGGCAGCGGAGATCGAACCCGCAACGTCTAGCTTCACAACCGTGCGCTCGCCCATCGCGCCACCGAGGTCGTCAGAGTTCACTGATCTTATCGATCGGGCCCAATGATAAATACTAGCTATCAACTATATTGATTTGTTAGAAAATTTCACTTTCAGAATTAAACTGTTGTACTCATTGCTCTTATATTTTTTAAAGCATTTAAAAAATACTATTAGTAAACTGGTTAACTGGTTGCTAGATCTCGTTTCTAGAAAGTGAGTAAACGCGTAAATTGATTGAGAAGTTGAAAGGAATTGAAGGCTTGTTATTGCCATCATTTATGAGAAATTTACTCGAAGAAAAATTCAATTTGTAAAAAGACGAATAACAAAGCTAGTCGTGATAAAGAAAACATAAAACTTAAACAAAAGACTCGATTTTTGATGAATTCGGTAATCAAGGAAATGTATCTACCAATAAACACGATTAAAACTAGGAAACATACAGTTACCTTATACGTGATTGAATTTACAAGCATGTATAAATGATTTACCAATAAACGCAACGATATCCTGGATTTCAATGTCCGCATCGCGTAGGACAGTGCGTATGCTGAGCCAGCACTTCTGCTCCAACACCTCTATGAACCTCACATTATCCACACTTTTCTTCTGGAAAGCCTTCTTGGCCACTTCATCGTTCCGACTATAATACGGCAACTTGGCGTTCGTATCGAGATACACATTGCTCGGTGATGTGACGGAAACTACAATAGAAATAACAACAATCAAGGTGTAAAAGACTCCGGATATTTGAATTATATTTTCTGACCATGAGGTTTTGTTCCACAATGTAGATAATCGAAAAGGTTATAGCGACAGCGTCACAGCGACGCATTGTGTAATTTATCACTGAATAAATTATTTAAATAAAGATATAATAAAATTTTAAAATAACATCCAGTTTTGTTTGCTTTGCGCATTCAGATAACCGGTTCGATCATTCTAAATGTGAGGAAGTGCAAAACGAAATGCCAATAGTTCAGCCTGATGCACCTTGATCGCCAATATTCCTGCGAAACGTGCGGGGCCTCGTCGGCGGTCCTGCACCACCGTTCACCGGAGGTGGCTCCGAAACCATTTTTCATCATCACTTCACTCGTTTCACTACTTATTCACTTCACTACAAGTCATAAGTGTCACGTTTGAGAACAAAAAACGGGCAATCACATCATTTGCACTGGTTCCATTCGTCACTTCCATTAGTTTCTGCAATATTTCGTCCGAATTAAATGTACAGATTTGAGTTTTCCTCGACACAACTGTGCGGTCAATAAGAAAAAAATATATAAAACAAGAAGCCGGCAGCTGCGTAGCTGGGCGTCTCAGGGTCGACTGGTACTGCAGAGTACCATTACTCGGTTTCATCGAGACCGGCTCATTTTTTACACCGCTTCAATGCTAAATGCCGTGATATTGCAAATCACTGAATCATTTGTAAGAGTCCGGTTGACATTGGATTTGGTTGGTGGACAGAATTCAGTTTTATTAATCGAAGTGCAAACATGTATTGGTTTGATATTGAAAGTTAAATACTGTGAAAAAGAGTCTGCAAATTCAATTTAATAGGATTTGGGAGTTATAAAAAAAGATTTTTTGAAGGTTGAAGAGTTTAAATGGAAAATATGCTGTACAGTAGCGATTATGGTGCAGTTGCAAAACAATCAGGTGCGTTTGAATATGGCATTGCAATCAGAGCATTGCGGGTTGCGAAACAATGTAGGCTAGCGCATAATCTGTTCTGCGGAAGGAAAGCTGTATAATCAATTATCTAAGAGAATAGCCGTATATTAATCTAAACTGCAATTTGAAATTATTACAACAAAAACTGAATTCATCGCAAGATTTTAATTATCATGACTTTAAAGACTTAATTACAAAAGCATACCTTACACTATTATAATAACAAATCTAGACGGTTTAATCATAGGTTTGCACTGTATTACCCGAGACAGCGGCTTTCTAAAGATCTGTAGATAGGTATATAAAGCAGAAAACATTGACAATGGCTGCTTTGTTGTGTCTAGCGATGCAGAAAATAATGATAATGAAAAATTTACGAGACTAACAGATCAGAAGTAAAAAATTTGCTCTTACATATTAAGATTTTTGAGCAAAACATAATAGATTACTTAATTTTATATTTTTTTATTTATTTATAATTAGACATAAAAACTAGTCTTTAAAATGATGATCTCGATTCTCGGTAGAGCAGAGAATGCGGTGAATGTCGAATGACTAAAGACGACTATTTGTGGCTTGGATAGCAAAGCCTACGGGTCAGAGTTCCGGCTGTTTTACTTGGTGAATTGTGTTTTGAGTTGTGAGTGGAATTACTCGTAGCAGATGTTACAATAATTTGTAATGAATACCCGCAATTATCTCATCGAAGGTTGCTTTAATAGTGCGGTAAATAATAGCAGAGCCCACGAAACTGAGGTTGAGAAAGTAAAAAAGTGAAAATTAGCCATAAAACTTATAAGTCAAGTCAGAGCATGTCAGGATCCGGTTTTCGGATGTTATAAAACAGTATAATATACGAGAGTTATGTCACATATAGGTATATTAAACTAACAGTGAAACAGGTTGTCCGGAAAAGACAAACTGAGGGGGTTGAAGAAAAATGCAAGTATCTGAAAAAAAAATAATAATAAACGGCTGTATGAGTTTTAAATGAAAGGATCTGTTTTGAGCTACATAACTCAAGGTGGGCAGCATGACTTGAATAAATGCATAAACGTAACAAGAACAAGATTAAATAATAAGTGAGCCAAAGAGAATCAAAGCGTGACCAACAATAACGTGCAAATCGACTAAAAAGAAACACTAGAAAGCAAATACGGTGCAACTAAACACAATTTTGGTTTCACATATTTGGTTAACAAAAACGTAATGGTACTTTTCAGCGGTGAGTTCTCGTAATACAAGGGTGTTACATTACAACTAGCCGGTTTAACCAGGGACACAGACTTGCACAACGCAATGCGGACGAAACATCACAATTATGGTCCAGTGGACATCAATACCGGTTTTTCAGATCGCTTATAAAATAATCACATTAATGCACGAGTCACTTTCACTGATGCCTGAATTTGCCGGTGCAAAACGTTGAGGCGGGCGCACGGGCGCGCGCGCAGGGCTAACTCACGAGCACTCTACATCCACTGTCCCTCTCCCACGCAAGCCTTTTGCGGCAATAACATGACAAGACAACTGTAGCAAATGCGTAGGAGTACCTGAATTGCCGTTTTGGTTACCCCTTTATTATATTTGGCTACATTATTGCAATTTGCATTATAATCTTGGCACTTAAACTCATTGCCGTTGTGTTTGATAATTGGGAAAACCTTCAAAGTACATGTTTGACTATCACCTGAACGCTAAATAACTAGAGTTATTACTTCAAAACATAAATTACACCATGCGTTTAAAACAATTTATTAGATTAAGTACTTACATGAGTAAGTAGTACTGGCAGCGATTCTCGGCTGTCGTGAAGTTAGCCGTTTCATTGCGTTGCGCATCGATCGATAACCTTTTTCGAACTAAATTGTATTTGCGCATCACAAATGGCTTCTTCACTATGGCCGAGATCCGTCGGCAACTCGGCAGTAGTTTACGCACCTTTATTTCTGGTACATAGCTTAGCCTCTTTCTGATGTCACGGATGTGCGTGATATTTAATTTTTGACCAAGAAATTAAAAGTAAGACGACTTTCGAACATTATATGCTATCACTTTGAACAGATTAATAAAACCAGAAACAAGCCAATTAAATCTTTGAACGTTGTTAGTAAACTGGATTGGCGAGACAAGACAAGACCGAAGAGAATTCGCGATAAGCTATCAACGCGGCTATAAATTAGGTACATTGTAAAACGGATAACGAAACCGCAGGATCGATAGACAATGCTATTCCGTCAGACAGACCAAAAACAGAAGTAGGTAAATACTTGTTAATTGTGCGAGAAAACTGGAACACTGCTCTTGCACTGCACGTATCTATGACATAATACATCCAAGTCCAAGTGGAACGGGCAAATAATTGTCCCACGTTCGATTTTATTGGCGATTTCGACTGCGTTTATTATGCAATTCACGCAAAACTCTATGCATTTTGCTACGATTAGGTACCTTTAATTTGCTACGGGGTAAGCCCCATTTGGTGCAGTTTGTTGCCTAACGACTGCTAAAGTGATTCTATAGCTAAATTATATTGTTTTTACATATGCATCGCGAAGGCATCTGTGGTTTTTTTGGACTCTAGATGACCACATCTACATTATGAATACAACTGTAGTCAAAATGATGTATTGTTATCAAAGAGGTTCTCACAATTATATTTTATTTAGTAGTTCGCTAAAATGATTGCACGAAAGTCATTAATAATAACAGTTTTTGCAACCTTACAAACAGTAGGTATAAAGAAGCTTTGACCGGTAGAAATTGCATCATTTGCTTTCACAGAAATAAGTACCCAGTAGGTAACTGTATTGTATACTCAGGGCCATTGATTGGATAAGTCAATTTATCCAATAAATGTTTCATAGGTGACTGTCAATAAAATGCTCTACATAATACATCGGATCAGTAGATCGCATGTCAATCGGAGTTTTCCACCGCGCACCGTGCGGCATGCGAGAATTCTCAGTTTTTACTGTCTTTGTTCTCGCAAACATTGCAAGTGTTTTAAAAGTTATCAGCTTCTGATTTATGAAAACTGTTGACAGAGACTCATGAGAAAGTTTTGGCTTAAAAGGCCGTTTAGTTTCATAAACATGAATGAATTGTCTTCGACATAACGTATGGTAAGTCTTGCAAGTCATCTAAATGCACCAGTTTATGAAGAGCTGCGTTATTTGCTCAGAAGCTTTTGGAAAGGTGTCTAGTTACATAGGTATGCATGCATGTAATGTTCTTATGCCCATATTTATTTTTAAGGTCAAGGATGAGTTATATGTTGTAACGTCACGTGAGAAGGTATTCAAGTATTGTGCGCCGAATGACAAGTGGGGGAATTTCTATTGTCTGTTTCCCCATGCGATTTTAGTTGTTAATATTTTGTGTACACAGCAGTATAAACAAAATGCGTATAGGCTAGGTATGGTAAGCCAATCTGCAGAAATTATTTTGAGTGGTAAACTAAGAACAGTTAGTTGACCCTGCTGAAGAAGATGTGTATCCTATATCCTCTACTTTAGGTTCTTTCGACCTTCTACCTATCGACCTATCGAGTTCAAAAGTGGAATTTTGAACGAATCGTTAAAACCTTAATGTTGCAGCTCAAGGAAGCCATTTCCGGAAGAGGAACTTAACACACATTCCATCCCAGGTTTATCTTATGCGGTGCTAGAGGTCAACCTTACATTTCAATGGTAATTTCAATGTAATCTTAAACATTGAATCTTGAACGCGAGTTCACAAAAGCCAGAGCTAGATAAGGTTCATATTTCTGTATTTTTCACGAATGGCGACCATCCTTTGGTTGGTTATTTAACTTTTATAATATAGGTTCCTAACACTGAAAATATATTTTCGAGATGTCCATAGATATTAGATCTATGGACATCTCGAAAATATATTTTTAAAAATTGCATTATGGAGAACAACATGGTGCGCGCCGTGTAAGACAACTCATTTCACTGGTAATGGGAATTTAAATTACATCCACGAATATCATATTTCATATCATAATATACCTTTCCGATCGTTTTATCAGATCGCGATAGCCACGTCGAGTAAAATACACTAAAGTTATATTTAAGCTTACATAACTGTATTAGGAAATAGCACAAGGAAGCAGCATCGAGCGTTTGCCGAGGAGAAAAGTAACGTTTCCATACGGCTCATGTAAATAAAGTAAATAGAGCATGACTTCATATTCTTCCTGCTCATCAAGCAAGCAGGAAGCGATGAAATCATGCATAGCGATACGGATCCAAGAGTGAAAAAAGCTTTGGAGCATTCTGATGAAACCGAAGACCTAAAGTCATAGAAATGTCTGCCCAAAATTTCAAAGCTGAACGAAATACAGCTTAGCTACCATGAAATTTCATCAAATTTATTTCATTGTCACGTGCTGTGTTCGGGATCGATTTAGGAATTCATGTGATAGTGAAAGCACAAAATATCGGTCTGAAACTTCGGTATTGTTTCATGGTGAACTTGCAGATAATATCACCACATATCTGCAGTGCAGATAGTTTGATCTTACGTTTCAATGCTACTTTTTCTTTAGACATAGGTGATAAGAATATGTCCACCTGAATACCACACAACTCTTTTGCACTACCTATTAGTGCAAAAAAGTTATGTGGTATTCAGGTTCTCTTTAGTAAAGTTTAAATAATATTCCGTGCTTTTTGATAATGCCTTTCTAGCAAATTCACATAGTTATAGCTGCATAGATATATATTTATGAACAGACACTGGTCACGGCGGCTGCTCAGATCTTTGCTCCGCGCCTGCGTACGCGCACCCAATAAGGAAGTCTACTTCAGTGGCTTTGCACAATTACATTCTGATTTGTTATTGTAATTCAAAACGCTATTGTGAAGAAATAATTGTGAACTGTTACAATGTTAGCTCCAGTTTACCAGATGCTTTGATCAAGCCAGCTTTGTTTTCCAAATATTCCCTCACTTAGGTATTTAGACAGAGTTCGAGCAATAAAGCTTGTGGTACAAACATCACCAGCCTTTTGCATACACCTACTGTATTGATAGAAAAGAGGACTTATGAGGTAGTTTTGTATGACCTATTTCTTACTCTTTATAACACATTCATACTGCTAAGATGCAACGGATTTATAGAGCTGAGACGAAATTATGTAAAATATATTTCTATAGAAAGATATTTCTCTTCAGCAAGAGTTCGTCTTGGTGGGTACCACCGCAGTGTCAGATATTCTACCACCAAGCAGTAGTGTGCAAGCATTACTGTGTTCAGGTTTGGAGGGCATTGTAGCAAGTGAAATTACTGGGCGAAAGAGAATTAACAACAATGTCTCGAGGTGATAAGTGCAGTGCAGTGCCACGCAAACACTTGAAAACTTTAAGCTTTGGGTGGCACTGCATCTGTAATAGTCAGGCGTGATGCTTAACATCAGGTGGGCGCCTGGATTGTCTTGTCACTTGCTGACATAAAAAAAAAAGATGTTATCCATGTTCAGGGATTTGGAAAAAAAAAAGATTTTAACAACCCTTTCCCATCTGCTCTATGGTAGGTAATAGTATTAGATTTGTGTAGGCAAGGTCAAAAGGACGAAGAGCAAAATCAATTCAATAGCTAACTATGTTTATCATTACAAAAATACGGTCACTTTTAGATGACAATGTTTTTATTATTCTAGCTAGTTCGTAAGTGTTTAGCACTTTAGTTATCAATTTAGGTCACGGTATCAGATCGTTGGCAAGGGCGACCAGTTGCGGGGTAGAGTACTATTACTGCGATCTATACCAGGTTCTATTTGAAGACTATATTTAGAAAGTGGTATAAGTAAGTTTAACCAATGAGAAACCTTTAGGAAAACCTACTCCCTAATATTATAGAGTATAATATCTTTAGAAAAACTTTCATGCCGGCTTCTCTACTCTGCTTACCTGATAAAAAAGTATTGTTTGAAATAAGTAATTTTGTTTTTATATTATGTACGAGTAGACTGTTCATAAACAGCCCCTGCTTATTAGAAAAGATGTTCAAGATTGTTTTCTAAAACCTTACTAGGTTAAAACTATTATGAGAATAATCGATGACTGTGTTTTGCAAACAAAAAAGGGTTCTCTTTTGACTCTGTTGTTTGTATTTTGTGGTATTAAGATACCAAAAATGTATCTAAAGACATTATAAAATAAATAAATAATAAATAAATAATGCTGGACAATCTGCACAGCATTATAGTTTCTGTTGTGATGCCTATTGCGCCGGAGCTGGAATCCGGTAACAATTAGCGGACACCCACATTGACTGCGCGGGCGCAGAGGTTCATGAACTCAGTAGCGAACCTTATTACGTAGTGATTACATTCTTTAGGATCTTACCAATCTAGAAAGCTGTCTACCTACATCGATGTTGTTCGCAAAATAAAAATTATGGGTTGAACCCCCGTTCGTTGCTTCCCCAAGCAAGTACATCTTCGGTTTAAATTCTAAACCGTTGCCTGGTTGTAGGTTACCTTTTCGTTTTGAAGGCTTTGTTTTTTTTTTGTGAATCGCAAAGAATGTTGGTAATGAATGACACAGATAACATTACGAACAGAGGGACTCATTGAAATGGATCAAACTGTTCTGAAACTTAGGGTCCAAACAGCATCAGGAGCTGATACTAAGAAGGCGTAGGACCTAGATCCATATACATATTAGCTAACTTTTCCAAATAAAATCTGTTTTGTAATTCCATACTTAGAGCGGTTTGTTCATAAATCTGAATTGTTTGTAATGGAATGTGAGTGTAGGACGCCTGTCAACGATGTTTGCGCAACGGTAAATCGTGAGCTTGCGCAAACCAACTGTCAAGACTTTGGTAACTAAGCGAGACGTGTTGGTTTGGCATAAATAAGAAACAATGAAATCATTTTAAACATTATGATAAAGATTTCCGCTAAAAAGCATAAAATCCCAAGACTTCTACTGTAACATCATTTTGTGAAGTAGCATTTTGCAACGCCACCTAGTGGAGCGTACCTACTAATACTTACTTTGTTTTCATCGCACGATCGTAACAAACACACCATAGCAATAACAGATGTCGCTGTTAACTAAAGAACTAGTAGGAAAACTACAAATGTAAGCACACAAGGCGGCAATGATTATAAAAAGTATGAATTACATCTAAGATTTACCTTTATCATTGTTCTTTTTCGGGATTTTCTGCCATTGATGCCTCACTTTCTGCGACCAGCTGATTGGACTCTTCCTTCCTCTACTTCTTTCTCGAACACTGCAATTTAGAAAGTCCATATAAGTACTTTTTATTGTTCACTTATAATAACAATAAACTAGAAGAATAAGCTTAGTTTAAGTTAAAAATGAATAGAGAAGATAACAAAATGAATATGGTTCAAAAGCGTATGGCGTTTTCACCATCGTTTTGATAACTGAACACCGCCGGTTTATCGTTGTTTGCTTTTCTCTTTGGAAACAAGTATTGCACTGATCACTATTTCATTGGGTCATAATAACGGGGTGACCTTCATTCTGGTTGAAATCCACTACAAATACTTTTTTTTTTTTTTTTTTATACAACTGAAGTGGCAACCAAGCGTACGGCCCACAAGATGGTAAGCGGTTACCGCAGCCTATGGACGCTTGCAATACCAGAGGTATCACTCGCGGGTTGCCACCTTGAGGCTAAGATCGAAAGCCTCATGTGCCAGTAATTTCACCGGAAACCCTTCACACCGGAACACAGCAATGCGAGCATTACTGCTTGGCGGCAGAAATAGGTATGGTGGTAGTCCTTCCCCAGACGAGCTCTATCACAGAGAACTCTACTACTGTTTTGATTTGGATTATTTGGTGAGTTTTATCACAATAAAGAGCAAAAAATGTACGCAGGTAGATACAGTTAATTTGTTAATGAAACTTTTATAATGTTGCGGTTCTTATTCTGTGACTTTGGAGTAGGTACAAATATAAATGAAAACAGATTCATGATTGCATTTTGGTCGGAGTAAACTTACATAATAATTTTGTGTTCATCACTCTTTTCCTCATCTGAAACGTCGACCCAGTCATCGCTTCGATCACTCCGGTCACTGACGCTGGTCTCACTGCTGGGCACTTGGAACGTCATCTCCTGTCCGTTGTAGCTTATCACAGACCTTTGACCGTAGATACTGTTGGTCTTCTGCTCAGAAGACATCGTCGACTGGCTAATGTTAGACATCGTATCGAATGATAGACGTTTGTTTACAGCTGAGTTGGAATTCTTTTTTACGTTGTTCCTAAATTTTACGCTGGGGCTGTTGGGTATACTTTCGTAACAGTGGGATAACGAAGTCACGTCACCATGTTTGATGGTATCATAAATGTTTTCGTTGTCATTGTAACCGGTGTAGTCCGATATCAAGGAATGCCGACTGCTATAAGTTGGACTGCTGTCCTTAGATTTCGGAGATCGATTCGGAATCTTCTCGTAAATTCTTTCAGATCCGATCTTTTCGTAACTGACAGTTGAAGTTCCACTGACTGACTTCGAGATGATGTAGTTTTGAGGGTTCTTAGCGGAGCAGGGTTGGTAGTCTTCCGCTATTTGGATACCTGCACTCGATGTGAGGCAGTACGGTTTGATTGGCGATTTGCAGTATTCGTATCCATCGTCACTATCACCATCACCGCGTGTTCTTTCTTCCAAACTATTTTCACATACTTCGTAGTTGTGGAGACTGTTTTCATCTCCTTCAGGGTGTGATCTCATTTCCAACAGGCATTGATATATATTATCTTTTTCTTCTTCTGGTGTTACTGGAGCAGGAACTTGTTTTGGGATTTCGGGAAGAGGACAGTTCACTTTTGGGCCTTCTACACTTGTGATCGGAATAATTACAACGTGGTTCCCATCTTTTAGGTCAAGCGGTTCGTAGTCATTTTCTTCATCTATGCATTCTTTTGGTTTCACTGTACAATCGACAAGAACCTCTTTATTGTAAGCTTCTACTAAATTGCTTTCAAAATCCATATTTGAATAGGACTCCTTCTCATTTCCCGGAGATTCTTTGCAATCATAATATATTTGATCTTCGTCTTTTACTGAGATTTTTACATCATCACTTGATACAAGCTGAGTTTCCACTTGATTTATCGTTGAGCTGTTAAAGCAGTAAGGGCTTTCTGATGTAAGGTTTTCCAGATCTGCGTATATTTGAGTGGTGCTTTTTCTGCGCCAAAGAAAGGAATCATTTGGTGTTATCGGAGAATTCACTTCTTCGTTAATGGTGACTTCATTAGATTTAATATAAATTGGTTCTGATACTAAGATATTCTGATCACTGGAAATAGAAGATGTGCTTTCATTGATATCTTCAGGAATTATTTCAACAGCCTTAAGAGGCATTTTTTCCGTGTGGATGTAATTAGTCTTATATTTCTTTCGATCGTAAATTGGTTCTTTTCTTTTTGCAGTCTCAACTATTGGATTACTTTTTATAGATTGTTTAGAAGTCAAGTCAACTGGTGGTTTGATTGTTCTAAATTTAGGAACTCCATCTTTTACGACAACGTTCTTTGTTAAAACTAGTGATGATTTCTTTTCAGGTATTTTTGGTTTTTCTTTTGCAGGAGTTGTACTTTTCGTTCGATCAGGTGGCCTCTTCAAAGTATTGTTTGAATTGGTCTGAGCACTAATTTCACATTCAAATTTTTTTATAACATTTTTTACTTTTACAGTCTCTGAAATTTTATTTGGTTCATTTGTTTCTGGGCTTTTTGTTTTAACGGGACTTCCATCTACTGAGTCTGAACCGCTTTGCTGTTCACTTGTATCATGGTACTTTAACCGCTTTTTTGACGATTTTGGAATTTTTGTACCATCAGACTTAGATCTTATGACATGAATTTTTGTTGATGTGTTATCTTTTGAAGCAATTTTGTCTATTGAATCCATGCTTGAACATCTTTTTTTATTGTTTCTTTTTTTAGAGCCTCTTCTTTGACGTAATACTATTTTGATGTTGGGACTAGAGCTAAGTGTGGAGGACGGTGTGGAACTGGCTGAGCACCGTGACACTGTCGTCAGATCTTCAATGGTTTTTACAAATTTAGGCGGAATTGGTAAGCCATCCCGAGATTCATGTTGCAGATTGTTAAATTTTTTCGTCAGTTCTGACACTTTATTGCTGGTTATTGTCATTGTTTTTGTGGCAATCGGTGGCCGTCTGTAGCAAGCTGAAGCACTTTTAGTTTTGAAGCTCACTTTTCTTTGTTGTTGATGTTGTTCAAATCTATTCTTTATGCTTGATGATACTGTTACGGGAAGGTTGCTGTTCTTTGTTTTCAAGGTGGTCGCTTCTTTTATTTTGTCTTTCCCTCCACCTGTGCTCCTGGGGTCATCGCTTTCAGTTGTGACTGCTAGTTGTGCGTAGTGGATGGTTGATTCTTCAATTTTCCTGTTATTTATACAGGGGGTGTTCTTGGGTGAATTGACTGTCGAGTTCAAAAACGCTAGTTTTGCTTCGTTTATGGAGTGGGTCCTCGCAGTCACAGTTGGCAGTGGAAGCTTTACGGGAACAGTATACACGCATCTATCGCTTTGGTTCTGTTTGATCGCCATGTCTGATTCTGGTAAGATAAAGTTCTTCAGCAGTGTCTTGATGGTCCCGTGCTGTTTGCCTTCTATGTTGAAGTGTTTGATCGAGGAAATCAGGCCGGTGTTGGTTACTTCGCCTTCCATTAGGTTTAATAACATTTGTGGAGGATATCCGTGTCCGCTTCGCTACGCCATCTGAAACAAACCAAATACAGTAAATAATATGTAGTTTGTAAATCATTTATTATCATACATTTTTATGTTAGGTTTTCCTTTGATGTAATTGCTTTTATGTTAATTAAGTTAAAATAAATATTCGTTGCGAGTAAAATGTTGGAAGTTGGATGTAATAAAAACAATCATCAGGTATATTAAGTTGGACGTAATAAAACAATCTACCTGAGTAGGTATAACGTAACACTAGTGCAAAAAGTAATCATTCTAAATCATTTTCGAAGGCTATTTGAAGACTAAAATTATCGAGCAGATAGGTAATTATTTATGATTATGTCATGAAATTAGATGTTCGGAGTCGATAGACCTGGTTTGCCGAAGTGGAGCACAATGGATTGACGGCGAAAGTGGTAATATCTGCCATTGGGTAACTACAATTAATGTTTCTCCAACTTGCGGTGGTCGAGCTTGATATGTTTATTGTCAGTGGCTCTCACGATTATAATGATACATCACTGTGTTTACTTTCCGACAAGCTGATACTTACAATGTTTTAGCTAGGTTATAACCTTTATTCGAAATGTAGAGTTTTTTTTAATGTGTTTTTATTTTCTGTGAATCTATTATTTTCAATATTGATCAAACACGTTGTTCGAAACACATGATTTAATCATCTTTTAATTTCATCTTTATATTTTTTTTTGTAAATTTAGGCATATTAAATCAATAATAAGTAATATAGTATTGGATTCAAGAGTAAAGTACCAGACGCCCAAAAATAATTCAAAAAAAGCGTAAACTCTGTCATGAACTACATGAGCGTATGTATGTTGCCGAAGCATATGTTTTTCATTTCCAAAACACACGCTCTGTCTAACCAGTGTTCAATAGGTCATGTCGTAAGGCAGTAGGTAAATAATATAATAATATAATATAATACTATTTTAGTTTCAGCCACTGCATATTTTAATGACAATAGTCCGTCTGAGACAATAAAGGAAAACCTAGTATGTTGTTCAATTACGTTTGAATTCTCAGTAATATTACAAACTACCTAACTATTGCTTTCGTCATTCAACTTTAGGTATAGGTATATCTAGGCTTGATGCTCGACATAATGAACAAAACACTGAATCGACCATACGTTAACATTTACGAATGACAAAATCATTTTTCTGACAGTCTACTCTTAAAAACGACAAACGATATTCGTGCCAAATACCGTAGTTCAACTTATGTAGGTTGCAACTAAGTTCAGAGCGTTCACGGACCTTAGCTGAACTACATAAACCGTCACGATATATCGCTTTTGTTCGCAAGAGTAGAGCCCAGGATATTCAGTATCATTTATTGCATCATGATTATGAGGGTAATACCTGTCACAGGTCTTATGTAATATTAAATAATATCAGAGCAGCCATCACATAGCTATGTACCCAGTAAGGGTGTTGCACTATAAAAATTGAGTAGGAGCGGACCGATATGACAAGGAGTCGTAAAGCAAAGCTAATCAGGCAGGCTAGACGTTTATCAGGACACTGAGCGAGTGAGGTCGGGTCGTGAGAGAGGCTTTCACCGAGAACGCACGCGCAAGCCTTTACACGCTGATTTAGGATTAGATGGATGGATTTGTACGAGGTTTGAACAATCGCGTTACATTCTTGTGCAAGAACTTAGCTTTTAATGGTAGAGAAAGTCAGGGAAAGAAAGACGTCGTTGAGTTTTCAAATAGTTATTATGTTGTACCTAAACAAAGGAGCAATGGTGCAAACGACACCCCGGCAAATTGAATTCACCGGAAAATACCTATAATCATAATAAAACAAGATAATTTTAGAAGAGGGGTTTGGTTTACAAGCAACCGTTTGGAAACACCAGTAGTTGTAAGTTATTAATAAAAAACTTATGTACTTATTCCACAACCTAGATGCTACTATATACCATTACGGTTCTCTTCATCTAATACATTTATGTTTTTGTTTCAGTTGTATATCTGCAGTAGCAATCAATACCTACGAACTGGGTTATTAGGACACGAGCTAAGCCAGTATAACTTCATTTCCAATAAATTGTAAGTTATATTTATATGAAATAATACTGAGCACCTGGTCTGTTGGTACCTACAGCTTCACTACAGAAAAGCCAAGCGATATAACAACCGCTTATATATACAGCATTACATAAATTATATAACAATATGTAACAGTCATAAAATCGCTGGTTCAATAAATAAATAAATAATGGTGGACAATCCACACAGCATCATCTAGCCCCAAGGTAAGCTGCTGTTAAACAGAGCTGTATTATGGGTACAAGATGACTGATATATACAAAATACAATACAATACATAGATAGATATTTTTTATTAGTGTATAGAAAATACCCAGAACACCCGGAACAAATATTTGTAGATCGTACAAACATTTGACCCGAGGCAAGAATCGAACCCGCAACCTCCGCGTCGCAGGCGGGCCTGCGCCCGCTGCGCCACATCGGTCGTCAATACATTTATTATCTGTGGGTCACGCTCAGTTGGCTCACCTGCCGAATCGACAAGAAACACAAAAATTACAGTCTTTACGTACAAACTCATACCAATACCATGTTGGCAACCACAGATAGCAAGACGTAAAACAACCGGGTTATTCGCAATCCAACACGCCCAATATCTCCACGCGCGACCAGGGTTAAGAAACTTTGGCACACACCTGCGGAATCGACAAGACAATAAGCCGCCCCAGATCGGTAGTCACGGAGTAGCGATTGAGAACGATAAAGGCTATACGCACATTGCACACTGTTGAGACATATTTTGATTATGTTTGGACACATAGAGGCAGGTGTCTCACCGCGGGCGAGGGGCGATGAACGAGTTGTCGCCGGTAAACAAATACACGTAAACAAAACACAGTCGGCGAGTGATTTTGCTTCAATATTTTATCGCTTATCGCTCACTCGCCGACGGTTGGACACCTGCCTAAGTGACGCTAGACACCTCTGATGATGTTGGTTAATGGTGTGTATGACTAGAGAGTAGCAGAGTTCTGTGTGATAAAACACGAACGGGGAAGTACTACCACCAAACCTATTCCTGCCGCAAAGCAGTAATGCTCGCATGGCTGTGTTCCGGTGTGAAGGGTATGGTTTCCGGTGAAATTACTGGCACATGAGACCTTCGATCTATGCCTCAAGGTGGCAACCCGCGAGTGATACCTCTGGTATTGCAAGAGTCCATAGGCTGCGGTACCCGCTTACCATCTTATCTTGGTTGCCACTTCAGTTGTATAAAAAAAAGTCATTTTTTGGTCTTACCGCCCGAACACTGAAACACTTAACTTAACTAATCAAATCCTAAGATATAGTGGTTTTGATATTTTTCTTTTTCCATACGAGTTTGAAGACGAACGATGACGTCTCTCTAATAAGGTGACGTTCCACGTTCCATTTTTTGAAAAAGTAGCAATCGGAAAGTTGTTTTCCAGTTCCATGAGTTAGCGTTTTATAGCTTGAAAATTCTCTCCATTATTGTATACAGCTTGATTTGAAATGCCAAAGGTTTGCAGACGAGGGCGAGAAAACCAACGAGAAGCTCGTCTAGATAAAGTGTAGAAGCAGCCTAAAAGGAAGTCGATAATCGCTTGATGATTGCACAACGGCGCGTGCGACGCCTCTGCTTGGTCATTACAATTTTCCACGCGCTCAGCACGCGTGCTTACCCCTAGAAAGTCTGCTAAATACGTGATGGAAATCAAGTAACACCATGTTCGCTACAGTTATCTAATAAGTAACATTTGTCTGAGTTATTTGCTATAGAAATGCGTTATTACAATGTTGCGTGCCGTACGGCGCCGTATGGTTTGAGTCTCTGAGGCAGGATGCTGCGATTTCACCTTCTGCCCTCGTCTAGTATGGCTATTTATGAACTCTATGGCGAAGTGGGTGAGATGATTATTAATGTGATAGGTATAATTTTGTTTTTGGGTTTTGTGGGTCCAAGGATCTTAGTTTCTGCAGCAATTCTAGCCAGACAATATCAAAACAATTCACAGTTCATTGAATGCGATAGTTTGGGTGCTTGGACGTGTGTTACTCAATCACGACGTAACTGAATTCGATGAAATTTGGTAAATATAGTGATAGGAACAGAAAACTCACGATACTTTTTATCTTGATACAACGTAAGCGAAGCCGCGGCCTGCAGCTAGTAAGCAATAATATATTGTTTGTGAGCATATATTTCGCTATTAACAGCTGACTCGCGATAAGGATAAACTATTAACTCACGTTTCGGAATGCGTCTTGTGCTATAATGTGACATCATCAACGTTTTTAATGGCGTAGCTTGCCTTGCTCCAACAGATATTAGATATTAGCTGCCACATACTCAAAAAGTTGCTTATGTCCTTCAGAGTTTGAACTATCTCCGTGACAAATTTTATGCGAATCGGTTTATCCGTGAAAACGTAACAGACGTAGTTACTTTATGGTATGGATATTCAACAAAAAGATCTTATTTATAGCAATGTTTAGCAGACCGTTCCAATCTCCATTGATCTCCATCTCAAACTGTCTATTAGAACAGAAGAGCTATAGTCAAACAGTGATAATGTGGTCATAATAGACAGTTTGAGATGGAGATCTTTTAAGAGTAGTAGAGTTCTCTGTGATAGAGCTCGTCCGGGGAAGGACTACCACCATACCTATTTCTGCCGCAAAGCAGTAATGCTCGCATTGCTGTGTTCCGGTGTGAAGGGTATGGTTTCCGGTGAAATTATTGGCACATGAGGCTTTCGATCTTAGCCTCAAGATGGCAACCCGCGAGTGATACCTCTGGTATTGCAAGCGACCATAGGCTGCGGTAACCGCTTACCATCTTGTGGGCCGTACGCTTGGTTGCCACTTCAGTTGTATAAAAAAAAAAAAAAAAGATCCATGAAGATGGTCGCTACCAGAGTTGTAATGGAGCAGAGACATCAACTGAGCATTTTCGCGCAAAGACATTCAAAAAGTTTTTTTTTATACCACTAAAGTGGCAACCAAGCGTACGGCCCACTTGATGGTCAGCAGTTACCGTAGCCTATGTACGCATGCAACATCATAGATATCACTTGCGTGTTACCACCCTGAGACGTTAAATGGAAAATCTCATGTGCCTGTAATTTCACCGCAAATCATACCTTTCGAACACAGCAATGCTTACATTACTGCTTGGCGGCAGAAATATGTATGGTGGTAGTCCTTCCCCGGACGAGCTCTATCACAAAGAACTCTACTACTCTTAAAAGTTCTTTGGAGGTCGGCGAGCTGACACAGTGTCCTAAACCTTAGGGAGTAACTCTCCCTAAGGTTTAGGACACTGTGATCATGTACCCAACTTGTTTCTTTACAGGCACGTCCACACGATGGTCTTTCGATGACTCAAAACGTTTCAATGAAGAAAACACTGCTTCTATCTGTGTCACAAAATCTTAACCCGAAAATTCCATTGGCTAAAACAAAAGTACGAAAGTGTTGCTAATGCGGTGTTTGTCCAACATTGCTGGCACAGAAACCTATAAGTTTAACAAAGGATATGTATTCTATTTCACTTATTTGACTTTGTTTTTGAATGTTTTTTTTGTGGTTCAATCAAGGAAGTTATATTTGGTAGGCTTTTCATCATGACAGCCTTCTAATGTTCCCACTGCTGGGACACTGGCCTACTCTCAAGCGAGAGCGATTGGTTCATAATCCACCACGCGGACCCAATGCGGATTGGTGGATGGCACATGTCTTTCGAATTTTTAATTCTTGGACGTGCCGGTTTCCTCACGATGTTTTCCTTCACCGTATTAGAGCACTGGCATTGCGCACATAAGTTTTTCGAATAGAAAAATCCATCGGTGCACGACCGGATTCGAACTCACGACCTTAGGATCGGAAGCGTGGTAACTACTAGACCACCAGTGGTCTATTAGGCTTTTACCATCTAGTAAAGATGAATTACACAGCAGCAACCAAGTTGGTGCTGCCCACACAAGATGTGTGAAGTGCAGATGCTGGTAGTGCTTGGGACAGGTTTAGAATGAAGAAGGCTTGCCAGGAACTTACATCAACCTCTCAGTTTAGGCAGTTGACGACCGATGTGGCGCAGCGGGCGCAAGTCCGCCTGCGACGCGGAGGTTCGATTCCTGCCTCGGAGGAGGCGTGTTCGATTCCCGCCTCGGGTCAAATGTTTGTACGATCTACAAATATTTGTTCCGTGTGTTCTGGGTATTTTCTATATATAATAAAAATATCTATCTGTGTATTGTATTGTATTAAGTATATATCAGTCATCTAGTACCCATAACACAGCTCTGTTAACCAGCAGCTTACCTTGGGGCTAGATGATGCGGTGTGGATTGTCCAGCATTATTTATTTATATATTTATTTATTTTAATCCACAGGATAGACAAGGTCAATATGTGCGGAGCTATCTAAGGCGTATATCTATTGTATAGAACTTTTTATTTACAAAATGTGTAGCTAATTTAAAGTTAACACCACCCAGAGGCCGTATTCGGAATAATGCTTTTGCGTATCGTCCAGCTGTCAGTTTGTATGGTCTCAGAAACACAGTAACCTAGATTGTGAATATAAAGGATAGTGTTCAGCTATGTGTGGTGTGTATATATTATTATGTAGTACACTGTACATCTACGAAAAGTGAATGGTCCGATTGCACGTTAGGCCCATAGTTTGCTGATAGTTTAAGATGAGTAAATGGTACTAGTATCAAAAATTCAAACGTCTTTAAAGCTAGGTAATTATATGCGCCCTAGTCTAGAAGAAACTGGCAACAAACTCGGTTGGGTTTCTAGGTTTTTTTATATAAAAAAAGAATAGAATAGAATAGAATAGAAAAATATTTATTTAACGCCACACAATTAACATAAAAATAAAAATAACAATAAGAATTAAAACTTAACTATTGTGACGAAAAAAAGGCAGCCACTCAGCATGTGCTGCAGACATAATGTGTCTGTAGCGCTGGTTTTCAGTGTAGCCTACGAGTAGTAGTAGCAGCAATTAGCTGCGACACGAGTCTCTCACTATCTAACAATTTACTTAGGTACATTTTATAAAGATTTGCTAAGAAAGCCAAAGCAACCACTAAAAACCTATAAGAAGAAACCCTTCCTAACACCTGAAAACTCAAAACTTTTGATTACAAGCTTATGAAATGGCCAGATTTGAGTTATTTTACTAAGATTATACCAAAAAACGACTGTTTACGGATCAGATTTTTGAGAATTTAACAAGAACATGGGATCGTGTTGGATCAGCCCCCCCTCTTCCCCTTGACAGCGGCTTAGCCAATAGGTATATAAAACGTGAATGAGACCTAAATGTTAGCTGTTCACCTGCCTTTCTCAAGCACCGAAAAATTCTGTGCAAAAAATGCTCGATGAGAAAACAAATTCCAATGAGTCACTGTGTTACTCGTTTGGTAGAGATTCATTGAACCAATTTATAGATTCTGATAGAGGATAATATTATATGCCCTTATTCATAAAATAAACTGTCATTGCTTGCTAAGTAATGTCTTTCTTTGTAATTCTTAAGAGTATTAGAGCTCGTCCGGGGAAGGACTACCACCATACCTATTTCTGCCGCCAAACAGTAATGCTCGCATTGCCGTGTTCCGGTGCGAAGGGTATGGTTTCCGGTGAAATTACTGGCACATGAGGCTTTCGATCTTAGCCTCAAGGTGGCAACCCGCGAGTGATACTTCTTGTATTGCAAGCGTTCATAGGCTGTGGTGACCGCTTACCATCTTGTGGGCCGTACGCTTGGTTGCCACTTCAGTTGTATAAAAAAAAATCTTAGCAAAGACGAGATAGATTTGAAACTTGTGCCTTTCAAATTGAAAGACACATTAGTTATCAAAGTTTGATTAGGAAAAAGTAGAAGATTATAAAGTGGAAGAACTGTAGGTTTGGCAGTTGGATTGTCTGCTCAGTATTACTCTGTGGCTCAGTACAGCGTATTTTACTATACGTTTATGTGGTATATGGGCCTTAAGTCGAGCTGAGGTTTATAACTGTAAGTGGTTAGCGGTTATCGGCATGGGTTGCGCTCGATCGATCGTAAACACCTAAGATGAGAAACCTCTTCAACCGGTACCTACCTACCTAGCTACCAAAAAGATAATCATGTTTTTTGTGGTAGGTACTTATAAAAATCATTTCGATAGGAAGTAAGTACTTAGACGGTTGATATTTTTCTACTAATAATTGACCGAGCGAGCGAAGCGTCTCAGTTTCGAGATTGGCCAAAAATGCTTTTGGATGTCAGTTTGTCCGGTCTTTTTGTGTTCTCGCCTACAGGTCGCATTTTTCAACCAATCTGGTTGAAACTTGGTATACAGGTTTCATGACTTTATAAAAGTTGATTGTCGTCGGGGATTTTTGATAGGGGGAGTACTTTCTCTAAAAAAGGGTAAAAAGGGGGCTGCTGAATATCTCAGCCTAATGTGATTTGATTTCGATGATTTTTATTTTATTTGAAAGGTGATGATCTGATGAGGATCTTCAGCGTGATGAGCAAAATAGCTCCTCAAAATGCAATATAAATAATAATAAATAAATAATGCTGAACAATCCACACAGCATCATCTAGCCCCAAGGTAAGCTGCTGTTAAACAGAGCTGTATTATGGGTACTAGATGACTGATATATATTTAATACAATACAATACATAGATAGATATTTTTTATTATATATAGAAAATACCCAGAACACCCGGAACAAATATTTGTAGATCGTACAAACATTTGTCCCAAGGCGGGAATCGAAGCCGCAACCTCTGCGTCGCAGGCGGACCTGCGCCCGCTGCGCCACATCGGTCGTCAATATGTTGCTCACTTTCAAAGCTCACTTTACAAGTTTGTGCTTGCGAGGTCTACTGTACTATTTTGTGTTAGTTGTTTAGATAAATCTTTTTTTTATTGATTATAGTCAAGCGTTTGACCACCACCTCACCTAATGGTAAGTGATGGTGTGGTCGATGATGGAACACGCTTATTATTAAAAATCTAAGTTAATAATTTAGATAAATACATATAGTACTTAGCACGTGTAGGTAAGGTTTTATAGGTAGGTAATCTAGATTTAGGTAGACTGAGGGTGGGCTTTAAGCCCATACAATGTTTACTAACATTGCTAACAGGAAGTTAACTGGAGATTACTTATAGGTCCTGTTTTGTAAATTCCTGGTTAGGTTAACTCTTGAAAGTAATAAACGCTAAAGTTATGACAAACGGGTCTTGCATGTTTATTAATAGAGTTTTTATTTAGAACTAAGTATATTCAGAAAGCTGAATAAGAATGAATAATTGCTAATTTTACATGAATTTGACCATTTTGACCTCGGAGCTGTGGGCGAGTGCCCGGTTGAGAAGCGAGAGATTGTGGGTTCGATTTCCGCTGCAGAAAAAAATGTAATACGTTTTTTATACCTATGACATAGGTCCTAGTGTGAGATCAGTACTTAAGTGATGTTTGATGAACTACTATTTTTGTTATTCTTTTTTTTATCTTTAACAAAATAAGTACCTAAGAATATTTTATTATTATACTACGCCTATCGAATATCTATATAATATATTACGAATATCTCGATTTCCAACAATGATAACTAATAATTGACCAGGTAAACTTATTTTTTACATAAAATGTCTAAAAGAGGAGCCACATATTTTGACTAAATGTAGAGTTTGTTTTAGCTTGTTGAGTTAGGGTGTGTAGAGTTAGAAGCTTGGCTCTACATGAGATCTGATAACTTTTGATAGTGCGTTAGGGTCTCGTCTTGGCAATATTTTACATTAAAATGTTTTTAGTGGGATATATTTTTTCTATGTGTGGAACATAAGTATTCTTTAAATATATTAGACTAATAATGTTACACCCTGTATATTTTTGTTATAAACATAAAAATTCATAATCTTGGCTCTGAGTAAAGCTAGTTTGTAGCATCTAATCTTCAAACAGCTCTACTACATGATATACTACTGATAGTAGGCATATTAACAGTAATTGCTATCTATATTACTTTCTTAATGCAATAACACAGCTATTAACTAAATCGGTCGGTAGCAATAAAGAGAAACTTCAAAGGTAGGTTAAAACTTGATTTTCTAAAAAACTAAATTGTATGACACCTTTGCGACCGTATTTTTCAAACTCTCTATTGTTAATATCATGACAGCTTATAATGTTATTAGAGCTCGGAATCTGGGCTATTCTCGAGCGAGAGGGGTTGAGTCTTAATTTACCACTAAGACCCAATGCGGATTAGAAAGAAAGAAAGAAGATAGAATATATTATGGCAAAAAACCTTTATTGCTAAAACAGTTGCATGTCACCTTCGAGCATATAAATATATCATTTTATGATAATACGCACACGTCTCGCTCGCTCAGTAGCTTGCGGCGGACTGACAAACCGTTGTATTGTGTTTGCCGTTTTGTATTGTCTTCACGAGCTGCATATTTCGAGGCGCTCTGCCTAGATTATTCTTTATATCTTTGCATGTCACTTAAAACTTTAAGTTTTAAATTTCCGCGTACCACTGGTTAACTCCAGCACAAAACAGATATTAGTACCTCGAGGATTATTCGAGGTTTGATTCGCCCACAAATTTTATCTGTTACAATGCCCTTTAAAACTAAACACAGTAATGTTTGCGCAAACTTCCAGGAAAGCCGACTTAAGGCAGAACATTTGTCATCATTTGGATGGGTGACCGCCAGTGGCAATTTCAACTGAGCGCTCCCGTGCTTCTTGGCCACTGACATATCCACCAAGACGGACTCTCCTCCTGACTCCTGAAGAGTTCTACTACCAGGTAAGTTATTTTGGAGGTCTATCTCATATTAATAGATCAGGCAAGCAAACATTATTCCCGTAGCGAGAGTCAACTTCGCACCTCAGTCCCCCTCAACGTTACACCGTCATAACATGACGGCGACCGCTTCTTAAAAAACAGTATCTTTAGGGCTTGCAGGCGGAGTCGCATACAACGACTATGTAAATGCGTAATAAAGAATTGCTTTCACTTTCCAATGATAAATGTTTTCTTGTCAATGGAAATGTTTGGTTCAATGGATAGAATAGATATCGAAAAACTTCGAGATATGGCCATTTGTTTTTATTATAACATATCTAACACAACACCCATCAGCTGCTTAGTTACATAGTCTTGAAGCCACACTGGGAATCTCGGTGTCATGAATGTCTGACACTATATGTGCCTGTACCAAAACACATAAACAGATTTTAACATTTGTCCCGTAGCGGGAAACAGACAGCCTTGGGAATCGTCTCTTAAGCCTCTTGATCGTCTCGACGATGCCGATCTGATGTTGAAGCGATTAATCTGCTACAATAAAGCTTCCGTTCTTAGTTGTAAATGCCATTAGAAGTCACCCATCCAAACGGCGCCCGCACTGAACGTTTCACCTGCTACCGACTGAGCCAGTTTGGAGCGTTTACGCTGGTGAAACTGAACAGACATCAATTCACTAACCACAAACGACACTGCTACTGAGATCATCGATTCAACTTTCAGTTGAGCAAACGACGCCTATTGTTCTACCAGTAAGGAGCCTATGGAGGCCAAACCAGGTGCCAGATCCAGGTACTTACACATAACACTTGGCCGAATACAATGGAGGGAAGTTTGTTTTGAGAATTATATGTTTGTATAATACATATATATTTTTCATCCTCAGAGAAAAAAATATTTGCTTGATGTTAATAATAAGTTGTACCTAGTTTTAAAGTTTTAAACACAAAAATCTTAACAAGGCACACTTAATAAGCTTCACTATCCAGAATCTTCTAGAATCAGCCAAAAACTCAAGTCACCTGACAAAAACCGTGACCAATATGGCAAACACAAGCAAAGATGGCCAGCAGTGTAAGGAAGAGGTGTGGATGATAAAAAAAGGAAAGTAAAGTGAGGAGTATAGAAATAAAACACGACGTATAGAAGGCGTAGAGCTGATATGCAAGCCTTGAGCAAAACAATTTACCCTCTCGTCAATGTGTGCAATGTGCATGTAAATTTATAAAATCACTGGTTGATTGACAGCAACACGATTAATGATCTCATCTTTGATCGTTGACTTGAGTGTCTCATGATTATAACATAGTTTTTGACTCTGAACAAAAACATAACCTATGGTGATCTCAATTTATGATAATGTTAACTATGAAGCAATCAACGCAAATATCAGCTATCTTATCTCAAGCAAAGCCATTTTTAAAAAACAGGACACGAACAATAGAAATAATCTCTTTTCTGTTCTGCAGAAATAAACTCAGGTAGTAAACCCTACTGTCTACCACGTTCATTAATGAGTTCGACTGAAAAGATAATGTAAAAACCAAATTCCCATGGTAAGGACTTGAAGGTCAGATTGTCAAATCCGGACGTGTACAATATTGTATTGTTGGCGAAACAATGGTAGATAGTGTGTCGGACGAAATCAGATGTGCTGCTGTTACAAGACCTTGGATATCGGAATATGCGAAACATCTAGCTGATAAACTGGCCAAATGGCCAAGCGAATACCAGTAACTTACATACATGCGACTAGTGGTATATACACGGTGCTACAATAATGTCTATACAATCTCGAAGGGAGGGTATTTTCCCAATCCAAAATCACTCCAATCAAAAATTTTAATCAAAATATTTTAGAAAGATTTTTACTTAGAACAAAAATTTTATTGAATAGGTAAAACTAGTTCAATAAAATTACAAGGATCACTTTGAATCGTTTTAGAAAACTACTATTGTTACATAATATGACATTAAACAGAGCTGGGTTTTTGCGACGAGCTTTTGAAGAACCTTTTTCTGTCTCATTGACAAAAAACGTAGGCAGTACGCTACAAGCACCCACCTGACCTGATGATAAGTGATTTCTATGCCCTTGGAACCAGAACACAGCAAGCATTGCTGCTTGGCGGCAGAAATAGGCATGGTGTGGTAATACTTATCCGGACGAGTTTAATACAAAGAGTACCTACCCACTTTAGAGACGGCTGCAGTTTTTGACACTCTGAAATAAATCTGAGGTGTTACTTTTGTATTTATCGTTTCGAAATCGAACAATGCGTTACATTACAGCGTTATTTCGAGAGATAGTAAACCTGTATGTGAATATTGCATGGGTCAATTACAATTGATGGGGCAACTGCCAACAGTCATTGACCTTACACACTGTCTAAAGATGGTACGATTCTTGCGAGGAACATCTGCATTACTAACTGAGCTTTCTGAAAGCAATCACTGTCAGATCGCGAAGATAAGGTAGCGGAGAACGTGATATTATTATAGATTTAGATTTACCTGGTGGTAGGACTTTTCAGCAAGAGTCAGTCTTGGTGGGTACCACCGCAGTGTCAGATATTCTACCTCCAAGCAGTAGTGTGCAAGCTGCAATGTGTTTAGGTTTGAAGGGCACTGTAGCAAGTGAAATTACTGGGCGAAAGAGACTTAACAACAATGTCTCGGGGTGATAAGAGCTGTGCAGTGCCACGCAAACACTTAAAAATCACGTCGATTGCGTCGTTAATATAATGACTGTCGTCAACTCCATAACCAAAGCCATGGCACGTAAAAGGTAAAGGAGTAGTAGAGTTCTTTGTGATAGAGCTCACCCGGGGAAGTACTACCACTATACCTATTTCTGCTACCAAGCAGTAATGTTTGCATTCCTGTGTTCCGGTTCGAAGAGTATGCATTCCGGTGATATAACAGGCACATAAAACTTTTGATCTAAGTCTTAGGGTATGGCAACCCGTGAGTGATTCCTCTGGTATTGCAAGTGTCCATAGGTTAACCGCTTACCATCAGGTGTGCCGCTTACTCGGTTGCCACTTATGTAATAAGAAAAGGAAAAAAAAATACCGTCTAATATAACCACAACCATGGCAAGTAAAAAGTACCTTATGGAGTAACAAGATGGAATCTAGGAATGCGTTGCTTCTGTTACAGCCAGCGGTGTTACTTCACTGCACGGCGACGGCGGTAAGTAACATTAAGGTAACAGCACCCGCCCGTGCGTGACTCTTGCCGACCTTAATAATGTTGCGCATGCGCATGGATTTATTATAATTAATCGGTTTCGTATAGTATAAGTTTCTCTAAACAATGCAAGACAAGAACCGACTTCATTCGCGCTATATTATTTTTCTCTGAAAGTACTTATACCTTTTTTTTTTTTTTATGTTTGGGAATCCTCATTGATACCCTTTCGTGCAAGGGCAACGAAAGGGTTATGCCGGACTCCTACCGGCTTAAACCACACGGTGTCGTTCTCACGCGCGTAGAGCCGGGGCTGCGGGAACTCATAACTTCCGCGGCCCTGTACTTATACCTACCTTAACTCTTAAATATTTCAAGTTGGGTTATTCCCTCTGTCGATTTTCACTAATATACAGTCATTTCTTTCCCCAAATCCACAGCTGCCGCCCACGGCTTTGCTTACTACTACTAGAAAAAGTAACAATCGTTTTTTTATTTGATTACTAGTAGACTCGGCGCGGTTTTACTTGCGTTATTTTTTTTAGCAATTTATAGACCCTGTATATTTTCTCACCGTTTAAACCTTTCCTGAACTTTAACAAACATTTCAAGACCAATAACCAAATCGGTCCTGCCGGTCCCGAGTTTTAGCGAGACTAACGCACAGCAATTCATTTTTTTATTATAAGAAGAAGAAGATGTGGCTCTAGGTGTCACCACCGCTATGCAGGCATTTTGTCAAATTAGTTTTCAACGGAATAGGACTGTTAGTGTTTGCTGTCAGTTTTAAAGGTTGGATGTGAGTTGTGGGCTCAAGTTTTAGTTCTAGTAAGTAGATTCTCTATACTTTAGTTTAAACTGCACTGCGGTTCTAACTAGACCAGGTACACACTAGACTCATACTGAATAGTCTAAATACCACCAATCAAATGATATAACAAAGGTATAGCAGACGTTTGCATGAGAACAAAATATAAAGATACAGGTGAAGACAATAAATATAATAAGAAATCAAACAAATAATAAAATAAATAAAACTTGACAACATAACTCAAAGACCTATAATAATAATCATGTTACCGAGAAAGGAAAAAATACGTCACCACACCGTGAGAACCTCAAGGCTATTACCTAAATTCCCGTTAGTTGGAAAGGTAGTAATTTGAGTAGAAACTGCCAATTTGAACAAACCTCTGGCTGTACCAGCTAGCTCAGCCTACCTGTAAGTAAGTAAGTAGGTACTACTACTTTCACAGAATAAGTATTCATAAATAACGAAACTGTCAAACTCTTGTCAGTATATTAAATAAATAAATAATGCTGGACAATCCACACAGCATCATATACATAGATATGTATTTTTTAATATACATAGAAAACACCCAGAACACCCTCAACAAATATTCGCAGATCATACAAACATTTGTCCCAAGGCGGGAATCGAACCCGCAACCACATTAGTCGTCGATTATTGTTAGTATTTTAACTATAATAAGTATTCGTTCTTATTACAATGTGAAAAGGTTATATTAAATAAAAAAAATTGGACTCAAGCAAAATGGTAAACTTTTGAGCTCATTGCATAGGTCTACGAACATCCTGTAAACAAATTTACAATAAGCTTCTTATAACTATATGTAAGTACGTATGTACGTATGTATAATAATTTACTTTATAGCTCTACCAGACGCTGCAATTGTCAATTAAATGGGCATTCTTAAAAGACCACACAGGTTCCACACGTTTTGAAAACAACGCGCAACGGTTATAATAACATATCACTATGGATACTTTAATACCTACATTATATAACCTGTTCATTCAAAAGCTAAACGGATTTTCCCATAACAAACTTTAAAACATAACAAAGACCCGTACCTGCGTCAATGAAACAATCCAATTTCCACAACACTACACATCACAAGCTCGAGGGTTAGCAAAACTTTGGTATCGATGAATAATATTGTTATAATTAGCGATTTATAAATGTTTTCTCTGCGGGAGGTATGGACATAGAAACCGCGTGCGGTTCGCTACGGGGCATAAACACGACTGACACAGGCCAGCCAGCCACACCAATGGTAGGCCAGCAGATGCGACGGAACAGAGGGCCAGAGGAGCTCCGCTGACCATGGTTCTAGTAATTAGGTGAAGCGGAAAGGCCTACCTGAATAACTCAAGAGGCTGTACGTCCTAAGTGCACTGGCGTAAGTGAGAAAGATGATAGCGAATAGTAATCGTTACAGCTGATCGCGGTTTAAGAGACTCTACCACTAAAGTAGGTTTACAGAGAGTTCATTGGCATGGTTAGTAAAAGGATGCGAGGATCAGAAAAGTTCATGACCCAGTAAGCTTGTAGTTTATTTGTGCTACATGAACACATGGCACAGAGATAAAGCTTAGTATCAAATAGACATTACTAAAAATAAATAACATGAAAGTATGAAATCCACTTAAGAATATGGGAATGTTGGTAGAGTCTTGTGGTTTAACTAATTTATTATTTATTTATTTAAAAAAAGTTGTACCTATATATTAGTGGAAAATGATAATTCAATGGATGGCCATTAATAAATAAATGGTTATTTTAAAAGATGATTATAAAGAAACAAATATGTAGAATAATTATCTTGTCGCTTTTATTAGCAGCTTGAGAAAATATAACAAGTAAGACTATTCCAAGTTTAATTTTCAAAATGACGTTTTTAATTATTTCACAGTTATAATTCAGAAATTAGAGCGAACGCTTGCGCTTGGTTCTTCTTAAAGAGTTGATAACCTGCGTGGGTGTAATGGGCCTTGGAAAGATTTGTAATGCCAGTGTTTTTAACGTAGGCTAGATTATGACCTTACTCTTCTTCTTCTTTTATGGCCTCTGTGGCTAGTTTGCCACAATTTGGCCAGTGTCAAGTGTATTAGTTTAATTGTCGCTTAGGAACGTAAACAAACGAAATTTGGAAAGAAACGATGACTTTTCTTTCAAAATTCCCTTGGAAAGTCTTTGACTAATTTACCAACCAACATTACCCCTCCATTTCAATTACTTGCACTTGTGGTAAGTAAACAAGTTAAATTGTATAAACTGCCACCAAATTTACGCAATAAAACTTAAAATAACAAGAGAAAAATAATTAAAATGGGAAGACCCATGTCGTTTTGACAAGATAGCCAAAGACAATCGACCTTACTCTTGAATCCAATGTTTGACAATTCCGATTCAATCCCAATTTCTATTTACTGCTGTCCAATTTTTGTTCTCTTGAAAACAAGGTTGAATTTGGCGCTAGGTTTGCTTTCATAAGTACGAAATGTCATATTGCAATACCTGTCCAATACCGATCGTGTTCAAGAGTAGCTAAGGCCCCAGTTTTGCTATGTTTTAGTAGTCGGAATTGAAAAAAAAATTTATGTCTTCTCGTGAACAATTTTGTCCGATCTAACACCCAAGGCCAGCCCAAGGAATTTTTAGACACGAGTATAAAAATTCCTTGCCTCAGCCCTTAGGCGGACAGAAGTGGCTGACAGATTGGCATGGGGGAAACCATTCATTTGAATATTAGGAAGTGAAGTGAGAGATGCAATCATATTTTAGCAAAACCGGATTCCAATGTTGCTAATATGTTACTAAATATTGTTAAATTTGCTATAAAACGGAGAGTTTAAATAAGTTGGTGGTTTAGGTAAAGTGGCATGTACAGCTATGACCATACCTTCTATAAAATAAATAAAAATAAAAATAAAAAACATTAGATAGCTGTCATGAAGACACCCAAAAAAAGAAACCTTGAATACAAAACAATACGTCAATACGACTTTAAATAATGAACAATTTAGCTTTGTCTATTGTCGTGTCGGTGTTCGCCGGTAATCGCTCTACCAGTACTATCCAATTACGGAAGAATGTGGGTCAGCCAGTTTGCTACATGCGTTAAAACCATTTGACAGCTCAATTCACCTGATGGTATGACAAGGTGTTTTTCGATCAATTGCGATTTGCAATTCACGCAATGATTATTGTAACTGTTAAACGTCTTGCGTTGCATGCGAGCTTAGCGAGTTACCCGTGAAGATTCTAATATCTACTTGGTACATAAATAAAAACTGTAAATATTTATTTTCTAAGATGGATGAACTGTAATATGTTTTTCTATATAGAATCGATGCATCACAAACAGGTACTGACTGACAAGACTAAGTGACAATCAACACACAGCTAAAATGTAAAGAAAAAAACTTAAAACTATGGTTTAAAACTCTAGGAATTCCCGAATATTTATATTATGGTATCAACATTTTTTAAAAATACAAGAAATACTATTATATATTATACAAAATCCTGTAGGTGCGATAAGCCCTAGTGTAAAAATATGTACCTTAATTAAGTTATCTCATGTGGGTAAGTGAATTTTATTCATAAAAGAAAAATTGATATTCAAAATTATAATGTAAATTAGTAATTAAGGTAATATAATGGTTATTATTATGATTCTTTTGTAATATTATTTTTACATAGACTCAAATACAAGTTGATGATTCACTCATAATTTACGAACAATCAGTCACCAAATCAGTAAATACCTGACCACAAACAGCGATCAAAAGAACCTGTTTAGATACAAATAGAAAATCGATTACAACCAACTCGACTAAGCAAGGTGAAGTCGAAATTAAATTGATAATGATGCAGCAGTTATTATGACCTACAGCATTCTTCAATTGATGTATAGATGAGACGTTGAACATGCAATGCCACCATGACTTCACTTTTGCCCAGTTTTTGCTGACTTTGACCCAAACTAAACCTTTAAATCTGGGTTACACTATGTAAATGTTTTATGCATTTGCTTAATTTTTTTTCGAGGTCAACTGAGGGTTTATTAAATAAATAATCAATTATGAGAATTTATTTTCAGCTTACATAATGATGTCGATTCTGTTGTAACATTTTCTAAACTAAACTAACTAAAATTGTTGCCGTCCGTTTCTAAAGAATTAAAATACAAAGGACCGCGATAATTTTAGTTAAATATCAATATATCTATATATCAATATCTCTAAACAACATTTATAAACAATTATAAATAAAAATAATATGCATTGTAAATTATTGACGTTTGCATCAAAAGCAAGGAAAATTAAAAATTCCTTGAGCAAAAGTATTATGAGGCTTCTGAAATGTCATCAAATTATGCAGTTTAAAAGATCCTTTTATTTACGACACAAACTAAAAGAAGATTAAAGAAACTAGTATTTATTGAATATTGATCAATTCACATTGACTTTGACATCCAGTTTGATAGATTATTATAAATATTTTACTCATCTCAGTATTATTTACTATTTGTAAGGTATTTATAAATATGGGCCAATATTTTTGCAATACTCAATTATATGTTGCCTGAAATAAACAATTTATTATTGTTACTATTTACTATAATGTTGATACATTATTGAATCACTGACGAAAACGCCAGTCATATAAAATGTATAACTTATTAACTATAATTAAGTTCTAGAGACCCGTTTAAAGGGTTTCTGAAAGACTCTAACACACATATTCTAAGAAGTTTCCTCGAATCTTCCTCCACTCGACTCAAGATAGGTTAAGACGTACAATGAGTTTGACAATAATTCCCTCACCTCCGGCAAGGAAAACTTTCGACTAGATGTAAGTGGTGGAGAATTTTTGCAACTAAGAATACGGATTTTTTTGAGTGAGGTTGAGTCGAGTCGAGGAATGATTGATTCTTAGACTAAGGGTGTAACTAAACAATCAAACGTGCATCGTAATTATGAGCGTTTCCAATTTCAAGGAAACTGTGTATCAAGGTTCTCCTATTGCCTATCAAACTGATGATGGAGCTGAGCCATGCGATGGAATATAATACTAGGTACATTGAATTTAGTAAGGAAACCCGTCGAGTGGACGGATCCGGAATCACAATGTATAAGGTTTCTTCCTTGTTGCTTGTCGTAGCATCGATTACGGATAAGTATATGCTACTATGTATATGTAAACTAGTAAGGATTCGGTGGGGCGTCTCTATTTCAAAGGAAATTGTGTTATCTACTAGACTTTTACAACAACAGTTATTAAATTTTTTGGAAACCCAAGCTAAATGCTTGGAAATGGATTCGATTGAGTAGGTCAGCCCCGACATCCCTCTGCTCTCCCAAAGTTGAAAAGATGCGTAAGGTATCCTAAGTAAAAATAAAAAAGGTATGTAGAGTTTATTTAACCCATCGTATGACGTGTGTTTAAACGTGCAAAATAAAGCAACAAAATCTATAGTTAAAAATAAACTTTATTTGATATGAAATTAAAAATTAATTAAAAAAAATATTTAAAAAAAATATTAGGAACTGACAAACTGGCTATAAACTGGCATATAAAAAAAAGGTCAGAAAACAAAATCATTTTCAACATTTCCGGAGCTCATACACTACGCATGATCTTTCACAACTAGTTAGAAACAAGACGTTCTGACACATGCTAATTTTAGTTGCAACTATAATAATTAAAGCAATAACATCCAATTGCTAACAGAAGGACGAGCCAGTGAAAGTAATATCTAAATTACGACTTGTGTTGCGTAACAAACGTGTAACTAAAGCTGTTGCAATAATTTTACTATAACAAATGTTGCAAACCACGCATCGCCTCTAGGTATAAATTTGTTTACAATGACACCTTGTCAGTCAATATTTAAACAAATTGTCTCATAACAAGTGCTTAAAATTAAG
Source organism: Colostygia pectinataria (assembly GCA_951394395.1). Taxonomy (NCBI): domain Eukaryota; kingdom Metazoa; phylum Arthropoda; class Insecta; order Lepidoptera; family Geometridae; genus Colostygia; species Colostygia pectinataria. Next base: position 12,504,664 of record OX596352.1, on the reverse strand, counting down.
TAGATAGGTATCTAATTATTATATTGTAGATACAAACCACCTCTATCTCCACCATAGTTCAATATTTCAAGCACTAGACAACCAAGACATAGAACCTGCATACATCCACTTACTACACAACATATATGTCAACAGCACCGCAGCTGTCAAACTACACACTCCAGGACCATCTTTTAACATACATCGAGGAGTCAAACAAGGAGACCCGCTATCTCCTAAGCTTTTCACTGCTACCTTAGAACAGGTATTTAGGAACTTGGCACCAACCTGGGTTGAAAAGGGAATCGTTGTCGGCAACAATAGGTTAACAAACCTCCGTTTCGCTGACGACATTGTACTATTCTCTTCCTCAGCGTCTGAGCTTAGCCTGATGATCAACGAATTGAACAACGCTAGCCTCGAGGTTGGGCTGATGATGAATATGTCGAAGACCAAACTTATGACTAACGGCACGAAGCGCAGGGTAGATGTGGAAAGTGTGGGGATTGAGTACGTCCAAGAGTATCTTTATCTTGGACAAACAGTTTCTTTCCAAGCTAGAACAGAAAAAGAGGTTTCAAGACGCACAGAAAACGCTTGGAAAGGCTTTTGGTCAATGAAAGACCTCATGAAAGGTAAATTACCATTGACTCTTAAAAAGAAACTCATGGACGTACGCATTCTTCCCATTCTTACATACGGTGCGCAAACTTGGTCTTTGACAAAACGTCAGAAGTCCTCCCTTGGGGTATGCCAACGAGTCATGGAGCGCAGTATCTTAGGTGTAAAACTGTCAGACCGAGTGCGGAACAGTATACTGCGCTCCAAAACCCAAATCGTTGACGTTGGTCAAAAGGCCGCCAGCCTAAAGTGGAACTGGGCCGGACACGTTTGCCGCATGCCTGACGACTTATGGGCAAAAAGAACCACAGAATGGATCCCTGATAGTGCAAGGCGGCGACGTGGAAGACCCAGGATGAGATGGCGGGACGAACTTGACTCGCATATAAGCTCATGGCCTGTCACGGCGTTAGATCGCGAAGAGTGGAAGAAAGGGAGGGAGGCCTTTGCCCTGCAGTGGGACAGTGATGGCTAAATAATAATAAAAATAATAATAATAATAATAGATACAAACGTAACTACAATTTTAATTTTAATTAATAGAATTGTATGCCATTGCAACCAAAATAATATAGAATAGAATAGAATAGAATAGAAAAATATTTATTTAACGCCAATTAATTAACATAAAAATAAAAATAACAATAAATTAATAATAATAATTAAAATTAATAATTAAAAATAAAATTATAAAAAAATATGGTACCTGACGTTTAGCAAACTTTCCCAAGTCAGTGACTTGGGAAAGTTGAAACCACAACAAAAACAAGATACTATTCTAAACATGAATTAAATTTTGAACATCCAAAAAAATAAAAATTTTTAGAGTCGACCAGAGTAGACGATGCCATTTCCTTCAATGCAAACTCAAAAATAATGAGTAGTACTCAATTTCACCCCCGAGGAAAATTAATGTAGATCTGTTTTGTGATGCATAGACTATGTATGCACTAATATGCAGACATGCATATTATGCAGCACGCGGCGCGGGGCCCACTATGCACTGCCTCTACCAATTAGCTTTAAAAGGTCATATTATGTCGTCTGCCGGTTCTGCCCAGAACGGGGGAAAGTGTCTGGAGGTTCAACGGACTGTGACTACGCTTCTGTCACTTGAACACTTGATCAATGCAGTCGATTAATGAGCAATGTCGGTCTGTTTTCGACTCCTACTCCATAGACACGATCTGAGTATAAAACTGCCAACGGACCTCGGCCATCGTGTTAGCCATTTGTGATGCGCAAAGACGATTGGTCTGAAAATGCTCCATTGCGCATCGAAACGGACGACATGGATCTCCCATCGGCTAACTTCAAGACGACCGAGATCCATTGGCAGTACTGCGATTATAGCAAGTAGCAATTAAGAGCATGCATGCAGTTTTTGCTTTTGAGCCTCTGGAATTCTTCAAATTCTTTCATTTTCTGTGCTCAGATTGGCAAATAAAGAAAAACAAATTTGTATATTGGTGCAAGTTAAAAGGTGCTTGCCTGATCTGATGATGCGCTGAGCCTCTCAGAATCAACTTGGCTCGAGTGATACTTAAATTATTACACTCTTATTTCTTCTACACCCAATGGCTGCACCTGTAAGTTGGCATTTAACGATTTCACGGCGTACTGCAGTGTTGCAAACATGCACTGTTTCATATTCTGACATAACAGAAGCCCCAGGGCACAAACAAGTTTTCATTAATTACTTGAAAATTCGGTTACAAAAGCTTTGGTAAACAGGAAAAATGTTATGTGACAGAGACGGGCGATAACCTGTGTTTGTGTTCTGTGGAAAAAGGGAGGTGATCTTTTTTTTAATTATATTTTTATGTCAGCAAATTACGAGATTAATTAATTAATAATTAATTTCGTAATTACGAGATGAGCACCGGTGGTCTAGTGGTAGTGACCCCGCCTTCCGATCCTAAGGTCGTGGGTTCAAACCCGGTCGTGCACCAATGGATTTTTCTGTTTGAAAAATGTATGTGCGCAATGCTAGTGCTCTCATACGGTGAAGGAAAACATCTTGAGGAAACCGGCATGTCCAAGAACAAAAAATTCGAAAGATATGTGCCATCCACCAATCCGCATTGGGTCCGCGTGGTGGATTAAGATCCAATCACTCTTGCCTGAGAGTAGGCCAGTGTCCCAGCAGTGGGAACATTAGAAGGCTGTCATAATGATGATGAAATTACGAGATGGTTTTGTCGTTCGGCGCACCTGACCTGTATCTGCAGTGTCACCCAAACCTATAAGATTTAAAGTTAGCCCTAATAACCTAAGCACAGTGCGTGCACACTACTGCTTGGAGGCAGAATATCTGGCACTGCAGTGGTACAAACCAAGACCTACTCTTGCTGAAGAATCCTAGCACCAAGTAGGTGTAATGAACTACGCCAAAACAAACGGTAGGACACGAAACGGAACCAAGAAAGCAGAGAATGTTAATCATCTAGATTCTAGAACGATTCATAAAAGTATTATGTTTTTATTAAGAGGCCTTTCCAAGATTTAGCGATATAATTCATGAAGTTCGCGTGAATGTATCTTTATATAGTATAAGTAATAGCGCGCGCGACGAAGATCGATACGTCCTCCCTCCATAAGCGCTCAGCGCGGTTTGAGAGTCGCTGCTTCGATCGATATGATTATAAGAGCGATAAGGTATGATTAAAAAAAAATCGTATTAAAAAAAGTCAATGTTATTAGAATATTTTCTTCGTTGTATTTATTTAATAAAAACTTAAACTTTAATTAAGTAGGTGTATTTTTATTGTAAACTCCTTACTTTAGCAGAAAAAACAAGCGTAAAATTGGGAAAAGTACGCGTTTTTTAGACCGTCTTTTTTAAAAAATATTGAACTAACATGCTGTATTTTTCTCTATACACTTAAATTTTAAAACTGTGATTATTATAATTGCATTTTTGGAAATATGTTAGACTTTGTTATTTCATAGAAAAAATGATCGAAAGTTGACAGGAATTGCTCATTTTACGAAACGTGCGTTACTAATTATTTTTTTAATCAGTTATGTCTTGAGTTAATTAATATATGCTCTGTTGGCTTCAATTTTAAGGGATAAAGCTTTTATTTGTTTTTATTTTCGTTAAAATATCTTCAACACACGAGCCACAATAGTGTTCGAAACTTCACGGGCTACAAGAAAATCAAGGATTGTCAAGGATAGGGCTCTTAACTGTCGTAAAATATTTTGGAGTAAAGGTTTTGCATTAATAAACATCTAGAGTAATTTCAATAAAAATGATGATACCTTTGATTGCGAAGGCGTACAAATTAGTGTGAGTAGTAATAAATAACTGTTAATTACCATACGAATGTAATAGTTACTGCGCATTGCGATGTTGCAGTTAAGCAACCAAATGAAGGTGCAGCCAGCCATGGTATCCCTTATTATGGCGGTTCTATAAAGCAGTGCTTCATTCTCGCATTGCTAAAAGATTTTTTTTAAAAAGGCACTTGACAAACTCGTATTAACATGCGTGAAATGTGTTATTAGATTCTCTATCTAATAGACTCCTCGAGGCACCACTTTAAGATATATCTTATAGTTGAAGTCTAATAATTCAAATACCTACGAGTACTTAAACAAACGAAATTAAAGATAATTTATAGAAAATATTTATCAAACAGTTAGTGTACGTGCTATTATATACGAGCTATACAATTGATTGATTAATAATAAAAAACAAAATCAATAAATAAGTGGTATCACTTATTTCCGGTCGTAAAGGAATAAAATCGATTGACAAAAAGGTACTTCGAATTACGTAACTGAAGAATTACTAGTGTATAATAGCTTAGGTACTTTTTAGTTAAGTTTTAGTAAGAGTAGTAGAGTTCTTTGTGGTAGAGCACGTCTAGGAAAGAACTGCCACCATATCAAACTAATTTCTGCCACCAAGCAGCAAAGCTCGCAACGCTGTGTTCCGGTTCGAAGAGTATGTTTTTCTGTAAAATTACAGGCATAAATAAGATTTTACATTAGATCTAACGTACGTTGGCAGGGTGGCAACGTGCAAAAGGGATTTCTGTGATGTTGCAAGTTTATACTGGCTACGGTAAGCGCTTACTATCAAGTTGGCCATACGCTTGGTTGCCACTTTAGTGGTATAAAAAAAGTGCACATTTTTGGTGTCGGTTGCCGAAATCATCTGGTGTCAGGCAAATGGACACCCACAGAAATCGTAATAAGTACGATTTCTGTGGGTGTCACATTTGCCTCTAGTACGTAGTAGTAGTAGTAGTTGTTCTACTTCAGTCAAGCTAGTACCTATAAGTTAAAGTAGTAGTGGGCAGGCCATACGAATGGTTCCCTATCATTCCGATTCCCTATGATTTCTGCCTGATGACTCGAAGACGATTTGGGGGAGACCTATGTCCAACAGTGAGTAAACATCTTTAGGCAGTTACCTACGATGATTAGGTTGACAAAAATATTTTTTGTGTCTAATTTCACTTGCTTTTAGAAAGTAGTTTACGAACATTAGGCTCTTTGAACTCAATTAACGGAGCTCGCATCATTAGTTTCGGAAAGTTAGGGAAAATTTGGTTTTCCGTACGTGAACTTTCTCCTCTATATATATACTTTTACCGCGTAGGTAAATGATCACGTAAATAGTCATCACGAAGTTCTTTTCATTTTTCTCTATTTGCATAATACCATTTACCAAAAATAAGCACGTTTTCAAACCATGTTGGTAAGTTTTTGTTGTAGGTTACCAGCTTTTGCCCGTGGCTTTGTTCGCGTGATACCGAGATTAAAAATAGCCTATAATTTTATTCTAAATCTATCACCGCTAACGCGCAACACGAGCGGGCGCGGGTCGGGTGAGATCCGCCGCGGGTGTTTTTTGTTTTTTAATTTGTATGGACGTGAAGGATGACAACACACTGAACGCGGGAGCGGCAGCCGCGCGCAAGCGTTCTGTGTTGTTGCGCTTATATTAATTCGCATTTGTGGATTAGTGTTTTTTTCTACTGGACGAACTTGACGTATACCTCAAAGAGTGGCCCCAACTAGTCGGTAACAGAGAGGTATGGAAGAGGAGAAGGGAGGCCTTTGCCCTGCAGTGGGACACTACAGGCTTATAATAATAAAAATAATAATGGTTTTCAAGAGCAGTTAAAATAGTTCACATAAAAAATCAAATCAAATCAAATTATTTATTTACCAAAAGAAAAAATGCCAATGGTTTACTGGAGGTCCCCGCACAAGGGCTAGCCTGTATTGCGGGAGACCGGTTTACACAAAATGGTTACCTACCGCTAAACGAGGGAGTGTACAGGGCAAAAACTAAAACAAATAAATTATAATTTAGTTAAAATTTGAATCGGTTATTCACCTACAGAACTGCGGAGGCCATAGTCATACCCTACACCCAGATAATGACGACATCACCAAATCTGAGATTACCCATTCGTTCAATGTTTTTGCTAACATAACGGATGGCCAGACAGAATTGGCCTCTTAGACCATTTATGCGCAAAACTGGTCAAGCAGGTTCTGTGCAAACAGAAGCTGGGCCATATTTGGCATTAGCTCTACGGAGCTTGATGTAAAGCACATAACTTACCTTAAAATTTCATTAGACATTTTTAACAAATTCAAACTCAGAATAGTTTTTACTCGAAAAAAAAGGTGAGTTGAATTTACGCCAGTTTCACGCGCCTCTAGAAGAATCTTTATCCTGACCGGTAATTATGATGAGGCTTGTGAAGCATGTAGGTATAGATATAACTTTAAAGAACAAAGTAGATTCTGAAACAGTAAAATAGTTACCCTAAGTGTTATCTGTGCCCTAAGTTACTTTTATCAACACATGACAAAAATGCATGAAGCATGGTTATACAATAAAGTCATGGATTTTACAAAATATTATTGGCGCTACCGACCAAAATAATCAATACACAACTCAAATATTTTACAAATGCACGACATCTCGTTATATAAATTTAATCTATCACAGAAGAAAACCATAGAAATTCAATTACGTACAGTGAGATATTATACCACTGCTAGGAAATCTGTAATCAGGTATATAACACGCGGAAGAAAAAAAACTATCGATATCTTGAATCGATCGATTTTATCGATAGCCCCTTGTCTTACGAGGGCGCGTTAAATCTCATACGATAGAGTAGTACATACCACAAAAACCAATCACAAATTATTACAATACGAATTTGCATAAAAAAAAAAGATCTGTGGTTTTCACCCGACTCTAACCGTGATTATAGCTCTTTCTTGGTGTATTTCAGCTTGCAATGGTATAGCATAACATCGCTACGTAGGTTATTGCGCAAACATCTATAGGTAGGTTAAATGTTTTGTAGAAGGCAGACTTTAGGAAGTAAAGAGCTATTGTCTGTAATACTCAGACGACAAAGTTCGACGATACTTTGTTATTTCAAACGTGTAATTAAAATTACGTGAGTAACTGCGTATTTAAAGTTTCCGTGTTCGATATAAAGTAATTTATTGAAGATGTCAATACAATGTTCGAATTTCTTGCAACTTGGCTCGGCATCACTAACAAAAGCAATAGATAATGCAAAAAATATAATCGAGTGTGGTTTATTTTCCGTAGGTATATTGGTTGTCCATGTTTTGATCATGTGTGAAATATGAGCAGTTTAAAAAGCATCCTATATTCAATGATACAAAATCTACATCTACTCTACCCTCTACCTTACTTATGTATCTACAATATATAACAATTTATAAGCAACAAGGTAGGTACCTAAATATGCAAAGTTAGCAAAAAATTATGCGTTACTAGGTATTTAAACTGAGTCTAAAGTTCAAGACTCCGAATTCGCGAATTAGCTATTATGTTTATCTTATTATTCAAACGTCGTAACGATTTGCAAACATCAGCTTAACTTCAATACACACCAGCAGATGCCGTCAAGTTATAAACACAATATACCCTCCTTCGGTACTGCGGTCGGGCAATGACTCGGTACGATTAACACATTGCTCCCGAGGAACTAAATAAACGACACATTGACGTCATAACGTCGCATTGTTCTTGCTGCACTGACTTTCGCTCATTGTGTATATCTTACGGGCTCTTACGGTGTGGGAATTATATTTTCAGATAGTATTATGTATCTAGTTCATAGCATGCAAGGTTTATTTTGATTAAAGTCTGGACTTGCGACAAAAAAGGTCGCTGAGACGCGTTGGCACGGGTCGACGAAGCAACAAAGAATATTTTTGCATTCCTCGTAGCGCCTGACGAACCGCATCAAGATGAAACGCAACAAAATATACAAAAATTATGGTAATAAGAAATCGCTATTTATAGAAATATATTATTATTGGGGAGGCCTATGTCCAGCAGTGGACTAATGTGGACTGATGATGATGATGATGATGATGATTTATAGAAAAAAATGTTTGCTCAGTGTCATAAGGTGTCGTTAAAAACTGTCAAACGTGCGATGCAGATATTTGAATTTGAAAATTCTAAAATTTCATCTATCTAACCTCAGAGCAAATAAACAAATAAAAAAAGATTATTGTCAATATCTTTGCATATAATATAATGAATTGCACTTCTTGTGAAGTTAGTTTTTTTATTTTGAGTTTGTTTTAGTTTACATAACAGAGGCCTTCGGACGGCCTAAAAACTCTTTCACCAGAGTTGGCCATTGACTCATACGAACATACTATGGAAAAAAAAACCCAATTTAATTTCTAGTTTTACAGTTGATACAGAGAGAAGTGCCGCCCACTATCAGATAATGATATGCCTACTTCTAAGGCAGATCTTGACATCCTTGTCTCATTAGGAAGGTTTACATTTCATTCTCGTTTCGACTACAAACTTTGATTAAAGCCTCATGTTACAGTTTGACGATATTGCACCGAAGTGTGATTCACTTCTCTCGAGTTTCTTATGAATGGACAGACACAACAAGCGAAATTCAATTGTATCCGTTTATCATCAAGGTGCAAATTAGCTGATGGCTTCTTATGTTGAGTTGCGATTTCGGATGTCCGCTAAACAGTGATTCATAGAGAGATTGTAAAACCAACAGCTGTTTGTAGGTCAATCGTGGTGAGTCGGAGTAAACCTATCCGCAATGTGTAACCTTATATAATGATAAAGATAAGATAAGAAAGCCTGTAAGTGTCTATGAAATCTCTGAATTACCTACCCACATCCAATCGACAGTAAAAAAAATATTAAAATCAAAAGTGTCAGTTGGGACACTGTGTCCCAATAAATTTTGTCCGAATCGACAACAAGTCAAAGGATTTTGGCCAATACGCATTGTCTTTATCATCATCAATCTCTATACCCTTCTGTCACATGGACATTACAGAGAGATTACATGGAGATTACCCTATCCCACCAGAAGGTTTAGTTTACTTTCACAACTGTTAAAGACTGTTAAAGACCGGGGAAGGACTACCACCATACCTACTTCTGCCGCCAAGCAGTAATGCTCGCATTGCTGTGTTCCGGTGTGAAGGGTATGGTTTCCGGTGAAATTACTGGCACATGAGGCTTTCGATCTTAGCCTCAAGGTGGCAACCCGCAAGTGATACCTCTGGTATTGCAAGCGTCCATAGGCTGCGGTAACCGCTCACCATCTTGTGGGCCGTACGCTTGGTTGCCACTTCAGTTGTATAAAAAAAAAGACTAAAATTTTGTACTCGTCTAGTTGCTGATTATGTAGTGTTCCGCGTAGTCACCGTTTGGATGGGTGACCGCCAGTGGCCATTTCAACTGAGCGCTCCCGTGCTTCGGAGGGCACGTTAAGCAGTCGGTCCCGGCTTTTTCAAAAGTTGTTAGGCCATGACAGAGGCCTTCCGGCGGTCTAAAAGCTCTGTCACCAGAGTTGGCCACTGACATAGACGAAATTACTTTAATGATTAAACTTTCTCAAAAAAATTATAGGGTGATAAGATTGACGAATCAAATATTATGATACAAGATAGGACAAGATTTTTTTTACCGAACATCCAACAATTGAATATACAATACATTATGAGTACAGATGGACAAGATTATCTAACGCACAAAGCGTTTGCCATAAACAAGTACCTAACCGAAATAAAATATTGACTTACTCAAACAGCGTAGGTACTCACAATCAATCAATACATTTCGTAATCGAAAGAAAAGTGAATGTGCTTCCGCACCAAGATTGAAAATAAATAAAAAACATTCAATTAAACACTGTCAAATTGCTTGATTGAAAAATTTTGCACCCGTTGCAAACATTGAGAACACAAAATGAACTAACCACTTTTATATTAACTAGTTCTAAGTGCAGTCGGCAAATAAATCAATTAAATTAATGTCCAGAAACCAAAAGGATGACAAACTGCATCATAACATTTTAACGTTACACCACTAGTCTACACTATAGCAATTTATTTATTTATTTATTTATTTATTCACCAACGAAAGATACACCGGCATACACATTTTTAAATTACAGAGGTCTAGTTCGCACGGCGGATCTCGGCCGTAGTGAAGATAGCCGTTTCGATGCGCAATGGAGTTTATTCGAACTAAATTGTCTTTGCGCATCACAAACAGCTAACTTCAAGTAAGCATAGATCCGCCGTGCGTACTCAGGTCAGGTGCTCTCTCAATTAGAGGTCCGTAAGGATAGTTATGTTCCTTGATTAGAGGTGACCACATTATGCACAAAAATAAAAGTTGTTGTGAATTCAACTGAAAACTTATTATTATGAAAATTTTAATGGTTTGTGGAATTTTTTACGTCTGTTTTGTTTGTTTAATACTGACAATCAGATTATAATATAACAATAAAAAAACCACTGACCTAATGTGTTCTCAAATCGTTCTTGCTGTAGTGTGTTAGTGTTTAGCGGGCCGTTATATAATAAACTAAATTATGAATATGAGGGTTAATCTTTATAATTTACTGGAGCTCTCCACTTTTGATTTTCCCTTTCTGTTTCCCGCGGCGAAACTATACCTAATCTTTAGTTGTTGAATTCTATAACTTCTCACCGATCTACCGGTCAGCAGCTATATTTCTTCTGAGTAGTTTCCAAGCCATTTACGGAGAACAATTTGTCGTTATATGCTATCGTATCGACTTTCTATCAATAAAATACACGGCAAGTAGAGAACTCTCGACTTATTATGGTATTGTGGATCAAGTACGGAAATTCAGGTCTCAAAGATATTACCAACAATACTGAGCAAATGTGATTATATCTCAATAATATTACTATTACGAAAGTCGGTTTGTAACTATTTGTTCTCTTTCACGCCGTAACCATATTCCGGATTTAGAAGAAACTTGGAATACAAATATCTAGTAACTTGAGTTCATTCACTACACGAGTGCCAGAACAAAACAGCAAGAAATGTAGAACGCATGCGCAAACATTCGCGAAGATTTAGTCTACTCCAACGAGTTAGAAGTTTCAGCCACCTGGCTAGTAAAAGCATCTTAGGTAGGTTTTCTTTACGAAAGAGTAGACAAAATAATTTGATTTTTCTCATCATTTCCGGAGGTAAAATCGTTGAAAACGGAGCTCATGCTGGCCGGGCAATTTTGTTTTCTCTTTTAAGTACCAATAACCGTCGATCGCAACAAATAAAATTTTGAAAGAAATGACGTTCATTAAAAATGATGAAGGAGAGTCTTCCTTTATATCACTAGCGAAGTCGATTTTATCAGTAGCTGACGAAAGTACAGCAATATTACGTACACTATGTATGTACGTCTAACGTACATTCTTTTAAGATATAAATGATCGGATTGTATCGTGGGGGCTCTGCTGGGTAGTACCACGCCTAAATTTCATGTCAATATTATGCTTCCATTTCAATTGCCTAAACTTATGCCAAGAAAAACGAGTTATATTAGATAAACTACCACAAACATGATGACCATAGAAACTCCGGGTTGACATAAATATTTTATGTACTAAGATCAGCTTGCTTGACACGGAGAAAAAAAAACAAATAAATAAAAATCTGGGGCGAAAGAACAGCGTATAGCAAGCTATATAGCATGCAGACTTGCAATTAACTTTTGACATGCAATTTCAGCTTAAAAAACATTATGTCATACTTTGGTATAGGTATTACACAACCCAGTAGCGTAGCTGTTATCTGCAAGCTACATGCATGTTATTCTGAATTTTGCATGCAAGCTAGACATGTGTAATATATTCACCACATTAGTTTATAAATTATAATTTATAGAGAAAATTATAACAGATTTTAAAATTCAAATGAATAGGCAGTGTTTTTTACTATGCATATGTTTGTTAAAAAACAATAAGTTCTGTTCTGATATTTGCCGATACCACACAAACTGATACCAGCCATAAATATTTGCAATTAAATTCCATAATAATAACACTTTTTTTAAGTGAAAGAGATAGTTATACAAAAAAATACATAAATACAAAAATATTTATTTAAGTTTTACAAGTTTTAAGGTTATGCGTTACGTTTACTCCTTATCTTTTGCATAGTTTCCGTGTCACGTTTAGTAACGCATATCTACAAGTAAAAATATAAATAAATCTAATTCAATCGTAAGTAGTACCTATACGTATCTAAATATTACTAACCTCATATAACTTCGTAAGGGTAAGGCGTATACGTCCAAATGTCACGGCAAACCAGTATATTCATTCTGTATTGTTTTTTTTTTGGATGTGCTGTAAGTGCTGACAAATAATACCTTTATTTCTTTCTCTTTTGCCCTGTGTGTAACCGCCACAATGTCAGATCAGATCATTTCTTTTATACAGCGGTCTACCCAGCTTTTTCCGGTTCAAATTCGTTTAGAAAATGTTATTCGTTAATTGTAATTTATCTAAGTGTAGATATTATGCCGAAGAACTGCTTGAAATAAGGTTTCCATTGTTATTGAGGAAACCATTTGTTGTGAGAATTGCACAATTGTGATTGATAGGAGGAAGAAGGAACTGCATTTAAATCTTATGCATCGATTGTCAAACGGTTTGCATAAAAGTCTATCTTCACAAAGAACTTACAATAAGTACAATAAAACAAACCTAAGCAGGTACCTAAGCAATTTCGATAGTAAGAAAGTGTTATTTAGGTATATGTAGGTACATATAGCGGAAACCAGAAAAAAACCAACTGGCTCATTCGAATCGAACGTGGTGCCTACGTCGAGAATGCTAAGGAAACATCTCTACCCGTGTTATTATTCTAAGTCTCTACACTATTACCTACTAGAGGTACGAAACTTCTTATTAGTACTTATGTAAGTATAAAACAAAGTCGCTTCTTCGACAGTTCTTCTGTATACGCTTATATCATCTGATAATAATTAAAGTGATTCAAGAGGAAGCCAAGTTATTTAATATTTAATTTCCACGTGAACGGAATCGCGGGCCACAGCTAGTTTCATAATAATCCGCACTTGCCATTTGTCTATGCTCCGGTAAAAAAATCAATCACGTACGACCATCGAGTTGTTCAACAACTAGTGATGTCACAAAACTAATTTATATTATCGATGGAACCATCTTACTCTTAAATAATTTATAATTTACGATCAGGAATTGAAGTTACGTAAAACGTACCTAGATGTGCCACGAAGAAACAATTAAAATATTTTTATGGCTAGTGTCTGTCTGTACCGCTCACCTGCTCTCAAACAGGCTTTAATTGGCTGGGAACTTATGCAATATCTGTAATCTTTCACCTAGTTTTTTACGCATTCCTGAGCATGTAATGTAATGCATGATAAGATCAATCAATTGTGTTTTCAATTATTTTAGTTTTAGTGGTTTCCTGAAAGAATTTCTCCTTTCATACGGATTTATTTTAAATCCTTTATGATTTAAAACTCTCAGTGAATTTGTCTCAGACCTTCGGGCGGTCTATAAAGTCAGTTTTTAGAGTTGACCACTGACTCCACGAACTAACTTTTCAGTGCATTCGGGATTTCCTTAAGATGAAGAAGAAGCTTTTTATGCAAGTATCAATGTAGGTACAAGATTTTTACCTCAATTTCATCGGATAAACCTAGCCTCGCAACATTTTACCTGGTAAGAACACGCTTTATCTTTGACTTATGTTGAATTGACCAATGATGATATGAAAATTTTGTAAAAACCACGGTCTATACCTACCTACTTCCAATGTACTTTATTGCCTACTGCATGCATGACTAAGTGATCAGTCAGGCTTTTGAGATTAGATAACATTATTGATTTAATTATTTGGTCAGTCCGCGCGTTGCCTATTAGAAAAGAGTTTTTTTCTGCAAAATATGAGTCATGTCCAAATATTTGTTGAAGAATCGTGTTTATCATGTACCTACCTACTTACCTAATACTTACGGGGGCTAAAAAGATTTGGAGATGGATTTTGGATGAAGGATATTTTGTGGTTGCTATGATTCATAGATAGAAATACAATTTGTAATATGTAGGTAAGTATTGATGGCATTAAAGTCTATTATCGTTGAGTTACTAAAACAACTGAATAAATAGTAGGTTAGGTGCCTAGATATCGCAGGCATGTATATTGCAGTTGAAGTAAAATAAGTACCTACCTAGGAATCTAATAGAAAACTACAAAGGAAATGAATTTGTTTACATAAAACACTTATATTCCTAAGAACAATTTACATCTAAACTATTTTATAGAATAATAGAACATTCAGTTATAGCAATTAACGTTAACATTAATATACGTAAGTACCTATAGGTATTATTATTGTAAACTAGGTAGATATATCAGCACAAAACGCATAAAACTACTAACACAAATTGCTGATAAGACTTGTTCATGCTATTGACACGCTAACGAAGGCCACATTACTTCATATCGGTATTATTTATGCACAAATAATAGCTAAGAACTTATAGCTATCAATAACATTGACATCTAAAATCTTACCTGCAAAGTCGAAACTATATCCTTTATAAAGTCACCAAACAGTTCCAATATCTATCTCTTTATCGCTCCATATAAAGAGAAGATAGTTAAAAATCACAACACTGCATACCACATAACTAGTATCGATAAATATTCAAAATGAGAATCAAATTCAAATTGAGAAATGTCGCGCGCTAGTGCGCACGCGCGCCGACAACGGTGGACTGACCGGAGAGAGACAGGCTCTAGCGACCGAAGGCTGTGCTCTAGAGATGAGGACTCTTTGCGTAACGAAGCCTTCGATAATGTTTTACTATATTTTGGCGATAAAGACGTCTGGAATATGAATTCCGACGCCATTTAGTCACGTCTATTTTGTTCGATATTATTTTTTGTAACATTAATTTGAATATTATCATAAATTACTTATGATAAAACAGATTTAATCTAAAGATGAATGCATTATTTTAATTGACGTTTTTAACTTGTTGACAAATTTTGTCTCGGATGATTAATTATTTTAAAGTTCACGGGAAACAACTTTCATAAGAAGCTCTACATTTTATCATCACGGTTCCAGCTCTGTATCGATAGTCTATTCAGTGGATTAAGCACATCACTAGCAAGGACAGAAATAGCCGATGACGTTTTATCCTTCTCCTAATATCTGCAGAACTTCCAATGTAATAATGATCGGGAAAACCAAACAAAAAAACAATTAACTACCTGTATGCGCCTACACTGGGGTCCCTCTCGTGGTGGATGGAAATAATTGAAGCCAGGATTTCTTGATATTTGCGTATAATATTTAAAATAAGGTTACTGAGTTTTGTGGTATAAGGAGGCAGTTGGCGAATTGTTCTGTGACATAGCTGCTGTCAAAAAATATTTAAATTCTACGCGCCGTTCCGTTTTGCATAGATACGGATGCGGCCGCGACAGTATCTTTACCAACTTAAATCTAATATTATTTTTTGTGATGCTCAACTAAAATTGTAGGTCTAGACCACCAGGCTATCCTTTCATGCTACGACTCACTAATTAATAATATAAAAGCGGACATTTAGTCATCAAAGGCGAGGCTTTAAGAGTAGTAGAGTTCTTTGTGATAGAGCTCGTCCGGGGAAGGACTACCACCATACCTATTTCAATAAAAATGTTTTCTTTCTTCTTTCTTTCTTTCTATTTCTGCCGCCAAGCAGTAATGCTCGCATTGCTGTGTTCCGGTGTGAAGGGTATGGTTTCCGATGAAATTACTGGCACATGAGGCTTTCTATCTTAGCTTTAAGGTGGCAAGCCGCGAGTGATACCTCTGGTATTGCAAGCGTCCATAGGCTGCGGTAACCGCTTACCATATTGTGGGCCGTACGCTTGGTTGCCACTTCAGATGTATAAAAAAAAAGGCTGAATAACAGCGTGGATGAATCCTCGACGAAGTTTCATCCAAATCGGCCCAGCCTTTACAGCGGGACTGAAACACAAACATACCTACAAATATTCAAACTTTCTGACTTTCAGATATTAGCCAAATAGGTGTCAACTCAACAACTGGTATCTGCAAACTACAGGCATGTGTATTTTCGAACTTAGATATAATTAAAAGTTTCATCATCATCATGACAGCCTTCTAATGTTCTTACTGCTGGAACACTGGCCTACTCTCAGGCGAGAGTGATTGGGTCTTAATCCACCACGCGGACCCAATGCGGATTGGTGGATGGCACATGTCTTTCGAATTTTTAGTTCTTGGACATGCCGGTTTCCTCACGATGTTTTCCTTCACCGTATGAGAGCACTGGCATTGCGCACATAATTTTTTCGAATGGAAAAATCCATTGGTGCACGACCGGGTTTGAACCCACGACCTTAGGATCGGAAGGCGGGGTCACTACCACTAGAGCTCCGGTGTTCTTAAATTAAAAGTTTGCATTATTAAAATAATTACTTACCAGGTGGAAAAATGATTTGCAATTTTGCCACTCTGTAAAACACGTTTTCCGAGTTGAGACGTAATGCTAAGTGAAAACACGTGGACGTTATCATAAAGATCTTGATGAAGTATGAGATAGCAAATGCGAATTGTTTTACCGTGAATTTGTATTTCAATTTAAACTTTAAAAAAGAAATTATAAAAAATTGAATATTATGGAAATTAATAGCAGTCCGTCTCAGCTTCGCGCGGGCGCAATGAAACCGCACCCGTGCAAAGCCGGGGCAGGTAGCTAGTTATAAATATATCCTATAGGATAATTTAGCATTTTAGTGGTGAAAGAATTTTTGAAATCGTACCAGTTGTTTTTGTGTTTATTCGTAACAAACAAAAATACAAATCTTTCCTCTTTATACTTAATATTAGTATAAATATAGATATAGGTACCTCGTGATTTTTTTTTTATTACATAATAAAGAATTTGACTGGGTACGTATAGTCATAAAAAACAAAAAAACATCGGTGATTTGAAATTGAATCGAATTGAATGAAAGTATTTTGAACCCTGAAGGAGAATAGTAATTTCGCATCGATAAAAAAGTGGTCTCTTTCTCATTGACTTTCAAAGCAGACCAAGACCGAACAAGTGGTGTGATGTAATAAATTTATATTTTACTTTGATTTAAAAGAGGTTGAATATTAATTACGTCTGGTTATAAAAGAGTGGTATACTTTTTTCTCATTGACTTTCAAAGCAGACTAAGACTAAAGAAATGTCCTGATGTAATAAATTTATGTATAATTTATTCTTAAGGTAGGTTTCTGGCCATAAAATATAACATCTAGTTTTAGAAAAACTAAAGTAAAGTAAAAGTAAAAAATATATTTATTCAATAATATCACAAGGATCATTTTGAAACGTCTTAAAGCTAGGCGAATTTACGCCAGTTCCACGCGCCCCAGCCTAGAAGAATCTGGCAACAAACTCGGCTGGGTTCCGAGACTATTGGTCATCAGCAACAACTATTAGTCGTCAGGATATTAGGAAGTGTTGTATCACATTTTGCTTGTGTGTATTATATCCTTCTGTATAGGGTCCGTATTATTGATCAAAATTCAAATTCACAAGTCTCGTATTTTATGCATGGGCCTTATTATAAAAACTTTTTTAGCTAATGTGACTTTCAAATATATCATCGCCTTTTTAAAATCATTTTTAGGGAGGATTCGACCAACTTTTGGAATAACTATTTCGCGAAATAAGAAATGTCAAATACAAGGAAACTGTCAGTTTAATCGCGAATAACTACGATTTAATCGGAGAATAGCAACTATTCGGGTTTGGTCAACTCCAACCTTATTGACATATGAATGACAAGGAGACAATAATAAGTTTTTTGATTAATAAAGACTTAGAACTCTACTTGAGCGTGACTCAAAAACCAATTTTGTGACAGTTAACTGTCAAAAATATTTGAACGACGCTTGAGTTTAGTTTTGTTGGAATTATGAAATACGAAACGTACCTTACGCCCGAACACTTAAATGCTATTTAATTATTTACAAAATCGTTTGGAGGACAAACAGGAGTAAAATAAATATCTCTATCAGTTCCTTCTACTGTTAATGACGGGGAGACAGATTTAATTTTAGTTTTGAAATAGTTTTATCTCTCCTCTCGTTCCTGACAGGGGGACAGATCGCACTTTTTTGTGCGATCTGTCATCTTAAGGTGACAAAACTAAGTGACAGATAGGAATAATCCTGGAAAACGTCAGAGTCAGTGCCCAGTACCATAGAAGCCGCGGGCGGCAGCTAGTAACAAAATAATAAAGTAGTATCTTGTAGCAATAATGAAACCATTTTTAAATTGAATAGACAATACAATGAACATTACGACGCAGATTTTATAAATACAAAGCTCGGCCGTTTGCGTGGCACATTCGGAGAAAAAATAATCGGTTTTTTGTTTTTTTTTCGCGCCATCTCCCAAGGTTGTGCCTTGTATTGTAGGTACCGACAGAAAATGTGTGAAGTTTCGCAGTAAGAACCTACCTGAAGTACTATCTCTATTTACCATGCTTTCAAGTAACATCGAACTCGTATAACATTTTTGTAAGTAGGAGAGGAGCTACCACGGTTAGATCGTGAAACTTTTACTATTCTAAGATGGATCTCCTATAATGAATCAGGAGGAAAAAAAAACCTATTCGACAGTATCGCTCGATTAAGGATATCAGCGTAACTAGTCAAAAAAACACTATTTTAATAGACTTCAAGAAAGGTTGATATTCTATGTTTGAGGTCACGCATTAGGTATATTGCAATTTTTTTTTCACTAACCACTTTTCTACTCATCTGTACATATAGATAGAGTATTTTGTTATTAGTGCCTAATATTCAAGGAATATGTTCAACACACAAAAACACACAAAAAAACATGGACTTTTTTTTAAAGATTTTATCTGATAAATCTCGAGTAAATCAATCACGTTTTTGTGATCAATTAATTATCCTTGTTTTCCGATTCCTAAAGATACCTTAGGACTTTCGCACTGTTCAACCATTGCCTGCTGCGTGTACATAATACTTGTATTTTTAATGACAAATAAAGAACTTTTAAAAACAAAAACAAAACTGCCTGCTGCGGTGCGAATGGTCCCATTGAAAATAGTACCCAGGCTATTCGCATCGCGGTTCGAACCGCTTGATGCGTTACGAAAAGCCCAAGGTCCCGTATTTATTAACAGTTACGCGATATTGACAGCCGTGCTTTGTGCTTTGAAAGTTCCGAGACAAGAATGTTCCCAGCATCGTGACAAATATGTTATCTCATTCTGGATAATACACGCAAAACAATGAAAGTGCCTTACGCAATTCCACGTAATAACGAGATTAACGCTACTTACGAGTAGATTAGTAGCCCAAACGCTCACAGTACAAACAAGTAAGCGTAAGTTTTTCGTAGTTTTTAAGCACACCACAGGAACAGTAAACATATTTCCGGGATAAAAAAAACTAGCCTATTCGTTATTCCAGGATATAGGACATCTACGTTCCAAATATCACAATGAGACTTTTATTTTTTACAACTGAAGTGCGTACGGCCCACAAGATGGTAAGCGGTCACCGCAGCCTATGGACGCTTGCAATACCAGAGGTATCACTCGCGGGTTGCCACCTTGAGGCTATGATCGAAAGCCTCATTCGCCAGTAATTTCACCGGAAACCATACCCTTCACACCGGAACACAGCAATGCGAGCATTACTGCTTGGCGGTAGAAATAAGTATGGTGGTAGTCCTTCCCTGGACGAGCTCTATCACAGAGAACTCTACTACTCTTCTTCTACGTGATAATAAACATACATGCAGATTTCGCTTTTATAATTTTAATAGGATTAGATGTAAGAGTACTAGAGTTCTTTGTGATAGTGCTCGTCCGGGGAAGGACTACCACCATACCTATTTCTGCCGCCAAGCAGTAATGCTCGCATTGCTGTGTTCCGGTTCGAAGGGTATGGTTTCCGGTGAAATTACAGGCACATGAGACTTACCATCTAAGGTCTTAGGGTAGTAACACGCAAGTGATATCTATGATGTTGCATGCGTACATAGGCTACGGTAACCGCTGACCATCAAATAGGCCGTACGCTTGGTTACCACTTTAGTAGTATAAAAAAAATGTCCAATACAATTGAGGAGGAGAGGATTCTTGTTATGGTTAGTTTTGTGTTGACCATCACCTGTGCCATCCATCACACACGAGAATTAACGGCTCACCGACGACGTTGTACTCACCAATGCTCCAGTTATATTTTTTCTCTAGTTTTACTCCCATCTCGACGACCCTTTTACACCAATCATCTTTTTACTCCCATCTCGACCCTCCTCGCCTCGACACCAATCATCTTTTATACAATATTATGTAATAAATTGCTGCGCGTTAGTCTCGCTAAAACTCGATAACAGCTGGACCGATTTGGCTAATTTTGATCTTGAAATATTTCCAGGGAAGGCTTAAACAATGAGGAAATATGGAAAAATAATGCAAGTAAAACTGCGCGCTTCAACTGGTAAACAAATAAAAAGTATCTGATACTCAAACTCAGTGTGAGGTAGTTACGAAGCAATGCGGTCGGACGGCTTCGATAAATGTCATCGATCCGCAGTGAACGAGATTTATGGAAAAGCAAACTTTGCAGCAAGTAACTTTCCCTGGTAAGTTGATACACTAGTGATAACGGTGATCGATAATCATACTTCTAATTATCATAACCAGCTGGTTTTTCCCAGATTTATATCCCTTAAATATTACGAGAGGTAAAATTTCGAGAGACAAAAACTATACTTGAGTGTGAATCGTGACTCAAGCATCGATTTGACTTAATTTTTTCATGAAGAACTGTCAAAAATCGATGCTTGCGAGTCACGCACGATACTCAAGTATGGTAATTGAATAAGGGCCTAAGAATCTGTCGTTTTTTTCACGTTGCTTAGTTATAAATTCATCAGCTCACCTGATGGTAAGCGGTAACCGTAGCTTATGGACGTTTGCAATAACTGTGGTATCTGTCGCGCGTTGCCATCCTGAGACGTAGTCAATCTCATGTGCCAGTAATTTCACCTGTAACCATTATACCCTTTGGACATAGTAAAGGAATGCTCTAATGCTCCTTGGCGCCAAAAATAGTGGTGGTAGTGGTAGTATTTATACGGACGAGCTCTATGAGAAAGAACTCAACTAAGAACTTACTTACTTACTTAGAAATCCTTCTTAAAAATTTGAACAATTTTGTTGATATTTTTAGAAATGGGAGCAAAATAATATTTTTACAGTGAGAGCGCTTTTTATTCAGAGCGAAGTGAGGGATTCTTTAGTGATTCAAAGTACGTCGCCAGAGCCAAAAATATATTTTGCGCCCGAGTGATACACTGTACTTTTCATCACCTCTATAAGAAAATAAAAGGTGCCTCATATTTTATTGTAAGTAATATTATTATTTAAGTAATAAAACATAGAGTAGCAACAAAACCGTATATCTAACAATCCGTGTGAAAATTGACGAAAACGCGGGCTGTTAATTTGATTCCTATTTCTTTTCAGCCGGCGCGGCGCGGCGGCGCGGCGCGACTATGGGCCGTCGCACCAGCCAGTCTTTATTCAAACAAAGCGTTCGATTTCTTTCGGCTGAACACTAAGATCTTCCAGATTCAACTTCCAGCAACACTAGCTGCAGCCAAATCTTGGTCTGACATCTTGTTCACGGAATCCGTTTGCTCCTGCTCACGCGAAAAAATTGACGCTTATGAGTCGTCAATGATTGCGTGAAAATAATAATTGATCGTTTGAGTGAGAAGGCCGATTCAATCTCTTGCACAATAAAAATATTGTGCGAACTTATTGTAGGTGTAGGGCCCGCCTAAAGCTTGTCCAAGGCACTACTTGGTACGACCTATAACGATACAATATACGCTGAGTTTGAATGAATCATCGTTATTGTACGGCGAAATAAATGATAATAAAAGTAGGAATTTTATTTAGAAGTACCTACTTAACTTCATTTACTCTTAAATTGTCTCTTCTCTCTCACTCAGCCTTAATTTATTCAAATTTTATATTTATAATATTACTAGCTGTCGTCCGCGACTTTGTTCGCGTGGGAATAGGAACCGTCTTTTTCTGGGATAAAAAGTACCCTATGTTCTATTCCCGGTCATTATCTATCTATGTTTTAAATTTCAGCCAAATCGGTTCAGTGGTTGTCGAATTATAGAGCAACAAACATCCAAACATACAAACATTCGCATTTATAATAGGTATTAGTGTGATGTGTGTGACTAGCTGCGGATATTTCCAAAATACCGAATATAATGCCCATCACTGCTGCGCTGCGCCCTGTTTTTATCGTAAAAAGTAGCTTAGATGCTAATTCCATACCATATCTATGCCTATGCCAAATTTCATATCGATACAACGTATAATAATTATTAATACATATAATACGTTATATGTATATACATACACTTAGAATAGTTGTTATTTATTATAATAGTTAGTATAATAGATAGTTGTTATAATAAGTTAAAATACTAGACGCTCACACAAACATACAAACAACCAAACTTTCTTAGAATAAGAATAAGAATAAGAATAAGAATAAGAATATTTTTATTGTAAAACTGTTATAAATGTAAGATGGTAAAATTAAAAATACAAAAATAGTCCAACAGTTTGCTCTTTTCGGACGTACAATATGCATAAAGTTTGTTTACACACAATAATACAATGTAGGTACCTAGTAGCACAGACAAAAATGGTACACTTAGTACTTATATTATTATAAAAATTAAAATTAAATTTAAACACATTCATCAAAAAATTCTAACAAACTATAAAAGATATATAAACTTAGATAATAATATTAGAATAGAGGCACCAGGTAATCAGAATTTATCTAGGCAAGTGTATAAACGCGAACGAAGTCGCGCGCAACAGCTAGTTCTGTATAAAGGAGCAGGTACCTAAGTGCCTATTATGTAATAATGCTTTCACTATTTGCGATGTTCATACGATACGAAGTCGAAACAAAAAAATCGAAAGCCGTCGGCTAAATTATCAGATGTTAAATGATACTGGAAAGGCAATAATTAATAATACTTAATATATAGTGAGTAGTATGTAGTACCTATTTAATTACAGACAGATATTTTGTCATCTTTAAGCCTTGGGCAGGGTGGTAGGCAACGCATTTTGTCACCCTAGAAGCTGGGTGACAGATGGGGAAAATTCACGCATGAACGAATCTCTGATACTATTGAAATATTTTATTGTTTAATTTTAATTTTATTTTCCAATATTTAAAAATAAAAAATGGTACTGCGTTGGTATTTCAAGTATTCTAATTTCATTTCATGTTTGCGAACGGCGCGGCGACACGTAAGGAATCTCGATAGAGGTGTCAGTGTCACACGTCCTTGCGTATCGAAAGCTACCTAATGCACAAAGTCGTTTTGTAAGACAAGGTTTGTTAGTGGTGATGCCCTGTGCATACAATAATCAGTGTTTGTTGATACTAAAGCTTCGCGCCCACTGACCTGTTTGAGCACATTTCCAACGAAATCTAAAGATGCCATGAGATCGTGAAATAAAGTCAGGGATCATCATCATCATCATCTCAGCCACTCCTGGATGTCTCTTTTCGCTTCTACCATTTTACTTGGGTAGGTACAATTTACTTCATAGCCACCTACGTAAGATCCAAGTACACCAACTTTTAAGAGTAGTAGAGTTCTTTGTGATGTTTTTCTCGTCCGGGGAAGGACTACCACCATACCTATTTCTGCCGCCAAGCAGTAATGCTCGCATTGCTGTGTTCAAGTTTGAAGGGTATGGTTTCCGGTGAAATTACAGGCACATGAGACTTTCCATCTAACGTCTCAGGGTGGTAACACGCAAGTGATATCTATGATGTTGCATGCGTACATAGGTTACGGTAACCGCTGACCATCAAGTGGGCCGTACGCTTGGTTGTTTTAAAAAGAAAACAGTAATGACGATCCTAGAGGAAGTAATAATGCACTAGGTACATGACGATCATGAGCACGCACGTTCTGAAACGTTCAAGTGGAACCATACCTTTAGCACGGTATACATAAAGGTGGTATGTGAAGGTAATTGAAGGATTGTGACAAGTATTGCGTTATAATACGTTTTCTTCACCTAATTCCGTACGTGGGAGGCGGAATACAATGGATATCGCACGCTAGGTGCAATGCGACAAGAAAGTGTTGGTTTGTTATTGAGATAATGGACGTGGTAGAGCGGAGTACGTAGAGTACCTAGTAAAGAAAACAAGTTTCCGACATTATCAGGTCACAAAAGCATTCAACTCTCCCGAAAAACCCAGGTCATGTCAGCTTTTTTTCTCTATATGGCTTCGCGCATGACAGCTTATAAAAAAGACCAACTAAGGGAATTTGAGTTCGAAATACTTACAATTATTTTCTAGGTAGATACCTAAGTAAAAATAAAAAAATATATATTCGCTCATGAATGTGACTTACTTCACCTCTATGGATTACCAGTCATAGAAATAAATTAGAAGCGCTAATTGAAGGAGCGTGATAAAATAATCGTGTGAAAAATTTAAGCTTTGCATAAGTCCAATCGATTCGTTCAGCGAAAGGAGTCTGAAGTGAACGGCAAGTGTTCAAGAGGCTCGTCTCGCCACTGCTTCCCAAATTGAGTATCAGTGAATGAGTTCAACGACCGAATGCCCTTTGAATAAACTTCTTGATAAGTACCTACCTACTTAAGCTTTTTTTTTAATGGAATTAATTATGTTTTTTTTTATATACTTACTCACCAGGGCGGCAAACAAGCATATGGCCCGACTGATGTTAAACAGTTACCGTGGCCTATGTACGCTTGCAATACCAGAGGTATCACGCATCATCACTCGTGCTTTGCCGACCCTATAGAAAAATATTTTTATAAAAACTAATAAAAACGCCCTTTTTGCAGAACCTCATGCTGTATAGTCTCCAGGGAAAACAGCAGAATTTCAGGGGCCCATTCTGTCAGAGTTCATTCGTCGCACGTGGTCAATTTTAACCCTGGAAAAGGTGAAATGTCAAAATGCTCTAAGTATTCCCATATCATATGATCAGTTATTGGTTGCATTTGACAAAAAGTTCCCAATGGATCATTGATCAGTTTTTTTTTTTTTTTGTTTATTTACCAAATAAAGAATAATAAGTACAGAAAGGTAACAAATAGCACATAAAAAACCGCTATTTGCAACTGCTATTTTGAATTAAATGTTGTCCTAACTCGACTGAGATCAAGGCAGCTTTTATCAAAATTCACGCTACCGCAAACGTTTGTTCACCATAAAAATACTAGGACGTTATTCTTGCAAGAGTCAACAAACCTGGCAGGTTTTTAACCTTTGTAATGGTTTTTGCGCTCACGTAGGTACGTACAATACTAGTAAGTATTCTGGGACATAAAGTCACAACAAACCCGGACTTCTTACACCTACTCGAATAGTTCACGTAAGTGAACCAAGAATAACAAGTTTATGAACTTGTTATAAGTATAAAGTATATAAGTTGAGTGGCAAACCAGTGATGGTTCTACTCTTGTTAGCAACAAACGAGGATCATGGCAAATACAATACAAAAGAGTTTATTGCCAAAATAAATAGTAGGTATACAAAATGCACCTATCTTATTTAGATCGGATTGTACAATTTGGCAAAAGTAGACTCAGCACTAATTCTGCGCAAACAAGGTCTACGCAGGGCTGGTTTTCAGTCTACCCCAAAGCTTGAACTTGAACCTAGTCGAACATTGAAAAAGTAAGTTTGTAATGGCGGGTTTGATAAATTTACTCATATTTCATGACAACTTAGCGTCAAATTCAACCTTGTTTCCAAGAGTACAAAAATATAACAGCAGTAAATTAGAATTGGATTGAAATTGGGTTTGAGATTGTGTTGAAAAGTAGGGCCCCTGATCATTCACGGCCATAAGCTGTACCACTAAATCTGACACAATATCACATTAGTCCGCAAGATCCTCAAGAGTGGAAAGTCCATTGAGCGTCTGTAGGGCAACCAGGACACTCCGCGGTCGGTAGTACTCTGTGTCGGTAGTCAGGTCTACTCTTGAAAGCATTAAAGATTAACCTTGATGGCATCTAAGTCAGATCGATATAAGACGGTGTTAGGATAAACTGATACAATTTCTTTTGTAAGCAAGTTAGACCCTGACACTTCGAAACAAAAAAAAACACACACTGAAGTAGGTAACACTTGTGCTGGTTACAAATGGCATTTCTTCAATAAATATTCTAGGCACAAGCGTGTTTTCTGCATTGTATCAGAGTCAAGCCAAACATTACCCAGATGACGTATGAGCACGAATAACAAATACTTACTTACGTTTGTAAATAAATACCTGCGTGCTGCAGAAAGCGCATATTTAACAAAATAACTTAGATTTTATCTGAAGGTCCTTCTAACCCGTTTTGGCAAAGCCGTTTCTAACCCATGGGTTTGATAATTGACAATTGACATGGTGTAGTTAGGTACTTATAACGGTAGCAACCCATGTAGGGTTATTTAATTAATAGCAGTACAATGACTACCTAATTGGAAGAGGTATGGTGGTTTCCATACCTACCGAAAAAAGACGATTATTATTTTCATATCATCATTTACTTCATTTATTCATCACGTACAGACAGAATGACTTTCTTAACAACATAGTTAATTTACAGAAAATTTGTTATTGAAATTATTAATTCTAAGACTCACTGTACACATTTTTGTTAATCCAAAGAAAAAAAAACGTTCTGTGTGACTTGCTCAATATCCTCCATATCCCCATTCCATAATTGTATCACAATTCCTAATCCCCTTAGAGCGTAAATAGCGCTTTCTTTCTCGGAGAACCTTGGTTGTAAAAATCAGCAAGCTATCTTTTTAGCTGAAAATAAAAGGGCCTTGAAGGCAGCATATTTGAGAGTAGTAGAGTTCTTTGTGATAGAGCTCGTCCAGGGAAGGACTACCACCATACCTATTTCTGCCGCCAAGCAGTAATGCTCGCATTGCTGTGTTCCGGTTCGAAGAGTATGGTTTCCGGTGAAATTACAGGCACATGAGACTTACCATCTAACGTCTCTGGGTGGTAACACGCAAATGACATCTATGATGTTGCTTGCGTACATAGGCTACGGTAACCGCTGACCATCAAGTGGGCCGTAAGCTTGGTTACCACTTTAGTAGTATATCTATGACGGACTGGATTCTTTACATTTTGACTTGTAATTTGAATTATTCTAGAATGCAGCGCAGACATCCGGCGCGGCGCGAGCGCAATTTGCCGCTCCATTGCAGACGCTGATCGCTGTTGGATTCCATTAGAGCAGTTCTTTGATCTCAAGTGTAATGTGAAGTGATGCTTGAATTAGAGAAAAATTGCAGATAATATTGACACTTTACACTCGCTAAAAGATAATGTTGCAGATTTTGATAGTAGAGTTAGTAAAATTTTCACTTAGAACGGGATTTTATTGATTCCCTGTATCAATAAAACTCACAAATCATGGTAAATATCCTGTTTTTAGTAAAAATAATGTTAACAACCATGATCGTTTTAAAAACTAAGTATATAGAGTTAGTAAAGTTAATTTGAAAAAAATATAATTGCGTTGAATTCAATTGTTAAATAAAAGCTCTATTTTTACTTGTATTCTATGAATAACCAATGGTAACTCTGACAAATGGTTAATTTAGTAATTGACCGGAACACAGGGTCTATCCGACTACTTGTGCGATCTGTCACCTCGAGGGGACAAAACTAGGTGACAGATGGGAATAATCGACTTATTGCTCGTTGCGACTACTGATACCGAAAAATAATGTTATCAAAAACCACTTCATCATGAGCGCTGTCAGAATAATTGGTCGTTGACCACGAATGGATTATATCATTATTTAACTACCATTAGAGTATGTTCATCGCGTTATCACAACATCCGTTACGTGATAGGCGTTCGCGAAATTAATACCTAGTCCACTCGTTAATATGCAAAATAGGAGAGAGTATTTGCTATTTATTAGTGAGCACGCGTATTTTAATGTTTTCATCTCCTCGATTATCATTCCAATAACTACACTGGATGGACCGCACTGAAAGCGGTAATAAAAAATTAAATAACTTCCAAAATAGTATATTGAAATAAAGTTTGTTTAAAGAGACTTTTATGATGCTTAGGTATATAAAAGTCATAACTTCCAAAATAGTATATTGAAATAAAGTTTGTTTAAAGAGACTTTTATGATGCTTAGGTATATAAAAGTCAGTGTACTTATATTAAACTTAACAGTTGCAGTATCAAACAAAGCTTTGTTTTAGGCTTTCTTTGGTATAATCACTAATTTAGATAGGTTTTTTTTTTCAGCAAATTACGAGACGGACGAGAAATTAGTCGTATTCAGACCAAAGTGACACCCAAAAATTTGCTAAAATAAAATAAAAAAGGTTTTAATATATTTTTTTTACTGGAGGGCAATTTGCAGATTATTTTAAGGCATTATCTTATTTATGATAGGATTTCCTATCTTACGTAAGTCAGTGTACTTATATTAAATTTAACAGTTGCAGTATCAACCAAAGCTTTGTTTTAGGCTTTCTTTGGTATAATCACTAATTTAGATAGTTTTTTTTTTTTCAGCATATTACGAGACGGACGACAAATTAGTCGTATTCAGACCAAAGTGACACCCAAAAATTTGCTAAAATAAAAAAGTTATAATATTTTTTTTTTACTGGAGGGCAATTTGCAGATTATTTTAAGGCATTTCTTATCTTATTTATGATAGGATTTCCTATCTTACGTAAGGCTACGAATGTAAAACAAATAGAAAATAATAATTTACCTACTTGGATCAAGTTGCTAATCCTAATAGACCTTTGAAGGCTGAATTCAGCAAACAATAGCCTAATATGTAGCACACTTTGTGGTATTATGAAAACTTAGAGTCCCTGAAAGTTTTTAAGAACACTTACAAACCATGCGTTGGGTTTTTAGATTTGAAAATTCAACTTTGACTCTCTGAAACATAAATTTGTCACATAAGATCAAAACTTTCGTAACGTAACTTGCACTAAATGCTAGGAGGTTGATTATTTTATGGATGATTAATAAATTTATAGACTCATTGAGATTATTTTATAAAAAAAAATACTTGGTAAATAACCCCCAAACATTTTTTATTAGTTTCTAACGGTCCGACCAAACATTCCCAAAAGTAAACATAAAAAAATCATAACACGAAAAATACAATAATTGGGGAACATACTTGGGTTATTTTCGGATACCCCTGGATTTGAGAAATATTTTTTTTTCTTATGGACGTACGTATATGTTTCGACCACCCTGTATATTTGAAGTTTCAAATATTGTTACTAAACAAGAAAATATCATGTTCTCCTATGTACTTAAAGCTAGGTACTACTTGTGTAGTGTAGATATTGTGTGGTTTTGTTCATTCAAATTAGTGCAGTGAAAATAATCAGTAGCACAGGATGCTGTGCAGATACGCAGAATTATAAACAAGCGAAAGCTGTGTTTGTAGACTTTGTTTGTAGTGTAGGAATATGTCCGGTTTTGTAATGCACTGAACTTCTAGGTAAAGTAAACAAGTAAATTCGTATGAGTCATGAGCCAACTCTGGTGACTGAAAGGCTCTGTCATGGCCTAACAACCTAAAAAGTTACTAAGCTACACTTACCTAGGTGATGCGACATACCTAGTTATCATTATATCAGCCAATAGACGTCCACTAATGGACATTGCCTACGCTAAAAGCAAAAAAAAATATCAAAATATATGCTAAAGAATGGTGGAAAGGAGTGAATGGTGAAGAAGTGTCTACTGGGGTGAATACTAGTTGTGGCGACTGCGTAATAATACGATTGGCGACTAAATATAATATTTATAATAAACCGGTGGCGTGGCTGTGGAGAAATCGCCGGCTTCAATTCCCGTTGCAGAATAAACATGATCAGCATTAGCAAATTTTCCTTGTTTGGGTGTTGTGTGTGCTACAATAAGTACTAGGACTCTTTGTTTCTGTTAAGCACGACAAAATGAATCCTAGTGAATGTGACTGACTGTTATGGTGTTAAAATTGCCCTTTAGATCTAGGCATTTTTAGATAATTTGGTAACAAATTAAATCGACAAGATTCAATTTGGAAATCAGCTAATTTAATTTATCAGTGGTAATTTCGAATTGGAACTTCCTAACATAGGCAGGAAGGACCGTGATATGATCTGAGCTAACTAGGCCAAGGATTCGATTTCATTCGCCATCAATTATTGCTCGTTACGATAATAATTGTAATTGTTGATCAAATATCTTTCAAAGTGAGCTGGGGAACTGAAAAATACAACAAACTTACGTTCCAAATGGTTTCTCCGTGTTTGTGCCATGACCATACATAGTTAGTTTTAATTTTACTAATAGGTATAAACTACATAAATAGACCGGGATACGGGATATACGTCCTTAATAATCCTGATTATAAAGTAGTTGTAAAGTAGGTGTAATGTCACATTGATATTGGTGTCGATTCTGTTGTAGCATTTTCTAAGCTTAGCTAACTAAAACTATCGCGGTCCTTTGTATTATAATTCATAAGAAAAGGACGGCAACAATTTTAGCTAGTTTAGTTTAGAAAATGCTACAGCAGAATCGATACTATTATCACACTAAAATATCACACCAATCACACTATTATATTAATATTATAATGCGGAAGTTTGGATGGTTTTTTCTTCTATAACTCTACAACCAAAACTGAAAAAATTAACCGATTTGGCTGAAACAGATACATACAAAACATATTATTATTATTATTATTATTGTGGTTTTGATTTTCATCAACTCGGCTTATCTATAAAGCCGGAAATTAAAAGACGTGCACGGGCCTAGGCCAAGTGCGCATCAGTTAAAAGGTGATGGATTTAAAACATCGGAATGTAATGTCTACCTACGTATTATGTACTTGTTGAAAGATCGGTTTGCAAAAACTTACGAACGATTCTGCAAGTATTCAAAATCGCTGCTTTTTGTAATAATATAAACGTATGTTTTGGTAGATTAAGCAAAGTGAGAGACTGAAATAATTGAAGAGGAATAACGCCGGTTGAGGACAGCACGATTGGGATAATTGAAACTTTCTCTAATCTCCACATCCGGGTTATTTCATTTTTCAGGTCAACATACTTGGACAGTTTTTCCGCTATCGTATTTTGTAAGTTGTGCGTGTTCGGGATGGCTATATCTATAAGGAGTGCGGTTTTATTAGTTTTGTCAATAAGTGTTAGGTCTGGTCTATTGTAGTGTATGGTTTTGTCTGTTAGGATGGCTCTATCGAAGTATAGTTTATGTGTTGAATTTTCCAGCACAGTCTGAGGGTTGTATTTATAATACGGAGTTGGTCTTGTTGGAGTTTCTATAAGATGATATTTAGTCGCTAGTCGTTGGTGTATAATATTAGCCACCTGATCATGTCTGAACTTATAGTCCGTTTGAGCGATGGATTTGCAAGCCCCCGTTATATGCTGTATTGTTTCGGATGAACTGTTGCAGCGCCTGCACATTTCTGTAGATAAATTACGCATTTTCATAATGTGTTTTTGGTAGTTTCGTGTCTCAACAACTTGATCTTGAATAGCTATCATGAAGCCCTCGGTCTCGGGGAAGAGTTCGCCTCGAATAAGCCATTCGTTCGACGCCTGCATGTCGACGTTAGGCTGGCCTAAATCGTGGTGATGTCTTCCATGGAGAGACTTATGAGCCCATTCAGAAACTAAAGTCTGTCTGTCTGTTAGTTCTTCGTTTTTCTGTTTATTGCGGTTCTGTAAGTTAAGTGGTGTAAGCTTATGATCCAATTCAACTATTGACTTGTGGAGAATAGACGTTTCGGTTTTGTTGTGGAAGTAAGTTCGTAACGTTGTTATTTGTCGGTTGTGCAAATTATTAATATTGATGATGCCTCTTCCTCCTTCTGCTCGTGGTAAAATCTGCCTTTGAAAACAAGCTCGTGGGTGATGCTTCCGATGTTTCGTCATGGTGACATTTATAAGACGCTGAAGATTTTTTAGTTCAGTTTTGTTCCAGTTAATTATGCCAAAGGAATAAGTCAGAATTGGTATGGCGTACGAGTTTATGGCTTTTGTGGTGTATTTTGCATAAAGTTCTGACTTGAGAATTGAATTTAACCTGTGTTTAAAATTTTGGGTAAGTTTAGTTTTGATTTCTTTAAAATGGATCTGGTTTGATTGATGGTAACCTAAATATTTATATGTTTCGCTTTCGCTCAATGGTTCAATAGTTTCACCAGATTGCGTTAGATACGAATGTCGGTAACTTTTTCCTGATTTAATTGAGTTAATTTTGCATTTATCTATGCCAAAATCCATAGCAATATCGTTTGAAAACTTTTCCGTGACTTGAATTAATATTTCTAGATCTTCCTCGGTAGAAGCATACATTTTGATATCGTCCATGTACAACAGGTGATTTAGCATGCATCCTAATTGGTCCGTTTGTCTGTCAGTTGTATTTCCAAGCCAATACCCTAAGTTGATCGAATTTAGGCTGTTAGATAGAGGATTAAGGGCTAAACAAAACCATAGTGGACTGAGTGCATCTCCCTGAAAGATGCCGCGTCTAATTTGGATTGGTGGAGTTTCTATTACATTACTAGAAATCTGCGCATGAAGTTGAGTTTTCCATTTATTCATAGAGTTGCTTAGGAATGAAACCAATTGTGGATGGACTTTGTAGATCTTTAGTATTTCAATAAGCCATGCATGTGGGACCGAATCGAAAGCTTTTTTGTAATCGATGTAGATGCTATAAATGTCTGCTTTGGTTTTTTGTGCTTGCTGCAAAATTACTGAGTCGATTAGAAGCTGTTCCTTACAACCTTGACTGAATTTTCTGCAGCCTTTTTGCTGTTCAGCCAGTATGTTATTAGTGTCTACGTGGGTGTAAATTAGTTGGGATAAACAAGCTGTTAAGATCTTATAAATAGTTTGTAAGCAAGTGATTGGCCTATATTTTGCTGGATTTGCAGTATCGTTGTTGTCCTTTGGTATCATGTAGGTGGTTCCAGCTGTTATGTAATCAGGTATTGCATCTGGATTTCTAATAAAGTTGTTGATATGGTTATACAGAAAGGGATAAATGTGTGTGAGTTTTTTGTACCAGTAGCTATGTATTCGATCAGACCCGGGTGTTTTCCAGTTATGAGTATTCTTTAATACGCTTTGGTATACATCTATGGGAATATTTTCATATTCCATAGGTGTCAAGTCTGAGTACCTTTCATGTTCGTTTTGAATCCATTCAGCTCTCCCATTAAACTCAGCAGGGTTTTCCCATATGTGAGCCCAAAACTGACGCAACTTGTCGGGATCTAATGCATCGGTGTTCATTTGACTATTATTAGCAGACATTGTAGGCGATGTTAGGCGGTTAGTTGTGGTTTGCGAAAGAGTTTGGTAAAACTTTCTTTCATTGTTGCAGAATTGGGTGTTTTGTGTTTTGCGAAATGTACACGCTTTGTATCGTCTAAGACGACTGCTAACAACAGTCAGTTTTTGTTTTAAGGTGTCTAGGAAGTGGTTTAAATCTGTGTTTGGTTCTTCGTGTGTCGTGTGAGTCATATATTGTTCAATTATTTTGTCCACTTGTCTCGAAAGCACCCTACTTCTATTTCCATTCATGTATTGCGTCAGTCTTCCTATCTTTTTACGTAGATCTTCTACCTTCCTTTCAAGGCGTTTTTGCCAGTTGGGTTTAGAATTCGTGTTCCGTCGATTTTCTAACTCAGGTAGAATTGGAATGTTAAGCCTAGATCCGTTGCATTTGGCTGCTGTCCATGCCACGCTATATATTACTGTTTGAAGGGTTGTAAAATCAGTGTTGATGTTGATATGTTCAGGTAAAATTACATCATTTAGGTAACCGACAAGTTGTCCAAGTTTTTTTGTGGCCTTTTGTTTCGGAATAAAAGGTCTCTCTTCCGGGTTCGAATCTCTAAAATATTGCAAAGCCTGACTAAATGTTATATCTATTTCCTGATTTCGGTCTTGACCAGAGATAACATCTAAGTGAATTTGAGTTTGAGGTATTGCTACGTTATTCATGTCAATAGAAGCATTTGTATCACTGATCGCATCATACCAAACTGTTGAGTTTAGATCGTCCTGTGTTTGCTCATTTTGATTTGTGTTTTGGTGTGTATTGGCTGTTGCTAGTGTTAATTCTGTAGCGATTTCTTGTTTGATCGCGTTGAGCCTATCATCATCAATGTATTTGTTTGCCATAATGCACTTTCTCTGATCAGCTATTCTCTGTTCGCTAATATGGGCCAGATGTGGGAATGTGTTGATGAAATGTTGATGTAAAGGCTTTCTATACGCGGTTTTATTGGTTTCTAAGAGTGTAATTCGATAGTACTCTCTTATTATTGTTTTGTTGTATTCCGTCGTCCAGCGCATGCGTTGTGTCGACTGTGTTTGAGTTGAAAGTGGTTGTGTCGGTGTGCTTTGTTGAGTTGATAGGTAGGTTTCTACTTTAGCTCGTATCTCAGTCACTTTAGTTGTTGGTAATAGATTACTACGTGTGATTGCTCTGCGCTGGTCTCCGACTCTCTGTTTACTAACTTCCATGTCAGGGAATCGATCGGTGAACTTTTTATGTAGTTCCGTGAGGTATTGTCGTGTTTCTGTTTCAAGATTTGTGATGATGAAATATGTGCGCAGGATAAAGATATTCATTTCCTCCGTCCATTTTTTACGCACACGTGTTTTGGCTTTAGCGGGTACAGAATTAACGACAGTTGTCGCCTGTACAACATCCTCGGCCAATATGGGTGATGATTTTTGTGAAACAAAGGAGGAAGAAGAGGGTGTTTTAGGAATAGAATCGAGATAAGAAGGGGGTGACGAATGGATAGATGAGAAAAGCGATTTAGGTGAAGATGAAGGTGATTGGGCTTCGTGATCCTCTTCAGCCCAATCCGTTCGGCTCGGGCCTCGTTCCTCAATAGAGGCCAGCCGAGTTGCTCCCACGTCAGCTGCACTCATGCTGCTGAGACCTGTTGTGCCGGCTCGAGATGTGCTCCGGCCTGTTTTTCGCAGTGGTCGTAGGTTGTACCTCCTGTTGGGCTCACATTGTTCGGGTTCCCCGGCAGAGGGCCGCCCATTACCCTTGCCACCGATGGCTTGCATGCTGTAGCGCCCAGCATCGGCTCCAGACGCGCCCCGGCGATCGCCCCCGGGAAGCGACCATATACGTACATTCTTTTTCTTCTCCATCATGATGGGTTTGCCATTGCCCTTTTTAGTCACCTGCTAAGTTATTTCATTGCAGGTGTCCGCCCCTCACGTGGCTTAGATAGTCAAGCGCGGACGTAAGGTTGGGCTTTGAGGGGCTTATTATTATTATTATTATTATTATTATCAGCCTGAAAACATAGATAATGAAAAAGGGAAAAGGACTACTTTTTATCGCGGAAAAAAACACGGTTCCCGAGTTTTAAACGAACGAAGTCGCGGGCAACAGCTAGTTATAAACTAAGCTTTATCTCAGCAACAAAAGTTGGTCTTATAAAAACCGTTGGTTTGCGCGTGCAGGGAAATGCATATCCGATATTTTCACATCCTGCGCGGAGGTCGGGTAATGTGCAATTTCCTTTGACCATTGATCGATATTTTTTTCTACGCTTGGCATTTTTTGTTCGTTGATCAGGAAGGTAGTAAGGTAAAGATAAAATCACATTCTTAACGGTCGCATACATATTTGTCTATAGTTTACATAGTATACTAGTTGTTGCCCGCGACTTCGTTCGCGTGGAGGTCGGGAACCTTACTTTTTTTCCGGGACAAAATGTAGCCTATGTTTATTCCCGGTATAGGTATAGGTAGATACACATTATAAACAGCTCACATTCGTAATACTAACCTATTAAAAAAACCAACTAAATATAACTAAATAAGTAGACCTATCTAGTATGTAAACTACTCAATTTCCTCCGAAGACAGACAAGTTTTAACTAAACTATAAATAACTAATTATGTAGGTATCTAGTATGTAAACTACCTACTCAATTTCCTCCTAAGACAGACAAGTTTTACAAACTTGTAAGCACGTTTCACCAAGAAAATTAAAATGTATAAAAGCCTACTCCCTAGCTGGCTATGCAAAGTCGTTTAGAATAGCCACATTACAATTTCAAAGTTGGTTGTGCATTCAATCGACAGACCATTGTGAATTCAAGGAATGCAAGTTAGCGGAGCGGGTGAAATCCTGCGACGCAGGAGGTTGCGGGTTCATTCCCGCCTTGAAACGAATGTTTGTACGATCTGAAAATATTTGTTCTGGGTGTTCTGAGTATTTTCTATGTAGGTACTTATAAAAAAATATTATAATATGTATCTATGTAGTATTGTATTGTATTATGTACTTATGTCAGTCATCTAGTACCCATAATACAAGCTCTGCTTAGCTTGGGGCTAGATGATGCTGTGTGGATTGTCCAGCATTATTTATTATTTATTTATTTAGTAGGTACCGAAGCCAGAGCTACGAGTACCCAGGTACAACGCAGTAATAGTAGGTACATTTTTTTTTTTTTTTTATACAACTGAAGTGGCAACCAAGCGTACGGCCTACAAGATGGTAAGCGGTTACCGCAGCCTATGGACGCTTGCAATACCAGAGAGGTATCACTCGCGGGTTGCCACCTTGAGGCTAAGAACGAAAGCCTCATGTGCCAGTAATTTCATCGGAAACCATACCATTCACACCGGAACACAGCAATGCGAGCATTACTGCTTGGCGGCAGAAATAGGTATGGTGGTAGTCCTTCCCCGGACGAGATCTATCACAGAGAACTCTACTGCATAGGTAATAAAAACGGGAATTAGTGTTGGATTTGAAATAAACTAAAATTGCACGCCCTCTACCTACTGCATTTTGTGTACCTACCTCCTTACCTAAAACCACAGAACAGTATTATAAGGTAGGTACTTATTAAGCTAGTCGTCTATCACAAGATGGGATTATAAAATATCGCTTTTGTCCGCTAGATTACAATGGTATGTACCTAAACTACAGAGAGGCCTTGCCCTTTGCCCAACAGTGTGATCTGAAGATTATACAACAAAACAAACTCATTAAAACAAAATATTGTTACCGCAATGCCATTAACTAACCAAAATCAAATCAAACACGGGCAAGGACGGTTTCGCAACGATGCTGGTAGGCAGCAGTAGGTATAGAATAGAGCGAGGTTGCTTTCTCATTGTCTCGCCTTGTAGCCCCAGCGCGGAAAGGCTTTAAATCAAACTGATGACAATAGCAAATCAAATCCAAACCAACAGACATGTCAAGGAGTCATAAAAAGTTGTCCCTACATCGGCAATGCCAGTCAGTGTTTCTCAATCGGTCGATGCGTTTCAAGTCGAGAAGACGGAGACGCTACGTTCTATTGCCATATAGCAAATCTTGAGTCTGGCTGGACTTATAAAACTCATTCGTAATTAGGATTGTCCACGTTATAAGCTACATCATGGGGCTACATCTAAATTAACTTGACTTTAATCTATGGCTTCTGTTTTATCTGTCACAAATTCTGCCAGTCAGTGTCCGTTTGTGTTGCTTTCGTTATTTACTTGACACTAAAACTGTCAGCTTTGATGAACAATAAAAAAATAAAAACACGAAAAACGTATATTTTTAAACCTTAACTTATGAAAAAAAACATTAACGTAAGAAAAGGCGGTATGGTCTCAGGAGTCTAGCCTGCCCATTAGGCGAAAAAAAAAAACTGTCAGGATCATGTCATTGTTATCTCATGTCATTGTCAATGTTGTCATAGCAACGCAACGATGATGGAAGGAAAATAAATGTAAACAAACTGTGCTCATGCTCAAAGAACTTTTTATTTAGTTGTAGGCCATCTCTTGTAAAGATAACTAAAATCAAACCTAGTGGTATTATGTATTCGTTACGTTGTTCATTTATCAATCTTGTATTAATAACTCCTCATTACTGAACATGGGAAGCATGACGCGATGGCTCGACGTCGAAGTAGGTACAGCCGACGTCAACCTAAACACGCTACCATCCAATGTGGCTCTTGTCGATCTCCACAATGATAATGAGTTTAAACTTCTCATTGGAGACCTTGGGAAAGGACTCAAGGGGCCGGAACTCAAGGTAACTGAAAGCCAATACTTAACACCTACCAATTGTTTAAGTACCTACCTTCCTTTGGCCAAGATGATTAGACATGACATGAAAATGCACTAGATCGACGTTGGTTTAATTTAACTACCTACCTATCTATCTTAGGTACATAAGAAGATGTAATCTTGTATTTATTTATTTATAAAAACAAGACATGCAGAGCTAAGTAGAAATAGTATTTAAAGTGAGTATGTTCATCAGTGGCCAACTCGGGTGACAAAGTTTTTAGTATACTTACTTAAACATATAAAACATATGCAGGTAGGTAGGTCTGATCCTAGAGATATTAGTTTTAATTTCAATGTCATAACATTACACATGTCTTATAAACATACCAGTGTGTATAGTAGGTAGTAGAGGTACCTAAACCTTATACATTTGCTTCACAACTCTACTAATAATAATTATAAATGTCTACTTTCAGGTGTTTAAAGGCGCTATGCAGGTTTCAGACCTTGTGTTACCTGACTTGCCTCTCGGTGTGGTCGGCCTCTACACGAACGACACCTTGCCTCGGTCACCTCCCGTCATTGCAGTGGCCTTCAGTACCTGTATCTACTTCTACAGAAACCTGAAGCTGTATTATAAGTATTATCTGCCTGCTATTGAGTTGAATCCGTCTGAAATGGAGATATGGAAACAGGTAATTTCCTTCATATAAATTATAACACTACTTTAATATTAAAACCTTAGAGATTAGCGCGACAGTGAGCACACTGAGCAGACGTATCGATAAATCTCTGCGAAAACAAAATTAATACACAAATGAAATATCGACCTTAACACAAGAATAATAAAAGTTTGATTTGCATGTGCATCAAGTGAGCTATAATACGTTCCTATTCTATAACAAGCCAGTCCTGATCACGGTACCTGCCCCACCTCACCATACCTCCGAGTCGGTTACACCTACGAGTTAATCAGCTGTTTTAGCCGATATCCTTTTTTGTGTCGGCAATGAGTGTCCAGCGTAGCCCACCTGGGACACCTAGCGGGAATGAAGGTGATCAAGCAAAACCTGATTTCTGTTCTGTAAATGATGTCGCATTACGAAAAAGGAAGCAACCCGACGACCACAACCCGTACACTCAGGAACTTGCCGATTTTCGCGCAGACATACTCGCAGTGCTTCAGAAATTCTCAAATGAACAAAAAAGCAGCCTGTCGAAAATATCCGAAGACATTTCAAAAATAAAACACCAAGTTCAAAGCATAGAACAGAAAACCGACAGCATGATCCAAGAACAAAATAAACTTAAAATAGAAATGGAAAGCATGAAAACTGGCCTGCACAGCGCCGAAGAAAAGATGACTTCGATGGAGAATGATATAGAAGCACTAAAATCGTCAGCCGACCAACCACCAATGCAGGAGGTTCAAACATCGGTTTCACAATGTGAGGATATTATCTATGAACTACGAGAACGATCTACCAGGGAATGTAATATAATAATTACAGGGGTACCTGAGCTGATCACAAATATTTCTAAAGATCGAGCAGCTCATGATCTAACTCAAGCGACAAAAATTATTAAAATGGCATATCCAGACAGCCCTGACCCTATCCATAGCATCAGATTGGGAAAATACAAACAAGGTAGTTCAAGGTCTCTTAAAGCCTCGCTGGTTTCTGCAGAGTCTGCAAAAGAAGTTCTTCGCAATAGACTTAAAATAAACTTAGAAAATATAAAAATTTTCTCAGACAAAACTCCGCAACAGCAAAGACACATGAAAATGCTAAAAGAAGAATTAAAAAATCGGCAAAATCAAGATGAAGACAACATTGCCATTAAATACTTCAAAGGAGTGCCAAAAATTGTAAAGTTACAGACAAAAAACCAAAAACTTCTACTGTAGCAGACAACCAGCATACAAGTAGAAAAATACATGTTACCTACTAAGTCGTTAACGAATATAACAGACTAACTATAGATAAAAAATCCCTGAAGTTTTTATATCTCAACGCGCGCAGCCTTGTGAGACCAGGGAAGCTAGACGAACTAAAATGCATATTGCAGAAAATTCAAAAGGTTCCAATCATTGCTGTTACGGAAACCTGGATCAAGACAGAGGTGGAAGCCCAAACACTGATTATATCCAATTACTCGCATTATTTTAGCTACCGAAAACTTATCCGCGGCGGAGGAGCTTCCATTTATATTCACAATGATCTAAAACACGATCTCATCGAGGAAATATGCCAAGACGATAACACGTAAATTTTTTTAAAACTTATAAATTATAATATTAAGTGATTTCAAATATGTTCAATAAATTACATTGCAAATATACAAAATACATATGAAAAATCATAAAATGTTAAAATATATATATATATATATATATTATATATATTATAAGTAGGAATCTAAAAAATAATAATAAAATTAATTATTAACAATAATGGCATGCATTTTCACAGAAAATACAGCAAACGATATAATTATACAACATTTAAGACAAATTAACATTTAATTTATTTAAATATGTGCATAAATTACAGTACAAATATACAAAATACATATAAAACAGCATAAAATGTAAATATATATAATTATTATAAGTATAAGTATATATAAAAAAAAAAAAAAAAAGGCATGCATTATCAAAGAAAATCAAGCAGATAACGAATATGTACTACCTAACATTATAAACTATAGGTACATATTTGTATTAAGTAATTAGTACTATTAGTAGTAGTAGTAAGTATTATTGTGTAAGTAAATAATGTTTTACCTAATATATAAAATGCAGTTTATTAATTAATCTACAATTATAAGAATATTATTATTATTTTTTCTCTCTTCTCTAGCTAATTTACATATTCAAACTTTTTAACCGACGTTTTGGTGACTTAGTGATAACAACATTATTATTAGGTGCAACCGGCCCCGCTACCTAACTAAACAAAGTTACAAGTTCTGATTCTTTTGTCTAGCATTGAGTGCAAAGTCGTCGTACGTTTACAAAAACTACCCACAATTTCGTGCAGATAATCTTTATATTTTGTGACTG
Organism: Colostygia pectinataria; assembly: GCA_951394395.1. Taxonomy (NCBI): domain Eukaryota; kingdom Metazoa; phylum Arthropoda; class Insecta; order Lepidoptera; family Geometridae; genus Colostygia; species Colostygia pectinataria. The sequence continues at coordinate 12,463,383 of OX596352.1, read as the reverse complement.
TAAGCTTAGTTGTATTGATTTGTAAGTAAATTTGTAATTATTATTTTCCTGCTCACTGCATAATATTGTAAAAGTTTTATCATGTTTCTCAGTAAGCGATTTTGTAAATCTTATGAGAAATAAATAATCTAAAACCTAAACCTAAAACCCTCTGGTGGCTAACCACAAGCTCAAAAGCAATATTGAAACAATGTTAAACTGACATTTACAAAAATAACCAGTGTAATGTTATTTCAATTTTGCTTTATGACCTTGTGGTTACCTCCATTAAAAATATATCATCCAATATAAATTCAATCAATCATTCTGTTTAGTTTTTTTTCTAATTGACTTAAAAAACGATATGGGGTAGACCCATACTCAGCAGTGAAAGTTAAGCTGCTGTCATTTTTGTGACTATAAATAATTTAATAATGGCTGACATTTTGAGGACTGCTGGTATTCCCGCGAACTGTACAGTTTTCTAGTGCTCACTTTTTAGTGCACACTTGCGCCATCTAGCCCCAAACTAAGCAAAGCTTGTACTATGAGAACCAGATAACTGATAGCAATGACTTATTCAATAATCAAATTATATAAGTTTCTAATTGAATATTTTTAAATTAAATTATAATTTGTGATAGGTAAATTAAGTAGGTAGCATTTTTTGCACGCCGATTTATCGGTAAGGTATGTGTAACCAATTTATTATTGTAAAAACTAATACACCATACCTACTTCAAGCGAAAAAAAAGAAATGTGTTGTAGGAACTTGATCTTGATGCGTTTTCATTTTATTCCAGTTGCTAGACCCAATCAACCAAAACATATCCAGCATTGACACAATCACATCAACCTTAAAAGCTATACCGACCAATATCCTCACCTCCCAGTCTCGGCATTTCCTTAACTTATCACCAGATCAAAAGCTTGAGTACCTGGAGCAAATCCCAGAGCTGCCTATGAGGGCTCCTGTGGAGATATCTTGTGTGGCCACGATAAGGATGAGCTCGGTTGATAGATATGCTGTGAGCTGCTTAGTTGTGGGCACGGAAGATGGCGAAGTAGTCATATTGGATCCTCAGAAGTTCACACCGTTGATACAGGTATTGATCTAAGACCTTATTCGTAACTAGAAGTCCGTTCCATTTTCGCGCGGGTGCAATGGAACCGCACCCGTGCGAAGCCAGGACGAATCGCTAGTAATAAATATAGCCTATGTTACTCAGGGATAATGTAGCATTGTAATGGTGAAAGAATTTTTGAAATTGGACCAGTAGTTATTGAGTTTATTCATAACAAACAAAAATACAAAGATACAAATCTTTCCTCATTATAATATTAGTAGAGATATCATATACCTCTGTTAGTTCAAATCTGTTATCTTTGTTCATTGATATATTACTTCATACGAGGAAAGACAATACTTAGTGTCGCTAAAACTAAAGTTTCTTTTATGAATAAGGAGTCTAGTCTTCCTTGCACTTCTGTTTAAAAGTAAACAAAGAGAAGTGAGTTTGAAAAAATAAAAAAATAAAAAATTTAAACAGAAATGGTAACTTAAATTAGTAGATGACAAGTCTACTATTGTAATGTGATGTCATAGATGAGGGTTTGTGGAAAGAAAGTTTACTTAACTACATCTATGGGCCGAATGAATAGAGATTTGTAAACTAACCCATAAGTTTATCGCATACCTAACGATTTCTGCATGTTTACTAGAAAGCGCCTACTTAAAATGAGATAGCAGTCGTGTAAGTGTTTCGTTTACAGTTACATAGCAATGTACCTACAGTAAGTAAGTAAGTATGTTCGTATGAGTCAGTGGCCAACTTGAGTTTTTAGGCCACCTAGTGTTACCTATAGCAGTGTTTAACATAGTATTCTTGCAGACTAAACTATGTATAGTGAAGAAGACGCCTTTCCAAATTATAGCGACTGGACTCTACAGTGTCGACTACAGGCTCACAGTAGCTACTAGGTCCGAATTTTTATAAAAAGCACTTTTAATGCACTTAACACCGGGTAAAGGTACAAGTTCGTAGCCGACTGCAGGCGACGTGTTCATGTCGTCGCGTTACGTCATAGCGACACGCCGCTCGTGGCTTCTTGTCGCTGCAGTCGGGTAACTATAATTGATCCCACTCATGGTTCCTACTGTCAATAGGCAATAAGTCAAAGTCAAAAATCTCTTTATTCAATCATATCACAAGGATTATTTTGAAACGTCTTAAAGCTATGTGAATTTACACCAGTTCCACGCGCCCCAGCCTAGAAGAATCTAGTAAACAAACTCGGCTGAGTTTATAGCTTTTTTTGATGATCCCTCTTCATCATAAAGCTTCAGTGTGGTGCCGTTCGGTGTTCGGTGTGTAATATTAGATTGACGAAGCTATGGCAGATAAATATATTTTTAGTGATAATGTTTGACGCTGGTATTCATTTTATTTTATTGTATTTAATGGTTTGTTTCTTATATAATATTATTGACATTTGATATTTATTTTGTTATTAATAATGTTATTTTAAAAAAATGATTTTAGTAGGTACGGAATTGTACAGATAATTATTATTTATGGACTTTGAAATTTTTTTTTTTTAAATTAATTTTATTTGTTTAAATTTTATTTTAAAATATGACATTGTTACCTTATTTAGTAAATTTTAAAATTTTGTTTTGTTTTGACGTATCTAAGTACATGCAACATGTGGAAAGATAAATAAAATGAAATTGAAATTGAAATATACTGATCTGCGGTCGGGCCGCTCGGCTCGTACAGCTTTAAACAACGTATCGCTATGGAAGGTATTAAATAGAATTACGTGAAAACCTTTACGTCTCGGCGGACGTCGACTGCAAATGCTGCCTGTAGTCGGCTACGAACTTGAACCTTAACCCCCCTGTTCAACTTTTACCAACCGTTTTTGGCATCCACGCTTTGAGCACCGGTTACTTACTCTGACATTTAATTTTGCTGTTGTGCTTCACTAAAGTTCTAGACTAGGTCTAAGTCTGTTGACATAGATATGTATAGAATAGTTTGATCAACTGTAATCACTGGTAAGTCTGAAATGAAAATAAAATGAAATGAAATCTTTATTTAGATCTTTATTAAACAAAATAAAATATGTACATAATTACATTACATTACAAAATATACAAAGTAGGTACATAAGAAACAGTTGAGCCATCTAAAGACCGTTACAAAATGAATTATTTATTGTTTGTGGAACTAGGTGTAAAGGTAGTTGGTAAAATTTTACATTTCTGTCAATAATTTCACTAGATCCTACTAAATGGCGTACAAACATTATGTCTAATGGTAGCTTTTATCACAAAAATATACCTACTAAAAAAAATTATAAGAAAAAAAACAAAGAAAATTACATTAATTAAAAGTTTAGGCATGCAAAAACATAATTAGAATGTCACTTATCTATGTCTTGTAAAAATTCGTCAGTGGAATAATATGCTTTTTCAATAAGCAATAAGTTGGCATGCTTATACTCCATCAAAGTTTCTTTGGCGCGTACTGCCGATGGTATTTTATTGTAGATGATTGGTGCCATACTGGATCTCTGGATCTCTGATCTGGATCTGGATCTGGATTGCTTTCAGTCCAAATGCAGACCAACTAGAGTAAAGAGAGCTGCGTAGTCTATTGGTAGTGAACCCGCCTTCTGATCCTAAGGTCGTGGGTTTGAAACCGGTCGTACACCAATGAGCGCAATACCACTGTTGTCAAACTCTACTCTACTGACTAAAAACAATCGTAAAGAAACCGGCATGTCCACAACTAAAAATCCAAGACTTGTGTCTAGAGTTCCGCATTGGGTCCGCGGTGTATAACTCTCGCTCGAGAATAGGCGCAGTATCCAGTATCTGTTTGGTATGTTTGCCTGATGTATTTACCCAGATTGTTATTGCAGAGAGAAAACAGTGTGTCTTCTAAAGAGAGAGTGGCCGGAAGGTCGAATTCTCTTTGCCACGGATGACCACATCATAGCCATCGAAGTGATAACCAGTGATAAAAGCGTGATGATCATTTGCGCTGATAACACCATGGCTTGTTATAGTAAGAAGGTTAGATTTTTTTATAGTCCTGCAAACGGATCTCGGCCATCGTGAAGTTAGCCGTTTGTGATGCGCAAAGTCAAAGTCAAAAGCTTTATTGCTCTATTCAATAAAATCACAAGGATCACTTTGAAACGTCCTACAAGCTAGGAAACAAATGACGACTCAGTTCGAAAAAGCTTCATTGCGCATTGAAACGGCTAGCTTCACGTCGGCCAAGATCCGCCGGTAGAACCTATACTTATCACTCGATTTTGTAATTTATCTAAAGCTATTTAGAAGCTATTTTCAAAAACACCGCCCGCCACCGCGGTCGACGCTTGCTCTGTGAATTTGCTGTATACTTATTTAAAACTATCTGACCCGCGAGGTTTCACTCGTGCTATTTTTTTGCAATTTTTCCCTGATTGCTCACCGTTCAAACTTTCCCTGGACTCTTACAAACATTTCAAGACCAAAATTAGCCAAATCGGTCCAGCCGTTCTCGTTTTAGCGAGCCTACTATCCCCGGACACTCAATAAAATGTATGTAGTCATGGTTGGCCCCACCCAATAATAGCAAGAGCGAGATAGCACACTTTTGCTCACGCTGGCATGTGCGCTTGCTTGATTCTACACAAAGTCAAAATAAACGCGTTAAGTAAGTAAAGGAGAGCACCGGTGGTCTAGTGGTAGTGACCCCGCCTTCCAATCCTAAGGTCGTGGGTTCAAACCCAGTCGTGCACCAATGGATTTTTCTGTTCGAAAAATTTATGTGCACAATGCCAGTGCTCTCATACGGTGAAGGAAAACATCGTGAGGAAACCGGCATGTCCAAGAACTAAAAATTCGAAAGACATGTGCCATCCACCAATCCGCATTGGGTCCGCGTGGTGGATTAAGACCCAATCACTCTCGCCTGAGAGTAGGCCAGTGTCCCAGCAGTGGGAACATTAGAAGGCTGTCATGATGATCATGATGAAGTAAGTAAAACCGGTGGGAGGAAGGAAGTGGCCATTCTGTACATAGTACTAATATCCGTTCTGTGCTATGAGCTTGTGGTGTGGCCTATGTATGTGACTGGTGGTTAATTGCAGGGCAAGAAGCAGTGGTCGATACAGCTGGATCACCGGCCGGTCGCGATGTCGCTGGTGCCGGTGCTGCGGCTCGGGGTCACGCTGACCGCCGTGGCCCTCGCCTCGGGCCACCTGCACTTGTACGACGCCAAGGCACCGAGGGACTCTCTCTTCGTCAGAGGTGCGTGACACAAGCAATGATGCCAAGGCACCGAGGGACTCTCTCTTCGTCAGAGGTACGTGACACAAGGGATGATGCCAAGGCACCGAGGGACTCTCTCTTCGTCAGAGGTACGTGACACAAGCAATGATGCCAAGGCACCGAGGGACTCTCTCTTCGTCAGAGGTACGTGACACAAGCAATGATGCCAAGACACCGTGGGACTCTCTTCATGATGCCAAGGCACCGAGGGACTCTCTCTTCGTCAGAGGTACGTGACACAAGCAATGATGCCAAGGCACCGAGGGACTCTCTCTTCGTCAGAGGTGCGTGACACAAGCAATGATGCCAAGGCACCGAGGGACTCTCTCTTCTTTAGAGGTACGTGACACAAACGATGCCAAGCCACCGAGGGACTCTCTCTTCGTCAGAAGTACGTGACACAAGCAATGATGCCAAGGCACCGAGGTACTCTCTCTTCGTCAGAGGTACGTGACACAAGCAATGATGCCAAGGCACCGAGGGACTCTCTCTTCGTCAGAGGTACGTGACACAAGCAATGATGCCAAGACACCGTGGGACTCTCTTCATGATGCCAAGGCACCGAGGGACTCTCTTCGTCAGGGGTACGGGACACAAGCAATGTTGCTAAGGCACCGACTCTTTTCGTCAGAGGTACGGGACACAAGCAATGATACCAAGGCACCAAGGGACTCTCTTCGTCAGAGGTACGTGACACAAACAATGATGCCAAGGCACCGAGAGACTCTCTCTTCTTCAAAAGTACGTTTTTTTTGTTTTACAGAGGGACAGACTGCGGGAAGAGACTTTGTTTTATGCTATCTATACTCTCTTTGATATAGTTTTTGAAATTATCATTTTCACTAAAAGGGATATTTACCATGATTTGTGTGTTTTTATTGATTCCCGATATTTCGGCGTAGTTATATGATTTCTAGTTAATCATTATGTATCTATCATGGTTCATTTACATCATAATTTACCATGATTTGTGTCTGAACACACAAATCATGGTAAATATATTTTTTTAAATAGTTTTTGTATAATGTACAACAACTGAAAATTGTATTATTCAGATGTGGCATCAGTAATGAAGTTCGGTCAATTGGGTCAAGAAGAACACGTGTTCATCATTATAACCGGAAGCGGAAACCTCACGCTGAAGATCTTGAAACGCACCGCGGACTTTACCGCGCACGCGGCGGGCTTAGAAGTGGCGCCATCTCTGCCGAGCGGACAGAAACCCTGGGTCATACCGAAGAAGTCCAAACTGTTTCTGGAACAGTCTGTGCGAGAGCGGGAAAACGCTATATGTAAGAATGAGATAGCTAGTAAACTATAAAATTCAGTGCGCGCGAGGTCGTCTTATTTATTAGTGGCGCCATCTCTGCCGGGCGGACAGATACCCTGGGTCATACCGAAGAAGTTTAAAAAGTGTTTCTGGAACAGTCTGTGAGGGAGCTTACTAAAGTTACACGTAATCCTTTCACAAGTTATTTAAAAGATTATAATATCCCAAAAATTATTTCGCCTCCAGCGGGATTTGAACCAATCCCAATGATTTAGTATTTATTTATTTAAGTATTTATTTATTTGGGGGTAGATGATGCGGTGTGGATTGTCCAGCATTATTATTATTATTATTATTATTATTTATTTATTATTCTTGAGTTATACAAACTTACCATAAGCTATTATATCGTTCAAGCGTGATATGTCTCGATAGCTCAATTGACAGAGCACCCGCGTATCAAGCGGTGGTTGCGGGCTCAAATCCCACCTAAGGCGAAATTATTTTTGGGATATTATAATATTTAGTATTCCCTTAGTGTGATGGACGAAAATAACCAATGTTATTTAATGGTTGCAGCTATGCACGAGTCGTTCCAACTGGAGCTGATAAGACTGCGGCTGACCGCCGCGAAGACGCTTCTAGATGCTCACGTCAAATCTGACAACTCTGTGGGCGCCGGCGCTATGGAATCCATGAGGCTCACTGCGGAGGTATCCTTATCCTTCTTCTACTTTCGTGTCGTTGTTACAACCTTAGTATAACAACACAGAGAAACGAAGTACTCGCACGCAAATTGTGACAATTTTTAGTGAGACTAGTTAGTCTCACTTGGTCCGCTCGCCATTTATCAACGTGAAGTCATCGATAAGAGTAGAATAGTTTTACTATATGAAAATAAATTCAATCTCGCATCTTATATCAATAAATATGTTTTCTATAATTCATGAGCCCTATATCATAAGGTAAGCACATTATTTACCTTATGAAATATGACTCATGAATAAAAGACGACCGATATGTGGCGCAGCGGGCGCAGTTCCGCCTGCGACGCGGAGGTTGCGTGTTCGATTCCCGCCGGAGTTCAAATGTTTGTACGATCTACAATTATTTGTCCTGGGTGTTCTGGTTATTTTCTATAAATAATAAAAAATATCTACTTATCTATGTATTATATTGTATTAAGTATATATCAGTCATCTAGTACCCATAACAGAGCTCTGTTTAACAGCAGCTTACCTTGGGGCTAGATGATGCTGTGTGGATTGTCCGGCATTCATTATTTATTTATTTATTTATCTGGCACTGCGGTGGTATCCACCAAGACAGACTCTTGCTCAAGAGACCACCAGGATGCGAACATTCCGTCCGCGTGCACTAGTCTTCAAGGTGAATTAAAAGTTGAAAATGCAATATCAAAAGAAGTGAACAACTATTGAACCACAAACATCTTAGCGTTCTTTTAAACTTTCGCGATCGAACACAACACACTATATTTTTATCATATTTTACTCTTGGTTGTTGCAACATAATATAAACATCGGGTGAAAGAATTAAAATTAAAAAAATATTACGCGATTTACAATAGTTATATATAATTATACAGGTATATCAAAATATCTTAAAGTTCATCTTCTTATGATTCCAGGTCGAAGGACTAGGCCCTGTGTTCCGAGTGACGCTGATAATTGAAAACACGTCATCAGACAAAGCCGTGATTGGTCTATCCATCCTGTTCCACGTTCATACTATAAACTACAAAGTCTCTAATCCATACATAAAAGTAAGTACCTATACTGAATTAGTGTCGATGCTTAGCCAACTAAAATTACGCGATATATTTTTATGATAAAAATATTTATGTGGCACTGCTATTTGATTACCGGCTGTTACATTGGGCCAAGAGTTGGGCCAGAATGTTGGGCCATAATATCGACAGAAGAAACACAGAAAAAATGATACTTTGGTTTGCCGGCCAACATTGGTCGCCAACTTCTAACATACCCAGTAATCACCAACATAGTCTACACGTTGGCCCAGCAGCACCTTTTGCCCAATGTGTACAGTCGGCATCATGGTCAAGCGTGGTGACAAAAGACATGAACGTTACGTCAGTTGTTCACATGCAAAAGTTTTGACTGCGCAGCTGTGACACCTTAGTTGTTCAGCTACATCTGATGTTTTTGTGTTATCTAACTAAAAGTATAAACCTTTAGGTATTGTTAGATAAGATTGCGTAGTACCATTATTATGATAAGCTACATTTATTGATATAAGTACTACTCAATGTGACCCCTTAATTTTTTTTCGACGTGTGATATCCACTTCCCAACCAAGATACAAACTGTATGACGTAGTTAACTATAATAAGTTAGCCAGCTAACCACATCTTTATATTGACGTGTGATAGGTATCCACTTCCCAACCAAGATAGCCACTGTATGACGTAGTTAACTGTAATAATAAGTTAGCCAGCTAACCATATCTTTATATTGACGTGTGATAGGTATCCACTTCCCAACCAAGATAGCAACTGTATGACGTAGTAACTGTAATAATAAGTTAGCCAGCTAACCACATCTTTATATTGACGTGTGATAGGTATCCACTTCCCAACCAAGATAGCCACTGTATGACGTAGTTAACTGTAATAATAAGTTAGCCAGCTAACCACATCTTTATATTGACGTGTGATATGTAAATATATAATATAATATAAACTAACTAAAATGGTTGCCGTCCTTTTCTATTGAATTAAAATACAAAGGACTGCGATAATTTTAGTTAGCTAAGTTTAGAAAATGCTACAACAGAATCGACACCATTGTATGACGTAGTTAACTTTAAGTTAGCCAGCTAACTACATCTTTCTTTTGACGTGTGATTAAAAAGAAGTGCCTTTTCAACCGACTTCAAAGAAGGAGGTAACCGACTGTATGTTTTTTTTGTATGTTTGTTACGCGATTTCTCCGCCTATTATGAACTGATTTTGATGGTTCTTTTTTTGTTTCATTGATAATTCTTTAGAATAGGTCCCATTTAAATTTTATCAAAATCGTTTTAGTACTTTAAGAATAAATCATAAAAAACGTGTCGACTACATTGTCGCGTACAACCACAATCAGCTGAAACATTTTTTAGGTTGAAGTGGGTTTTTGTTTTTTTAATTAAAAAAATAATTGTTGTTTTACTATTTTGACGACCAATGTGGCGCGGTGGGCGAAGGTCCGCCTGCGACTCGGAGGTTGCGGGTTCGATTCCCGCCTTGGGACAAATGTTTGTAGGATCTGCAAATATTTGTACCGGGTGTTCTGGGTGTTTTCTATGTATAATAAAAAATATCTATCTATGTATTGTATTGTATTAAATATATATCAATCATCTAGTACCCATAATACAGCTCTGTTTAACAGCAGCTTACCTTGGGGCTAGATGATGCTGTGTGGATTGTCCAGCATTATTGATTATTATTTATTTGTCCGTAACAAATCAATATTTTTTGCTTTCTTTCTTCTTTCTCTTTCTAAAAAGGTAATAATGATATTGTTCTAGGTGCCACTTCTATCTCCGGCCGGAAAACTCAAGTTCCCGACGAAAATCGAGGAAGTCTTCGATGAGAACATAAACCCGGACGTTTTCTTCCGTCCTGTGACAGGGCAAGCCGGGGACAGGTCGCTTGTTAAGATACTACTGCTCAAGGAGGGGAGGAAGAGCCCGGTGTTAGCGGCGACGGTCCAAATGCCCCCGACTGACCCTATGATGCTACCGTTCGATAAGTTGCAAACTGAAGATAATGCTTGGAATAATTAAGTAGGTTTTCAAACAGGGTGTGTTTTTTTGTGGTTATGGTTAGACCAAAGTTACTACTACCTACCACCTCGTGATAAAAATATAAAGTGATTTATTTTCAAAATTGTAGGTACAATTTCTTTGTAACATAACCTAACTACATATTAGATCTTAGATGTGCAAGGTGGGTTACCACATCCATGAGGATTTCCCCATCGAGAAAAAAGCATTATTGAAACAATGTTAGGTTAGTAAAGTTCTCTGTTATAGAGCTCGTCCGGGGAAGGACTACCACCATACCTATTTCTGCCGCCAAGCAGTAATGCTCGCATTGCTGTGTTCCGGTGTGAAGGGTTGGGTTTCCGGTACAATAAAAAACCTATCACCACACCCATTGAAACACTTTTTTAGCATAAAGTCTGTTACCTAATCTACCTAATGTAAAAAAGACCTTCAGTGCGTTAGACAGATACATGGAGATAATTTGTATAATAAGTGATTAATAATCAATAACTTATTGATAAAATACTTATTGTTTTATTCACCTACCCCACGTACCTAGCCAATTTCATCATGATCCGCCTTCTACTATTCTTTCTACCACGCGGACCCAATGTGGATTTTTGGCTCGTGTTTTTTTAGTTCTTGGATCATCAGGTTCCTAAGACGAAAAGCACCAAATAAACCATTGAAAAACAAGGTGATTTCATTGCTTAGATATTGATAATGATTATACAAGGAACTAATCTAATAACTCTAATTACGATAAATATGAATAATAGCTACGACACTGAGTCATAATCACCAATTAATAAAAATACAGGGTGTTTTAGACCTCTGTGTAGGTATATATTTGTAGGTAGTTATAGGTTATGTGAGCCTTATAACGTTACTTATGACAGCAAAACTAGTTGCATTGTAGATTTTCGACACATGCCACGGTGAAAGTGTCGTTAGTTGATCCCGCACCTGTAATTTTGCTGCCGTTTTTTTTTTATTATGTCAGCAAGTGACAAGACAATCAAGGCGACCACGCCTGACTATTACCACAGCTATTACAGATGCAGTGCCACCCATAGCTTAAAGTTTTTAAGTGTTTGCGAGGCACTGCATTGCGCTTATTAATTATTTTACGTTTTATTAGTAACCCTTTAAAAATATTTTTATTTATTTTATTTTATTTTGTTCGAAAAACAAACTGTTTAAAAAACTAAATATTAAACAACTTAAATAACTAAACACCAATAATATGATTGATACCCTTTATTGATACATTTTCGCTGGCATCCATTTGCCAACGGTTGGCAAAGTATTGGCAGATTGTTAGTTATACCTACCCCATTTTGTATGGCGAAAGTGTCAAAGCCATGGACTATTGAGCTAGGAGCAAAGTTAAATGTGTATGTGATTCTAGATGAGGTATTGAACTGTGAAAGTGTAGGTATAGGTAAATAAAATATATCACACTAATTTTATAAATACGAAAGTTTGGATGTAATGTTTAAGTATAACTTAAGAACACGAACTACAGCATTTGACTGCATTTAGGTATTAACTAGTTTAGTTCCCACTTCAGATGTCATGTTAGCTGTTATCCATATCTCTCCCAAACAGGGTAAATATTTGCAAAGCGAAACGCCATCGATCAGGATTCAGGAGTGGCTGCCACAGGCGCAGGTGTGTCGGAATTTTCCTATATTTTTGCAGATAGTACGAAGATAGCCAATTCTCGCGACCCATTTTAATCGCGATAAGAGTTCTAGTGCAGTGCTTTTTAGATAGGTAGGTCTAACTTTTAAACTCGCTTCTAGTCTTGCTTTGGTTTACCTATTTAGCCTTATGTCCTAGCTACTTCACCGAAAAGTTCGCAGATTGTGTCGAAAACATTAAACAATTCTAGATTTTTAATATCTGTTGACTCTTCCCAGAATGTAAGTTTAGTAAATTAATTACAATAAGCTTGAGTGAGTGTCTAGCTGTTATCTTCTTAATTATTACATTAACTGACATTCATGATTACCTACCATAGATTGGATTGACATAATTAATAAAACCATATTATTATTTTTATCATGTTGTTTTATTGTATTATTTCAGGGCTGCCCATAGTCGATTGCGTAGTCTAAAACAACAAAGTCAGCGACCGATATGAGTCCAAAATCATCAAGTTCATTGGAAATGGCCAGATATAGCACAGCTCTCAGAACCTACAATCGCTGTAGGTTCTCGAATCACGACTGCGAACCGCAATACGAATTGTAGGACTAACCTTGGGGCCCATTGCACAATAAAATACAAGTCCAAAATGCTAGTGATTTTGTATGGAGAAACGCTCTTATAGCTTTTGTACTTTATTATGCAATCGGCCCTTGGTCTACGTTATCATCGTATCAGCTACTATTCTACTGCTGGACATAAGGTCTCCCCAGCAGAGACTAGCTGTTATCTACAACGACCTACAGTGGCTTCTTGGAAGTGCCAGCCCTATGATAACGTCCAAAAATTCATACAAGTCGATGGGAATTTAACGTGATAGCGACGTGAAAATTATTCAGTATCCACTCCGTTCTCGATCTAGCTCGGCCTTGTGGTGAGTTTAATATAACATAAAAAATATTATTTTGTTTACACAGGTAAGTAGGTACCTACCTACATAAGTGTGTTATTTTATTGTTGTGTATAGGTCTCACAACGGATCTCGGCCGTAGTGAAATTAGCCGTTTCGATGCGCAATGGAGCTTTTTCAAACTAAATTGTCTTTGCGCATCACAAACGGCTAACTTCACGGAAGCCTAGATCCGCTGTGCGAACTATACGAAACCGTAAGATTATAGGTAGAGATGATTTTGTGAACACAATAATGTTTTTTATTTAAAAGCTCTTTAGTGATTTAGAACTATGCTCTGAGAGCATAAGTAAATATAGGTATTTATGGCATCAAATAGACCCAATCTTTACTTAAATTAGCACTGCAGCTTTAGATTACCTAGTAGGCATCTATATTTTTGTGTCAAACTAGTGGATAAGTAGGTAGGTAGGTAGGTCCTACTTAATAAATTATTGTCAAAAATATTACCTTTTAAAATGTTAGGTAGGTTTTCTTTAAGCTAAGGTATTTGTTTACAAAATATTTATCATTAGCAGTTTTTTATAACCCAAAGATTAGTTTGATATCGATGCAATATATTACTTATGTACCTACTTATTAGTATTTATCCACATTATCACCATGTAGGTAAGTAAATGAGTTTATGTATCTCTTTAACTCAGTGCGATTACCGAAGGCATTCTGGTGCCAGTAACAGAACTAAGTGGTGCAAATTGAATTTTAATAAATCACGTTAGCTAGGCTGGTAAGTACAATGTGAGCCGTATTGAGTATAATACCTACATAAGTACTTTTAACAGATCTCGGACATCGTGCGTTCAGCCGATGTAATCTTTGCGCATCGCAAAAGTTCCATTAAGCATCGAAACGGCTAACTTCACGATAACCGAGATCGAGATCGAGAGAGAGAAACTAGAGGTCGTTGGTTCGTTACCTGCTTGTATGTGAGTACCATTGTAGGCAGGTAGTTACTCGTAATGTATGATACACAGGGAATCCTACTGTGGTGCCAGGACTCAGGTACCCAGTTTTTCAATAACGTTTAACATTTTTCTTTTATTTCCAGATCTCAATCAACTCCATAACTAAACAGTCATGTCTCTCGATGAGGTGAGTTTTTTATTATTAATAAAGGGTATCCAACTCACATAAAATACCTACACAAAAAAAGGCCTATTTTTTAGTCTGAATGAAAAAGAAAAAAAAAATAGGTTGGTAAATGAACTTCTCTACATAATCCTTTTTTTAGAGTTACAAGACGACCAAGTCGTTGGTCAGGTTGGCATTGCTTTTTAATACAAGACTTACAATGACAGCAAAATTACAAGTGTAGGTACTACCTACCTATAAAAATATACCTACTAGTTAGGTAATAATATCGGTTCTGTGCTAACTACTATAGCTAACCAGATATAGCCTAACTATTTAGAAGTATTGAATAGATTTGATTTAGAGGTTATCATGATTCCCTTCATTAGATTTTAATTTCGTCATCAATGTGTTAGTAGATAATCTAACCCTATTCAGTAATTTTAGTAGCAAAATATTGATCTCCCTTTGGTTAGGCTATTGCTAACTTTTTGCCAACTTTGTTCATAGTGTAGAATGACCCGGGTACGGCTTTTCAAAAGCCATGACCACAGAGCCATGACCGAGGCTTTCAGGCTGCGTTTCCACCAGAGATGTGAGGGAAAGCCCTGAGTAGCCGAAACCGGCTAGGATGATTATAGGCTAGGATGTACCTACCTACCTAGTGTAAAATCTATTTTTTCTTTTTTTAAGATTTCAAGATATTTATTTGCATTTATTTTTTTAAGTTGGTAGATAGATAGGTAGGTGTTTTAGTTCGGGGCTAGACGCTGCGGGAGCTGCGTGAAATATTTATACCTAATATTATTTTTCACAGCAATTCAAGCAGGTGTCCGATTCAGTAAGGAACTGGAAGACTAAGCCGAGTGACGACGAGAACCTCGCTCTGTACTCCCTATACAAGCAGGCAGTCTCCGGAGACGTCAATATTCGTGAGTACCTACCTAACTCAATGCTACGAATAAAATTTAAAACAAAAACAATTCATAATTTGGCGGAGTACCTAACTAATCGCATAGCAACCGGTATTATATAGAAAAAACATTCAGTCAAATTGATAACCTGCTTTTTTAATGTCGGCTAAAAACAGATGCATAATCGAATCTTGACACTTTCAGGGCAAACTCTTGAACGCCGTATTGGAATTTAAAAGATATTTACAAGTAATACCTACGTGCTTTTGAATGAAAACCTTGCGCCAAATTCAACCTTGTTTTTAAGTACAATCCTAATTTAAATCGGATTGGATCAGCATTGTCAATTTATCATTTTAATAAAATTTGCGCAAGCGTCTAAAATCCAACTTTTCTATGTAGTTTGGGATATTTTCAGTTGACCAATCAGTGGACTTAAATAAAATGAGTGCTTAACACAGTGGCGCCAAAGTTTCCTCACTACACCACTGTCTATCTACCCTCAATATATCGTTGGTTACAGCCAAGCCCAGCGGTATCGTGGAGTCTGCCAAGTGGAAGGCCTGGACCGGGCGCAAGGGCATCAGCCAGGATGACGCCAAGAAGCAGTACGTTGACTTGGCCGGTCAACTTCAATCCAAATACGCGTAGGCTATCTGATACTGATTAGAATTTAAATTGTTGTTTGTAAATAAACTTTTACCTGTAAATTGTGTTTAATTACTACCTTGTTAATGTAGAGTTGGGCTAATAAGTAGAATTCTTTAGCCGGGTATCCACTAGAGGCAAACTCGGGTCGAGCAACCTCAACTTGTAACAGCCACAGCTTGAGGCTGCTCGCTCTGAAGCAAAGGCTCGAGGCACTTTGCGGATCAGATCAGCTAGAGGTGACTCGCCTCAGCAGGTAAAACGCAATGACACCAGACATGCTTCGAATACCTGATAAAAAGCTATGCTTACAAATGAGGAAGCCTCGATGGTGGATAAAAGATCCGAGGCGATACAACGTCCGTCTCCACGCACGGCTCAGACTCAGATTAAGTAGGTACTTAGGTACCAAATTAATTATATATAGACAGGGAGTCATTCCCGCTGTTAAGTAGCTAGCAGGACTACAATAAAACTAATGTCACACACACATGCTTAGAATAAGCATGCCTTTATGTAAAGTTAAACTATAGCATGCATCACCTGGTGGAGGACTCTTCAGCAAGAGTTCATCTTGGTGGGTACCACCGCAGTACCAGAATTCTCCCTCCAAGCAGTAGTGTGCAAGCATTACTGTGTTTAGGGCACTGTAGCAAGTGAAATTACTGGGCGAAAGAGACTCAACAACATTTGCTAACATAAAAAAAATGCAAAAAAAGTGAAGGAAGATGTAAAAATGCTTGTCTTTACGCAGTAGTTATGGAGTGGCACAAGTGCATACGTTGCAAGTTGCCTAGCAACATAGGTACTTTGACTTGACATTGGCAGTAGGTTGCAAAACATTAATTTTATCGTAGACAGAGAATACTATTTTAGAATTTTTATAGATAGACAGTTAGACATAGATTAAATTAAAAGAAGAAAAAGATGATTCTAAATAGACCGACATTTTAGAAATATGACAATTGACATGAGTACTGACTGCTGACAGATGACATAAATAAAAGAAGAAGAAAAAAAGAATTCTCAACCGGCCGCTTGTGTAGTTGTTTTGATTGCTCGTTCGTTTTGTTTTTCGTGACGTGAATATAAAAATATTAAGTAAGCAAAAACATACAAATATCATATCTCTGCTCTGTAGAAGTACATAAACATAATCTACTTACATCTAAAAATCCTATTTCTGTAAATACCCACCTACACAGTAAACCCATTTATTTTCCATCATTAATAATTAATGAATCTACTTTGCGTTCGTCCGTTGCTATCGCTAGCGCGACATGCTTTCGGCTTCATCGTCATCGTGAAGCCGGCGAGCGAGCGTCATGCATGAATCATGATAGCCCGATAACCTGTTTAGCTTTCTACCGCAGCGAGCTCGGTCAATCGAGTCAGTCAGTTCCTATACAGTAGTTGCTGTAACCGCTTGTTTTCACCGCTCTCCCTGTAAGTTCTATGGCGTGATACCTTCTGTAGATTTTACTCTTTACCCAAATGTTTTTATTATTAGATTATTAGTATTTAGTTTTCTAAATTCCTTGTGAAGGAATTAAAATTACTATCGTGGTTGTTTTTTCATGAAAGTAGCGGTACGCCGGTCATTAACGTTTCTGCATCAGTACAGTTAGGTATTCAGCTTGGATAGCTACATTTTTTCCACTTTCGAGTGAGTATTTGTGTAATTGTATCAATCTAATAATGATTTATGCTTCTAGGAACTTTGCTGATTCATCATGTCTCTCCAGGAGGTAAGTGTTTTTTTATGTTATTTGTACAAACTTGCAGGTAGCAAATGCCTAATAAGTAGAAGTGTAAAAAACAAAAATACTTTAATCTGTCACCTACCTACTCATATTGGCTGTTAGTCACGGAATAAAAAATAATAATTATTTATTACCTGGTCTATTAACATATACCTACCAGTTTAGAATGGAAACACAGATAGAAGGCAACCTAATAGGTACCTACTTATTTAAAATCTTGTTGAAGCTATACCATTATAGTATGAATTATTCATAACGCTTAAAATAATAAAATGTCCATTGACCCTATAATCAGAATCTAAATCATTGACTTTTATTAATGTTAGTTATAAGTTTTTAATTCATTTTTGTGTGCCCACCAATTTTTTTTTATTTTGACACGATTTGATATAAATAAACTAAGTATCAAGTTGTTTAACTGATTTTAAATGCCATGCCAGACCGTGACAGGTCAAATGTCTGCAACAGTTTTACCCCCTTATTCATAAAATAAACTAATTTTAGCAAATTGTTAAGTATTGGCAAAGAATAATGAACAAAGCGATAAATTTGAAAAACACATTTGCTATGTTTGCTAACAGTTTATGAATAAAGCTTAAGCTTTAAGTTCTGTGTGATGCCGTACTGTGCTTGTCAAACTTATTACTTTTAGGGCCTATTTCACGATCCTAGAGCAAATATCAAGTAGGTTAATTGCCAGTTAGTAATTATACCTGTCACCAAACTGACTGACAGATAGGGACCGTTTTTATGGCTGACTCGCAACGCAATAAGCCTACTTGAAGTTTACTCGACAATGGTGAAAGAAGCCCTTACCCAAATGTAGTAAGTAGCTAATTGGAAGTAAACAATAACTAAATATAAGAAAAACAAAAGGATTTATATACAATCGCTGTAAATGAAAAAATAATACATGTAAAAGTCACATTATGAAGGTGATTGAGTCCAAGTCACTGAACCTGTGGCTTGGACTCATGTTTAGCTGATTTAAGTTATACTGCTTCCGCGGCTTCGCTCGCGCATACATACCTACTAAACCTATAATATTAAAATTAAATTATTTCTACAGTGTTTTCTATAGTACATAAAGGAAGTCTTAAAAGATAATGTTAGAATACGTACACTTGCCGAAAATAAGTACATTATGTAATAATAATGAAGGCTACCACTTCCATGTTAAGTAGTTTATAGCCTCACTCAATTCAGATTGAGTAGCGAGAGGCTACGGGCTCGATCCCGTGACGTAACAAATGTTAAATGATCTGCAACTATCCCGTGACGTAACAAATGTTAAATGAACTGCAACTAAATTACAAAAAAATTAAAATGGTTTTAAATCAGTTTATCAGGTTCTTTACTTAGTTTTGAGCTAGATAGAGCTGTGTTAAATGTTTATTTATTACTAGCGACGTGCCTCGGCTTTGCACGGGCGCAATTAAGACTTAAGCACCCGTGCGAAGCCAGGGCGGGTCGCTTGTACTAAATATAGAATATTTTACTCAGAAATAATTAGAATTAGAATGTAGCATTCTAAGGGATTTTAGAAATCGAACCAGTACTTTTTGGGTTCAATCGTTACAAACAAAAATACAATTTAGATGTTTAGATTATTTATTAATTTCCCATATGATTTGCAGCAATTCGATTCCGCCGCCGCTAACGTGAAGAAGCTGAAGGCCCTGCCCAGTGACAATGACCTCTTGGAGCTGTATGCGCTCTTCAAGCAGGCCACAGTCGGTGATTCGGACCCAGCCAGTGAGTACAAGTCTATTTTTTACCTAGTGGTAGGACTCATCAAGCAGGCCACCATTCGGTGACTCGGACCCAGCCAGTGAGTACTAGTCTTTTGTTTATCTAGTGGTAGGACTCATCAAGCAGGCCACCATTCGGTGACTCGGACCCAGCCAGTGAGTACTAGTCTTTTGTTTACCTAGTGGTAGGACTCATCAAGCAGGCCACCATTCGGTGACTCGGACCCAGCCAGTGAGTACTAGTCTTTTGTTTATCTAGTGGTAGGACTCATCAAGCAGGCCACCATTCGGTGACTCGGACCCAGCCAGTGAGTACTAGTCTTTTGTTTACCTAGTGGTAGGACTCATCAAGCAGGCCACCATTCGGTGACTCGGACCCAGCCAGTGAGTACTAGTCTTTTGTTTACCTAGTGGTAGGATTCTTCAAAGCAGACCACCGTCGGTGATTCGGCTTGCAGTTGATTCGGACAAAATTTATTGGGGACCCCCAGCCAGTGAGTACTAGTCTTTTACCTCTAATGGTAGGACCACCGCAGTGCCAGATATTCTGCCTCAAAGCAGCAGTGTGCAACGTCTGGCAATATTTGCTTACGTCTGATAAATTTGTTAGAACTTATCTACAGGTCGTATTTTACAACCAATTTAACTGGACAAAACTTGGTATAGGTACAATCTGTGTACAAAACAGCTTTTACGATTTTAAATATTTTTGTCGTTGGGGATTTTTGATTAGAGGGAAACATTTTTTTAATTTTATTTGAAAAGTTATTTTTCTCTAAGTTGGTGTCATAAAAATTTTGGTGAAGGTCTGATGAGGATCTTTGGCGTGACGCAACATAGCTCAAAATGCAGTAAATTGCTCGCTTTTAAATTTTGTGTCGCGAGGTTTTCTGTTTGAAGACCTACTACTTAGTAATAAGATATATAAGAGCACTGGTGGTCTATTGGTAGTGACCCCGCCTTTCGATAGGTCGTGGGTTCGAATCCGGTCGTGCACCAATGGATTTTTCGCTACGAAAAATGTATGTGCGCAATGCCAGTGCAGTACGGTTCACGAAAACATCGTGAGGAAACCGGCATGGCCAAGAATTAAAAATTCGAAAGATATGTGCCATCTACCAATCCGCATTGGGTCCGCGTGGTGGATTAAGACCCAATCACTCTCGCTTAAGTACTCTTAAGCGAGAGTGATTGGGTGGTCCCAGCAGTGGGAACATTAGAAGGCTGTCATGATGATAATGACTATGACCTAGTAATACTTATTATAAGGTATCTAATCTAGCCAGTTGTTTGTTACCACCTGGACATTTCATGACATCCATAATACCATAATTACAAATAGTCTAATCTATTTCTAATAGCATGGCTTCTACAGCCACAGTAGGGTACCTACCTACCTATTTCTAAGTCGACTTCAATAACTTATCATTTGCTAATACCTAACCTACCTTCGACCATTGAATTATAAGTATCTTACGAAAAATTACTATAATCCCTGCATACGTAGTGGAAAACCGATCATCCTACGATAAAGTACTAATCAGAACGTATTTATCAATAAATCGGTGTTTTATAATCACTGACTAAACGCACTCCATCATATTAATGGAACGGATTTAAAAATAATAACGAATTTGTTAATAGATATCTTTTTGCGCGCGTCATTTAAATGTTAGTTAGACTGTACTACAAAATAACTAACTCGCGGGGTGACTATCTAAAGATAACAGACGGGTCATTTATCGTTCGTTTTCGTCATTTGGCACCTTTCACTCGAAATGAAACGTTTGAACACAAAAGGAATGAATTGTGTCAAGAAAAATGAAGCATTCTCTAGTGAATATTCACTCGAGTGACCCATCTGATCACCTTTAGGCTGCGTTTCCGCCAGAGATGTGCGAGGATGTGTAGCGAGCGAGGGATGTTTGTTAGGAACCAATAGAATCGCTTCATTTACCTAGTCTCGCTCTGACAGCTTCAATGAAGTGATTCTATTGGTTCCTACAAACACATCTCTCGCTACACATCGTCGCTTAGCTCTGATGGAAACGCAGCCTTAGGAGCCACTCGCATTGAACGCATTTTCTCAATCGCATTGTTTTGACAGTTTTTTGGTTAGGTATATCTGTCAAAAGTGCAATCGACAGTATGAGTTCGATGGAGCGACATGTCGCTTACCCCACAGGTTGAATCAATGAGCGTTTCCGTCCTACACATACTCGTAATATAACCACATACTACTTACTAGTAACTATAGCTAACTAACTGCACTGTGCGCGCCCCGCGTTAATGTAAGTAAGTTGGTATGAGTCAGTGGCCAACTCTGGTGACAGAGTTTTTAGGCGGTAGAATAGATTTTAATTATCCCACAGAAACATTAATCTTTATCGGGATAAAATTAACCTAAGATGTGTTAATCCAGGATTATTCCCATATGTCACCTAGTTTTGTCCCTTTCTGCAATCCAGCTATGTTTATGAAAAAAATCATCTAAATCCGTCCAGCATTTAAGCACACCTTAGGTTCTAGGCTAGGTCCTACGGTTAAGCCTTTTTTTACCTAGCAGGTATATTCATAAAAAATCTGCGTTTCTCAGACATAAATGATCATGTAACTGCATAATTTATGTGCTACACGTAGTAATTATCAACCTTGTTTGAAATGTACTTGGACTGTGACACGGAGGCCTTGTGTATAAAGTTATGATGATCATTAAAATACAAAGTAATAATTATTTTTGAATTTATTTATCCGTATTAGCTATGCCCCGCGGTTTGGCGGTGCTATCCCACAGGAATAGTTAATTGTTCCGGGATAGAAAAGTAGCTCTGGTGCTACACCGAATACTGAGATATCGAGATACTGTATGGATGAGTTTTGTTTTCCTAAAGTTATGCCTATAATACTGAGATATCGAGATACTGAATGGGTGAGTTTTGTTTTCCTAAAGTTATGCCTATAATACTGAGATATCGAGATACTGAATTGGATGAGTTTTGTTTTCCTAAAGTTATGCCTATAATACTGAGATATCGAGATACTGAATTGGATGAGTTTTGTTTTCCTAAAGTTATGCCTATAATACTGAGATATCGAGATACTGAATTGGATGAGTTTTGTTTTCCTAAAGTTATGCCTATAATACTGAGATATCGAGATACTGAATTGGATGAGTTTTGTTTTCCTAAAGTTATGCCTATAATACTGAGATATCGAGATACTGAATTGGATGAGTTTTGTTTTCCTAAATTTATGTAAATGCCTATTATGAAATAAACATAAACTGCTTATTTTCGTCGGGTGTTAAATAGTGACACAGTATTTTTTTTTTATTAAGGATCTTATTTTATGACCCCATTTTAACCTGTTGGTACTACAGTCTATTGCCTTAGTTATAGTGTGCAAACAGCAAGATTAAATACAAAGTCACCCCTTGACCCACAGTCCTAGGTCCAAGTCTCAAGCTATTGTTAACATGCAAAAATCTCAATGCCATTCGAGCAATTTTAGTATAATTGTTAGTATGCAAATACGAGTAGGTAAACTCTTACTCATGCAAACTTACTTAGGTGATGGTGTGGATTCTGTTGTAGCATTTTTTTTTTGTTGAATATAGTCAAGCGTTTGACCACCATCACCACTTACCATCACCTGATGGTAAGTGATAGTGTGGTCGATGATGGATCACGCTTGTCTAGAAAGAACCTGTTCACTCTAGCCTTGAAGACTCCTAAATTGTATTGGTCCGGAAAAACAGACCCCGGCAACGAATTCCATTCTTTACTCGTGCCAATGAGAAAAGAGGATGAAAAGCGTTTCGTTCGGCATGGTGGGATGTCGACCAGATATGGATGGTACGCTGCCTTACGCCTTTTGTGTTGTATTCTAAACTTGGCTAACTGAAATTATCGCGGTCCTTTGTATTTTAATTTATTAGAAAAGGACGTCAACAAGTTTAGTTTAGTTTAGACGACGCCAAGCAGTAATGCTTGCATTGCTGTTTTCCGGTGTGAAGGGTTTTTTATTTTTTTATATACAACTGAAGTGGCATCCAAGCGTACGGCCCACAAGATGGTAAACGGTTACCGCAGCCTATGAACGCTTGCAATACCAGACGTGTCACTCGCGGGTTGCCACCTTGAGGCTAAGATCGAAAGCCTCATGTGCCAGTAATTTCACCTGAAACCATACCCTTCACACCGGAACACAGCAATGCGAGCATTACTGCTTGGCGGCAGAAATAGGTATGGTGGTAGTCCTTCCCCGGACAAGCTCTATCACAGAGAACTCTACTACTCTTATGGTATGGTTTCAAGTGAAATTACTGGCACATGAGGCTTTCGATCTTAGCCTCAAGGTGGCAACCCGCGAGTGATATTTCTTGTATTGCAAGCGTTCATAAGCTGCGGTAACCGCATACCATCTTGTGGGCCGCACGCTTGGTTGCCACTTCAGTTGAATAAAAAAAAAAAGGTTACAACAGAATCGACACCAATGCCCGTTTAAGATGAAGCCAAACTTCACTGCGTGTTGTGGTGACTCGTTTGTCCTGAATCCTGACAAAGAGTACGGTGCCTAATACTCTGGTTTATTATGCTTTATGGTATTCCAGGTCCAGAACTATTGGCACAGAACAAATATTAGTATAGTTCGCACAGCGGATCTAGGCTTCCGTGAAGTTAGCCGTTTGTGATGCGCAAAGACAATTTAGTTTGAAAAAGCTCCATTGCGCATCGAAACAGCTAATTTCACGACGGCCGAGATCCGTTGTGAGAACTTGCTATGACACGCTTCATTCATCCAAATCGGCTTGGCCATTACATGCTGGTCTATAAAGTCATGGTGTATTTTTTTTGTCGTCAGGGATTTTTGATCGGGGGTTGCCACATAAACTTCCTCCAAAAAAGACAAAAAAAGCGGAGATATCCTAATGCTGCAGTGATTTTGATAGGTTTTTTTTATTTGGTTTTAAGGTTTCACATAAATTAAATAAATATATTTTTTTTAAATAATGCTGGACTGAATCCACACAGCATCATCTAGCCCCAAGGTAAGCTGCTGTTAAACAGAGCTGTATTATGGGTACTAGATGACTGATATATACTTAATACAATACGATACATAGATAGATATTTTTTTTTATATATAGAAAATACCCAGAACACCCGGAACAAATATTTGTAGATCGTACAAACAATTGACCCGAGGCGGGAATCGAACCCGCAACCTCCGCGTCGCAGGCAGACCTGCGCCCGCTGCGCCACATCGGTCGTCAAATTCAATTGGTTTAGGTTCAGCGTGATGATCAGAATAGCTTCAAAAATGCAGTAAATTGCTCACTTTTTAAAGTTTGTGCAAGGTTCACAAAACTATTAGTTTTAGTAGAGTTTCAAAACTTTTGTCCTTTTATAAAAAGAATGATAAACATTTTAGATATTAATTTATATTTTTCTTTGCAGACAAGCCCGGTATGCTCGACCTCAAAGGCAAGGCTAAGTTCGAGGCGTGGACCAAGAAGAAGGGTACCTCCAAGGAGGACGCACAGAAAGCCTACATCGCCAAGGTAGAAAGCCTCGTGTCTTCTATCGGTCTACAGTAACCTACCAAACCCTGCCGCAAATAAAAAAAAACATCACCAAGCAAGAAATTGCGTATTTCAGAGTTCAAGGCATTTTAGTCTTTTTTTTTTGAGTGGAACGGACCATTCCCTCTGTAATTTTTCGTAATTTCGGTTTGGAACTTTTCGGAAAAGACTAATTGCCGTCCCACTCATACAATATGTTATTTATTATTATAATCTCGGTTTAGGCACAACTAGCTATAAGTTATAACATCACAAAGATATTTTTTTTGTTATAAAGTTTATTACACAGTTTGTGGTGCGCTTCCATTGCATGTTTATATTTTGTTGAGGAGCTTTTTTATAAATGAAATAAACCAGTTTCTAAATTAATCTACTATTTTATTTTACGCGAGGGTATACAAGGACATAACTATTAAAACGGATTACCTATGTTATATGTACGAACAATGTTACTAGTAATTATGTATTAATTATCTAAAGCTAAACTAATTACCGCGGTAAAGCAGTTTATCTACCTACCTATTTCGTATCAACCTAATCTAAACAAACTAACCAAAATGGTCGAGCTTGTAATCGGTCGATCGAAAGAGTCGTGCTAAAGAGGACGGTGCCTAATCAATACCAAAATAGAAGTGTAGCTTTCAATAATGTAACACTTGATTGAACACACAAATGCTTCATTTCCTATCAACAGTACCATGTAGTCATTAATAATTTTAATGGGACGTGTGTTTATGTTCATTTTTTTATACAATTAAAGTGGCAACCAAGCGTACGGCCCACAAGATGATAAGCGGTTACCGCAGCCTATGGACGCTTGCAATACCAGAGGTATCACTCCGGCCACCCTGAGACGTAGTTTGAAAGTCTTATGTACCTGTAATTTCACCGGAAACCATACCCTTCGAACCGGAACACAGCAATGCTAAACGTTACTGCTTGACGGCAGAAATAGGTATGGTGGTAGTTCTTCCCCGGACCAGCTCTTGTGAAGAACTCTACTACTCTTTAAATCATAGCCAATAGACGTCCACAGCTGGACATAGAACTCCAAAGAGTGACACAGATCTTGAGCCTTCACCATCCACCGGCTGCGATTGCTGAAATGTCATCGGTTTATCGAGTTATCTTACACTTCGTTTCCAGTTCGCGATGGCCATTCGAGAACCTTTATTCCCCAGCAGTTATCGGTTCGCGAGCGAATGGCTATGCTCACTGAACAATAAATTATGTAGGTTTTTAATTATGTAAGTATCTAAGGTATTATAATTTATTGTAAGTACGCGTGTTTACAAAAAATATTTAAATAAAATATTCTATCAGATAACTAATTCCCATTGTACAAGCTTTGCTTAGTTAAGGCTAGATAAGCTATCTAGATTTATGAGAACCATATCGATAATATGTTTTAGCAGGTACTTGTCCTGCTTATCGGAAACTGGAAGTTAGTTTTTACGTAACTTTTTTTTTTCTTTTTAATTGATTTGGTTCTTCTGAATTTTATACAACCAAAAAACTTAGCTCATAATAAGGTAGGGAGGGACACTACAAATAGTAAAATAAGTACCTACTTACATAAGGTAATACAATTATTGCAAGTGGGTAGGAGGTAGGTAGTCATATTGGTCATAATGTAAGCTCAGAGAGCTAATTGCAAGTTTTTAACTCCGTGAGTCGCCATCGAAGTAGGTGGATGTTAGCTCGGTCAACAATGTAACAACAGGGTACTGAACATGACGCGCGAACATATCGCAAATCACAGGGTGAATTGAAAAACCTACAATTAAGCCCTAGGCCATACAGAATAGAAGTAAAACGAGGACGTCACGCGGACGCGGCGCCTCTTTATTTAAAAAAGACGGGGGCGGATACGTCGCTTACTCGTCTGCGTGTCTGCGTCCTATTGCAAAACATAATAGAAAGAACGGGACACGGGTGCGACCGGGGGACGCAGGAGTCCCGCGTCTCCCGAATGACGAAAACCATAATGCCACCAGCTCTCGCGACGCCCCGCCGCCATCTCGTCTTTGCCCTGTCTTTGCTAAATGTTTCTAAAAGTCGCGTTTTTTAAAAGACGGGGCAGGGCCCCGTCTGCACCTTTGTCCGCAACGCGTGTCTTACGTCTTTTCTGTATGACCAGCTCCTTAGGCCTAGGCAAATATAAAATAGGAAAGGCAACGGCATTTCAAATCTTAATTCACATATCCAATAATCCCACAGGCAACATTAGGTCCCGAGGTCCCTGTCAAGGCACTGTCCTCTGTGCTGGACCTTCCATAATCATCTTCACCTTTGGAGATGGCGAACGACCGGCCAACGATGGACCTTGGCCCCGCCAGTGATATCAAATGGTCGATAATCTTTACTGCGACCGGGGCGCCCTCTTCAGCTTTAATGTTTCCCAGGTCTCCTACATGGCGGACGTTGTCACGTGGTCCCCCATGCCGACCCTGAAAAAAAAACTTAATTACGGTCTGAGGGGCCAAAGTATTTGTTTCAGTGGGTTTCAGTCTAGTAAGTTCTGGCTTAGGCTCTGTAACGACACCTAGTGTTTTTTCTACATCTAATATTAATTATCCATACGTTTGTTATTACTACGGAGGTTGATATTATGGTAAGATAGGTAATGTTGTTAGTTCAGCCGCGTGTCGATAGATGGCGTTATCGTAACCAGAACCGGGCTTTATACCTATTAACTCCTTGGATGAAGCATTGACTCTCCCTCCCTGTGTTGTGGGTATTAAAAACTACGAGGAGTTACTATGGTAATAGTACCATAGTAACTCCTAGTGTACCTAGCTAGTGTACCTACCTACATAGGTAGGTAGGTACACAAGCTAGGTACACAGCCAGCCCTCGAACAAATATCTGCAGCACATACCTACAAACATTTGCCCCTCTCGCGTCTCAACTGGACACTCATCTACCGCGTGACTGAGGTGGTCATGGTCTCAATCATCATTACAGCCATCTAACGCTAACTGCTCCGACACTGACATACTCTCAAGCAAGAGTGGTCGAGTGATCGGATCATAATCTATCAGTGCAGATTGATTGAGTGTCTTCCGAATGTTTAGTTCTTGGACATGCCGGTTTACCCACATGTAGGTATGTACGTTCGAGTTCCTATTATGTAATAAGTACTTACATAATAAGCAATAAAATGAGGTCCAATATTCTTGCAATTGTCTTTAACATCCCCTGTCTGGTGGATATGTACTCCATGTAGCCCGGGAGCCAGACCCGTGATGTTCCCGTCGATGGTGACGGGACCATTCGGTATGATCTGCGTGAACACCAGGTCACCAGATACTCCAGACTCCTCGTCCGCTATGAGGTGGACCACGGCTTGGAGACCAGGGCCTGATCCGTGACCCTGAGGAAAGTTACATAAAAAATCCCGAATGAAGAGTTGTTAAAATTAGGATAACTAAAACAAAATAAATCTTTGGTACTTTTACTTTACGGTAAACTTTAATTCGAAAAATAAAGAAATATTCGCGTTTAGAACCACCTCCGTTTTCGGTTAAAAAAATATATTTTGAAAAAAGATAGTTTAGCAAAAAAGAGCATTAAGATTTGTTAAGTATAAGTATACAAAAATGTTTCAAAAACTGAGATGTGTGTGGCTCTAAGGAATTGTTTACAATAATTAATTGACTTGAGTAATCAATGATGGCCACCGACTCATACGAACTTACTTATACTTTATTTGATAATATTATTCTAATGGTGATGGTATTATATTGATATGGGATGGCTGTTTGTTATTATGAAATCTAAAAATTAATAACACAGACGCGCGTTGAACTCTTTTGTGTTTTCATCCCTCTACGCCGTGCGCCTACGGGGATGGATTCAGGTAATTTCTTCTGGAAATTACGAACGCGCCTGAATCATTGCAATTTGAATCTTATATCAATGACATAAAATTTACCGGACGAGCAGTCGTGTATTATAGTTTTTTGTTGGCGCGCTACGAGCTACGTAGTGCTTGCGTAGCGCAACGCGAAGCCTGTGGCTACGCTGCCGGAGCCAGACAGACACTATTCATTTTAGATAACTCTTGCGCAGTAATAACAAGAGCTTCCACATACCACAGGAAATAATAATAGTAGCTTGCATAAAATTAGCAGCTTACTCTATGCATACAAGATTCCGCTAACAAGGCTATATTGCAAAAATTTAAAATATGCAATTAAGAAGTAAAAAAAACATACACAATTAAGTTTATGGCTACACAAAAAAATTGGACTATTTTAGCATGTTTGTAAAAACTTGTTTAGTTACTTTTTTTTTAGTTTAATCGTGAGTAAGGCATGAGGAAGCGGTAATTAGGAACCTGTCAGTTTGACTTAGCTTGTTTGTATCATCTTAGGCCTACGGACCACGCGCTACAACCATATTTAATATTATTATAATAGTTCTGCCAAAGATTTCTAGTTCTGCGTAACCTTCACTTATCATTTATATTCTACAAGTTTACATAAACTATTTTAGAATATCTATTACAAAATGAACTGTTGGATATTCAAGCCTCAAATAGGTATTATCTACGCCATTAGCATCTTAAAAGGGTTAAAACCTTTAGCAATGTTCTTGCAGACACTATAAAATGCAGATATTTATGCATTACGATAACATGCCTTGCTTATATACCTATTTCCCTAACACGAATTCCTAGTTTTCATTTACAGAAATGTACAGTTATATTCATTCAAAATAGGCACTACCTATGACTCGATTGGTACAATATAAGTCGGCTTTTTGCGCTGTGTTGTGGGTTTGATTTCCCAGGACAAACATTTGATGAACGTAGATATTGGTTTTGTGTTACTGTTTTAAATATTAATTATATATTTTATTATCGATTATATAGGGTTCCAATAGCTTTGCTTAGTTTGCGGCTAGATGGCACGGTTTGAAATGCCTTCCAAAGTATAAAAGACGCAAGCGTTTCTAAAAAATTTAGAAGCGCAGTTTTTTATTTAATTGTAGCTTATAGCCATAGCTAACTAGCCTTGGCACATCTTGCAGTCATTATTAACACGCGACGACGACGCATTGACAGATTATGTCAATTAAAATTAAAGATGTATGTTTACATTAACCATTTTGTTACCTACCTTAGATTAGAATAAATATTTTTAAGTGTAAGTACATTATGTAAGCTGTTATTAAAAAAGCACCTAAGTTGAAAACTTTTATGTAATAATTATAATATGATAGTACAAAAACTTTCTTACGAGTGCCACTGATGCACTTGTGGCAAAAAAAAATTGACCTGAATTGATTTATGTGTATAAATATATGTTGAATATATGTTGTCAAGTGCTCAAATTTCTTTATTTTGCTTATAATTATTAATTCGCTAATTAGCTATTTTCATCGCTCTATCGGATGCTTGAACGTGATCACCTCGGGTGCAAGGTCGGAAACTGCGAGCAGGAATTGCAATATATTTTGGATGGGAAATGGATATGTGATACAAAGTTACTTCTAAATTATACAAAATATGATTAAAAATGTTATGCAGGACTGATGTAAAACTGTTAGGTTACAATTATCTTTAGAGTAATGTAATAACCAATGAAAATAAACCGTATCGTAAATGTATTTATCAAAGTTAATTTCAATGAATGAAAATATCTGAAAAATAGTTTATACTTTTGTGCTGAGTTTTATAGTTTTAGTGTTTCTGTTATTGAACAAAAGTTTAAACCATAGACAATTGGATGGATAGAAGGAGGCTGGGTGACGAAATTCACCTGCGTAGGTTTAGGTTACCAGCACCATTGATGGTGACTGCTACAGTCAACATGCATGACCCCATAGATTCCAATGATATGAGAGCAAACATTATAATTTATCACTTACAAAGGACAAATCAATTTGTTTTTCAGAGCGGCTTCCGGCGGAAATTGGATACACTGATTGACCGAGATCCTAAAAATAAAATTTAGCATTTGAGTGACCTACTTTTGAATCATACGATACCATCACCTTACCTATAATACCGTATAAATTACCGTAACTTAAAATAATCCTTCATTATCATAATATTGTAACTTACCTTTATTATAAATAAGAGAACAAAATAAGTAAGTAGTTTCGGGAAATAGAATAAAAAAAGAGAAAACAAGTACGTTTGATGGTACTTAGTTCCGAGTTACGGTAGTTAGATTAAAATCAGAATCAATCATTCAAGTTCAACCAACTCGGAACAGTAGCAAAAACTACTGAACACTTCTCAGAATTTATTGCACTTAAAATAAAATCTATAGCACTGGTGGTCTAGACGTGACCGCGCCTTCCGATCCTAAGGTCGTGGGTTCGAAATAGTTGCGCACCAATGGGTTTTTTCACTCAAAAAAATTAAGTGGGCAATGCTCTCAAAGGGCGAAGATGGATGTTTTTCTTCGCGGATTGGTGGATGACACATATTAAGTCATATGTACCATCCACCAATCTGCAATCCAAGGTCCGCGTGCGACAAAGCCTTTTTTGTATTCAATAAAAAAAAAAAAAGGTCCGCGTGGTGGATTAAGACACAATTTCTCTCGCTTGAGAATAAGCCAGTGTCAGTCAGAACATTAGAATACTGTCAATATTATAACAAAATAAAGCACTCACGTAAAGATAAGGTTCCATGTAGACCTCATAGACGTTGCTTTGATAGTCTTCTACCGCCGGGAGAGCCTTGATGATCAGATTGCGTCCATACCCTGGGACCCCTTGCAAGTTCTTCCCTTTGAGAACCGACACCAGCCAGAGTAGCTGACCGCAAAAAATATAAAGTCGCAAATTCATATTGCAAACTGGAAATTAGAATACGTGCAAACTACACCAGCGCCCAAGTATCAATGATTTCGAGTTCGTTTCAGATTATGTTTTTTCCTTGATAGGTGAAGTAGTTGTCATTACTGGGTCTTCGTGAGCCGCTCAAGCGGTAACCGACCATGACGTAATGATAACTTAGACACGGCATTGTCGAATGAGATGGTGGATGTAGGAAGCTTGCGAGCGTGACTGGGATCCTATACGATTGCCTTCAAAGGCTTATTATAATCGCTGTGTTTATGAGATGTTTAATTATTTATTGTATTTAACTTAAACACGATTGTAATTAATTTTATTGTCAAATGTTGATGGGATAGCATCATTTTAATAGTTTAGAAAAATAAGCCTGGTTATATAACTACATCATCATCATGACAGCCTTCTAATGTTCCCACTGCTGGGACATTGGCTTACTTTCGAGCAAGAGTGATTGGATCCTAATTCACCACAATATCTTTCCAATACGACACCATATCTTTTAAATTTTTATTTCTTGGACATGCTGGTTTTTGTCAAGATGTTTCCTTCACCGTATGAGAGCACTGGCATTGGGAACACATTTTTCCGAAAATAAACTGGTGCACTGGTTTCGAACCCACGACCTTAGGATCGGAAGGTGGAGTCACTACCACTAAACCACCAGTGCCCTACTAGACTACCAGTGCTCTTCTACATTACTACTACGAATACTTATAGGCTTGACTGTTTGAAGATGAATAATTATAGGCACCACTCTACTGGAAGTGTTTTTGTGGTAATACTGCACGAGTATGTTTGATTATGTGTATTGTTTCTGGTTTTGTTTTGTAAACAACTTCTTGTAAGAACCTTTGCCTTTATCGTACACACGTCGTTTAGACAGCAATTTAACCTAAGAACGTCAATTGTTATTTTTAGCTTCTTGGTCATCATTATAAGCTTTAATTCTCAGGGTTTTACTCTACTAAATTGTTTATTCGGTTCCTATAGGAATAAGTAAAATAGGTCCAAGTCTCAAAGTTTTAAGAAAAAATAACAACCTCCTTACACAATTGCTATTATACAAGCCACATACAAAAACGAGAAAATCCCACTGACAAAATGTCAATGTCAAACGTCAAAATCATGTAGGTGCTCTGGGGTGTGATGAATCGTGACTTCGTTTACGATCTCCCCGAAGGCCCTAGCGCTTGGTCCAGGGTATCAGCCACCCTGAACCGATGGCTCTGGGGTGCCCTGTGCTGTGGGGTGCCAGGCATACCATGCTACTTCTGCACGTGTTGCGAGAAGCTGGACGATGTCGATAGAGACAGACCGCGAGTCAATCGTATGTATTCAGCTTTTCTAGGTGAGTAGAGATAGACTTTGGATAGAATGCTCTTAGAGTCTATTTCACCACACTCCTTGAACTCTATCTTTTCTCTTTTTCTAAATATTTATCTTAGCGTCATTGCTGAGTGAAAAAAACACACTTTATCAGCAAATGAAGACCATGTTCAAACGCGTATTTTCTACATTAAAAATATCGATCATCATTGAAAACAAACACAGACAGTTTTTTGATGACTTTGTAACTTTTAGCAGTTATATAGCAAGAAATTTCTGAATAACTGTTCAGTTATTAATGCAAAAATGAGACCACATTCCGGATCTACATAGAATTAATATTGAGCTGTTACAAAGCTCAGCCATAATATTCTTGAAAATGGTCATAAGATCATTTCTTTATTATTTTAGTTTATAAAATGCCTAGTAGCCAGTCTTATAAACCTACCAGACTTTTCAGAATCAACTGCCACGAATGAGCGAGTGTCCCGCCCGCACCGGCCGCACGCCCCACGAGGTCGGAAGTCAACTCCTGAGATGCTATCGGCAGTTCGCTGTGCCCTCTCTCAGCTACAGGGAGATACGGTCCCTCCACTACCTGCCACGCAAAAGTCGGTGGAAGCAAACGCCCCCGAACCAGGTTGAGGAACGGAGTGTGTTCTTGTTAAGATATTCTGGTTGAGCAGCCTGGTTTACAAACCCTCCTGGATATTGAGGTTCCCCACACTTCCACGGACAATGGACATCCGTTATTCATAGATTTTTAAGTTTTTTTAGTTAGCAATCATGATATTTTTGGGTGAATTTTGGATAAAGTTGTACATAATCAGTGCGAGTTTTATTTCAGCGTTTTTCAAATTGTATTTTAAAATCAGATCATGGAACTGTGAGTACTTAGGTAACACTGTAGTTTAATAATGAGTAGGTACTCTTTTTGAATTACGAATTTTCATGAGCGAGACCTTTATTTGTAAAACTGTGTGATCATTTTAATTTGGATGTCATTGTTCGCTGTGCGTTCCGTGTTATTTATATAAGTAGGTAGGAACTCGCTACACACGTTTCCTTTTGTGAGGTTTTGCATTGTATCTTGTAAAATAAATGCTTATTTTGCAGATACCGATGTTATTATTTTAATTTAAGGGGCTTATAATTTAAGGGGCTATAAACGAAAGTTTGGAAATAATGTATAAATAACACAAATTTTTCCCTACACTTTCGGATAGAGAAAAGAAGGGAAAACCGTTGTCTAGATTGGTGCACATTCTAGTCGAGCTAAGTGGTAATTTTAGACCTAAAAGAATCCCTGAGAGACTGCATACTTTCTCTATGAGAGTCGCACTGGGTTAGTGTCAAAATCCCCTTTGAAGATCCTCTTTGAAGGGGGTTTTGGGAATTTTAGTGTCAAAATCCCCTTTGAAGCGTCAAGCTCAGTCTAAAGAGACATAGCTTTTATCGGATAAGAGCAGATTCTGTTATAAGACATTCTGGATGGTATATTCGTTTTATGGCAGATTCAGTTTAAAGCATCATTTGTAAAGTCGAGTATTTAAATTACTAAATCAGAAATAGAATATTATCTGCTTTTCCGTAGAGATAATCGTTGTTTACGGTGTTTATTATAGCCGGGCTGAAAAGTAAAGTTTAACTACAGAGAGAGAGACACTTTATAGAGAAAAATATGAAATGAATAAGAATAAGAATATTTTTATTGTAAAACTGTTATAAATGTAAGAAGGTAAAATTAAAAATACAAAAATAGTCCAACAGTTTGCCCTTTTCGTACAGTTAGCCTTTTTTTTAATTATATGATTTAGAAAATTAGACGGATACGATTGACATTAATACCTTAGGTCCTTTGACTATATTGCTTAGGTTAGTAGTTTTATTTTAGCACAGCAATTTATAAAATTACTAGTAGACCCGGCGCGGTTTCACTCGCGTTATTTTTTGCAAATTTTTAGACCCTTTATATTTTCTCACCGTTTAAACCTTCTCTGGACTTCTATAAACATTTCTAGAGCAAAATTAGCCAAATCGGTCCAGCCGTTCTCCAGTTTTAGCGAGACTAACTCACAGCGTATAAAAATATAAGATTTAGATTAGCTCATAAGCCATCTGTTTTGTATTTCTTGAAGTTTATTATCAAGTTTATAATTAAGTTTACCATTCGCATTGCTAACATTATTATCTAGTTGCGTGTTGAACTTCAAGTAGTTTTACATAGAGGCCACTATTGTAAAAAGTAAGTTTATAGGACACCCGAAGGCCTCCGCCTGACGACTTTTCTGTATGCAGTTACTAAAGTGTGAAATAACAGCTGATGTTTTGGTTACGTTACGGAAAAACTATAGTACATAAGTGCAACTACGAAAGTAAAACTGTTTAATCATCTCTAATTATAATAACTAAAGCTGTTATTGACAGTTTTTTTAAATGAAATTGATTGCAACAAATGTACACAACTCTCCATAACCACTTCTCTATGTGAAAGAAGTTAGGAAAGATCTAGTAATTGTTTAGTTAGAGAAGCGATCTGACTCATCGTACTTATATGTAACTAGTACTTTAGTTACTTTAGTAACAGGGGCCATATTTTTTAAACTTTTGTCATAGTACTATAAATGAAAAAAAAAAAAATTGCATGCTGCTATAATTATTTTTGCCGAGTTTTTGTAGTTTTCCCCTTCTAGAATTACCTTTTGCTCTCCTAATATGTTTTCCTCTACTTTTGCTTTAGGCTATGGGTTAAGTTTGAATAGTAAACAGCTTCAAGGTTCTACGTGCTACTGATCTCAATACAGTAGTGGTCTCAATACTGACGAGTTAGACAGTCGCAGAATTTATTTTTTGAGCGAATGGAATGACAAAAATTAATACATTATCTATTTTTATAATATAATTATATCAATAATTTTATACAGTGCATTGTGAGTGATTTGATTGCGGTTCAGGGAAATAACTGTAAGTTTTTTGTTAACCGTACTTGTTTATGTTTTGTAGTGGTTAGAAATAATTTTACTATAATAGTATCATAAAAACCCAAGTATTACATTGTTTTTGAAATTGGAATACGGTTTGGTCGAATATGGATCTATTCTTAATTTAAATACTGGTGTGGAAGTTTGGTTTAAACCAAGCTTGTTGTTCTAGACATTTTGACTCATTGATTTTGACTCATACCTATTTATACCAACCATTCTAGGTACTTATGAAGCGCTTGTGAAACGTAGTGTAGACAAATTAACTACGGGGCATTGTGTTATGTATGATTTTAGACCTTAGCCAAACAACTTACAAAAAACACAATATTTGTAAATATTTACTTACAAAAAACACAATGACCCTTTTACTAATAAATATTTTTGATTTGATTTGAGATATTAGTACTACGTACCATAACAGATGCCTTTAGGCGGCCTATCTATACCTACTCTGTCACCAGAGTTGGTTTCTGACTCACACGAACTTATAAAATAATAGACTAGGAAATTATCGGTTTATTTGGTAAACATAAGTTAAAAAGTCGAAGACATATTTTTGATGATAAAAATTTTGATATACAGGGTCATTCATTATCAATATATATTATTTTTAATACTTACTAAACTTTTTTTTCAAAGTTGTTAGGCCATGACAGAGGCCTTCGGGAGGCCTAGAAACTCTGTCACCAGAGTTGGCCGCTGACTCATACGAACTTACTTACTTACTTAATCTATTTTGATTTGTGTTATGTAAACTTGCTGTTACCAAGTACTTACTTAGTTGGCAAGTCGGTCAAGTTCAACCGGTGAGTCTAGCTATCAGGGTCCCGTATTTAGATCAACAAAAAAATCCTTACCCAGCTCAGTCTACAATAAATGTAAAAAATAAGACCAGGGGTAACCACAAGCTTTTACAGCAATATTTAAATAATATTACACTGTTTTTTTTGTATGCGGAAATGTCAATCTAACGTTATTTCAATATAGCTTTTGAACTTGTTACGAATGCAAGTGCAAGTAAAATAATTATAACTGATAAGTTCACTTTTGGTGGAGACGGTGTTATTTAGCCACAGAGCAGCAAAGTTGTTTTTACTGGATTATAATTAAACCTCTTAACGTCGTTATCGTATCCGTTCAATATTCTGTGATGAAAAATAATAACCAAATAACTCAGACGTCTTCCTGACGTTATTTCTTCATTGGTGCGGGGAACAGGTGACAGGCAATTTTTGCCACCGAGACGGAGAGAACCAAATGACAGACCCATTTCCCAACGCGTCTGTCATTTGGTTTGCTTTTAAGAATTAACCCTGGGCTTTGGTTATCAAGTGTAATTATTCATCTAAAGGACTACGGAACCTTTATTTTCGTTAGTCCGATACACACTTGACGATATTTTTTATCTTATTGTAGGGAGAAACGTTTAGCAGTAAATAATATTGCGTGATTGATTTTTTGCCTATTGGCTTTGACCATTCGTTGCTTTAAATTCCTCGCTCTTTTACTAAGTAGATAGAGTTCTTGACGGTTGTCTAGTAAATAGTGACCCCGCTTTCTGATC
This sequence comes from Colostygia pectinataria, assembly GCA_951394395.1. Lineage (NCBI taxonomy): Eukaryota > Metazoa > Arthropoda > Insecta > Lepidoptera > Geometridae > Colostygia > Colostygia pectinataria. Next base: position 12,425,963 of record OX596352.1, on the reverse strand, counting down.
CTAAGGTCGTGGGTTTGAAACCTGTCCTGTACTAATAGGATTTTGCTATATTTATATCATATCATTATACTATTTTAAATGCATTTTTTTTTATGAATACCTACTCAATACCAGAACAGCAAAACCAAGGACTAAAATGTCTTTGAGCAAAACGGTTATGAATTAATTTCGGGACTGAGATAGATTACAGTCTGGAATAGCACGTGAGTTACTTTTTATCCCGGAAAAAATACTGTTTCTGTGGAATAGCAAAAACGGCAAAACCACGGGGCACAGCTAGTTTTTTTTTATGTCAGCAAGTGACAAGACAATCAAGACACCCGCCAGGAGGGCGATTCTCGTGCATAGATAAATAAATAAATAATGCTAGACAACCCACACAGCATCATCTAGCCCCAGGTAAGCTGCTGTTAAACAGAGCTGTGTTATGGGTAACTAGATGACTGATATATATTTAATACAATTACAATACATAGATAGCTATTTTTTTATTATATATAGAAATACCCAGAACACCCGGAACAAATATTTGTAGGTCGTACACACATTTGTCCCGAGGCGGGAATCGAACCCGCAACCTCTGCGTCGCAGGCGGACCGACGCCCGCTGCGCCTCATCGGTCGTCAAAACTGACAAAATTTCTATACATTTTCGACAGTTTTGACGATATATATCACATGTGACCATTTATCTATGGCACGAGAATCGCCCTCCTGGTGTTAAGCACCACGCCTGGCTATAAAAAAATGCAGCAGTATGTATTAAGTAGGCAATATTTCTACAGCAAAAAGGACAAACGCCTCGGGCTTCCTCACAAGTATTAGATCAAGGTGGTTATGTGTTACTCGTTGTATGTTTAGTAATAGCAAGCGCGTATTATGTACCTTAGTTACCTTCGTAATTATAGTTCGCACAGCGGATCTAGGCTTCCGTGAAGTTAGCCGTTTGTGATGCGCAAAAACAATTTAGTTTGAAAAAGCTCCATTGCGCATCGAAACGGCTAATTACACGACGGCCGAGATCCGTTGTGAGAACTATAACTTTATTTACACTAAGCATAATTAGTTATCGCCAATCTCTATACGCTAATATTCATAATAAGCAAAAATTGGGGCTTTTTTTTTTAATTTATTGAATAAAAAAAGGCTTTGTCGCTGAGCGACCACACCGCCCAATCGGTAATATTTACAAAGTTGCTTAAACTAGGTAACAAAAGAGAAAAAAAAATGAAATAAAAACTTAACTCTTAAAATAATTTATTATCTACTAAATTATACATAAATTGGGCTACGTCAGACATTGGATCAGCCAACACACTATTGCATAGTCCAACATCGAACATTGAAGAATGTCTAAACATAGTTCGCCTGTCATCTAAGTTACGAACACATTCCATCAGAATTGGGGCTTTGTCTGTATGTTTGTACAAAAGTAGGTTCCTAGTTGGCATGTTGGTCAAGTTCAACCAAAGAAATAAAATGATTTTTTAAAATGAAAATAAAAAATGGTCAAGTTCAACCGAACTATTAAATTATAAATAATTAAAAGAAACTACCTCTATGTCGAATTTCATCCAAATTATTTCCTGGGTTCATTAGTTTAGCCGTGAAAACGTAATAGACAAACCTTTGTCCGAACCGATTGAACCGATTGAATGAAATGATTTGGATGGAATTTGATATGGAGATAACTCAGCAGGCGCTGAGTTAACTATGGGTTTAGGTATAGTTCTCACAGCGGATCTCGGCCGTCGTGAAATTAGCCGTTTCGGTGCGCAATGGTGCTTTTACAAACTAAATTGTCTTTGCACATCAAAAACGGCTAATTTTACGGAAGCCTAGATCCGCTGTGCGAACTATAATTCTTGTATTTTATTAATGGATTTTATTTTATTTTTACATATTTGGAAAACAGTTTAAATCATGTGAGAACGGTAATGCTTAAAATATAGAACAGGATTAACCTAAACAGTTTTACTAATAGCTCACTTATACTTAACCAATTTTAAGTAGTCCACAATAAATAATTGTACTAACGCTTAGTAGGTTTTAACACTTAATAATATAAAAAATAATAATAATATACTAAATCATAGAGAAACATGGATCGCATAAATAATAGGTAATTAACAGGAAAGTGGAAACCTAAGAATACAAGACGACCGATGTGGCGCAGCGGGTGCAGGTCCGCCTGCGACGCGGAGGTTGCGAGTTCGATTCCCGCCTCGGGTCAAATGTTTGTACGATCTACAAATATTTGTCCCGGGTGTTCTGGGTATTTTATATATATAATAAAAAATATCTATCTATGTATTGTATTGTATTAAGTATATATCAGTCATCTAGTACCCTTAGCACAGTTCTGTTTAACAGCAGCTTACTTTGGGGCTAGATGATGCTGTGTGGATTGTCCAGCATTAAAAATAAAATGGATGCTCTGTGGATTATCCAGAATTAAAAAAAAATAAGACAGGTTAGAGCTAAGAGATTGGTCGTTATCAGAGTTATGTAATCAAGATTTCAAGATTTCAAAATTTCAAGATTTCAAGATATTTATTTGCACAAATAAGTGTTACAAAAGGTCTTAAAAGTAATATAATGGCACTTAGAACTTATTTGCCCTTTTCAGGCATTGCAAATTATATGTAGGCTATGCTGGTCTGTGGTACGTACCTATACGTAGGTATATAAAAGCGACAATAACAGAAAACAAGACCAAAAGAAGTTGTTTACAATAATAACAACATTCAGTTCAAGCATGACGTGGTCAGTGAGAAAACTTACGCGTAGTCTAGGTTCGGTATAATTAGCCGGTAATACTTGTTCACGAACCAGCCTTCCAGACCCCTGTCATTTACCTCCAGTTAACACCATCTCTTTATACATTTATGGGTTCAGAGGTCTGTCGCGGTGAAGATGTGGGTCTAAATACGTTGGATAAGAGGTTGCTTCACGCTTGCGAGTTATGTCGATGCCATTCTCTTTAAACTAGCTTGAAGGTGAGTTGTGTGTGTGATAAGGATTTATTTATCTTCGAAAAAGACAAGACGCTCTGAGATAAATTGATATAAAAAAAAAATAACAAACTGAATTGTAATAATGATATTGTGCAATAGATGTGTACAAAAACATGATTTTTGAGTGTTTCAATTGTTTTTTTTTGTAATAAGTTTCATTTAAATTGTTTCAGAAGATTAAAAATGTTGAAGTCAATAATCCTATTAGCTGGTGCGGTTATGCTGGTCTGCGCAGAATGCGAAGAAGTAAGTGTTTTCTATGTATTAAAAAAAACATTGATAAGTGTAAAAAATATAAGAAATGAGGATAAGAAAAAAAGTCTAATAATGAATATAAAGTTTTATTATTAAATTTATTCTAGGCTTTATTATCTATAATTTTCACAAAAAACCGGATATTTACCATGATTTGTGAGTTTTATATCTATTTTTGAATTCATACGTAATATTTATTTATTTATTTATGATTTGTGACTCCTGTTGGTTCATACCCAAGCTAATACTTATTATAGTTTTAAAATTCTTCTCAGAAGTTGCAGTTTATATATCCGTAATCTTAATCGGGATCTCATACATTTTATTTTTAAAACCACATATTTTTATTCAATTTATTTTAAACAATCGATTTTTACTATTTATGTCCAATTGGAATAATTTTTATAAATTGTAATTGTTGACGAGTAATTTTTTAACGTGTAACTTTATTACGGTTTAAGAATATTTATTTCTCAAAAGATTTACATGAATCACTTACTGAGAAACCTTATTGTTCTATACTAATAGTATTTGCCTAATAGTTATACAGTGAGTGTAAAAGGTATTACATTAAAATACCTTGTAATTGATAACTTTTGTTAAGTTATACCATTTTAATTACTTTTCAGCCAGAAGAACTGAAAGCGATTGTCAAAATAGTCGGGCAGAAGGTCCAGGGTAACATCACCTTCACCCAGATCGTTGGTGGCAAGACCCATGTAGTTGGCGTCCTAAGCGGTCTACCCGCTGGAGAATACGGCTTCCACGTCCACGAGAAAGGAGATATAACTGGGGGATGTGCCTCTGCACTGGGGCATTTTAACCCAGAAAATGTAAGTGTTATAATGAATGGAGCGCAGTTATCTCAGCGTTAAACTAACCGAGAAAAGTCCTTGTTACAACCCATGGGTGATTTGCCCTATAAAATAATCTTGATAATTTCCAGAAACAACATGGCAGCCCCAGCGATGAGAACCGCCATGTCGGTGATCTAGGCAACGCGTTCTTCAACAGCGAAGGTCAATGCAACCTAGACTTCGAAGACCATTTGATCGCGCTGTACGGTCCCCATAACATCATAGGACGAGCTGTGGTGCTTCATGAGAAGACCGATGATCTCGGCAGGAGTGCACATCCGGACTCAAAGAAGACTGGCAACGCTGGAGGCAGAGCTGCATGCGGTGTTATTGGCATTTTGTAGGCATTTTGTTTGTTCTGTCATTTTAAGTTCAAGGTTTCCTAAGCAAAGCTATTGGTTTTTATAGTGTTACACTACTAAAGTTTTATGATATCCCAAAAACTGTTCAGTCCAGGCGGGACATGCCCGCAAACTACTTGACACGCGGATGTTCTACCAGTTGAGCCATCGAGTTATGCTTCGCCTGTTTGAAATAATCAAGTTCAAGTCCCGGAGTCGAAAAATGTTTGGGATGTCGTAAAGTTTCATGCTCCTGAACATTCAAAGTCTGCCCCTTGACTTCTTCAGTCTTCTTAATTATTATATCAACTGGATATAAGTAAATTAAAAGTATCAAGGTCATCATGCCATCTCTGTATGATGCCGATCGGTAGAATCATAATTCTTTAGCTAGCACGTTGGTAGGTACAGTATTTTTCCATGTTGTAAGTAGGAAACGGAAAATTAAATTACGACAAATTATATTAAATTTTACTTATACTTCGTGTTTACTCAATACCTACCTCTTATTAAATTATATATTATTACCTACAGCTCATCTTTCCTGTCTTGGCGACTTCTACGATTCTTTATTGAGTGATTTACTTATTTTTCACGTTAAAAAAAACACTCCAATACAAGCTACAAATCCTTTGTTAAACTTTGTTCATAAACATTTGTTGGCATTTGTTTGTGTTGGTAGAGATTGGTCAAAACAAGTTTGCATATAGATAGGTAGTTACTCTAAAATAGGTGCAAGCGTACAAGCATTGAAAGCTGGAACACGGAGTGAGCCGATGCAGACTTTAATGAAACTTTAGGCGCGAGTTTCTACTGCGTTTTATATAAGAATTTCCTGAGCTTTGTTTATATCAAAGTCAATTAAAATATCACTTTTAATATGCATATGAGATAGCAACTAACTACCAGAATTGAAACTAGAAACTCGGTCACCAGAGTTGGCCACTGACTCATACGAACTTACTTATACCACCACCATACCTATTTCTGCCGCCAAGCAGTAATGCTCGTATTGCTGTGTTCCAGTTCGAAGGGTATGGTTTCCGGTGAAATTACAGACACATGAGACTTACCATCTAAGGTCTCAGGGTGGTAACACGCAAGTGATATCTATGATGTTGCATGCGTACATAGGCTACGGTAACCGCTGTCCATCAAGTGGGCCGTACGCTTGGTTACCACTTTAGTAGTATAAAAAAAACAAAAAAAAACTTATTTACTTACTACCAGAATCTACGGTTCACACGCCCATTTACTAATTAATAATTAATTTAATTCTTATGTAACTAATGAAAAAGCGTGAAGTGAACAAGTGCTACAAGTATAAGTAATAACTATTAAGTACAACACAATACTTTATTTATTTCTAAACAAAATTTCAGTTTATAAGTACCTACCTACCTATCCTAGGTACATACCTACTTGCTTTATTTTTGTAAGGTTCCGTTTAATTCCATTATTTTGTCAAAAAACTTATGGATACAAGATAATTCTACAAGAAGCTTTAAAAATTCGGATAGTACGTTGGAGTCTCACCTTGAGTTTTTTTACACTGGTTAGGTACTGACTAAATAAAAGATGAATTATGAATAAAAAAAAAATACCAGACAATATTTAGATAGATTGTATAATGTAAGTAGGTATTGTACGCATATTATAGGAAGTTAAAAGTCTGTACCTACACCTATTTATCATCATTATTATGCGCAAGTAAATTAAATAGCGTAACATCTTTTCTTTATTATGTGAAACATATAAAAGGCCAAACAAATAGGTACATTACAAATATTAAGTTAAAAAGCACTTGCGTAAATACTTTTACCCCCTTCTTAAATATAAAATGACGGCAAAAATTGTAGAACAGTACACCAAAACTAACTAAAATTGTTCCCGTCTTTTTATAATTAACTAAAATACAAAGGACCTTCCCTTTTTTTTTTTTATGGCTTCTGTGGTCTTCTGTGTTTGCCAGGTTTGCCAATATTAGATTTGAAAGCCACATTAAAGTCTTGTCTTGTCACTTGCTGACATAAAAAAAAAGTAATTAAATAAATAATAAAGACTTTTTCACAAAAGCGGTTGTGCTGAGAAGACTTTCCTAACATGATAATCCAAATACTGACCTTCTGCGTGACTAGTACTTATAACCTACCAGTGTGGTACTACACAATGAAATATGGAAACCTTCGAAGCTAACACCTTATGACGAGTTCATAGCAAATACTTCACCACACACACAACTGAGACAATATCTTGCAAGACATAACTTTCCTAGCCTATTTCTCAAGTGTGTTTTTTGTCATATTTTTTTTATACAACTGAAGCAACCAAGCGTACGGCCCACAAGATGGTAAGCGGTTACCGCAGCCAATGGACGCTTGCAATACCAGAGGTATCACTCGCGGGTTGCCACCTTGAGGCGAAGATCGAAAGCCTCATGTGCCAGTAACTTCACCGGAAACCATACCCTTCACACCGGAACACGGCAATGCGAGCATTACTGTTTGGCGGCAGAAATAGGTATGTTGGTAGTCCTTCCCCGGACGAGCTCTATCACAGAGAACTGTACTACTCTTAAAAATGTAAAATGTAAAAAGTTACTATGTAAAAAGCTTTTTAGATAGTTTTAGTTTTGCATGTCATTTGGGAGAAAAGCGTTTGCCCTTTACACAATAATAGGCATGATGACAGTTACCAAGAATCACTTAAATTACGATTTCACCGTATGAAAAAGGATTCAAGGAATATAAAAATATTTGTTGGTATTTTCAGGGACCCAGTCAATAGTCGGTGTGCAAATGGAGCGGGGTCAATTGTCTTCTCAGCAACGTTAATGATAATCAGTTTTACTTTAACTTTGTTTTAAAAACCTTTACAAATAAATAATTTAAGCTGCTAGCTACAGTTTAGAGAAACCTCTATCGTTAGGATTTTGTAGTTTTGTAGCTATTATGTAGATAAGTTAAGATCTGTAAATGTGTAAAAATTTTTATTTTGAAGGATTTATTATTACAAATTCCACAAAAAAATATCCGTATAATTAAACGGCCTAATAAAGATTTACATTTTATATATCGTTGTTTATTTTTTATAAATAAATCAGGAACAAATACCACGTCCTGTGACTATTTGCAACCATTTGTGCCGCACAAAATGTTCAGAACATTTTTTTCTTGTGGGCCACTAGAACAAACATTTTCTCAGAACATTTAATTTTATCAGCACAGCTCGGAACTTTGATAGAATCGCACCCAATAGGGACCAGTGGATTTGTAAAAAATATTAGTAGGACTAGCAGTCCGCCCCAGCTTCGCGCGGGCACAATGAAACCGCACCCGTGCGAAACCGGGGCGGGTAGCTAATAATAAATATAGCCTATGTTACTCAGGGATAATGTGACATTCTAATGGTGAAATAATTTTTGTTAAAAGAGATTTTGTTCATTCAGTCTGTTCTGGAGTAGGTCTAATGCCTGGTTTAATTAAATTTGTAGTTACACTATAACGGCTGAACCGATTTCAATAAAACTTAAAAAGAGAATAGTTCTAGACCTAGAATAGAATTAAGGTTTATTTTTATCTAAGTACCATACAAACGAAGCCACAAGCAAAAGCTAGTATTAATATAATTTGCATCGCATTATGATAATGAAGGAATGTTAACAATATTATTTTATGTTGTATGACTCGATCAATAACGCAACTAGGGCACTCCTTGATTAATTATTTATAGGGCATGTGGCTGTTCCCATGGCTTCACATGAATACTTCAGGTTCCTACAACTACCATTGTGTCTTGCAAAGTGCTAAAAGAGCTGTAGCTTCGAAACTTCTGGAAGATGTTCAGCTTATCTATAGTGGGTATATTCTTCGGTAAAGTCGTGCTAATTGCCTTGAATTTGGTTTACATAGTGGGTACTTATTGTAAGATTTTATATTATTAAGAAAATGTTCCCAATGTTAAGACATTATCTCTTATGACTCTCCTGCGTTTTTGATTTTATCATAATGCGGAATTGGTGATTGGTGAATTGAATATTATGAATTTTTAGACACGCCGGTTTCCTCCCTATGTTTTCCACTAAAATTTGCGCATTACGCACATAGTTTTTCGAATAGAACAAAACAAAAACTGCAAAACTGGTTTCAAACCCATGACCTAAGGATTAGAAGGAGGAGTAGGTACCAATACTTATAGTACCAGTGCTTTAAATAAATAATGTAAGTTTTGTTTTGGCCAGCCAATTATCATAGCCATATGTACGTATCTAATAATCCCTTGCTATTGTTATGACATCCATAACAATAGCAAGGGTCATGCCAAAAAAGCGATAGGAACCCAGCCGGTGTTGTTGCCAGTTCTTTTACGGCATGGGCGCGTTGGAACTGGTGTAATTTTTCTAGCTTGTAAGACGTTTCAAAGTGATCTACTGAAATAAATAATTTTTGATTTTGATTTTTAATTGTGTCAATCCAGGGATCAACTAGATTATATTATAACAAAATAACTTCGTTATAAATTATATTATATTATTTATTTATTTATTTATTTATTTATGTTATTTATATTTATTTATTTATTTAATTTAGTTGATCTATTTGGGTTTTACGATAAGTTTTCCTTTGTCATAATTTATGTAATGTTCTTTGAAAATAATAAAAAGGATTTTCAGTTCGTAGCATTATGTATGTTCCACTTTGCCACCATAGACTTGGGGGTTTTGGCGGAATATGGAAAGGAGAATACTTCAAGAGCCGCCTCAGCTTATATAGTGATCATATTGAATTGTCTTTTCTTAATAGTGCTTTCTCTGTACGGCATTATGGTAACAGTGAAAGGGAACGCAAAGTTACTTTATACGGTAAGTTATATAATAAAATAAATAAATATATTAAAGTACTTTTTATTTGTTCCGGGTGTTCTGGTTTCGGGGTATCTATAATAAAAAATATCTTTCTATGGTATATCAGTCACCTAAAACTCAGCTTAGCTTGAGGGTAGATGATGCGGTGTGGATTGTCCAACATTTTTATTTTTCACTTTAATGACTAATTATCTCTCTGTACGGCATTATAGTAACAGTGAAAGGGATCACAAAGATAGTATATACAGTAAGTTATATAGATAACTTACAATACTTTACCCTATTCTTTCTACTTAATATCTTTAATTATCTGAAAAAAAACGAAGTATCATTATTTATATTAATAAATATGTCGTAAAGGTCATTAGATGGCTCAACTGTTTCATAAATATGCAAGCATATTGTATAAATAAAAAATAACATTTTTATTATAAAATATAAATAATATTTTGTCAATAAACTCAAACTATTGAACTGATTTCTGAGGGATTGAATTACCTTGTGAAGGGATATTATATGCTTACCTACCTACATAATTATGATATAATTATTACATACTTATTACATAAACCTACATATCGTTCAGTATAAAACTTTACGCCTCTACCGCGTTTGTCATAGATTTGAATGTAAAAACAATAGCAATTTTTGAAGTAGATAAGATAGCAAACAGCTTAACAAAAATAGGTACAAACATTTTTTACAGGTAGATCTGATAGGACTTATTAATTAATAATTAATTAAATAAATAAATAATAAATAAATAAATAAATAATTCTGGACAATTCACACGTCCTTCTAGCTCCAAGGTAAGCTGCTGTCAAACAGAGCTGTATTATGGGTAGATACTAGATGACTAATATACTTAATACAATACAATACATAGATATACTTTTTATTATATATAGAAAATACCCAGAACACTCGGAACAAATATTTGTAGATAATTATTTATTAACATACCTAGTTAATAATAATTACTAATAAAAATAAAGATAATGAGTGGGAGCACAGTTCTTACTAGAGGTTATTCAGGTGGATAATGCTAACCATTATGATTGTTTCCAGTACATAGTGTTCCTTTCACCATATTTAGTAGCGCAGTGGGTTTTGATCGCTATCTTCGTGTCAATTCAACGCTACGGACTCCAGATTCGAGTGAAGGAGTGGCTCAAGGAAGACTTCTACAGTAACGCGACAGGAGATGCGAAAGTCCAGCATGACCAGCTGTGGGACAAACTTCAGTCTGATGTAAGAGTAAGGGTAGAAATAAACATGCATGTACATTTTTGGACTAATTTACAGGCGTGTACGTATAGGTACTATTATAAATATTTTTTTGTTAAAAAAAAAAAAAAAAACGTAGTTATTATAACAGAGACATCAAGTTTAGAAGAATTAAAAGTTGCGTCGATTTATTGAGTTTTCGGCAGATTTTAAAGTAAATCATCTAGTATCCATAACACAGCTCTGCTTACTTTGGGACTAGATGATGTTTTGTGGATTGTCCAGCATTATTTATTATTTATTTATTAATCATGTGTGGTTTTACACCACGATAAATTTTAGGCAGTACGGCGACGCATTGCGATTATGTGATTGTTTTTATAACAACTGTATCTAATTTTAGTATGAATGCTGTGGGTTCCACGGTTTTGAAGATTACGCTTCTCTAGATCGTCCCGTCTCTTTTTCCTGCTGCCAAAAGACCCTGCTAGCCAGAACCGATATTCCTTCAGACAAGGAAAACATGTATCGCGTCTGTGTTAGGTGAGTTTAGTATATAATACGAAAGATATCAACGCGCGTCTGCCATCCGTTATGGAAACACGAAAGCTAAATCTGGGGAGTGATTCCACAGATTGATGACAAATTACAGTTTGAAATTGCCCCTCTGAAGACGTGGTTTTTGTTTGAATATTTCTGCTTTAGCAAAATTACAATTTTAATATATATATTATCCGGTTATTATAAAATACAAAATATACACCTGTTTTTTACCTATTGCTTTTGTTTTAAGTTTTTGCATACAAATTTATTAAGGCGTAGGCAATTCGATAGTCGTAAGTATTGTAAGTTTTAAGACATCATTAATCGTTTCAGGTCAGAAATCTACAACAAATTTGGCTGTGAATATCAAGCTCTAAGTCTGCTTGAATCTTATGACAGATCCGTTTTTTTAATTACCGCCTTTGGCTTCTGGTTGGAGGTAAAAAAAAGTGTATTCGTATCAACAGTTCTACCATTTTTTTTAATGTCAGCAAGTGACAAGACAATCAAGGCCGCCTGATGTTAAGCACCACGCCTGACTATTAAAGATGCAGTGCCACCTAAAACCCTAAGAACTGCGCTTTTCACTTCGAGACATTGTTGTTAAGTCTCTTTTGCCCAGTAATTTCACTTGCTATAGTGCCCTTCAAACCTAAACACAGTAATGCTTGCACACTATTTCTTGGAGGTAGAATATCTTACACTGCGGTGGACTAAGTAAAGATTTCATGATGATATTTTTAAACTTTTGTTGGACGTTTCAGGCGGCAGGCATGGTACTGGCACTGGTGTTGGCTAATCGTATCAGAATTGCCAATGCTGACGAGCAGACTGCTAAACTAAAGGATAACGATACATACTTGCATGCAAATACTTAGTTAACTAATCATAATTTTAAATAAACATTGGCGAAAATTTTAAGTAAAGTTTAAGAAAAGCTGTCTCACAAATTTTTGATCAACCAAACAAAGATTATTAGTTTAAGTTTGCAGGTACATAATCATGAAGTCGGTTTTTTAGTTTTTATCTAAAAATTAATTATTTATTAAGTGATTGATGCGAAGGCATATTGTAAAAACCAGGCATAAGTATTCACTTAAATATAGCACCTTCTGAGGGTTTCTAATATATAGTTAAATTGAGTAATAAAATTTTAAAGAAAGTTTGAATTTTATTTAAGTATCTTCCTTTTGCTACAAATGAAATACCTATACCTTATAATTGATAGGGTAAGGGGTAAGTAGGGGATATAGTTACCGTTAAGTTAGTGTTTATAAAAAATATCATGGTCGAAGAAATAATCTTAATCTTTTTAAAAAGTCTATTAGTTTTTGGAACGAGGAGTAACAAGAAGGCATCATAAACCAAAGTTAATAAGCACGATGCAGCACATTGCAGCACGTTGCACCGCCAAGATTTGTGATGCCGCCCGCCCTTAAGACACTGATGGGCGGGACAGCGTGGCGCATACGCCGTGAAAACGCAATGACAGCATTTGACAAACGCTCAAAGTGTAGTAGTAGACAGAACTTAAAAACACGTTTGACAATCGTAAACGTTGACGTATCGTCTTGTTGTCAATTTGTATGGGCAATATGTTTGTCTCATAAACAAGCAAGCTTCGGTTTCGTTTTTACAGCGCGTTAAATTTACTACCAAAATCTCATACAAATTATACAGCTGGACGCTACGTTACAATTATAGGCATGATGACAGTAACTTAAAAATCACGTCTTCACCTTATGAAAAAGGATTCAAGGAATTGGCATCAAAAATATTGCAAAAATTTTATATTGAAAACTGACATACCTAATGACGTCACCGCTGTCACTCCGCGACTCAGCGCGTTTTAGCGTGAATTTTTAAATTCAAATTTCAATCGCATTTTTTTACTACTAAACCATTAGTTTCATTAAAGTCGGTTATTTTTGTTTCTATAGTGTTAACCATCACACTAATACTAAAGATTATAATATCCTAAAAAATATTTTGCCTAAAGCGGGATTTGAACCCGCTTGATAAGCGCTTCGAGCAGAAGACATCCCAATGATGATTAGTTCATTAAAGTCGATACTTCTGAATACAATAGAACAGTTTTTTAAAATCAGTCATCATGCCTATTGTCAAAAGCAATATTCCGGATACGGATACCTCTACGGATATGTGTGAAGCCCTATATTATAATTGTTGTAGCTACCAACATAATTGCTACCTCGCACATCAAGCTTAATTGACTAAAACGCAGCTATACCGTAAATGCCTCGATTTAATATTAATGTGACATGTGTCTTATTCCACGCTGACTTGACGCAGTATAGGGAATTGTGGATCCAGAGATACGAAAGTCTTGCGCGTGCGTGCTAACATAAAAACCTTCAGAAAGTAGAAGTAGGTTACTTTTGAATAATCTTTTAAAGTAATATTTAAAAAAAATTGCAAGATGGTCCAGTGGTCAGTACTAAGTATTAGCATAGCTAAGGGCGTGCTGGTGGCTTTGAATTTACTTTTTATGGTGAGTAGTTTATTTTTGGTAATAATATCTAACTCCATAACACCTTGTAAGTCCTGAAAAGTGGAGCCACTCACTGATTGTTCTAAAGAACACTGGTCAACAAAGCTAAGCTACCTACCACTTGCCTCAGCAGAATCTAGAAACTAACTCGGCTGGATTTCCTAGCTTTTTTTCGATGAGCCTCTTTATCATGAAGCGCCAGTGTAGTGCCAGTAAGTAAGGATCATGCTTACCCAGTTTGATTTTCATCAGTAACATAATTATAAGCTTGACTTAACACTAGGATGCCCTGCATTGTTGCTATCAGAAACTACAAGCACAAAAGTTTCTGTGAAATCCTATGACATTCAAATGAATCTCAACCTTAGGGTGGTAGACCACATTTTTTGCTGACTGTACCACTACACCTGATCCTTATCATACATATCTGAAGTATTTGCAGATCATGCAAACGTTTTTACGCAGAGGGAATCGATTACGCAACTTCTAGCTTCTTTACTTCTCTCTCTTCTCTTCTCTTCTTCTCTTTGGTTCTCACTCTCCGCGCCACTGAGGTCATCAAACGAGTTAAGTATTCACGAACTTGAAATTTTTCAGTCGATAGCAGTAACTTTATTCAGTTCAGCCACGGTGGAACTAAAGATCCTGGCAGACTACGGAGAGGAGGAAGTCAAAGGGTCCACATCTGCCTATGTGGTGATCATGGTAGTCTGTATATTTTTGATAATGCTGTCTCTGTTTGGCTGTGTGGGAACAGTGAGAGGGAATATGAAGATACTCTATACGGTAAGTCATTCATTGCCACACAGTGGGTTCCTTCTTATGTTACCTGTTATGAGACCATTTTTGAAGTAATGATCCTGCTGTTAATAAAGATATAGGTAACAATACAAACAATATTTAAGTTTAATTTGCAAAAAGAGAAGGTCTATTGACGCTTTATCTGTTTAGAAAATCAAGTCTATCTCAACCTTGTTCCTATTTAATTTTGACTTTCGATGAAGCTTTCGGTTGATGGGATAGTAATAACATGGCTGAAATAGTAGAGTTAGAATGTCTTCAAGCTAGTAATACGACTTTTAAATAAATAGACCGATCTTCAAGTGCCAAGTTTGTATGAGTATGAGCCACTGACCAATTCCGGGTCACCCAAAAGCCTCCGCCCGAATGTTTTAGTTCAGTTTTAATTTGTTTTTTCCAGTACATAATGTTTCTTGCGGCCTGTATGGTATTGGAAGTTATAGTCGCCATTTTTGTATCTGTTCAACGCTTTGGGCTTCAATACCGAGTGATGGAGTGGCTGAGGGAGGACTTCTACAGCAACGTGACTGTAGAAGACAGAGCAGACCATGATAAATGGTGGGATAAACTACAAAGAGATGTAAGGATTTTTTGATTCACTATTATGCTGGCGTTTGACCAGTACTGGTGCCTTAGGTACTCTTGAATCCAATGACAGTTCCTATCCAATCCTGCCGTAATTTTTTGTACCTACTTACTTTTGAAAACAAAAAGTTGAATTTGGTGCTATGTTTTCGCTCAAAAGTACGAAATGTCATACTTATTACAATACTTGTCCAAACCGATTGGCGCGTTCAAAAGTAAGGCACCAAAACTTGTAATATGTTAAAAAAATGGGTTAGAACTTCAGCGTATTTTTTCCTAATAGGTCTACGATGGATAACACTTGCCAAAGAAAATTTGCCTAAGCTATCAGTTGTCTGATTCCCATAGTGCAAGCTTCGTTTAAAATGTCCTGTGTAAAAAGTCCACCAGTATTTTATTTACAATTTGCTGACCCCCGCGGTCACTCCTGTTATTTTCCTTACCGATCAATCTTTCCCTGAACTCTTGCAAACATTTCAAGACCAAAATCAGCCACATCCAGCCGCTGTCGAGTTTTAGTTATAACGAACACCGATTTATTTTTGTATGCAAGAAATAAATTTTATTTCAGTATGAATGCTGTGGACTTACTGGTCCTGAAGATTATGCTGCAATAGCACGCCCTATTAGCTTTTCATGTTGCCACAGAATCCACCTCTCCAGAACTGATATTGTTAAAGAGAACATGTATCGTACATGTATTGAGTAAGTTGAGCCTTTAAGAAATTCTACAGTGAGTTACAAAACACCAGCTTTTGCCCGCGGCTTTGCTTGCGTGATACCTTCATAAAGTGTAGCCTGTAAGTTGTTCCAGTTTTAGAACAGTTTTCACTATTCCAAAATTCATCCTAATCGGTTGTCTTTACAGCGTGATTGAAACATACACATTGAATATACAAGCTTTCGCGTTTATAATATTAGTAAGATAGTAGGATAGGATAGGATATCACAGGGCTTACCTAAACCATCTGTATTTTTGGATTGTAAAAAAACAAAACGATTCTATTCGTATTGATTTTATCAACACCTTAGGCCGTTTCTGGCTTGATTTTGGCAACTGCCTTAAAGAATTTTAAAAATTCGGTGATAGTTATATAATCTGGCTAGCGACCCACCCGGCTTTCAACGAGTGCTTTAATTATACGTATAAACTCTTGAATCACTCTATCTATTGATGAAAACCGCATTCAAATCCGTTGCGTAGTTTAAAAGATCTAAGCGTAATACAAAACTACTTTGCTACGAAGCTACTTTGTATTACATTATGTATAGATTAAATAATATAAATTTTACCATTGCAGATCAGCTTACTATTACAAGTTCGGTTGTGAAGAAGAAATACTGTTGAAAATTAAGTCTACCGATGATTGGTTTTTTGATATCACCGTCAGCAGCTTATGGTTAGAGGTAAAAATCTTATTTTTATTCGTAGTTTTTTGCAAATTCATTTAGACATGTGTGTTTATTCAGTAAAACCTCTAAGATTTACGCCAGTATCGTCCCAGCCTAAATAATCTGGAAATAAACTTGGCTAGGCTGCTACTGCTTCTAGCTTCTTGATGGTGGTGTATGATGTACGGAGGCGCCTTTTGGCTCTAATTTAATGTCATACATTTTTTCTTATTTCAGGCAGCGGGCCTTTTGTTGGCGATTTTCGTGACTAATCGTATCAAAAACAGCGTCCATGTTTACAAGCATACCGTTAAATATTAGCAAATAACCAGTTTACTAGAAAACATTGATGATGTATGTGCAAGGCTCATTGAAAATAGGACTTGACACTAGGGTCCTAAAAAAATACTTACTTTTTTACATAACTACCTACTAAATAGTTCCGTTGTTTCAAATTATTATAATTCTATAGATATTAAAGTAATATTTAGATAAGCTGGTGTTTTATTTATTTCGACAAAAAAGTCTGTAGTGTCAGTCAATACTGAATCTAAAGCAATCTTTCTTTCTTGTTAAAAGGGGTTGTAGAGGGAAATTATAGTATGAAACCAAAAAACAATATTATGAGAAAACTCTATAAAAATAAAAACTTTCTATATTAATTTAAAAAAAAAAAGTTTTTAGTTTTAGTTAGTTACAATTTTACTTGAGTAACTTACATAAGGAAAAAACATATCTTATATCAATTAGGTCACAACTGGTGCAGTATGGTGACACAGATACGCATTACGTTAATGTACTTGTTGGTGGCACTTGCAAGCAAATTCAATCGATCAAATGATGTATGCCAATGAATAAATAATTAGCCAACCTTGCGCTAATCAAAAACCAACTCTATGCCGATGCATTAAAATAATAATTACCAAAGGGTATAAAACAACGCAGCCTGAAAATTATCTTGAAATGAAAAATAACCAGATAAAGTAAAACGAACTCTATGAAACGGTATTAGGATTGTTTTATGGAGTGTTCTGTTATCATAGCTTAAAGACAAAGGAAAGAAGTAACTAGGGCAAGTTATAAAGTGTGGGGAACTGACCATATGGATTCCCACGCTCTACAACCTGTCGCTTATGATAAGCGGAGCGAATATGTAAGCTATGTCAGTTTTCTTCATTGTCTTATGTAGCTTCTCTCCCCTATTTATTTATGCACTCTTAAACGCTTTAAAGTACAGATGATAAATGTTATAATAGGTATGGAATAAATGTTTAGGACGGGCCACTCGGTGGATCGATGAGATCAAAGCGGTTGCACGAAGTCGGTGGATGGTGATGGCTCAAGAGAAGAAGACGAGACGTCTATTAGCTGATAATGTGGTAATGAATACAAGTTGTCTCGTAAGTTTAGCAATGTTAAAGGTAAGATTCCGAACAACATATTTTTTTAGGTTTACTTGGTACACAAAAAGTTTTGTAGGTCATTTCGCCTTTGTGGCAGCAAAATTAAATAACAATGCTCTACGTTGCAACTGTTATTACCAAAATTTAAATGTAGTGTGGGGGGTTATACCACCTATTCTATGGCAATGTTATCGCGATGTCCACACCATAATTGGTGAAGTCACAGTTTTTTATTCACAATATTTGCTCGCTCCACCTATGAACATTGTCAAAGCTACCATTAATAACTAATTGTCTTTTGCAGTGGTCGATATAGTAGCCTTAAGCCTTCACTTCCGAACCGATCGTTTGACAAACCGGACGTATTTGAATAAACCTCTGAAAATTGATAACTTTGACCACCGGAAAATAATAAAAAAAAAACGAAAATGAAACCCCGCGGCGTACGGTGTCTGAAGTTTTTTTCGACAATTCTAAATTTAATTGTTATTGTAAGTAAATATATAAATAAATAATAAAAAGCTCTAACATAAAACGTATTAAATGTACTTGATTAAAATGCTATCGATCGCTTCGATTTCAAATATTCAACAGCATCAAATTGTTAATGAAGCTAACTAATATTCTATGACAAAAATCTAGAAATGCGAAATTTTTGCAGGCTTTTATTATTCGTGTAACTATACTAAAGCTTGGTATTTTCTTCAGGTTTTCGGGCTTGTGCTCATGGCATTCTGTATCGCCAATATGCGTGAGAAGAAGGCTCGCCCTGAAGATCAGTCGTTCTTGTCCAAAGGAGTGTATTCTTTCCTTCTAACCTTATGCTTATGCCTCGTGGTGACAGCAGTGCTTGGATGTATTGGAGCTTTGAGAGAGCATGTTAGGGTTCTATACGTGGTAAGACATAGTCTAGATCTTTTAAATTGATACTGGCTGTAGCAGAGAAATATGCAACGTCTAGGGGATAGTTGTAACTCTGCGATTTATTATCATAGTATATTTTCGCATCAACATGAACCCTATATATTCTGTCAGTCTGTTGATTTGTGGCACTTTGATAGTTTTACACGAGTTTCTTTTAGCGTAGTGTTTACAATACCATAATAAACATAATATTATTTCGCTAGGGGTTACAGTAAAATCGTTAAATTCGTTAGATTCGATGTCTCACTATACCTAAAATAGGCAGTATTTTACACAATTATATAATAACAGAAAACATTTTTCACCGGGTGTATCATTATTATGGAAATATTCCTTTACTTAAACTTATTGTGTTACGCTAGAACTACTTGTGGTATTTTTTGTGAGTTCACCTTCTACCGTTCTATGTGTCAGTTCGATCGGTCGATATTATCCATTACTTATTTACGCTTTTACAAAGTAACCCCTTTGCAGACGGATACTTTTCAGTAGTATTGCCCTGACATTAATATTACATCTACCAATAAATAAAGCTGGACAATACACACAGCATCATCTAGCCCCAAGGTAAGCTGCTGTTAAACAGAGCTGTGTTATGGTACTAGATGAATGATATATACTTAATACAATACAATACATAGATAGATATTTTTTATTATATATAGAAAACTCCCAGAACACCCGGAACAAATATTTGTAGATCGTACAAACATTTGTCCTGAGGCGGGCATCGAACCCGCAACCTCTGCGTCGCAGGCGGACCTGCGCCCGCTGCGCCACATCGGTCGTCAACCAAACCAATGATGCCAAATAAGCGATTGATTATTAAAAATTATACTTAAACTAGTCACTGTACTACCAAAGTACAAAGTCGCTTCTCGTTGTCTACATATCTAAGCTCCTTGTACGCTTAGATTTAAACTACGCAACGAATTTCAATGCGGTTTTTTATCAATAGATAGAATAGATACAAGGAGAACGTTTATATTGATTTTCCTCAAAATTGAAATTGTGGGCTTTTTAATTTTAATTTTACATTGTCGTTCATTAAAATTTTACTACATGCCTTTTCTTATTGAACTAAAAAGTCTAGTCATAAAAATATTTTTTCCTCAGCACGCATGTTTCTTCATATTCCTGGTATCCGTGGAGCTGGTGGTGGGTATAGGAGGAGCAGTTATTAGCGCCTGGGTGGGGGGAGGGAGTGAGATGCGCGCGCAATTTTACAGAAACTCTACGGACGAGCTCGAAGTGGCCAAGCATCATGCTTACTGGGACAAGATACAGTCTGAGGTATGATGATTCATTTTCTTAGTAAGTAAAATTATTACTTACTTTATTTTCTTAGTTGGTATCCGGCTCGAAAGATCAATAGTTTATTTCACAAAAGCATTTTAACAATAAATTTTATCATAACTTTTTTTATTTAAGTAATCTAGTAATAAATCTAATTGAGATTAAATTGGTTAAAATAAAATGGGTATCAAAGTAGTCAAACACGTACTTTAAGCGTTTTATCCAGGTATTTCGAAGTTAGAAGATATTTTTATTATTATTTAAATTCAATTTATTTGTTAGCATCAATGCTGTGGGGTCGACGGGCCTCTAGACTATTCTATCCTCCACCGTGACATACCACCGTCTTGCTGCGCCCGCGCACATCCTCTCCGAGAAGGCGGCGCCAGACGTCAGTTGCACGCAACCTGTTTAGCTGACCAGACATTCTACAATCGAGGCTGTGAGGACGTGCTTAGAATGAGGAAGGCGGTGAAAGGGAATATCTTTATTTTTACTGGAATAATCTTTACTTGCTTGGAAGTAAGTAAATGATAACTTATTAGTTTTAGTTATTAGTTATTACTTATTAGTTTCAAGATCTAAGTACGCAACCGTGACGTATCATAGTATTTACATTTCAATTACAATCTTGATTTCTTGTGTACCAAATAAAAGTTTTAAACTCGCAAAGTGTTTTTACAAAGTTAATAAAACATGATGCTTATAATTTTTTTAAGATTTAAGATTGCAGTGAGAACTCACTGTCTCAAACTCTCTCTGAACTCAATGTCTGTTTCAGGTTCTTTGCGTTGGTTTGGCTGTTTGGCTCGCGAACACCATTCGAAGGGAACGTCGGAAGCTACAAGCAAACTTGCAAGCGCATTTTGAATCTTAACCGATTTCGACTGGAAATTTTATTATACCAATAACTTTTGTGTTTCGATGCGATAAATTTAGGATTTTGTTTAGGAGCACACTGAAGCAACGCTTACCTATCAATTTTAATGTATAATTTAATATCCACGTACCTAGGTTTCTCATGATGAATGATTTACGAGGAATAATTTTTAATTCAAAATATTTGAGCGGTCAGGTCTCGAAACCGTTTTTATATACACCCTTAAGATTCACACCAGGCCATACTTTAATGTTAACATACTGTTGTAGATAATTTTGATTAGTTACACGTTTTTGAAACTGCCAAAGACACCAATATGAAAATGTAAATATTTTGTTAACACATAAATATATTCTTAAAGGTGATTTACCTATTTTAGCATAATTTATATTTAAATTAAGTTAGAGGGTGAAACAAAATACAAAGACGACAAAATAATGAACGTGTAGCGTGCAGCTGAAAATTACTGTTATTTGGTCGAAAGTTTTAAATGATGTTAGATTACCTACCTTAGTTTCTTAGTTACTTCTTAGTTTTAAATACACTTCGCACATGAATTGCTGGTTGATAATAAAATTAGATACCTAATCAGATTGTAAGTCATAATTATAATTAATTAAAAAACTGTAAAATATTGTAGTCACATCAGCTCTGTGATAAAATGTAGATAGATTAGATGATCTGAACGCAGCTAATGCTGTGCAAACGCTCGGTGCAGGGACCAAATCTGTAGATAGAGAATGAGCTACCTATATTACAGGAGTGCCATTCTATTTCTAGCTTACGTCTTTTTATTTATTTTCTCTTATACATAAAAATGAATAGCTGTGCGTTAGGCTCGCTAAAACTCGACAACGGCTGGACCGATTTGGCTGATTTTGGTCTTAAATATTTGTAAGAGTCCAGGGAAGATTTAAACGGTGAGAAATTATTGTAAAATTGTGAAAAAATTACGCTAATGAAAACGCGCCGGGACAAGTGTTAAATTAAAAAAAATATTTGTTAATTACCAATTAGGTAACTATTGCAAATTATTGAAAAGTTTTTTTCTCTCTACTTAATTCCTTATATACTTAAGTACTTTAATTCAAATTAAAATATGTACATAATTACATTACAAATACATTATAAGTATTTCGTGAACATCGGCGGAGACGGAATTGTCTGGCACGGCTCATTCTCTTAGATTTTATAACTATCATTTTTATATGTATCTTCATTAAAAAATATTGGAAGACATCATAATAATAGTTTTAAATTTTGTGTTATTTTTTTTATGTTTCAATAGTATTTCATGAATGTACAAAATCTATGCAAGATTCATTAGTGTTTCACTGTTATTTGTATTTTTAGTATTAAGTACATACCACGTAAATGTACCTAATGCAATTAAAACTAATTATTGACATCTGATTAAATATCGACGTGATAAAAATGTTACTTACATTATTTATTTAAAAAAAAATATATTTAAATTGCATTTAAAATTTTAGCATATTAACTTAATTTTATCAATATTAAACCTTGATGGCGAGTTTTTCGCGAAACAATTCACTGGTATCGTGAATACCAGTAGGTATTTTGAAATTTCACTAATATAATTACAGCTGGTAGTTATGATTCAACAAAAAATATAAGGATAAAATATAGCGAAAAACTCGCAAAAGAGGTATAATTACGTAATTTCTTATTTTTATCTAAATATATTTAGTACCTAAACGCCTATAATAAGTAATTTTGTATTCAATTAGTTAATGAGCAAGTAGTTTTGTGTTATCGTTGATGCAATCGTACTCTTTTTTCTTGTAATAAAAAAGTACCAAAAAAAAAGTTTTTACTTTCGACCATAATAATTTCAAAAGTTAATAAGTACCCAAAGTACCTAGGGGTTTATTAAAACTTAGAACTTAAGTGGGCCCTACGAATTTACTTAACAGAACTTGAAATAATTAACATGATTAGAATTTTAAAAAACAATAGGGTAAATGATATTGATATAAAACAAAAAAATTGGAACACGTATTTTATTTATTTATTTTGAAATCTATTACAACAATTATTTTATTAAGCTTAAGACTAATAGAATCTCTGGAGACATTTGAATCAAATGACATCGTCATAGGTATCATTATACTCTAAAGGAATGATCTTAAACTAAAGATAGACAAAACCAAATAAATAATTGTATTTTAGTTAATAATAATGACTAGTTTGAATTAAATTAAAATACTAGCATGTTACTATGTGCAAATAAGTTGTGTTTTTATTACAACTTGTAGTGAACTTTTTGGTAGCTCACTGTTAATTTTATTTGAGTTATTTTAGAGTTCATTCATTTAATTTTATGATAAAGCTATTCAGTAAAATTCTAAAATTTATGACAATTATTTAGCCATAATAATAACATATTATGTTAGTTTATTTTTAAATATATAGTAATCATTTGCAGTTTTTATCGAATTTTAAATGCCAAACTCAAAAATTTTAGATGGACAGGATTCGAACACACATTTTTTTTAACCGAAACCAATTTGCTCAAAAATTTTGATGCTATAAAACATATTTATCGGAGAAGTGCATAATACAAAATTTATCATCATCGCAAGCGTAACTGCGATGTAAAATAGTTTTTAATTACTTAGATTAAAATAGGTAAGTACCCACCTATAGTAAGTTTTTTAGAACGAGTAAATACAGGTACATAGGTACTGTTGTTTTATAAGTAAAATAGTAATAAGTACTCGTTAAAACTAATGGCTTTTTACGTAAACGGAGATTTACGTTTTTATATTTTGCGATTCAACATACTCGACAGCAATAATACGAAAATATAACACTTAAATTATAACATCAATCAAATGCAATCCTTACGAAATAATCAAATGGTAACTAACGATAGTGTGCGTAAACTATTAAATCACAACGTGCCTCGGGTAGAGTCTAGGCGGTTTCCCGACTCTTGTCTGACGATTTTATGGAGTGAGCCAGCCATAACGCGAGGACTATGCCTGCTACCTGAAAATATAATGGCAAAAGTATTGTATTAGTACAGTTTAGTTGTAGATACAAGCTATCTTTTGGCTCTAAAACAATTAAACTGCTAGCGCCTGAATTAAGTTTTCTTTTTACTCTACTAGGCGTCAAGTCAAAGATTTCATTTGTCTCATAAAAATAATCAAAAAATTAACCAGTAATCGTCATTATCTCCATAAAAGTTTTCTAATATCTCTAATGCGGGATCATTGGCCTACTCTTAAGCGAGAGTAGGTCGTTGGATGTTGGGGCCTTAATCCACCACGCAGACCCAATGCGGATTGGTGGTAGCTAGTACAATGATGTGACATATAATTGTGAGATGTTTATACTTGTAATAGAAAAAAACCATTGGTGCACGAACCTAAGGTCGAACGGTGAAGTAACTGCCAATTTACGTTTTTTTTTTACAATTTTGACGACCGATGTGGCGCAGCGGCCGCAGGTCCGCCTGCGATGCTGAGGTTGCGGGTTCGATTCCCACCTCGGGTCAAAAGTTTGTACGATCTACTAATATTTGTTCCGAGTGTTCTGGGTATTTTCTATATATAATAAAAATACCTATCTCTATGTATTGTATTGTACTAAGTATATATGATGCTGTGTGGATCGTCCAGCATTATTTATTTACTTTATTTATTTATTACCTACACAGTAGTTGAGTTAATCAGTAGTTAATCAGTACATTTAAGCCCCATTAGCCCAAAACTTGACAGAGCATAAAACCGTAGTTTTTATTTCTATCTATGTAGGTCTCATTTCCTGATACGTCCCGTGCTTAACTTTAGTAACAGTTGACCTAGCCCGCGCCTAGGTCAGAAGATCGCGATAAGGCGATAAATTCTGGTATAGCGTGACCTGACCATAGCGTTTAATCACCATACTGAAACTACTAAAAGAAGTCACGCGAAAGTAGAATATTTTTTATGAAACCTATGTAAGAGACTACTCAATAAGGGTGAGATTCCACTGATGAACCACAATAAACCTTGGATTAGGACTTACGGTTCAGGTGGTGTTTTAAGTGCTAGTCAAAGCTAACAGAAGAAGTAGGTGTATATTAGTACAAACCATGATAAAAACTCCAGCACTGTGGATTGTCCCCAGAATAGGCATGATGACTGATTTTGAAAAACTGTTCTATTGTATTCAGAAGTATTGACTTTAGGCAAGAAATAACCTATTATTCCAGAAATGAATGGTTTAGTAGTAAAAAAATGCGATTGAAATTAGAATTTTACAATTCACGCTAAAAAGCGCTGAGTCGCGGAGCGACAGCGGTGACGTCATTATGTCAGTTTTTAATATTAAAATTTTAGCAATAAGGTTCAAGATTCTGCAATATTTTTACCAATCAGAGAACCTAGATGCTCCTGATCGTTGTTTAACCTTTTATGGCGGATTGCTGTATTTTGTAGTTTTATTATATTCAAAATATTATCAATCCCGCATCTAATGTAAAACGAAATATGGTTTTTGAATTCCTTGAACCCTTTTTCATAAGGTGAAGACGTGATTTTAATGATTATTGGTTACTGAAGATATACCTCTGAGAAACAGGAGGGTATTCCACAAACAATGACAGTCAGTCCGATTGTCCTTCTCTCTCGAGAGGCAGTTGGAGCGCATGATCCAGTATCACTAGATTTACGGTGTAGATTGTGTATTAAGTGTCAGAAGACCTACCTCCAAGAAACAGAAGAGTATTACATAAACGATGACAGTCAGTCCAGCACTGTGGATTGTTCGAAGCACCTTAGTCTCGTATCCCTAAGAGGCAGTCGAAGCGTATCTCACTAGATAGGTACTGGACTTATGGTTAAGGCCATTCAAAAGACTTACCTTCCACAAACAGAGAAGTATTCCATAAACGATGACAGTCAGTCCAGCACTATGGATTGCCCCCAGAACTAGACTTACGGTTCAGGATGTGTGTCAGTCAGAACTTACCTCCAAGAAACAGAAGAGTATTCCACAAACGATGACAGTCAGTCCAGCACTGTGGATGGTCCCGAGCACTTTGGTCTCGCATCC